>OZ059803.1:11641303-12369199 GCA_964057025.1 Standfussiana lucernea | reverse complement strand
AGCTTTTATAGCAACAAATATGTCATAAAATCGCAGATCTATACATATAATAAAATTGTAGACTAGCCGTGTCTGTACATTACAGATTTTTGCAAAAAATGTACTGGAAGGTATGGGAATAAATAATAGAACGTAAAAAAACAGTTTTTAGAATTTTCGTGTTTGTCGGTTTTTCGGTTTGTTTGTTCGTTTGGGCACGCATCACCACTAATTGTATTTAAAATTGAAATATTGAAAAATAAGAAGCAATATTGTAGCGCTATATAGCGTTTATTTCATCAAATCAACCTACAGACGCAAAAGATATTGATTTTTTAAATTTAATTAGTAATCACTTACGCGATTTCTGTGATAGGTCTTAGTCGTAGTGTAGTCGGAATAGCTGAAAACTAATTTTGCCCGATGTAATACATTAGTAAGAAACTTGCTGATGTTGATGGATAAGGTGATGCCCAAATACCCCATGGTTTGGCCACAGATTTGTATGCTGAAAGCAGCAGAAATTAAGGACATAATAATTACCTTCTGTAACAACTTTTTGCAATATTCTGACAAATAAATGTATTTGTTAATACAGATGCAATTATTATTTTAATAATTTCGGAATTTTAAGAAAAAACAATTAACCTAATATTTTTATCACGAAAATTATAAGTTTATTAGTTACTTGTTCAAGCATTGTGTGCCCACCTGTACCAATCCAATAACGATACTATACTGGAAATTTTAGAACGTTAGCTCTATATACTGCACGGCCGCTTTTTAGTAGCCATTCAAACTTGGTCGGTTTATCCATGTTTTGCGGTTGTTCTGGTATTTTTGTTATTCCTCTTTAATTATTTAGTGTAAGGAGCTGAAATTTTGCATGTGAATAGTTCAATTAATACACTGAATATCGGAATATGTTGCATTTGGTTTTCCATTAAAAAATCCTACAAACGGATGTCATACAATATACTGGTCCAGTCGTAGTAAATTATGCCATTGCTCATTAATTACTAAGAGCACATAAATGAAACTTGGCAAGACAGTGTAGACCCTTACAAGATATAAATAAACGGTATAAGTTAGGTCCTAGGGTTCCTATTTGAAGTACTGGAACCTAATAACCTTATTTTACTTTTATGTGTATATCTTCTGAACAGGATGTTTTTTTCAAATTCTGTTTTCACAAACATTACACACAAAATTTTAAGCAACGTGCGTAAAAAATTACAACCCTGCACTAAACCGTTTTGTATGATTTTCATCAGATAGCCAAACGTCAGCGCAGCGGAAACTTGATTATCTTCGCAGTTTTATGACACACAAATTTCATTTAAACATACACATTTACCTCTCGGTACACACTAATTATTGCATGTATTTTTTTTCTTGTACGTCCTGAGGAAAAAAAAAGTGCCGCTAGGACGACGTAGTTCCAGCGGAAACAGTTTTTGTTGAATAGCTACCCAATGGTTGGATGCACAAATTTGTACTTACCATACACAATTACACGACGTCATACACTAAATATCTGCTAAACTGAAATGATGAAATTCGACATTTTTCCGCTGCGACTACACACACCATCGTTGCTGGTTAGGATTAGGACAACCCCGTGCTGGAGCCATTTTCAGAGTACCTACGTATCTATAGGATTACAGAACTAGGGTCCTAGTTGTGCTGTGCAAATGATAATTTCTAACAAAAACAAAACCCTCGGGAGTTGAACCCAAGACAAATGCGCAACAGCCGCACAACACAACACGCTTATGAAATTGGTAGGTCAGTAGTTCCAAACTCACCTGATATTATACATATCTCGCATAAACTTCAACATTGTGAAATATTTCATTCGATGCACCGTGTCTACGTCAATCTGCGACTTAATAGGCTTCTCCATGTACTGCTCTATAGTCTGGTTGGCTAACCTGGGCGACGAGAGTATCACTACGGCTGTCTTGACGAACGCGCCTTGTAAGTCCCATCGTTTCGATTCTTTGATATATAAAAAAGAATCCCAATTTCCTACCATTCTAACATTGTATTTCCCCTTGAAATTTGATCCAGTGTTATAGACTTCATACAGATTGAATGTTTCATTCATCCGATGTGCGACGATAACATCCGAGTCGACTTCTGCTGGGTATTGAGATAAAGTTTTCGTAGTTACCGATAGATGTTCCGTAATTATTATATAGGAATATCCCTGAAACGATGTGGTGCTTGAGTCCAACACTGAGCTCCATCCTGCACAGGCAGTATCTATCACTAACCCAACTCTAGGATAAGACTTCGTGACATTATAGGTGACATTATAATCAATTTTAGCACTCGCGATCAGGACATCGTGATACCTGAATAGTTTATGCATAGCATTCACGAAATAGTTATCGTAACAATGAAATATGACTCCGTTTTTTATATTTTTATGTTTAAGAATATCGATTATTAAAGGAACGTCTGTTACAGAAAGAGTTAGTAATACGTTGCAAAACAAATTCATGTTGAAGTAATGACGAAAGTTCAAATGATCTTAATCCGTGGTCAGTTTTTAATGCGCTCTTGACTTCTGTAGCCTCTCACTACTATTTCGTATTAATCAGTTACTTGTGAATGCACTTAAGCCTCCAATCATGTGGTGATTGGACTCGATTAAACTTGAAACGCGACTGACAATAAAATGGGCGCGATTATAAAATATCTCCTATTAGGACAGCAGGCCACTGCGGCGGCACGAACTGCCTCCATAACCAAGCGAGTGTAGCTTACACTCGTTCGGTTGTGGAGGCAGTCTGGCATCATACTACCGTCTCCTGCAGCATATTATTATATTCATTAAAAGCCAAACTGTACAATTGAAGATAATACACAGGTGGTCCTGGCCTGGTTTTACATTCAGTCAAAAAAGTATCGGGAATGGATGATTTTTTTATTGTTCCAAATTCAATTTTTTTTTTGTTAGATTGGCACAACTGTTTTCAAAAATTGCATGTTATTTAGATTAAATACAGTGTTTTTATTTAGATGATAATTTATCTAGTGTAGTATTGCGAATTTCATAATGGACTAAAACATCGAACAAAGAGTTTGTCTTTTTTGCATCGCCAAAGGAATTTAATGTTCGGAGTCCCTGAAAATGTTACAGAAGGCTTACGGTGAATCGACTTTATAAAAAACGCTTGCTTATAAGTGGTACAAAGCGTTCAAAAGCGGTCGAGATGTGATGGAAGATTTGCCTCGCTCTAGTAGGTCATCAACGTCTTCAACTAAAGTTAACATCGCAAAAGTGAAGGAAATAGTGACTGAAAATCCTCATTCAAGTTTGAGAGAGATAGCCGCTAAACTTTCTGTGCCTCACGAGTCGATCCGGACCATTTTAAATAATCACTTGGGTATGAAACATGTTGCCGCTCGGCTAGTTCCAAAAGACCTGAATTTTCTCCAAAAACTTAATCGCTTATGAGTCGCTGAGAACATGCTAGAACGAGTCGATTCCGACCCAACATTCATGAAACGAATTGTTACTGGTGAAGAGACGTGGGTTTACGAGTTTGACATGCAAACTAGTCAACAAGCTTCGGAGTGGCGCCTTCCAACTGAACCGAAACCGAAATAACCACGCCTAAGTCGATCAAAAGTCAAAGTCATGTTGACCGATTTCTTTTGACTATCGCGGTGTTGTGCACTCGGAATTCTTTCCGGAAAGTCAAACAGTAAATAAAGAATATTATTTGAGCGTTATGCGACGTTTAACAGAGCAAATTCGACGAACAATGCCAATTTGTGGAATACAAATTCTTGGATTTTGCACCACGATAATGCGCCTTCGAACGATACGATAGTACCAACGAGCAACCACCTTATTCACCAGATTTAGCTCCAGCCGACTTCTTTCTTTTTCCTAAACTCAAATTACCACTTTGTGGCACCCGTTTTCATTCGTAGAAGACATAAAGGAGAATTCGCGGCGAGAACTGAACTCAATTATTTTAAAAAGAAAAAGCGTTTATAAATGTTTTGACGATTGGATTATTCGTTGGCGTAAGTGTCATTTCTGAAGAGCATAGAAGGCGATAAAATAACTTTGGATGAATAACTAACATTGTGTGTATTATTGGTCGTTTCCCGGTACATTCTTGACAGAGTAGTATAGTATAAGCCAGTAAGGCCAGTTACCGGCTAAAATCGCTAGATGTGAGATTTGACTCATGATTGGCATACTTATAAATTAGTCCTACTCGTGGTAGGTAATCTGAATATTCAGTGTTTGTGCTTCTGGAAAGTTAAGAAGCTGCTGAGCAACATTACAGCAGTTGTGTGTTTATGATGGCGATAATGATAAGTTAGAAAACCCATCCCACGAGCTTGCATCCATTGCTCATACTATTATATTTTTCAACAAAATTTAATTCTGTTAATTTTGTTTTAATATTTGTACCTAAACCATAGACATAAAACAGAGATTTATGAACTTTATATTTACACCTTTTACGCCTATGTTTAGCCGATAAAAACCTTTGCCTTCAATACAGCCACGCGAGCGTGCATCCGCACGTGTTTTAGGGGGGAAGCGACAGGGTAGCCCGCGAGATCCAAATTTTCTTTAGTTTTGCAGGACAGTGTCAGGTTGGATTAAAACATGGCTTTAATAAGTTATAATCATTAAATTATCAATATATAAAGAAAATTTGAATTCCGCGGACTAGCCTGGCGCTTCCATTTAGCGTGGTGCGCCGCAATGAGAGGGCGCCTTTACTGTCAGCAAGTCAACAAAAATTATGAATATTATATGAGTGAAGCTTCTGTTTACGTTAAACAACCTCTATTAACGTCAACATCATGTCGACTTTTGATAAGAATAACTATCATAGTTTTTAATGGAAAGTTATAATACAGCCTTTAGCTTTTTAGTCATTTAGCTTTGACAAATTCTAATAGTTCATGCCATAGTACCTACTCTATTCACTAGCTATATAAAGCAAAATTTCCCACAGTACATTTGGCAACATCATTGAATGCAGTTGTAGTAGTAAATAAAGAGTTTTGGTGGAAAAAATTTAATAAATATTAAATAACTATTTTAAACAGGACAAGCAAAATAAATGGTCAGGAGCATTTAAAAACTGTAAGTAGAGAAAACATCTTGGAAGGGATATTCTGCCTTATCAGGAACTAGGAGATCTGACAAGAAACAGACAGTACCAGCAGTGCCTTCATACAGACTCTCCGGATTATCTGGTAGCCTTGCATCTCTAACAAACTCTTCTGTAAAGATGAAATCAGCAAACATTTTTGCCCTATGCAGGTACTTTACATCACCAGTTAATCTATGCAGGAGCAGGAACACATAACCATTGCCACCGACTCCGTGGCAAATACCAGGGCCCTTGCGTAACAACCCCTTCTGCCACACCAGTTCACCAGCGTTGACACAAGCATCATAATATCTCTTGTCGTTGTAAACTAAGTATGCTTTAGCCATTGCATAGATGGTACCAGGAGCACCATGGCACCAGTGCACCAGCTTGTGCTCGCTTTGTCCAATTTCCTCCATACAACAAGGCCAGTTTCCTTCCTCATTTTGCAATGAAACAAGGTATTCTAATGTTCTTTTAATGTCATTAGCAGCACTCTTGTTAAATTTAATATATCCAGGAACAGACAGAAGTATCTGTAAGATAAAGCTCATTCCATGTGCGGCTCCAAGGTATTCTGTGTTATAGTAGTGATACATCAATGGGCAGGGACTGTTATTTTTCACAGAGTAATCTTTTCCCGAGGCTACTATAACATCACAAATCTTATATAATTCCTCATTCGTAAACACTGGTTTTTTAAGTTCTCGGCTCATCCATAACGCTCCAGCCAGATAGCCAGCACGCCCAACAAAAAACTCATCTCCACCACATTTGAGGAACTTAGGGTTAAGATATTGGGTGTACAGAGATTTGTATGACTTCAGCATTTCCGAAGAATTTTCATCGCCTATTTCTTTGTACAGAACAGAGGCTAAAGCGTAAGTACCGGCGTCGCCCAATAGAAATGAAGTCTTATCTCCTGCCGACGTCTCCAAAGCTGGCTTTAAATATTCGATGCTCTTTTCTAAATACACAGATTTATTATCCGAAAGTAGTGGGTTTTTAAATAGAGTATAATACATGTAAGAAATGCCGGTCACGCCAACATACAGGCCACCATCGACATTCTTCCGTGAGGGATGCAAGCGTTTGGAAATATTATTGGTGAACTCATGTATTTGAGCAGTCACCTCATCTTTCTCAATCGTAAAAGGCTCTCCTGGCTTGTAATCATCGTATGGGTTAAGAAAGAATCGTACCATTTTTTCTTCAAAAGTAACAGGGGCCAGCAAACTGGATGTAATTAGGCTCTTAAATGTACGAAGAACAGTCGCAGAAATCTTTTCGAAGCTTCTACGCATCAATGCAACTTTCAATGAAATACCCTTGTAAGAAAATAAAATATAGTAGAAATAACTTTTCTAGCAAACCTTTCTTTCGCCTAGCAGATGCGATACTGTTTTGTTTATAGGAACTTGTCAAAACGTCAATTCAATCGTTTTCATTTTACCAACCAAACAAGCACAACTGCAGGAATCAAAAATTATTCGGTTGCGTTCACGTTTGATCTTAATTTTTAGAATTGGACTTTTTGCGCTCCAGTATTAAATACAATTATTGGTTCCAGAACATTATTATTGTAGGTAATGTAAATGAGCCTACAATATAAAAATATAAACACAAATGACTCTAAAACTAGAATGACTGTTCCCTACAGATTTCTACTCAGAATTTAATAGTGCAAGGCCGTTATAAGCGTTACTAAGCAACCTATTTTTCGGAGTGATAAATTAAAATGGACCAAAACTGTCTTTTGTATGAATTTATTTTAATAAAATAAAATTGTATCAAATGGGGCCAATTGTTTCCTAAGTCTTTTTGTACCGTTGTTGTTATAATATTATTACTATTATAGAATAATGCCTATCACGTATAACCGTGGAAATGTAAGTAACTACGACAACAAATTTAAATTACGTAAATATGTAAATTAATATTTTTGCTATCTATCGATTGTTGTGTACTTAATTTATTGTATAAAGGTAAGGAAGATAGCTTTCCGCACAAGGGGTCGGTCAGCTCAGTCTCTTGATGCTGGTGGGCCTCGGGTTGACCCTGGTGCTGGAGGTGATGGCCGTTTATTTTTGCAAATAAGACCAGCGCTACCGGACCCGAGAGCTGCACTAGTTCAACGATCAAACACAACGCTTTCAGGGTAAGTGGCACTTTCTCCCAGACAAAGCGTATATAATACGTTATTTATAATTTCTTTTTAATCCTCTATTTTATATTTGTTGTAACTCCAAATAAAGACTAATTATTAATCAAAGACGTAAATCGTAAAAACTTTATTTCCTATTGAATCTTTGAAACCCTTTTGAAATCTACGTAGGTACCTACCTACTGTAAAGTACCTAACCTACTTATTTCTTTTTTTTAATTGTTTATTTACAGCAATGATTTCGTGCTCAAAGAAGATAGTAAAGATGAAACAATCAATTTGCAAGCTGTGGGTGAAGGAAAAGTTCAACTTTCTAGGACACCACAAGAAAAAGACCGACTACCTGACCGGATTAGCCTGGATAGGTACCCATACATTGTTCATGAAACTAACCAACACTTTGCTTGTCTCATGTTGCTTCGCCCTACCCCCACAGTATAAATATGGACAGTACGGAAATTAGGCCTTGTTGAGGACATAATTACCTACGCTCCATTGAAGCAAAAGGGTTTTAACTTTTAATGTTTTTGATATTGTTTTTTTTTTTTACATTTTTGTTCTATAATGATCAATCAATCGAATAACTAGCTTAAACAAAATATTATCTTTGTCATTTTCGTCAGACGTGGTGTAAGTGTAGCAATCTGTTTAATAAACAAAAAGTTCAAGCTGGCGGTCTCTTTTACAACTCAGGAAGAAGGTAAACAACAACTTGTGTAAAATAAATACTGTCCTATTTTATTATATTTATCAGCTTTAAATACCCTCAAAACTGCCACATTCTGGATTTACAAATAAGTTCACGAATTCATTATGATCGATCACGCGGACTTATAATTCAATAACGATTATAACAATAAATCATTCTTACCTTTCAAAATCAGCAGGATGTTTAATATACGATAGCATACTTTTGATGAAGCCGAGTTCAAAAAGCCGTATACCTACTACACAATACGTTCCTGGCATTTTTAAAAAGATCGCGGAGATAGACTTAAACGTGACCACTCGTCTTGACGCGGCACTCACTACTGAGAGCACCGCGACGAGTGCTTAGTAGTCTCGTCGTTGCGCATGTTTGTGTGAGTGTGCCGTTTCGAGCGGTTGGAGGTATTTTCCATACTGTCCATATTTATATTGTGCTTCCCCTTTGTCCTAAAAATCCTATTGTCCCCATTTTTTACGAGGGACTTTATTGTTTAGATTAAGCCACATTTTCTCCATTATTATGTTATCATTTGTTATCGCTAATTCACTATAATTGGTTTCAGGAGAGGCCTTTCGTCAATACCCCATATAGTCGGAGAGCCAGGCTTACGACTTTTATCCTTACAGCACAATCTAATTAACAGTTTGTCGGGTTTATCTCCCTTAGACTTAGGTAAACTTGTCTTTCTGGATGTGTACGACAACCAAATTGATAAAATTACTTCTTTGGAAAGACTGTTTGGCTTGCGAGTGCTTTTAATGGGGAAAAACAGGTAACTAACAAACGGCATGACAAAGTTATTTTTTACTAATGGCTTCTCATTCGTATATTATAATGTTACAGGATAAAAAGGATCGAAGGCCTCACAAACTTAGTGAAGTTAGAAGTTCTTGATTTACATGGAAATAGAATAGGAAAAGTTTGCGGTTTGTCTAATTTAAGTGACCTGAAAGTGCTCAATTTAGCTGGTAATCAGATCAAATGTGTCGGACAAACGGATCTTCAGGGTCTTGTATCTCTAAGAGAACTGAATTTGAAAAGAAACCGTTTGAGAAAGCTACTTGGATTTCAAAACACGCCAAAATTACATAAACTTTATCTTGGTAACAACGATTTACAAAGGTATAAATATCCAACTACGTGCCAATCTTGTATTCACTTATTTTATTAAGATGCCGTAAACGAGTGTTCGCTGACTTAACGTGATTTTACAGGCTTGATTTGAAAGTTAAACACTGTATTTCAATAAGTTTTAATGCACAACATGAAAGACCAATTCAATTTTAGTATGATCTAATTTTTAATAAAATTGACTAAGTTAAATATATTTTTATTCAAAAACGGTACGTGAAAGTGGTAAAAACCGATCCATACATTGTATATAAATGACTTTCACACGATACTTTTTAATGATTCGTAAATGTGTGATATTTTAAACAGTCCCGGTTTGAGGTCGATTAATCAAAATTAAATAATAAAAATTATTCATTTAATCATAATTGAAATGATCTTTCGTGTTATGCATTAAAACTATACAAATACAATATTTTAACTATAAAATCACGTAAATCAGCGAAATCGGCAAAATTTCGTTCATGGCCCGCCCTCTTAACGTCATGTTATTTTGCAGTTTATTTTATTTCTGATTTCCAGTGTAGAGGATATGTCGTCCCTTGCTGAAGCGGAATCTCTAGTTGATGTATCTCTTGACGGAAATCCTGTGGCTTTGGGTGGGGATTGCGTACCGTTTCTTGTGTCTTATTTGCCTAATTTACTTACTTTGAGCAACATGCATGTTACTGAACAGGTAGGAAAAGTGGCGAAAAACAAAAATACTAAATATAAATTTTGTTGGCTTTATAAAAAAACAGAGATACATAAAAAATATATATTACGTTTGCTACAGGTACGTAAGGCTGCAATGGCTTGGCGAAATAATAAAGAAGCAGCACATGCCGCATACTGTGCACTAGGTGGAGCAGCGCAGCAAGAAGCCAGGCGAGATCAAATAATCAACAATGCTCGCACTAACTGGGAATTGCTCAGGTATTCAATATCTTTCTTATCTTACTACTATTATAGATTACAAATGAAACTATAGGTTTAATCATTTACATCTTGTTTTTAGATCGGAAAATAAATGCTTCGTCCCTCCAACTGGTCTAACCAAAAACGTAGACGCAGAAAAAGAATTCTCCATAGAAGCGACAACAGTAATCACACAAAGTGGTGAATCTCAAATGTTGGAAGCTGCAGCACTTCCAGATGTTGTTATGTCTATGCAGCAAGCCGAAACCGAAGACTCCGATTGCAAAATGAATAGCGATGTAAATGCTAAAACGAGCACAGACTATGTAACAAAAGCGTCGCCAATGAAAAAATTGCAAAGAAGTTCAACAGCCAAAAAACCCTCTGAGAGAAGAGTTAATTTTTCTGACAGAAGTGCCTCCCAAGACACAGACGCGTCTCATTCTACATCCACTAGTAGTGATTTGAGACTACCGCCCATATTATTACCGATAATATCTTCTTTGGAAAACGTTAAACTGGCAGATAGCTCAGAACCGATACTAAAACGCTGGGAAAGTATTTCCAGTGTCGAACCAGTAGTTGATTCTTCGTTCAGCTCGCTGCCATCTTCTAGCAGTGATAGTGAAGAGGAAACGAAGAAAAGACCTGTTCGACGTATGCCAACAGCTTTGAGGCGTCGAGAAAACTTTGGGACGATGCGATCAAAGTCAGTCTGTGATCCAGAAAGCCGCAGATCTAAATCCAAAAATTCAGATATAAGTGAAAACGCGAGCAATATATCATGTAGTACAAATGTTGGTTCTGTAGCCAATTCCTCGACTTCAGGAAGTGATCATAACAGTAAAGTTCTGCGACGTGAAAGCTCTCTTAATAGCAGAACGAGTAGGAACATAAGAAGTGCAACAATATCGCGGAGAAATGAAAGGGCATCTTCAGCCAACAGAGCATCTACTGCAAGAGCCAAGTCAGTAAAAAATTTGAATTTAGCTAACTTCAAATCTTCGGAGCCTGTGCCGAAGACATTGCCGGCTTCTAAAGACAGAGAACAAGGTAGTTTGTTGTTTTTTTTTTTAACAAAATCAAACATCTTACGTATGTTGACTACATAACAACCTCATTTTTGTACAGGAGTTGATTATCTAGTTGAAGTCTGTGACGGAGTGGTAAGCGCATGGGGAGCTGGTGCTGTCAGACGACTCGCTCGTGACTGGGACTGGGAGCGTGCGCGCACTGTCACGCGTGCTGCCTATCACTATATACATTATAATGCAGTCGCACAATCACTGCCCGAGCTAAAAGCCAAGTAAGTAAAAAATAACCATCAAGTAATAATCTTTACTTTAAGTTGAACTCAAACTGTTAATTTGTTTTACCAGGTTTCCAAACGTCAGCCACATATCAGTTCGTGCGACGGGTCTGCAATGGCTCGGACAATTGCATGCTCTAGCTGAATTGCGGGGCGTCACCGGTCTAACAGTGCTACCAGAGGGTAACCCCATTTATGCGAAAATCTGGAGAGAATATGCTATCTACAGGCTCGCTCATTGGGGTTTAAAAGAGATCAATGATGAGCCGGTAAGTAGTTTAAAATAAAGTAGTACTTAGCAAATTCTGGAAATATCATCATCTTCCTGCCCTTTTCTCATATTACTTGGGGTCGGCGCAACAAGGTTTTTTTTTACCATTCTCTTCTGTCAACCGTCACGCTATCATTTACTTCTTTTTCTTTCATATCATTCCTCACACAATCCATCTATCGTTTTAGGAAACGATGTAGGATGGAAGGATGGATGTTCCATCAACATTTATATTCATCACTAATTTAGTCACATGCGATTCGTCCGAGCTCCTCAGTAAAATAATGGGTGTAAAAGCACCCATAACAAAGAAGTTTGTTTTTTACGATACCTGGGAACCTTCCAGTTACGGAGATATTGGAGGTCAAAATTCCTAATTTTTCACATTTTTTTTTTTAAGATACTCGTTTTTAATATTGTAGTTCAAAGTAAAATACCTCCATGGCCCCAGTTTTATTCAATGCATCCATCAGCACAATATGTTGAGTGCATTACATTGAGTCCTACCGTAAAAAAATGATTTTTCACCCCAAACAACAAAGTCGTTTGCCAGCAATACTTTTTGCGCAGAGTTACTTAGTTTGATGTACAAAATGCTTGGTTGACGGCTTCGTCAAGGGTCCGTTTACACCTTGTGCAGTTACTAAATTGATTATGCTACAGGTGACTGATGAAGAAATCAAGTTGGCAAATAGAACTTATGGAGGGCTTAGTGATATTGTACTTCGAGCTATACCTGACGCTCCGTTACAACCTCTTTTGTCAAGACTGGGAAGGAGTGGTAATAGTGCTGCTAGTGCTAAGGCTTGGTTAAGGGCTGCCGATCCGGCTTTAAGGGACGTCATTGCAAAAGAAGCCTTACAATATAAAAAAGGGAATGTGTCGCAGGTAAAATAATTAAATCAATGTTAATAGCAGTATCCGTACGTTCTCCTAACACGGTGGAATGGAACTAAATTGTATTTAGGTAAATCGTATAAAATTCAGTGCTTATTGGAATGCCGTTGTTAACTTGTTAATCTCATTATCGTCAGTAACATTATTACAACACAATGTTATCCACAGGAGGACATGAGCTGGCGAGTCCGTGGCCGCGGTCAACTATCTCATGCAATTGAATTAGCATGTGGGGCTGCGCAAAGACTTAAAGCACTCGAAGTACAATGGCCAACAATATTAGTCGAAATGATTGAAGACATTCTAAGGGACTTTTCAGACATGGAAACACATGTGAAGGAACAAATGAAAATGCTTATGGACACAATGTGAATGAGTATAGTAAAAATAGCTTTATTTAGACTAGAATTAGTGTCAAACATCGCGCCGCCAAAATCTACATTATTAGGAAATGACAACAATTAATTACAGCATCAAGAAAAAATATTTCACAATCAGTCTTTTCACGGGCCACTTAGTCAATTAATTTAACTACCACGAAAGTTATTTATCTTCTAAACAAAACACCTACCCAAATGTTATTTTTATAAGCTTTCTTTACCAATAAATTAGTGTAGAAAACAATAAACAATCATAACCCAGTAACTTTGTCGACTGAACAGTATTGTAATTTGCTCAATGTAGGTAGGGAATCAAACTAATCAATTAATAGCATGTTTAATGTTTTGTAGTACCTCAGATGTTAGAACCATTTGTAAGTAATGTAGGCATAGAATAACATTAGTACTAGGTGATATACTGTCCTGCATGTGCCTCCTTAATTTTATTAATAAACAATTTATAGATCTTTTTTTGTATTTTTTTCTTATTTATGTTACCTCTACGTAAGCTGTTTAGCTTTTGTGGGAGGTAGGGGAGAATCGAAGTAAAATAAATATTATGAAAAGCTGTTAAATCAAAACGCCAAACGAGGATAATCGGTCTCACTGCAGCTCTTCCACTTTTACCAGCTTAAGCTATGTTGGATGGCTATGAGTATTTAAAAAAGGAAGGCTGCGAATCATGCGAATTGAATATGAAGAAATTTTTCGAATACATTATCAATTTTTGGTTAAAAGCATAGAACAAAATTAAATAGCGTATTGGAGAGGTTTCATTCTAAAATTAACAAAAAAAAAACAAAAAACACGACTATTCTACTCAGGCTATTAAATGTCCTGATCAAAATTGAAAATCTAAATTTACAAAGACGAAAAATGGACATCGAAAATGGTGACTACATTACTTGTATTCAGATGCAACTCGTATCCGAGGAAATTACTGTTGGAGAGACTGGTAAATCTCCGGTAATATGAAACAACACTTGCAATTTTAATTTTACTTCAAAGTATGACGGCCAAAGGCAAGCCAATACATTAATTTAGTTAAAATATTTTTAATGTCTAACGTATACCTAATGAGGTACAAAAAATAGATTACAACATTTTCACGCTGGCTTTACAATTTAATATCACTATTGTTCTTTCGTATACGATAAAAAAATAATTATGGACTTTCTGGTGAACTACGGAGCAAAAATAATGTCCCATAGTCCACCGAGGTGAAATAGGCTTCATCTCCCTCTAGCTTCCCATTAGCTTGCCTTGAGTAGTGCGTAGACTGATCACCATATATTACTATACTCTTTGACTGATCATGTGTAATAATTGCTCTTGAGGAGAAATAAAAGGTATTCCTTTGCAGTGGACAACCACATTAAAGGCTGGAAAACGCTTTATAATTTGAACGCAACAAAATGACACCAATACAATGCTACCAACCAACAAACACATGCCGACTGACAAATGACAATTTGAAGCCACAGAAAAAAAAATACAATTACTTGACACCTGAAACACGAATTGTCACTTTGTCAGTCTGTTGTCAAATGATAAAAAATAAAACTTATAAATAAATTTGTAATTAATATTAATTCCCTGCATTATTTAATGTAAAATGAAGCAGTGATTGTAAGTAATTACGAAATGGATGACACTGAGAGCACTACAACATCGGCTGATGAGAACACCGGTAACTTGTGCGACAACCCGACAAGGGATACTTTAGCTGAGGGCTTGCTTGGGCTTCTGAAACCCACTGTGGACCAGTTAGACGACAGGGTCAGAGCTACAAGGTAATTATTAATATAATACTGTGGGCTGCTTTTTGTTAATATATATTTATAATGAAACGCAGCTTAAGATCCAACTATCGACGACAAATTTGACAACTACGTTATAACCTCATCTTCTTGAAACTCTTGGTGCCACAATTTTTTATATAAATCTAGGTCAATATAGTGACTTTATTATCCAGTACATTCTAAAACAAAATAGGGTTTAGTGGGTCTTCTTAGGGGCGATTACATGTACTTACATATTGTGTACTAAAAAAAGTAGGTCACCAGCACCCATATCCTTGCCTTGCTACGTACCTACACATAACATTGTACCAATATCTTCAAAACCCAACAATATGCAAGCCTTTCAACTTGTATCTTCAATTTCCAGAATATCCCAGTTAGAATTGAAACAACAGATAGAATCATTGAATGAAGAGCTACAGAATGTACGAGAAGCTTTGAACAATCACCCTGACTTGGACCCCTATGTGAAGAAGCTCATATCTTGCAAACACAAGGTCACCGTAGTACTGAATGTGTTACAAGCATCACAGGTTGGTTGTTACTTCATTAAACCAGTTAAAATGGTTGCTTTTGATTTCTTGTTGATTAAAGTGGGGAAATATTTTATCCTCTTTGAATTTAAACTGTTATTATCAGAGATTGGAATCGTATTTACATATACCATCAAATTTATCAATTTAATTATGGAACTTCAGAGAGGGTAGTATTCACATGTTACTAACTTCCTTAACATTTAGGCAAATATGCTCTACCTCAGGCGAGTTGCGGCAAAATGCAAGCCTATTTAGTATATAAAAAAAACCTATTCTAATCTCTGGTAATTACTGACCACGTGTAAAAACTTAGTAATAAAAATTAATTTAAAACTGAATTGTAGTAAGTAAGAAGTATTTGCAAAATCCTAATAAAATCCTTGTTACAATTTCAGGACAGACTCAATGAAATAAGGCGGATGGTAAGCAAAGAGAAGACTGTACGCACAGCTGTACTGCCTGAACCACCTTCCCAAGAGCCTGAACAAAGTACCAGTGGAGTGGTCACAGACAAGGGAAGCATTAACTGACAGCATGGAGACCCCATATCAGAACCACATCAACAAGGCTGACTATGACCATGTGTATGAACCTGCTGAGGACAGCTTCCTACTCATAGACGCCTTAGAAAAGGACCTAGAATATCTAAAGAACAAAAACCCCACATTCTGTTTAGAAGTGGGTTCTGGCAGTGGTGTAGTTGTAACAGCTTTTGGCATGGCGTTCCCACATACTTTCTGTATAAGCACAGATGTTAATTTTAAAGCTTGCGTAATGTCTAAGCAAACTGCTGCTTACAATAAAGTTAATTTAGATTTGTGCAATATGGACTTAGCTAGTTCCTTTTCTGATAACGTTTTTGATGTGATCATCTTCAATCCACCGTATGTGGTGACTGACAGTGCGGAGTGCGGTGGAAGTGACATTATGGCTAGTTGGGCTGGTGGTGCTAAAGGCCGAGAGATTACCGACAGGCTACTCAACATGATACCAAAGAAACTAGCCAATAATGGAGTCTTCTATCTTCTGCTCATTGAAGAAAACATTCCTGATGAAGTTGTTCAAATAATGTATAGTTACGGATACAAATCCGAAACTGTCATAAAGAGGAAAGTTCGAAATGAGCAACAATTAGTTTTAAAGTTTTTTAAGTAAAGTTCATTGTTGATTTGCAATATTGATAAAACAGGTTGATAAAGATAAAGATGCATTTATTTGTGTAAACATGTGTATACATGGATGGGAATGAGTTTCATAATGATGTATGTGTGTAGTTTTCATGTGATGTTGATGAAATAATATTATTTTTATTGGCTTCAGTGTTATTGTTTATAGCTCAAGCTATAAACGATAATTCAAATTAAACAACATTCTTCTATTATATTGCAATCACTGTTGTAAATTATAAGTTTAACAATAATTTATAAATGTATCAAAAATATATTTTGTAAATAAAATAATGACATCTTTTTTTAAGCAAGATTCTTTTTGACAGCGTCTCCGAAAGCTTTAGCTCCTTCATCATTTTCTTGAGCTCCTGGAAGGGAGGAGCACTGCTTCACCCATCTTTCAATGTTTGGGAAGCTTGAGATATCCCAGCCAACAGCCTGAAATACAGTTAAATGAATAAACTAAAGAAACTTTTATAAAACATTATTGTTATTTGTTACATGGATATGAGGTAGCAAAATTGCAATAGAAATTAATCAAAGGTGCATAGTTTACCTCAAAAAGAAATAGGTAGACCAATTATTACAAATGTGTTAGCTATTGGCTATTCCTCAGCTTATCCCTTTGGGGTTTATAGGGGTAATTTGTTAATATGTTAGAATTTAAAGCCAATGTACAATGACCCAAAATTAATTGATCCATGTAAAATTGCAGTCCTAGTTTTTGCCACACTACTTGTCCAGCTACATACATAAAATGAATAACATTGTTCTTACCAAGATGCTGCTCAAAGATGCATAAATAGATGTATCAGCAATAGTGGGATGGTCACCGGCAACCCATTTACTGTTGTTGAGGAACTGGTTCAAGAAGCCAAGAGTGGTGTTCAGGTCATCTTTCTGTGGCTTCTTTATTTCCTTCTCTCCAAGGAATAATATCGGGAACTGGAAAATAAATTGGGAGATCATTGTACGTCACACCATGTCTTACTCTACTGCTTCAAGAATACTACTGACAAAAGATTGGAAGAAGCTTATGGACAGATATGATTAAAAATTCGGCAACTATTGACTTACACAAATAGCTCTTATCTTCACGTATAAAGAGGAACTATCGAAGTACAATCTCTGATTGATCAAAGCGCGCTGTTTCAAATCTTTTGGGTAGTACTGGTCATCCTTCCCATATTTGTCGGCCAAGTAACACGCTATAGCTCGGCTCTCCCATATTACAAAACCATCATCATCGAGTGTAGGTACGCAGTGCTGAGGATTTATTTTCAAAAAACTTTCTTTCATCTGTTCCTTTTTGAATAAATTGATAATTTCGACTTCTATTGGCACTTCAACTGCTCTTGCTGCAAGTAAAGCTCCACGCGATGGGCCACTGATAGGAAAATGATAAAGTTTCACAGACATTTTTATCAAATTTTTCAACAGAATGTAAATTGGGTATACAAAATAAGTTTGAATGCTTTTGATTTCAAGTGAGTGACAGTCAAGGTCAGTGAACTGCAATGACGAACGAAACAGGTTTCATCCTTTTTTAGAAATGTAAAGGATGATTTACAGTGTGTTATTTATTTTTGCGTCCACCTATTTCTTCGATCGTTATCCAAAATATGGCTATAGCGTGATACTCATTTATAAGAAACGTTTTTAAACGAGACCACTAAAACCGTACTTTGTTATTTTTTAATGAACCACTTGTCCAACTCTATCTTTACTAGTGTCAGTGTGTGTGACTGTCAGTGACTGTCTTGTCATTATCCAATCATTGTCAAACTCAAAGCTTAGCTCATGTCAAATTGACAATGTTTATATTTTCCTAAAATTAAATACGAATACGCGCTTATTTTTATAACAAAAACTAGATTTATACATTTAAGATGACGGCAAATATTTGCAGAGTCTGTTTAAATCAAGAATTGTTAGTAGATATATATAGGAAGACAGGATTTCATATGATATCTACGAAATTAATGTCTATTGCGAAAATACACGTGAGTATGATAATATTATTATTTCCTTTATTTATTCCTAAACACATAAATTATATTTTTAAAATATATTTCAATCTAAAAAAATTAAATTAAATATATACCTATATATATAAAAAAAAAAATAGTAGCCCACCGGTATCGGGAACAGGGTCCAAGCTTATGATAATATGGTCAGTGCGTCATCTTTATGGTTTTTGTTTGTTGTATTATTTTTGTTACTTATTTGATTTTGAAAGAAAACAAAACGGTCAGTACGCCTGGCGTTAAAAATACCAATTGTTTAGAAACATCGCTGCCTAGTGTATATTGGGCACTATTTAACTGAGTGATAGATTATGCTAGAGTCAGTCATACAGTTTCATATATTAAATCCCACATTTGTCGCGGTTTCGTGAAATAAATGAGCTTTGACTTAAATTTGCAGATTAAAAATCTTTAAGTCTTTTTTTTCGAGGAGTGCCTCTGGTCTGGATTTGTGCTTGAGTGGGTTGATAGTAGTAGGCTCACCCCTTATTACATGGAACTTTCAACATAACTGGCAAAATGTGGGTGCTCTATTAGGTACACGTCTGCCTAACTTTTCGTGGATTACAGGCGTGATGTTATGCGATGTTATGTTATGAAAAATCTTTATTTTAAAAATGTTTCTATAATTAAAATTTTTAGATAACACCACAAGACGGCCTTCCAAACGGAATATGTTCAAAATGTGTTCAAAAACTAGACGACTGTATAGAATTTATCGAGCTATGTGAAACATCAGATGTAAAACTACGGGCCTTACTGGATACTAACTGTTTCGAAAACAAATTGATTAAGGGCAACACAAATATAGAAAATGATAAATTTTTATCAGACAATGAAACTTCTTTATCTCCTAAAAGTGAAGCAGAAAAGCTATTTATAGATGAAAGTATAGATCATAGTATTATGGACCATTCCACTTTAACTGATGACCTTTTGGAAAATGAAACAATAATGGACACAAAAGAAGAAATTCAGTCAAAAATAATGGATAACAAGAAGACTCGGAAACAACAATGCTTCACTTGTGGAAAAGTTATGTCATCAAGGCAAGTAAATAGAAATAAATGAACTTTATATGAATTACCAAAACCTTATCGTTATCATTCTCCTGTCTTTATAAAAAAGAAGTGAACTTTTTGTTGAAATATATAGTTGAACTACTTTTTTTTTTCGTATGGTTTGCCTTACCTTGTATCGAGAGTTTTTATGCCCCCCATGGGCCTGTAACTTGGCTTCACATATATTATCCTTCACTGAAGCAAGTAATAATACGCACATGAATATGAAAAATTAGAGGTAAGTTGATTGGGTTTGGTCAAATGACCAGGCTACTGGAATAGTTTTCATGAAAGGCAGAATTAGGCGGCTATCTATACTTTCAGGTAGTTTTTAAAATACACACACTCACTAGATACTTTTACCCCTGGGCAAATACATTATCAGTTTTTTTATCATTTCTTTATCCATCACCTTTTTGAAGTTTCGCTAGTTAATTTAATATAACCTTTTACGGGGTGAGCGTAGCATCATTCATTTAAGGTTCCAACAAAAACTATTTGTAACAAACAAATCTCTCATCTAAAATGTTCGCTTCTCTCTTTCAGATTTCGCCTCAAGACACACATGCGGACACACACTGGGGAGCGGCCATTTTCCTGTCCACATTGCAGTAAAAACTTCTCACTGGCGCAGAACCTGAAAGTGCATCTAAGAACACATACAGTACGTAGTTTTCTGTCATGTTGGGTTTCAGATGACGGACTGTTTGGGTGACAATTTTTTTCCAGTCTTAGGCAATTACTTTCACCGCTAATACCTTTTGCCTACAGCAGATACAGCCATTTTGCTGTAGTCCTAACTAGTCCAAGAGTATCATTTTATATTTATTGAAATATATTTCATAGTGTATCTTCACCCCTGTAATCCCCGAAAGGTTAGGCAGAGGTGTAACCTAACAGAACACCCACATTTCGCCAGTTATGTTTTAAGTCTCATGTAATAAGTGGCCATCAACTGGACACAGATCCATACTCCGTGGAACTGAGAAATTCCTGATGGAAAAACCCAATACACACCCAATACAACCAACACTTTTTCCCAAAACCCAGGACCTCAATTAACCCTCCACCCAGTCTTTCTTGATTCTTTATTGCAAGACATGCTAAAGCAAAAAAATCAAATGTATGTTAAAAGTGTTAATTAATCACTGATTTAATGATCATATTTTATCAAATTTTCAAACTGTTCAGACTTCTTAAAATTTGACAAAAAAAAAACAATGGAATGAAATAATGTTTATTTTTGCAAATAGGTTTTTACAAACACTTACCCGTCTTCTTTTTTAAAACTAGATGAGGCCGGTGTTTCGTACCTGACTACTTTGAGAAGAAACAGCCGGAACAAACTAAGAGGTCATAGTCTCTTTTAAGGTCCAGACATAATCTTGGTCAACTAACATGAGGACTATGCAGATGAGTGTTTGAGATGGTCTTTTGAAGACAGAACCACACAGATTTGAGTGGACCTGTCCAGTCAGTGCAAGCATTTACCAGTTCTCGTGTAGCTCGACTCATAAAATTAATAGCAACATTATAATTTTCAGGGTGAGAAACCTCTGCAATGTCCAATATGTGGCGATGCTTTCGCTCAGTCAGCGGGTTTGGCAGCGCACAAGCGTAAGCATTCGGGAGTACTACCATATGATTGTAAGCTGTGTCCACGCTCGTTCCGGACTATAGGACACCTACAGTACCACACACGGTAATTTAATGAAATAATAAATTCAATTATAACAACATTTTTAGTCAGGATAGGCTAAAGTTAATTTAAGCATTTTGAAGAAGAATACAGATCTCAGAAGAGACATTGAACCATAATATACAGAACTTTCAGTCTGTCCATCTAAATATAAATAATACTGCATTACCCTTACCTAACCTAACCAAAGCGACAGCGCAGTCTGTTGGCGCGAGCGACGACGCGTTCGGGTTACCCGAACAGAATGAACGCGACGATCGGTGATATTAGGACGCGGCCTTATACCCGATACTTCAAATAAAGTTTTTCTGCTCGTTATCGTTATCGGATAACATTTAAACCATCCATCCGTTTATCTATTGCAGGCGTCATACAGGCGAAAAGAACTTCGAGTGTGATACGTGCGGACGCGCCTTTATCACTCGCAGCGATTTAAAACAGCACCTACTGACTCACACCGGCGCCCGACCCCATGTCTGCTGCATCTGCGGACTACGACTCACCCGCGCCTCACATCTCAAGAGACACATGCACCTCACACACGAGAAGGCTGTATGTTACTCGTGTGATCATTGCCCAGCGGAATTTATTAAAAAAAACGAGCTAGAAAAACATATTAAAACTCATGAAGATTAGGAAAGCGCCTCTTAGTTTTTTAACCGCATTGAATGACTTTTTACGAAATAGTTATTGAATGGGATTAAATGAACTTACGATGTTGTTGTATAGAAGATTTGTATGATTATGATTCTGTAACTACATACGTGTTACGGTCGCAAACCATATTTTGTTTAACATAAAGTCTGACACTGTCCTGCAAATTGCAAAAAACCTTCTAAACTTGAATTTTGCGGTCTACCCTGGCGCTGTGTGAAGGTATTTTATTGGTAAATTTTTATGTCCGTAAGTTAGCTATCTAACAACGTAACCTGTCGATAAGCAATAGATTGAAGCAATAATGGTAGTATTTATTTAAAATATCTCTACTATTAAACATACATACATGTGTGAGAGACAAAAAATTGGTTGTTCTATAAAATAATATTTTATGATGATTTATTGATGAATTTCATTCCTTTTGTTTCCTGTGATATAAATCGGCAACTAATAAATGTGTCTTGTTATTAAATAATTATTGTTTTTATTTAATCCGTTTCATATAAATTTCATAATTTAAATGCATGTACCATATTTTAGAAAAGCAGTGACACACCGAATTGAAGTAAATATAGTTTTTTCGTACAGTAATAGCAAGAAGTGTTTGGACGGTGCTCAAAAGAACAATTACTGGACTAAATGTTTTGTCATACATAATTTACTCCAGGTTCTTGGGAATAACCTTTTTTCTTTATCGTGTGGTTAGTGTCTAACCTGGTGTCCAGAGTTTATGCCGCCCATGGTCCTCTGACTTGGCTTACATGCCGTCGAGATATATCACTCAGGCATGATGGTTTTTTCACGATGTGAACCTTCACCGAAGCAAGTTTTTACTATACAATACGCACATGAATCCGAAAAATCAGAGGTGCGTGTCTTGGGTTCAAACTTGAGACCTATGCCATGGCAGTCCGACGGTCATACCACTAGGCTATCACTGCTAACCAACCAAACCTAGGGGATAAGCTTTAACTATTATTTATTTATTCAGTAGTACGCATACACACATACATTTTATACAAGATTGAAAAAGAATATTCTCAAGAACCTGGAGACATTCTGACTTTTCATCTCTCACCAGAACCGTCTGGATTCATTTTAAAAGACGTTTCCTTTATAAAGGTAACTAAGTACCCATTTATATGGAACTTGGCTTTTCTTTGAACCACTACGTCCCGTGTTTGGTTATCGAATAAAGTGGAAATTACTTAAGCCATTTCTAACCGACTTCAAAAAAAGGAGTTCTCAATTCAGTTGTTTTTTTTGTGTTTGTTACCTCATGTTATCTTCGTCATTAAATTACATATTTTTTCCAAGCTATTTTGATTTAAAAACCATAAAAATATGTCATCCAAGTAAAAGAAATTGCGAAATTGATACTTGACAGTGTGATACGATAACTAAAAAGGGCAAGATAAAAACTCTTTGCAAAAAAAAAAAACAAAAAAAAAGTGGAAAATAACTTTACTTTCGGAAGTCGGTGGCAAAAAAGTCAATGAAAGAAAGAATAGTCACCAGTTTTTTTTGGAAGTCGGTTATTTTTTTCCAAAAAAGTTTTTTTCTTATCAGGAGATTTCAGTTTCTTTGGCATTTTTTTTGTTCTGCCGAAGCCAAAATGGTATCATCATAGTGCTTAGGGGAGTGATAGTTCAAAAAGATGCCTCATATCGGAATGTCGCGATTTATTCTGTTAGACTCGAGGATTATGTGGGCAGAAGATGGGTTTCATGCAAAGAAATCACACTGGATGGGATACACTGCTTTTATTAAACTAACCAATTAGGTACTTGGAATTACAACTTAACCTAACAACACTGGGCACAATGAATCGGGTGCAGTTCCGGGTCGTCTTGACACCGCTGCCATCAGACATTGTCCTTCTCGCCGCGAGCTCGAACCATCACGACTCTGTAGAGGGGCGCTATAGGTGTGGGTAGACTTGTAACAGGTCGCGTGATGCCACCACTTGGCGCGCCTGCGATTCATTCAGTGTCCAGCTTAGCGCGATGCGCGATGGCGAGAGGTTTTATTCGATTGTTTGAACATCTCGATGGTTTTCGATTGTTGAGACTTGGACTCGAGTCCGACTCGTTCTGTTTAATTGCGACTGGCGCATGGCGCGTTCATTCTGCTGTTTGCTACATATTAGTAATCTGTGGACTGACTCCGGTGATCGAGCGAGATTCGGTGATTGAGAGTGACTGATTCGACCAATCGAAAACTAACGGTCGATTCCGCTGACTCGAAACAATCGAAAAACATCTCGATTGTTTTGTAGAACGGCGAGTCGATGGTTGACTCGATGGTTTATTTTAACGACTCCGATTCTTTCGGTTGTTAAAACATCTAGGAATCGCCCATCGCTAGTCCAGCTGTCCATACTCCGTCGCGTACCAATGACCGGATCCGACATACATCAAAAGCAGAAAAAATCAAAGGGCGCGCCCAGAAGGTTGGCAGCATTGGCAAAAAAAATATAAAATTTTACTAAGCCACTATAGAACGCAAGTTGAGAGATCGATCGACACTTTTTTCATTATTTTGCGGGATTTTTTTTTAATAGAAAATTTAAAAAAAATCGAAAGCCATTTATTTGGAAACGGTGGTGATGCTTTCAATTTAAACACATTCACACGATCAATGTGATTAAATGAACTTAGAGGGTTGTATTGATGATTTGAATGACTATAATTTTTTAACTATAATGATGATTATAGATGCGTATTACAGTCGCAAATCATATTTTGTTTAACATACAGCCCGACACTGTCCTGCAAATTGCAAAAAACCAAATAAAATTTCAATTTCGCGGGCTACCCTGACTCTTCCCCCTAAGGAGTTAGTGTTGGCCTCATTGTGTCATTCTCTTTAGTAACTGTTAAATTAAACGAATAACGATCCTTTTTGTACACCGAGAATATCGTCTCCAATTTTGCGAAACTTTCCGGTTTTAGGATTTTTATTCTGGCAACATTTATCATTCATCTTTTCGAATTTTAAAATCGTTAACGCTTCCCTGTCGTGTTTGTTACGAGTTCAAGAGTTTTCTTTGTGAATTTCTCGAAAACTTCACGAAGATATTGTTTTGTAAACATAGTTGTTTTATTACTATAAAAAGAGCTTTTCCCAAAAGTATTGGGATTCTACTAAAAAGCGAACAGCTTCTGTTTCGGCAGTTTGAAATATTGTGACTATCATTACCATGTCGGCGAGAGAAATTTATTACTCTGAGAAATATTACGATGAAGAACACGAGTACAGGTAATGGATTTACATACCAACAATAATAACAAACAAAACACGTACAACAGTCAAGTTATAACCTATTTATAATTTGAAAGTTTTCAATAGGTTCATGGGGGTTAATTTCTTACTTAGTTCTGTTCTGGGTCGTTCTACTTAGAAAGATCGGTACCGGTTTACAAAGTTTCGACGCAAAATTTTCCATGAAAGTATCGAAGACGAATCGTAAACCTCGTTATACTTCTAGAACCAAACATATAAATTTCATGCTCAATCAAGGGATGATAGAAATCTAGTTCTCGAAAATTCGGTATTGTTTGTCTTCATGTGAACTTGTAATCATACTGAGGAGCTGTTTGTTTACACTGTATTACTAAATCTGCGTGTGAAGTGTCGAGTCTTGAGTTCATAATCACATTAAAACATTAATGCTCTTAAAAGTTTGATGAAGCTGGCAATTGGGCCTGTAGGTACTTGTTTACATTGAAATTAAAAATATTGTGATATGTAATAATTGAAATTGATATTATTGTTTCATAGGGATAATATTTTGACTAATTTTCTTACTATAACTGATACAAATATTTGTGTTTTCAGGCATGTGGTCCTACCAAAAGAGATGGTGAAGTTGGTTCCAAAGAACCATTTGATGACAGAGCAAGAGTGGCGTGGCATTGGTGTGCAGCAGAGCCAGGGGTGGGTGCACTACATGACGCATCAACCTGGTGAGTAATCTTCAATTGAATACTTCATTATAAGGCTGCTATTAAATGAGACTAAAGAAGTAAAAGTGGGTTGACCGAAGGCGAGATGAGCAGACAACTTAGTTGTCATTTAGAGAAATATCTGGATGAGGCTGATACGAGCACAAGGGCACAAGAAAAGAAAGGCCTCCACCCAGCAGTGGGTGAATTCAGGCTGTCGATGATGATGAAAGCAGTAAAAGTGGTGACATGTGGGTGTACAATGTTGACACATATGCCTATTGCCTAACCCAATATAGGCATGATATTATAATATTTTGTTTACAAGCTAAACTTGTTGTACCTGATTATTCAAATGAACCTGCATCAGTCACAGGATTCAAATTGAATGTTAAAGTGAAATTTACCATCTGCATATTCAACACAAATTCTGTTGGCTGAATTTGTAAAAAACTACTGTTATTTCCTTGGTACAGTGACTTTTATTATTTGAACTCTTGCATAACATGTTCCAAACAACTTGTTTGCAGGAATGATTAATACAACCCTAAACTAGTTCGAGCAGTATATGTATGTAACAGTTTTTCCTAAAAATGTTTTTTTTTTCATTCCAGAGCCTCACATCCTGCTATTTAGGCGAAAGAAAGAAAAGAAGTGAGATCAGACAAAGCGAGTGGCGCAAGGTGTAAATGTATAGCTCTTAATTGATATTAGGATTAATGCTAGCTTTAATTAATGTTGCCCATCTCAATCAATGATGAATCTCTAGCTTCCATAACAATGTTACTAATGATCAAAAAAATTAATTGAATTATAAAAGAATTTTGTAAAAAAAATTAAATTATTGTTTACTTTGCAGCACAATAAAAAAAAAACTGACTTACAAGAATAAATCCTATATTGATGGTACAAATTTTGATGATCGGACCAATCAATATAGGATTTTTGTACATACATCAGGCTGAACCGATTCCCATGACATTATATTTAACATTTAAATGTTAATTATACGTAAGAATTACCATTTAACTTTTATATTCATATTTTTTTGGTCAATAGTAACAGCAGATTCATAACTAATGAAAATAATTTGTTATTTGTTGTCTGGCACTAGCAACTAACAGAACAGTATAGTATACCCACTATATTTTGAATGGACTTTACCAATCTTCATTCCATTTAATAAGTTGTTGTTAAAAGCATAGTTCTAAAGCTGTATAAGAAATTCGATGATATAATTCAATTTGGACCAAGTAAAATGAGAGATTTTTTGATTTCTTTAGAAAGTTGTAGATCAATGCTTACTTTTATTTCTTAAATTAGTCATTAATGTTTAAGAAAATCATAACTTTTCTTGTCACATTGTGAATTGTATTTTACCAATTATGTGCTGCACCTATTTTTACATTTTGCTACTCGGCATTCATCCTCATTTTGTTGTAAACATAATTTCTAGATGTTTCAGCAATATACATTATCTTTTAGGATGTAAATAAGAAAATAAAAGGTTTGTGTCCAAGCAATAATACATACAATTCAGTTAAATCACTTAATATTAATTTTTGAATTCATGAGTAATATATTTTTAGGAATTTTTCACATAGTGCCTTAGTATAGAATTTATGAGAATATGTGATAAATGTTTTGACTTTAGAATGTAAAATATGGCAATGAAATCAGGTCTGTTATGATGACCCCTTTTAATGTTCGACTACCAAGTAATTATTTGTGTATAAACTGAGACAATCATAATTATTGCATGTTGTAAATACAGTGATGTAATTATCGGCGTTTTGGCAGCACTTATTGTTATCTAACACAGTAATTGGAATAAATTATTTGGTGCTATGTTAGAAAGATGTTTTATTTCTATGCTTATTTACTTTTTTTTTTTTACTGAATAAGGCTTCTACTTGAACCATTTATTTATTATTTGTAGCAAAAGTATGTGAGGATAGACAATGCCTAAGAGTCAGCGCACACCACGAGCAGAGCATTTTCTGAGCCTACTGAAAAATTAATTTATGAAAATTCCTTACATTGCAAAAATACACGTCCAAACTTGATGCTTGACCATGCTCGAGCTTGCAAGATGCGTGTTTGAGTATGCGTGCTACATGCGCGAGCGCGCTCGAGCTTTCACCGCGCCTCCCGCGTTCAGTATGCCATTGCCCATATACTATTGTAGTCTTAGGTATGCCACTGCGAGATTCTGGACGTGTGTTTACTACAACGGCGCGGCCGGCGTCAGTTGTTTTTTTTTATGACTTCTTATTTTATTTAAATATTCTACTGCCAAAAGCGCGATAATTACTAATTCCCAATCAACCATATTGAACACGTCTGCCAATATCGGATTTTAGCATTAAACGTGATGCACGCCCGCCTGGCAAAACAACATTTTCAACGGAGGAGCTTGCTCACGGAGGGGCGAGCATGCGCCTGCATGGTCGAGCAGTCAAAATTTTGCTCGACCATACGCGAGCATTTTGTAGTTCGGTGTGCGCTGACACTAACGCACGGGTGCACGGTCGTGTGTTTGAAAAGAAGTATGAGTAGAGCTAAAAGGGCGTGGGCGCGTGCGGCGGGTTTTCATCCTCAGCAGGTGGGCAACTGCTCTGTGCACGTGCGAGTTTATAAAATTCGTGATTGCCCGCTTTTTTTGGCATCAAGTCATGATTCCTGATAACTCAGCTTCCTATCAAAAAATCTAAATAAGTACTTGAGTCTGAAGTCAAGTGAGATAAGAGAATGCAAGTCAGCGAGTAAAAAGTATTTAGTGAAGATGGGAATACTGGCTGGACGGCCTCATTGGTCAACTGGTCACAAGCATGCTGTATGACTGCTAAGCATGCAGTCCGGGGGGTTAGATCACGATAGACTGTGAGGCTTTCCCATCGGGTATTTGTCAGCAGCAGCTTATTCTAGACCTGTACCTTGCATAGTAATTAGCTTCTTGCAATAAACTGATTCAATGTGTTCCTATAACATAATATATGGATAGAATGTAAGTACATTGGGTACACTTAATACCTCTGCCTACCTATACCTTTGGAGATGCAGGTGTAATGGTGTGGCCACCAAAATAAGATTGTCACTGGACAGGAATATCTGAATTCATAATTAAGAACATAGCTTTTATTTCAATCAGGAGTATTTTATCTATCTTATATTTGCTAAGAGTATAGCTTAACCAAGAGCCTAAATATAAGTTACAGGTACTACAGAAAAATTATTTTCTTTTCTTCTTAGCACTGGGTGATAATGTAGGCAGTTTTGCTGTTGTCTCTGGTTGTGAGAACTCCATAGGTTCCATTTTTATATCATCTGTTGACACAGCATCCAGGAGTTCCAAGCCCTGCAGTTGTTCTTGTTCTAAGCTGTGCAGCATTTGAAAGCCAGGTTCCAAAGATGGTGTGAATGCCCCATCTAGGGCTGCAGGAAAGTGCAACTCTGGCACTTCTTCTAGTTTCAACTGAGGAGTTATATCCCTTATAGCTAGTGTTTCCACCTCAGATCTTAACTCCTCACATCTCTTTTTAATCTTTGCATGGTACCTCACAACTCTGTCATCATAAAATTCATGGAGATCGCCAACATTGAGGTCTGCAAATACTTTTGAAATTGCATCGGGATATCCTGATTTTAATCCACTTGCTTCCTTATCAACCACTGTCCGGAGTAATTTGCACATGTTGGTTAAATGCTGGTCAAGAGTGTCGGCTAGGGCAGTTAGAACCACATTAGTGGTTGTTGAAACTCCAACATGCCCTAGAGCTATGGCTGCACATTGTCGCAATGCTCTCTTGTGGCTTTCAGGTGTAAAAGGCAGAATCATGGGACCTTTGCCTACTGAAAAGTCACAGTACTCTTTTTCGAGGAAATTGATTGGTGGGACTGTCTCGTGTGCTAATTTTAAATCTGGTTCTGGTGGCTCTATTGGTAAACTCACGGGACCCAAGCGAGCCCCTTCATAAACAGCAACTTCAGCTTGTTCCAATATACCTGATAGTTGTCGCGCATGAGAATGCAGCTGTATCGTGTGAGTTATCAAATTTGGCTTCGGGAGTTCGATAGGCGAAGATTTCACAGTGATGGATATTTCCGGAATGTTTTGCATACCCAACTCTATAATAGGGTTAAAATTAACGTTCTGCAATAATGTCTCGTCAGTTCGTTCTTCTTCCATTTCGCCCCAGAGCTTTCTTGTCTTCATTTTTTCAGAATTAACGACGCTGATCGCTTTGTGATTTCAACAACAAATAAACTGGCAATGTGTCAATAATTTGACGTGAACTTTAAATGTCAAAATGTTAGTATTTTTAGCGCATGCATTAAAGCTGTCTCTCTCTTACCTTTGCAATAAAACAATTTGTTTGCCCAAGCTATGTTAAAGTTCACAATATTCCTTTCCCAGAAGTAATGGAACTTGATTTTTGACATTAATGTTTCATAAAATTGGAAAACGGTTGAAATATTGACCCTTTCAGACGTCCAGCCATCAGCCCCCGTATTCACAACGCTTCGATTCGATTTGAGAAAGTCGTATCCTTGTCTGTATCATAATAAAGCTTTTAAATTGTATTTGCTTTGTACATGCATAAAGTCTGTCATTATCAGTGATCGGAATAGGTAGAGCTAATGTATCTAAAGGTCAAGGAACAGAAACGAAAAGTGGGAACTTCCTTACAATTAATTTTTTTTTGAAACTCGGAATTGTCTCGGAATCAGTTTAGTACATTTAATAATAATAATGTTATTTATTAATCAGTACAGTAACTACTAACTAATTGAATTCATTATTTTTCCTTTTTAACCGACTTCGACAACAAGGAGAACGTTCTCAAAAAGTCAGTAGATACGTTTTATATTGTTAATAATTCAGGTAAAGAATCTGGTATGAAAATTAAATCAGCTTCCGCAACTTTATTTTTTAAACAATAAATAAATAAATAAAATAAATATCGCTGGACATTACACACAGCGCCATCTAGTGCCACACTAAGCAACGAGGCTTGTGTCGTGGACACCAGATAGTTGATATACTACATAGATACTTTTTGTTTGTAAATACATACTTATTATACATATAAACATCCATGACTCGGTAACAAATGTCTATGCTCATCACATAAACACTTGCTCCTACCGGGACTCGAACCCGGAACCCTATGAACGTAAGGCAGCCTCACTACCGCTGCGCCATTCGGGTCGTCAATAAAAATCGTGCACTTTTTTTTTTAAACAGAAACAGTAAATTAATTCAATAGTTGTTTTACTTTATTAATTTTAGTTATACTTAAGTAATGTTCCGACCTTCGGAACAAAATATTCCGAAAAAAAATCGTCGTAAGGAAGTCTCCACTTTTCGTTTCTGTTCCTTGACTTTAACTAACTTTAGGCACATTAGCTCTACCTATTCCGATCACCATAATGACCACATTATGGTACTATTTTTGAATTCATAATCAGAACTTTACGATCTGAGTGTAGATAAAAAAATTGATTTATTATGATAATTAGTCAATTGTTAGACTGTACAATAGTTCATTTTTCTGTGTTGCTTAACTTTTTTCTCCGTGGGCCATTATTAAAAAATATCCTATATTCATGAACTACTAAATGTATCTACCCCTGTTAGGTTTCATCAGCCGATGGCGTTTGGACCACTTCCGCCCATTCTCCTTTGCAATAAGTATTCGTAATTGTCCGAATTTATGAACAATTTTAACTTACACGCCTGAAACTATCATATTTTTAACCGACTTCCAAAAAAGGAGGAGGTTCTCAATTCGGTTGTATGTTTTTATTTTTTGTGTTTTTACCTCATATCTCCGTCATTTATGAACCGATTTGAAAAATTCTTCTTTTATCTGAATGGATCTACTTCCCGATTGGTCCCATAGAAATTTCATCAAAATCGGTTCAGCAGTTTGGTTTTGAAATCAAAATAGGTGGAAAAAATGTCATCCAAGTAAAAGAAATTGCGAAATTGATACTTGACAAGGATTTGTGTGTGATACGATAACTAAAAAGGGTAAAATAAAACCGACTTCCAAAAAAACACAAAAAAAAAGTGGAAAATAACTTTACTTTCGGAAGTCGGTGGCAAAAAAGTCAATGAAACAAACAATAGTCACCGACTTCCGAAAGTAAAGTTATTTTCCATTTTTTAGTGTTTTTTTTGGAAGTCAGTTTTTTTTTTGCAAAAAAGTTTTTTTGGAATATGGTCCAAGTTTATGTTAAAGGTACAAGCTTTACAAGTACCTTTAAATAAATTTGTGAAAAAACTGACCTCTTTTTCTTTAGAAAATCTATTTTGAACGTTAAATGCCAATTACATAATAATTATGTAACATACATTATTACTATTTACCTAATTAAAGACGTAGGTACTTCTATTAAAAGTAATTCAAATACTGCCCAGCTCTGGATGGAAGCACATGGAAGAGTAACCTAACCTATTGTGGGCATTGGGCATTGCAGCTCCGTGACTCTGTCATGATAGAAAGTACTGAAGGCTGTGAGGGAACCTCTCGCTCTCAATCGTGGTTAATGCGATGGTCAAGAACGAGTGGCAAGTAGTTGTTGATGTAACTCCTGGAGGGTCAATCAATACCTACCCCGGTTGTTGCGACTGAATACGGGAGCCGGTATCCCGCTTGAGCCAAAGTAGTGAGAAGATCTCCGTGCGGTTTTAGTCAGTAATCCGACAAAGCGTGTTGGACATTCATAAATATTATGCACTGGTATAAGTTTATGCTTTCAGACAGATCTCGTGTGATATGTGTTGTCCTGTAAGTGGGGCTTTAGAATAGCTATCAAGTAGGAAAGTATTTGGTACTTTATTTAAGTATACGGATACTAAACACCAAGGCCGTTAGGCCGTATCAAAATACCTCATATGATTTTCCTTTTAAAGAACATATCATTAGTAAAATTACATTTGCGAATTAATTAATGGCTTTTGTAGCTTGATAAAAAAATACCACATGGCCTCTACAAGTCTAAGTGCACTTTTTTATTTCTCAGTCATAGATGGGAAACATAGCAGTTGGCCAGTCGCTATGTTGAAAATATTGGTGGTTAGCCAACGAGAGCAAGACGTATACTGGTCGTCCCGGATTTCCAATGTTGTTCGTTCGCGGTGTCTTCGGCAGCCGTATCATAAACCGTAATAGGTAGTCTAATCAGGAGCCCGAAAGTCCAACAGCCAGATTTACCAAATCGCTCCATGTAAAATACTGGCTTTCAGTTGCATTAAGTTCGACTGGAAGACAGCGAGTTAGGAAAAAGCTAGGAACATGATGATCGTAATAACGGATATTCGTTCGGTCTTCTTCTATTTTGCGTGTCGACGGCAATCTATATTGAGTCGGCCCAGAATTTGGCTACGAGTTAAGCTGTTTCAGTAGAGTACATCAGTTTCTGTGGTGAGTAGACAACAGGACACGCAGGATTCGATATTAAGTGCCCCATCGATTGTGGAACGACACCACATTTACACTTCAGGGAAGAGTGTTCTATGACCTAAGCGACTTTTCCACGCTAAGGGCGAGGCCAACCGGGGTCCAGAGTCTGTTCTATGATTTCCAGTTTAGCCATGGCAATAATTTTGGTAAAAGGTTCAAAACTTAAAAAGGAAAGGAACATGTTAATTAACAGTCGCCAAAATTTCAGCGTTTCAGGAAACAACCGAATAGTTTCATGAATTAGATCCGACATTGAATATAATTAAAATAAGTCGGATGTGCTAATTATGGCGGTTAAGGTCGTCTAATTAGCGTTCATTATTTTTAATAGAGAGGCGTCAGTGTTGGATTAATGGGCATTTGGAGCGAGGTTGTTATATAATACACTAGTTCAATTAGACAAAAAACCAGGAATGGGTACTTGGGTAGTCGTGTATGGTGGTGGACACAGAGTACGGAAGCGCCACGCCGACCGCCGACCACCGAGGCGTCTTTGTGCTCTGTTATGAATAATTACGTAATCAGTAGAGACCGGATTATATGCAATTACATATTATTGCTGTTCTTTGAAGATAATGTATATTTTAGCTGAAATCGGCGTATCATTCATTTTTATGGCATGTTTCCTATGCAAAAATGTGCCAGAGGTGATACCCGTTGAAAACGTCAAAATTGAAACAGTGCCATTGACCTAACGATCCTTACAAGTTATAAAACTATTTTAATTAAAGGCATACCGATGAAAAATGTCTATGTTTAGGTACAAGTTTCAGGGATCAAAATGCTGTTTAAAAATAGCAAGTGAGCATAACATAATATATTCATTCCAATAGAACCAAAATAAGATCATTAAAATATATATAAATAAAACTAAGTACCACAGATAGCCAAGTTGTTTATACGAGTATGTTTAAATAATTTGAATCGGACATAGTTGCGCCCGCAAGGATATGGTAGCATTATGCCTGTAATCCCTGAAAGCTTAAGCAGAGGTGTACACCTACATTTGGTCAGCTATGTTCAAACCCTAATAGGTAAAGACGATGGACTCCGACGCGAAAACGGTTACCACGTACTCAGTACATCATTCTAAACCACCCCACATCGAAATTTTTTAATTAAAAAAAAAGCAGATTTTTTTTTTTAAATTACCGATGAAAAATTTCGGTGTGGGGGGGTGGTTCAGTATGATATATGTATAATATGTGCTAAGTACGTGGTAAGTAACCGTTTCGCGTCGGTGTCCATTCCACCCCGTATAAAGGTAAATATGGGTTCGCCTAAGGTGCACCTAAAAATAAGGATTTTCAGGTGCACCTTGAGCGACCAGCTGTACACAAATAAAACACCATTAAATAAAAAACATTCATAAAGACATTGCTTTCCTTAAAGCTATTTTATTTCTGTAACCAGTTTTTCTTAATTGGCTACGATCATTGAGCGTAGCATATTCGTAGCTTCCGCCTACGAGATGGTTACCTGTCTACGTCACTGAGACCGCGTAGCACGGCGTAGGCGTAATAAGACTTGCAATCTAAGTTTAGCGACGAAAATTTTGCGTAGCTTCGGTATTTGTATTTTGTAGATAAAACAAAGAAGTATGTTTTATAAGAAAAAAACTGAAATGACAGTTTTAAATATTACTAATTAAATGCTATATTTTTATGACATTACAGCAACTTATGTTTAAAAAAATCGTTACAACTCCGACGCGTTCGATGGTTATTATTACATACCTGTTAATATTATAATAAAGGAAGTTTAGTTCTCTTTTTCTTTCTGCTTTATGAATAGTGTACATAGACAAGGTGTAATATAATAATCGCTAGACCTCCTTGGTGGTTTCTCGGACCATGAAACTGAACAACTTTTGTTCTACGTGTTCTTGAAATTCGCATGGACTTTCTATGGGAACTGACGCCATCAGCTGATCAACATACAAACAAAAAATAAATTTTCAAAATTCCAGTTTCATGGTTTGGGACACCACACGGAGAGGTCTTTCGTTTATTATGTAACACCCTTTATATTGTTTTAAGAGGAAAAGACAAATGTAGGTAATTAGTTAACAAAGAGCTGTTAATCGAATGTACCCATCAAATCAGGTCAACACGGAAGAATCGATTTGAATTCTAACAGTTGAGTAAGATTTTTTTTTGTTGCTAAGATGAATTCAAAGCTGAACCATAACTATTCAATCTGTAACTATTGTTTGATCGGTGGTCCCCAAGCTAGCAATACTGCAACTATTTGAAATTCGAACGCCATTCATAATTATTTTTTTGTTGTCATCGATGTCATAAATCTTCGCAAACGACACGTTACGACTGCCGTAGGACCGCGAATGGCAATAGGGCGCTTTCCATCCCATTCAGGACATGGAAGTACAGATCAATCGTCACGTCCCCCCTCCCTCCCCCCACCACAGAGATCCCTAGCCTGGAGGATATCCAGACAGAGTGGCTTGTCAGTGAGGTCCCGACTGCCGACCGCGACGCGTGTGTCGCCAGCACCGCCGACCGCTCGAAATCGAAAGTGATGCGGTGTACAATTAAAACTAACTGGTGATTTGTGATAACTGTACTGTATTCAGCTGTTTTTATTGTGAACGGTGAGTAATGAATAAATATATTTTTCGTAACATATTTATTATGTCCAACACTTTTCTTTTTATTAGCGTGAAATTTTCGGAAAACGACGCGCTATTGTGGAATGACCATTGCGTTTTTATCAATTAAAACGCGTCACCGAACAAATGTTAGTTACAGATAAACCAAGTACCTTAAATAGTGAGTATTTTACCGTAAATATAAGTTTGAAAAACAATGGAACAGTAAATCTCGATTTAAAAAAACAAACAGAAACGGAATCGCAAATAATTATATTTTCCATTATTTATTTGCGATTTTGCGTAGTTAGAAAATTCTTCAAAAATTACAACAAATATTTACTGTTTTTCGCTTCATTCATTGTTATTATATTATTTGTATGTTCAATTACAATATAATTATGTCTTGTATTTATCATAGCTTTTCCTTAAAAGCAAACTGTAATATCCCGAGATTGTCTGGATTAAGTTGCGCGGGAAAATCGCCAACTGTTGACATTCTGTGCACTATGGTCACGCTTCTCCTTCCATTATCATTGTATAAATGAATAAAAGAAAATTTACTATAATGGCTTGCTATGTAATATCATTGATTTATTTAGCAAGTTATATCGAGCAAGCAAGTTATTTATGTTTTTATTCATATTACAACTAATAAGTACTTTAGACTATCAAAGTATATTGTTAAAAGAATGGTGCTACTATGCTTAATTTGATTGGACTCGCGCAGTTTTATGTACCGTAAAAAATTTATATGCAAAATAATGATGTCGATTACAAACATACTAGCGTATTTTGAGATGTAAAAACTCCTAAGATTTTAAGGACTTTCAGATTACTCATGGTCTAATTGCTGCCTTGGGGAACTCCTTTTCAGAGTTAATTAAGATCTCAAGATAAGTTGCCTGAAAAATCATTCGGCAGCTTTACTAACCAATTAATGTTCTGACAGTAAACTGCTATGTAAAATTAAGAGTAACCAGGGTAATCTTGAAAGCACTTCAGTTCACTCTGTTAACAAATCTTGTGTCGCATGAGAATACTTATATTACGAATAGTTTTGGCTAACCGGTTCAGTATTCTCTTAACCCCTGGTCTATTCAATTTATTGCAAAGTTAAACAAGCGATTCGTCGGCATACATACATATTTCGCAAATTGACAATTCTTCAACAACACAGGCAATCATTTTATTTCTACGCTTCATCTTAACCATATCTTGGATGAAAAGCGTATTTCTTTTACTTAGCGTGTCGATGGCATTCTAAATTGTGTCTGCGTAGAACTGAGCCACTAGTTTGGCGCCTTCAAAAGCGTAATTGAAATTAAAGGTTAATAGTTATTACTTTAGCAACATTCTTCTTAATAAAAATCTTCAATTCACAAATCGCACAACCTAAACCCCAGGTTCTGGGAGGAGCGCACCTAGGTAGGATTTTTGAAAATTCGTTCCCTTTAGAGAACACTACTAAATACTACAGGCACATTATTGTTCAAACTCTAGGGCACTGAAATATCTAGATAACATACATAATTATGTACATAAACTCACGCCAGAAAACTCAGAACGCCACCTGTTACGATCCTTACATACCTATTCCTTTTGCCTCGTCAACGTTCATACGTCTCCACGCTTATCAAATTAGTAAGTATTATTTGTGCAGGAAGAGCTCAGTGCACGGAATTGGCCACTTCAGCTGCGTATATCAATAAATAAAACAAGTGGTTTCACTGCCGGATAGAATGACAAATTCATTCCCCCCTATTGGTCTATTTTTATCAATCGTCAGGCAGCCAGTTTGCGAGGGACCGCAACTGTGCCTACTTAAATATTTCATGTCCGCTTATTTCGCGCGGAAAAGTTTTGATATATTACAATATCTTCGGGTCTGTTTCCCACAGGATTGGCACTATTTGCGCTATACATAAAAAAATATAAGTAATAACGCTGTCTGCAGGTACTTGGTCAAGGCTTATGCGGAGGTCGTGAATCAGCTGATTCCGCATAAGTCTTGCCGTTTTTAACAATCACTATAACTCTATTTATTGGAAGGCATTTAAAGTTCTCCGTATCCTAAATATCCTTCTTTTCCGATCAATGGTGGAACCTTTTTTGTATTGAAAAAGGGATGGTCGTAATTGTGACAAACGTGTTTCCGCACTTTTCTTTTGCAAAATTGTGGCATAAAAGTAATTCGTCTAGAAAATTTGGGTAAATAATTTAACTGTCCAAATTCAAAAGCCATGGTAAACTGTTTGCATGGGCTTGCTCGGCGGGCGTGGTGTCCTTTTGTAACAAAACAGTAAATCAAGTCATCGTTTTCTTTTCTTTCGTTCCTGCAGTCTTAGGTTCATATCAAGTTAAAAAAAACATGTCAAGACCCTAAGGGAAATTATATTATAATCCCCCTCAAAATGTTGAGTGTCAATTGAGTAAAAATAGGTCAATGTGATAGTGGATGCTGTGGATGGCTCAATATTCTGAAAAGCGATATTAGAATCAGCAATACTGAGAGGACTGAGAGGGAGACGCATGACAAAGTGAGGAAGGAAAAGCAACCCCTGAATGTTGAAAAGGTGGATTATGCTAAAGGTAGGGATTAACCTCGTCTTGCTTTCGTTTGCTTGCTTTGTTCGTTTTGGAAATAATATGGAAAATGTGAGTGGCCATCAGATGATAATTATGTTCGTCATATCATTTGACAAGCATTGACAATTGATGTAGAGAGAAGAGAAAATTAGAAATTGATTTCGTTTGTTACACATATCATGTGTTCACGACTATGTGTGACTATTGTGGACATCGCTGTTATGCTTTAAATATCAATAATTTCAATTCAATGTGCTAAAAAAAGATTTTTTCAAATCCTTATCTAGTCCAAAAGCCTATCTAAAGTCTTATACAATCGTCGAGTTTCCAGCACATCAAGCACATCCAAATCCTTCATCTTTGCTCTAATCTGTCTTTCAGCCATTGTATCAATCACCCTTACATGTTATAATCTAGATAAGTGAATAAATAAATTGCGCCGGCATGCAGGCAGTCCAAAGGTTCGGCCACGAGCTACACGATCGAGTGACACGCGTCTTGCGACAACGACCGCGGAGAAAAAAAATGAAAGAAATTACTTACGTCACCCGTACACTAAGCAGCTTGCTGCTGCAACCGAATCAATAAGCAGTCAGTTTATCACTCAGTCCACGCCCACATCAAATAGATGACAACCTCGTTTTGTTACAATCAACAGTTTTCGAACTCTCCTGTCATCTAGTGAGCGAGGACCGAAGGCAGCCACATACTTTCGCTTTGTTTTGCTCTGGCTGCGCGCAGACATTCGGCTGTCGTATAATCATGCGCGGTCTAATGGCTGCCGCAGCCAGACATCCTTGGCTGAATAGTGCGCGGGCTCCAATATACCATCATACATCGGAATGTCTGCCGCAGCCAGGCTGCCTAGGGCACGGGTACCCAGAGCTAGCACATGTATGCATGTCACACATAATTATAGCAACCGTGGCGTGCCGCATTGCCGCCACGTGTGTCAACTTCCATAGAACACTGACGACCGTAAAACAAACGGCGATTCAATAAAAAAATTGTGACGACAAAAAAGACAATCCCACGAGTCACCGACACTGGACTTGCGTCTTGACGGTACTTACGCGAAAGAAACAAGTCACTCACATGGTTGGCTCTTGAGGCAAGTCGCGTCGCTAGTCGCATTGCCTAAGGTCCTGCACGGGGCGTACATGTGTAGTACTTCGCCTTGGCACTGGCGGAAATGCTCGTTGGCGCAAATTGCATTCGCTATACTTCGTTAGGATTAACGCTTGACGCTTGTAAACACGGTGTGATGGAGAGCTTTTATTTCCGATTTGATTAAGATGTCCTTGTAACGAATGTATTCATAATAGAATGTTACCTCAAGAAATGTAATTTTCTGTTTAATTTTGTTTGATGCACTTCAGTGCGGAGTCATGTATGATCAGCATTGACGAATACCACGAAAACTCATTGCGCGTTATTCCACTATTACAATCCTGATTTTTCTTCGTATGCTGCGGCATAAGTATTTACAAGCTTTTCATAATGTTTGCCTACCGTTGGACTAGTGCTCGCAAGCGCGGCTGTTGAGCATGAGGTCTCAGTCAGTCTTTGGGTTCAATTCCCGGGTCGGGTAGTGTTATAGTGTTTTTCCATCAGGAATTTCTCAGTAGCAGCCACGGAGTCTGGATTTGTGCCTTATTGATGGTAATAGGCTTGCCCCCTATTACACGGGACTTAAACATAACTGGCGAAATGTGGGTGTACTATTAGTTACACCCCCCCCCTTACCTCTAATTACAGGCGTGATGTTATGTATGTCATAATGTTCCCACCGCTGGAACCCAGGCCTCGTCCATGTATGGGAGCGGCCATCATCCTCCAATCATGGCATGAGTCATGCTCCCTGTGCATGTTAGTGGATGTCATATGACTTCGATGTTTTTCATTTTTATTCTTTTGCTGTTGTTTTTGTTACAAATGAATAGAGTATTGCAGGACTTAATTAAACAAGACATCCGAGGCGAACTCTAAACAAGGGCTGCTTTGTTTGATGTCCGGGATAATCCGAGATTCGTGTCTGTTGGCCCAAGGGACGGTGATCCTGTTTCGTTAGTGGAAGCACTTTCTGTTTGCCGTCCTATTGTTATTGTTAGTTTAGTTGAGCCATATCTTGTTACGTTGCTTGATTAGATGCTCAAATATCTCGGAAGGCTATATAATAAACAGACTTAGGTACACCTGAGGGTCAATTCTCATACTCAAAAACCTTTTGACTTAAGTTTGAAAAATTTGACAAGGCTGATTTTAAAATGCTAGCGTTCTTTAAAAAAAATACTGAAATGGGCAATACTCGTATTAATTTGGTTTATGACTCTTTCGGGACATCGCCAAACGGTTGGTCGACTCTTCTCGTGACCAGAGGGCTGGCCTATTTTTGAGTCAAAGGATCAGCATTTCCATTCAACGTGGCAATGCTGCCAGCCTTCTGGGCACTATTCCTGTTGACAGCGATGTGGACGAATTTTTTGACGCCCTTTAATACTTTTCTTCTTTTATCTGTACATATTTGTATTATTATTTTAACCTTGTTTATGATTTGGTAATTTTAAGCTAAGAACAAACAAATAATAATCGAATTTCAAATAAGCCATCATTGCTGACTTTGTATAACGATAGTATCTCTGCCCCGTTGGTCTCGTGGTCGGAAGCGCGACTGCTGGGCGTGGTCGCGTGGCGGTTCGATCCTCAGGTCGGGCAAAATGAAAATTTTTCAGTAGCAGCACGGAGTCTTACTTATAATATTATATTGTCTTGGAAAGCCCGTTGAGCCGTAGGTCCTGCGCCTGAACTGTCTCCGGCCGTGTCGGATTACCGTCCTATCGCACTATGAGAGTGAAGGAAGAGAGACTGCACCTGTGTCTGCGCACACATTAGTGCCTTATAATATCGCCCACGATCTCGCGAATCTCAGCGGAGATTAGCCACCGTGGCCGGAAACGGTCAGGTGAACTCTTATTAGTTTCTCTCCTTTGTTAAACAAGACTTAATTGAGTACTCAACTTGGTGCGTGCCAACATGCTATGACCAATACAACACTTAGCTCAAGGCTCACAGTCCCGGCTCACAACAAAGCGCCTTAATAAGGTACTTTATCCGTAGTGGCCCTGAGAGGGTATTTCCCACGCCGACGTAGGGCGGGCGGGCCGGCGGGGTGGGCGGGCGGAATCAACAAGTGTCCTTCAAACCACCTGAGTTGCCTTTGTAGTATGTGTGTGTAAATACAGCCTTCTTTAATGATGTCCCGGCCTGTTGCTAGGTTTCGCTCGGATGACAGATTGAGATGATCTGTACTATATAATATAATAATATAATCTACGTACCTATACTTCTATATTACGTAATATTATAAATGTGAAAGTTTGGATGGATGGATTGATGTTTGTTACTCAATCACGCCAGAACGGCTGAACGGATCTGGATGATTTTTGGCACAGAGATGGTTTATAGTTTGGAATAGCACATAGGCTACTTTTTACCCCGGTAAGACGATCCTGTGGGACAATTACCGAACACCACGCGAGCGAAGCCGCTGGCATTAGCTAGTAATATTATAAATGCGAAAGTTTGGATGGATGGATGGATATTTTTTACTCAATCACGCCAGAACGGCTGAACGGATCTGGATGAAATTTGGCACAGAGATAGATAATAGTTTGGACCAGCACATAGGCTAGTTTTCATCCCGGTAAGACGATCCCGTGGGTCAATTATCGAACTCCACGCGGGCGAAGCCGCTGGCATATGCTAGTTTAAAATATGTATATCTACATACCTACACAGTGTTCCAATATGGCTACGAGACAAAGAGTAAACAATCAATCTTCATCTTTACATGAGATTACGTTGTTAGGAGGCGTCAATTTACACAAGGAAACTCAATAGCGTTGTAAATTGAGTAGGAATGTGAAAAAAACACACAGCCATATGTCAACTGAGAGATTTGATAGTAAAGGTTCTAACTGTGTAAAATACATTTGTTCGAAGAAAGAAATAGTGTGAAGTTGAGTGACATGATATTTATAAAAACAGCTACGCCTTCTATTGGCTGAAATCTAAACAGACATCGCCAACGCGTTAAAGGGCATATTGCATATTGCCCGTTGCATATTGATATGCAACAGGGTAGACAAAGGAGAAAAGATTAGATAGTCTCCAAGGGTAGCGCGATTGACTGCCCATTGAACGCCAGACGTAATCAAGTATCGTCACGTGTGAAAGCTCTTCAATCATCTTTTGTCTTGTGATACTTGCTTCGTCTACGTTCATACATCTGGTCACATACGTACGCATACTGAAGTTTCTGCTTAACCTCATGATAAGAAGGCAAGAGATTATTCAAGTAAAATTCTCATCTATACTTAGTATTATAAAGAGGTAATTTTTTTTGTAAGTTTGTATGTAAAGGGTTATCTTCGGAACTGCTGATGCGATTCCGAAAATTCTTCCACTAACGGAAAGCTAAATTATCTGCGAGTGTGATAGGCTACATTTAAAACGTTCCTGTGGGATAATTTCCGTTCATAACGGGAACGAAGCCGCGAGCAAAAGCTAGTTATTCATATCAACATCTTTTTGCAGGTTCTTTGAAAGTACAAACGGGGTAAGGGGTTATTAGCTACAAATCCCGCTCAAAATACAAGTCGACATCAGCTTTTTGTGGAGAGCGGCGAAACGGGACAAGTGAGGATTAAGCTTTACATTGCTGAAGCTGAAACATAAAGCGCTGGATCCGCTGTTTTGTAGTTCTGTCTATCATATTTTGTGTATTCTTGACTAAGATCTTTTGGGAGGATTTCACTTCACCTATGAAGTCTCAATATTAATTTATTTGGGGAAAACAAACAATTATTGCGCATTGTATGTAAATAGTACAAAAATGTAGAAGTGGGCTAATGTACAATCCACAAAGTTTCCACAGACTACTAGATTACATACAGATACATTGTAGACACTAGAATATTCCATACCAATTATGACACTCTCTGACAGTTCTTGATCGCCGTTTAGATATGTTGATCGCGGTCAGTATTATTAGTGAAATAAATCGTTCTTATGTCTCTGTCCTCTTCAAACTATTGTCAGAAACCGAACGAAGTTTAAAATTTGTTTAGCGCTTTACTCAAGTAATTAGATTATTATTTGTGGTACAAGCGAATCTAACACCCGTATCTATAGTCAAGTTAAAATAATTAAGTACACGTTTAAGTAATTATTATGCATACAATTTTATGCAATAGACAAGAATTTAAACGAAGTAAGAACCGTCGAAGAAATCAAAGCTTAGAATTTAAACTTTTTGAAACTTTTGACAGTTCTAACTTCAAGCAATTATTAAACTACGGAATAAAAATCGCATTCTAAATAATTACTTTTACTCAAGTAATCACTTTGACTTGTTTTTGGATACAGGTGTAAGAATATTGAAATGTTTGATAAATTTATCTCTCAAATCAAAGTGAAGAAAGTAAATACTTAAAATTGCAAGTCGATTTTATTTCTTGACGTAAATAACACTAACATAATTTCTAGATTTAGTAACTTTGCAAAAAAAATCATGTTCCACTTACCTACATCAAATTGGCCCAAGCAATTGGACCGTCGAGCGGTATACAGTGTTAGGTTGGGTATCCCTTTGAGATTCCGACACCAATTTTAACGAGATTGGGACAAATACACGTGCCTGAACGGAGTCAGACGCGGTACCTATTGTGCCAGGGGTCAGGTAATCGATTCAAGGGTCAAATATTTGGAGCTCACGAAGATTGGCTTACAAATATTGGTTCCAAGTTCCATCTATGGGAAGTAGACGGTAACATCATTCAAAGAACGGTCATTAATTCTCTATTCATAGGCGCCAAAAATTTTGAAGTTTTTCAACTAAACTATGACGACTTCATTCTGTAAAGGTATTAAAGAAAACGCTAAGATCTCTTTTAAGGTTCAGACATTTGGACGAATTGTGTGACATTAATGCAGGGAGTGCGTTGATGAACCCCGTTAGTTGGCATTCATGATTAAATCCTGGTTTTTGGGGCTCTATTATTAAGAAAAACGAATCATACTGCCTCCACACGTACTGGTCTCGAAATCCAGACCTCACGTATCACGTCACTTTCTATGTAGCAACGTGGTAACAACCGTTTCGCTTTATACATAAAGTTGAATATCTTGGACGATCTGCTTGGCCATTCAGCCAAGCGTTCGAGAGTGATTGATGTCATAACAAGTATTCTTAATTTTACACATAAATATTATTAAAGGCGAGCTTTACCCAGAATTGGGTTTACAAACGAGAAGTAAGTACTCAAAGGTAACTAAATCCTGTTGGTGGTACAAGTTAAATAGTGTCCATTCGCCACCTCTCGCACCACCAATCACCATTCATCCAATCACCATTTATGGTGATTAGCAGATTATTCTTGTTAATGCCGGAAAGTTTAATAAATGGGGAATACAAGGTGGAAGAGAAACCGACGCGAAAACGATTACCACGTAGCATTATATTTTTTTACCGATAATTAAAAAAAATGCTGTTCCATACATTTTGACCGTGGTATTGCACTTCTGTAGGAAAAACCTGTTTTTTTTTTAAGTGACCGATGAAAAATTTCGATGTGTGCCTCCACACATCGAAATTTTTATTATGATGTACTGAGTACGTGGCAACCGTTTTCGTGTCTGTGTACCTTCCAGCCTGTATAGTTAGTTGGCATGGAATGTTATGCAAATTCATTTGGTATCTGAAGATGTATTACAAGATATTTTTTTTGTCTAGGCTCACCTACTACTTGTCATCTAGGCGATGGACAGTTCTTTTGGAACTTTCATGATATTGTCCGGAGGGTGCTGTTAGTAAACAAATGGAAATTGAATTGTACAAATAATATAATCCTCCTTTTGGGCTTCGCCGCAGTCGGGTAACAAGATGGCGGTAATAATTCCGAATAAGGCCCCGCTTCAGAAGAACCATTTGTTGCTCTATAGGTAATGTTTTTTTGTTAGGTACTCACTTATTTATTTACGAGATAGCAAATTATTTTTCCCACTGCAATTGTGCTTACGAACATTTTACGTCACAAAAAGTATTGGTTAAAAAATGTATGTTTTATTCTTGTTAAAGCCACATACAACATCGTCATAGTGTAATTAATAAATATGCGATGACTACATTATTTGCGCACGTATCATCTTTTTTAAATTATAACAGTACCTTTAGTGATATTAATTAATAATTTAACCTAACCTGTCTTCATTTACCTGCTAATAGATACTTATTTAATTAATGTTTAGTGTTTCCTCTGAGCTGCTCTTGGTAGTCACATAATTATGTACCATGATCATGTTCTTGTTTACACGTGTTGCCAGATTCCGAGTTTTCTTGTACTTACATTTACTGCCGGGTACTCTTTTTGTGCTTATTTTTTTGTTCTCCTTTTGTGCTCTGTGCTCGCTAGCACATTGAATGAGTAAAAAGAGTCCAACTGAAGCTTATACTGGGTTAGGTTGCTAGGCTGTGTTTAGGCTCCACGAGTGTCAATTTTTGTGTACATTTAAATTAGGCGCACCCTTCTTAGTGAGTTATGCTATCGACCTTGTTGACTGGCCCATCTTAGCATTGTCTTTCTTCGTAACACTCATACAGACTGTCGTACAGCTCTCCAGGTTGCTAAGTACTGGTCGGACAAAATCTGAGTCATCGATTCGAGATGAAGAAGACTCGTAAAGACATTATTTATTACTTATGTGGAGTATTAATAGTCTTTGTACTAATTGTTGCAATAGCTTTAATCTCTATAAAGCTATCTATTTCTAACTAAGAGCCTACAAACATATAGTGTTGACAATTCGCACGAATCAGGACTATCCAATTGTTAAACTCGATTTTAGATGTCTAAGGAACGAATTGATAACACACTTGCAATGGCAATTAATTGTGACTTCAACAAAATTCATTGAGTTATCTACATAGTCTTGCAGATAATGTTTCAAACGTATTCGAAAGCAGGTTGATGAATTTCCTTGGAAATCTTTAGAATTGTGAGTGACATATAGAAGAAGACCATCAACTTGCAACGGCTCCTCAGAAATGCTTAATGGAAAAAAACCCGTGTGTGTTTATTTATATGTTAATAAAACTACGCTATTTGATATAGCAAATATCAAGCCATCAGCTAGTCAGATCAGAGATCAGGGCAGCCAGTTAGTTGACATAGCACTGAGTATCAGGTCTACCTACGTATCAGGGCAGGCAGTTACGCGGTGCGTGTGAGCGAAGGGGGACGCGGATTGATAGCGATGCCGCTAAATAAAGATTTCCGCGACGACATCCGCGCGGGGGGTCCGCTCCCACGTGCGCCTGCGCATCGCAACGCGAAAATGGATGCTGTCATTGCTTGAAAGTCCACATCAAAATGTTTTACAGATGAATTCTAAATTATGTAAATGTGTCCATAAACAACCGATCGAAAATGTATGAAATGTAGTTGAGTCGGAAAACTGCCATAATTCTTTGTGACTGAGTATTGAATGATAAACAAAAAAAAAGTATTCTTAACTTAAAAACATAACATTTTTATCACCATCTTGTCAGCTTTTCCTATCTTTAGGGTTGACCTGCAGTTTAATGAAACTACATGAAGGTGAGGCACTTGATTTAATCCACCTTATTGATTTTTCTTCCACGAAATATGAGGACTGTCGCTTAGCATTAGGGTGGAAAGTGCGATTCTTGGGAACGATAACCAGGTCCAGAAAAGAGTTCTTGTATTTTTATTTATTTATTAAAACTTTATGCACAAGTAAAAAACTGTACAAAGGCGGACTTAAAGGCGGATTTTTCCAATTCGTTTTCAATGTGGGTTGGGTGAACTGTGCAAATCTGTCTTATCTTTGGGGAATAGATAGTAGACCCTCTTGACTGCCTCGTTGGTGTTACGGTCGACTGCTAAGTAAGAGGTCCTGGGTTCAATTCCCAGGTCGGGCAAAGTGTTATTGGGTTTTGCTATCAAGAATTTCTCAGTAGCAGTCACGGAGTCAGGATCTGTGCCCGCTTTATGGCAATCGGCTCGCCCTCTGTTACACTGGGACTTCAAAACATAACTATATACGAAACTACACACCCACACACACACTATTACTATGTGTATTAGGTACACCTCTATCTTACCCTTCGGCGATTACAGGCGTCATGTTAAACATATGTCTAGTTAGTGATTGCTCATCATATGGACACTTGTGTATCCATTTATTTAGTGGTAGTTGTCCGGCTGTGACTACAATAGTTCGATGTGCTCTGCCAAGAGCTACTACTAATATTAACCGAGGAACGCAGCGCGGTCACGGTAGGGTGACCAGTGAGAATGTGTCATCAGGATATGTTTACTTTGAGTTTTACTTTGATTTGTTAGTAATATTAACATGATAAATGTCCATATAAGAGTAAAAATAGTATGTAGATTTCATGTCATAGATACGATGTTTACAGTCGTCATATCTTCCTGCCTTTGTCCTATGGTACGCTTGTGGTCGATGCAACGCTTAAAATGTTTCGGAGTATTACATTATCTGTGGTTTGGGTTAAAACTGGTTTTTAAATAAAGTTCGATTAAGCGATTTAAGTGTCCATATTCACAGTACAGAATTGCAGCCACGAGAAAAAGTCACAACGTTTTGAAAAAGGCAGTCATTACATGTCCCACAGCTATCAAATGTGTAGCTCCCCTAACCCGACCCGATTTCATCGCGAGCGATAGGCATTGTCTCGTCATTTTATCAGTGCACAATTAATTTGATTTATGGCCAATCTTCTGCCCGGACATTCTCAGGAATATCTGATGGACTAGTCTAGACTAAGTTTAACAACTAATTAGTGTTATGAACTAAATAACTGGTATGGTAATGGAGCCAACCGCTCTGTGGCAGCTAGTTAACTCACCATATTGATGTTTCTAGCCTTATCAAGCGGGTAAATATTTTATACTGCCTTATGGATAAAACAATCTCGCTTTTTATGTATTTAAGTTTATGACTGCGAAACACTCTTATAGACTTCACGAATTATATTATTCACTAAATATACAGGGTGGCGATTTATTCTTATTGCTTCCGTCAAGGAGGTGGTTCTACCCGTCATACTAAACAATTTTCGCTATAAAACTCATATACGATTCCCACCCGGAAATTGCCACCCTGTATATCAAGGGAACATCAATGTAAATCAACTTACTTGGACTTAGGAGACGTGTGTTGCACGCCACAATTAAAGACAAAATAAGGGATTTCTGTAATTATCTGTATTGCAAACTTTTGTTACTTTATTTACCCAAAAAACGATTTTGTAGTTTATATAAAAATACCACTAACCTCAATTTGCTCTGTTCCCAGAAACAACAACCAACCAAAACCATGCCGCTCCAAATCCGAAGAAACCGTTGCGCGTCGTTCGTGCGCAACAACCTCCTGACGCTGCTGACCATCATCGGCGTGGTCTCCGGCACCATCCTGGGCTGCGGTCTGCGGTACTCGGGTCAAGAGTGGTCCCGCCGTGACGTCATGTACTTCCAGTACCCTGGGGAGCTGTTCCTCCGGATGCTGAAGTCTCTTATTGTACCTCTGCTTGTGTCCAGTATTGTTTCCGCGATTGGGTCCTTGGATTTGAGTTTATCTGGCAAGTGAGTTGATTTTTTATTTGGTAAGTACTTATAATCTTAAGGTCAATGGATTTTCTTATGAATAAGTTCAATAATAGACATAGTTGGCCAGCTTCACGCAACAGAGCTATATTGAAACAGTTTACCATTTTTAATGCGCTTATTACGAAGCTACTAACAACGCAGTTGAGTTATTTCTTCGCAGTTTCTTTGGCTAGTTTTTGGGTCATTTTTATTTTTGCGTGAAACATGATTGTAGTTATAGCAAGGACTTTTTGGATTATTGAAAAGAATAAACAGATTGTTACCAGAGTAATTTATTACATTATTGTTATAGTCAGCCCGTAGCAGAACTTCAAGGAAGTAAGTAACAAATGGATGTCCCTATAAAATCCCGGAATGATTTTTAAGTTCCGAAATAAACCTGTTAAATAAGAGGTAGATATTATCCACATGGTACTGACTTCCTTGATGTTTAGCAATACCCACTGCTGGAAAATAGCTCCTCTTCACAGAGATTTGGTTGACTATGCAAAGTGGTTCGTTTTCTTGCTGCAACCTGCAACTTACTCCCCATTCCAGGGTTGGTCTCCGCGCGATTATCTACTACATGACCACGACTGTGTGTGCCGTCATGCTGGGCATAGCCCTGGTCACCACCATCAAGCCAGGCAAGGATCCGGAGGCCTACACCCAGCCCAACGCGACCAAACTCAACATAAAGGAAACCCTGACATCAGACACGCTGCTAGATTTGATCAGGTCAGTGTTTGTGTTATATGTACAAGTAGTTTTGAATTCTAGAGGTAAATAGAATGGCTGCATTAATAAATCAATAAACTCAGACCTGCTTAATCTACTGCTGGACAAAAAATATGGCTTACTCCTGAATAAATTGATATATTGCTACCTAGATTTATTCGACGTTTTAAACTCAAAAGTTGCTTCCATTTTAGAATATCGAATTTTATTCGAAATTGTATTTGATACTCCACGAGAGATGGGGCTATTACCAAGTTTTGGCTAAAATTCATTTTTCTAAATGTCGAAGACCACCCCTTATCCAAGCCGCAATTACAGCCTAATGAAAATGACAAAAATGTTTCATTCATAAACCATTAACGTCAGATTTAAAACATATAAGGAAAACAATCAAGCACTGACATAATTAATCATCAAACTCAAAAACTCAAACTCAAAGCATTTATTTCAATTAGACCATTACAGGCACTTTTGAATGTCAAAACACAAAAAATAAACTAAGCTACAGTCCCTGTCACTGGGCATAATAACTTGTGAAAGTACTGTAGTTGCCCATTCGAAAGCGTAGATCCTATGGAGAAGAATGGGCAAGAAACTCCATGGACACTCTTTTCAATCAATATGTTTTTACAAAATCTTCATCATCATTCTCCTGCCCTTATCTCAATTTACTTGGGGTTCGCGCAGCATGACTTCTGCTTCCATTTGTTTCTTTTACGCGTTATCTCGTCAGACAACTTTGTTCTAGTCATATCATCCTCCACACAGTCCATTCATCGTTTCTTTGGTCCTCGTTTACTCTTATAGCCATCAACATGCAAACTCAAAACTTTCCGCATTTCTCCGCATCATATGCTATAGTAAAACAACCGACAACCACACGACTTTCACAGCCGTATCAAGCCGTCAAGTTAAAGTAATTACTTTAGCTTAAGCAATTACTTGTGCAAATTATTCAATAGACAAGAATTTAAAAGAAGTAAGAACCGTCAAAGAAAGCAAAGCTAAGAATTCTAACTTTTTACAGTTCTAACTTCAACCAATTACTAAACTACATAATAAAAATTATATCTTAAAAAATGACATTTACTCAAGTGAACACTTTGACTTGTTCATAGATACGGGAGTCAGACTTCCCCTTATGTATGTACATACTCATTTCTTACAAATTGCAAAAACACACAAATATTGCTTTTAGCGATAAGACGGCTATTGTGTCACTCATGGATAGAATAAACAACTGTTTTTTTTATATTTCTATGGTATCACCTATGTGAAATGTTTTCTTTTGTGTAAATTGAAATTTGTATGGTGTACATAATAAAGAATATTCTATCTATCTTACACGTGGCCAGAAATATTAAACGACTAACAATTTGTACAGGCTTCTAAGATATATCTGAAGTTACCATGGAGAATCAATACCCGTGGGTAGCACGGGCTGCCCGGTAATATTTCCTTCATTTTCCGGGAAAAGGAAACATAATATGAAAGGTACATTTCTATGAAAATGGAAAAGGAAAAGCTCCTTACATTTCTTCAGAGAGACCTTTGAATATAAAATGGCGCGAGATTCGGGGTAATCCGTAGCAATTTTGTGGCAAAGCTTTTATATTAATCCTCGAATTAACAATACTGTTGTTGATTGTACTATTTCTTTCTAGTAATCTGAAAAGGATATTGTATCTCTTTTCTTGATTTTGGCGTAGGTACTTAAATTGATTGTTTAAAGCATTAATTAAGATCATGAAATAAGCTATTGTTAAAACAATTAAGAGATGTTTCAGAAGGATGGTTTAACGAAATTATAACCATGCACAATAATAAACTGCTAATAGCAAATTTATTTTACTGTCATGATTGATTGATGGCACTGCCAGCTCTTAAACGTGGATTAGAGGTACTGATCCCGTTCAATTTCATTCATCAAGTATTACGAAATTTCAACACCACTAGGCATAATCGTGTGGCATTTTCTAGAACATATCATGACTACATTAACTAGATCGTATCATACAATACAATTTGTATAATATAACGTTGGATGATTAGCTTAATACTCTTAATAGGTGCTATGTAGCGGGTAATTTCGCCATCCGGCTGACCCGGGGCCAAATGAGCTTGTTAAATGATATGCTTGATTTGAATATTACGTATTTGGAGGTAACGGTGTTGAATTTTCCGGTTCCGGCCGCGAATGACGCAGATGATATTGTCAATTACCTATCTACCCATTTAATTATAAACTGTATAAATATGAACTGATGTTTCTTGCAGCATAACCTAAACGAGATGCTTTTATAACATCGGTTTTGTGGGGTTAAAAAAAACACTTTTCTTAACCAACGGGAAAAATCAATCCTGGTTTAGACATTTTACTGAATCTATGGTACAGTGTTCGTAACTTTGTCCTTCCTCCGTGTTTAAATCCTGAGACTTACTTATCATGGCAAGGCGAAAGCTTAACGATGTGTATGTATGCTAGAAATTGATTGGGATCGTCCTTTGAAAAGGGACACCTTTGGTCCACTAGAAACCTTTTCTTTGTACTATTAAGGTTACAAATCTGATTCTGAGAACTACCTTCCTGAAATAATGCCAGGCTAAGGTTATAAAAACTAACACCATTTAGTGTCCCAATTGTTAGCACGGCCCTCCTGTGTCCCGCAAAGATCGGAGGTCACATCTGCCACGTTATCGGCCATAATTGCCCATCGCCTGATTTATTGCTCTATTGCTCGCTCCTCCACGTTGTAACAATGTGTCAATTGTTTAACACCTTTCATCCTTATGTAGATAATTGACGGCCATGCAATGGGCGCTATTTATTTATGTTTTCTTTCGCGCTGGTGAAAACTTGCGATTTCAGAAGCGGGAAAAACAGAAAGATTGCGGACATCGGACACTGACTGATATTTGCAGCACATAATCTGTCAGAGACCGATGTCCAGATCCACCTCCACAGTTTGTCTTGACCAGTTTGACGGAATCATTACGCTTCTTCTTTATTTATTTTTCGTGTGGATAGTACCAAACCTGGTGTCAAAGTTTTTATGCCTCCCATCCATGGGCTTGGCATTACATATGCCGTCGAGAAAAATCTCTCAGGCGTGTTTGGTTTCCTCACGATGTTTTCCTTCACCGAAGCTAGTGATAATTATACAATGCGCACATGAATCCGAAAAATCAGAGAATCTGACGGTCACACCAGTAGACTATCACTGCTTACGCTGAAAAGGAATGATAAAACTTAGATTTCCGAAGACAGCGTTCCCGATACATAAAAGCCGCACCGCAATGACGTCATGAAACTGATGGTACCGGTAATGCTTACTAATCAAATAGTAAGAGCAATGAAAACAACTCAAAATTCTAACTATGCAGTATCTTTGCCTTGATAGCTTACTTCAGTGAGCTTCACAAGTTTATGCATATTAATGTGACATCTCAAGTCATTATGAAAACAGAACAACATGTTATTTCAGTAACTACTAAATTATCAAAGAGACTAGCTCCCCGCCCCGGCTTCGCACGGGTGCAATGTAGATACTAATGTTTTACTATACTAATGTCTAAAATATGCATGTATTATACATATTAAAAAAAAACCGCATCAAAATCAGTAGCGTAGTTTTAAAGATCTAAGCATACATAGGGACAGACAGAAAGCGGGAAGCGACTTTGTTTTATACTATGTAGTGATGATGTTTATGAGGGAGTCGTGGCCAAGGTACTATGACGGTCAAACACTTTTCACCCTTATGTCCAGAATAATAAGGTTGAAAAGTGGTCGACCGTCAGTAAGCGAGGTAGTACTGCGCGGGCACCCGGTTAGTTAGCCTGGAAGCATACCCTAAGATCTTCGTCGTGTCGATGATTCCCTTCTACATCAAAGTCTAATTAGGTTCGACCAGAACTCTGCCACCTCGACGGCGTTGGTGGTGGCTTCGGGCAGGTCCCTCAAAATGCAGGAATAACACAGAGCAGGACAGGAGGTGAGCCATAGTTTCTGTTGAGGCACGGCCGTCGCACTAGGCAGATAATGATGATGCATCTTCCAAAGCCAAATTAACAGGTGTTGCAATAAACCTAGGGACTAATGTCTTCTATTTTTTGTCACTATGACATCCATATCAAAACGATGCCCTTACCATTTGCCAAAAGTTCTTAGTCTTCTAAATTCATCATGGCCGCTCGTTAGTCTAGATTTGGAATTGTACTTTGAAGCAAATTAATAAAAAGATTGTAAAAATGCATTGAATGTATAATCACTACATAGTATAAAACAAAGTCGCTTCCCCGCTGTCTGTCTGTCCCTATGTATGCTTAGATCTTTAAAACTACGCAGCGGATTTTGATGTTTTTATGAATAGATAGAGTGATTTAAGAGGAAGGTTTATATGTATACAATAATACATGCATTATTATAGTAGACAAAACATTAGTATCTACGTTGCACCTGTGCGAAGCCGGGATGGGTCGCTAGAGGCGTATAAATGAATGTGAAACTAATAGGAGTTTAGCAAAAAAATTGTACCTCAACGATTGCAACCTACCGTTGCCTTGCAAAAACTATGATTCATGTTAGACGTGCGTGTTTGACATGACATGCTGTGCTATCCTATGCGTGACAATGTGTACGACACGCTATGCGTGTCCTATGCGAGCATAGCGACATAGGTAGGCACCTAATTTGTCAATTGCAGCCGGTCGCGGTGTGAGAGGAGCGATGCGCCACAGTTCACGCTAGTTCTCGTTTCACTCGCTTATTTTACAGCGCCCTACATTCGGGTCCGTAGGGCTGCCGATAGATACGTAAATCGAAAGATATTAAATAGAGACAACACACTTATATACTACTAGCTGTTTCCCGGGACATTCGTCCGCGTGAAATTATTATAAAAATATTACTTCCCTATTTGAATCGGATTTTGTTAAGAGTTTCATGTGTTTTTTTTTATTAAAGTAGCTTAAGCTACTCCTTATATCATCAGTTATCTTCCACTAAATCTCCCATCAAAATCACAGACAGACAGACCGACTAAAATTCTAAATGATGTTTTTTTGTTATACGTACTGTATAACTATATAAAACTCAAAACTCAAAGCATTTATTTCAATTAGACCATTACAGGCACTTTTGAATGTCAAAACACAAAAAAATAACTAAGCTACAGTCCCAGTCACAGGGCATAATAACTTGTGAAAGTACTGTAGTTGCTATACTTTTTCATATGCATTCAGTTAAAAGCTGTTATTTTGAAATTAAAAACAGACACTTCGATTTTATTTATTTCTATAGATTTTTTGTAGTTTCATTGTTTCAAGGTGGCAATGATCAGCACAGGCCGACCTAGGACTAATATCTTATACTAAACGAGTTCATATGCCATACAGCCTCAGGACTAGATAGTACTGTAATATAAGTATAATGACTTTGCCAAACTGACTTTACACTAGCCATTAATTCGGTTCACATTCCTCAGCAACGCATCGTAACGCAACGCAGTCTTGGCATTGGTCATTCACTGTATAGTCGACTTAAACATTTCCAAGTTATTTCTAGGTCTCGTTATAATTCACCACTTACGTTTATCTGTGCTTGTTATTAGGGCTACCGACTCACCTAGAATCTTTAGTAGGTAAAACGCCGTTTTTAACCATGATCCACCTTCCACCCACAACCCAGATTCCACCTTCTCTTTCGCAGTCCCTTGCTCTACACAAAGGTCCTCCTGAAAGATCTTGATTGCGATCGACTGTCAAGTCCTTTCACACTCCAACTAACTCGATTCCAATATAACAAGGTTTCTAACCCTTCCGAATAGCTCAATACTCAATTAGTTAATAGCTCAGTCCCAGGAGTAGAGTGCTGTTAATGAAAGGTACTTCATTATGTGGTGACAAACCTTTGGCAGGCCTCGTTTATAATGTGCAAAGGATTAGGTTAGGTAGCTTATGTACGGAATGATTTTTGCACTTTTACACAGTTTCTAGGACGATTCATTTACTATGTAGATACAAAGCTTAATAAGATTCTGGTGAAACTGTTATGTCGGAGTAACAAAACAGATAAAATCTTTAGTTCATCCTGTAGTCATGGCTGGTGCTGTTATCTGAGTTTTAAAATTAAAACTGGATGTTGATTAAAGAACCATTGCCTGGGCAATCAAATAAGTAAATATTGTTTTCATACAACTACGAACGTACTCGTAGGTCCCAAAGGCCTAAACCAGGATTATTATTCCCTGTTCTTCCTTTTGGTCCTTATCCTTTTATGCACAATAACCAGACAACAATTCTAAAACTTCTGTCTGAACTATCACCAACAACTATGTAAAATAAAAATATATTGGTATATAGGTTTTATTTTACATACCTAGTTGTAGGATATTTTACAGAACGAATACTATGAGTATTATTACCATATAATACTCATAAAAATATCCTACAGTACCTATTCATTCAGACTGTAGGCAGCCCTATGCATCAATCAAAATAAGACAATGGTGCTCACGCGACAGATGTCCTGCCATCAGGTGTCGTGACGTCACTGGATCCAGATCACTGGCTCTGGCAGACCCACTAACTGTTGAGCGTGGAAACATACTCACCTTTAGAGCAGACAGCATTGCCAATAAGGTAGTAAGGAATTCTAAGAAACTGCCTCATTGGCCGAGTGGTCGCAAGCGCAATTGCTGAGCATGAGGGCCTGGGTCCTGGTATTCCCGGGTCGGGCAAAGCGTTATTGAGGTTTTCTATCAGGAATCTCTCAGTAGCAGCCACGGAGTCTGGGTTTGTGCCCGGTTGATGGTAATAGGCTCGCCTTACATGGAACTTTAAACGTAACTGGCGAAATGTCTATCCCTTCGGGGATTACAGGCGCGATGTTATGTGTTATGAATTCTAAGAAAATCAGCAGTTGTTGCAGTGCATACCATTTACCGCTGCCAATAACTGTTACTGCTGGCTTTGGTTTTAGTTCCGATATAATTATACAGGCATAATCAGTCATTACTTCCTTGTCTCTGGGATGGCAACGCAGCTACCTCTGGTTATGGATACGTCCATAGATGGTGGTCAGCACTTGTCATCAGATGCCACCCAATAACGTTAAAAAAAACCAATGAGCTCTAGTTCATAGTTCCCTTAGCCGAAGCTTTCATTATGAATTTGTTAATTATAATACTACTAGCTTATGCGAGCGGCTCCGCCCGCGTGGAGTTCGATATTGACCCACGGGATCGTCCTACCGAGATGTAAAGTAGCCTATGTGCTATTCCAAACTATCAACTATCGCTGTGCCAAATTTCATCCAGATCCGTTCAGCCGTTCTGGCGTGATTGAGTAACAAACAACACAAAATATTAGTATAGATAAACTACAGATATCATCATCAACATCATCGACAGCTTGAATTCTCCCACTACTGGGTATAGGCCTCTCTTTTCTTGTGTCCATCTCCACGGTCCTGTGCCAGCCTCATCCAGGTTTTTCACCCGATAGCAACTATGTCGTCTGCCCATCTCGCCGCCGGACGACCCACATTTCTTTTCCCAGATCTTGGACGCCATTCGATCACAGCCTTAACAGACACAGAAAATATTCACACAAGTCGCTGAGTTAGAATTGAAACGCCGTACGGCCGTAGTTTACGCCCAAATGTATAACCACATTTACACGCGGTTCGCCTCTAAGCGCGAGGCGGGTGCCACTTCACTTTCGGCTGTTAATGGAATGATTCGATTTGCCTCAAATTCTGTTAGCCCTCTTCATTTTTACGCAGATTTATATGCTTTTAATTTTTTACGTGTCCTCTTCCATTATGGTGTCAATATTTTCCGTGTTTTATGAAGCTACGTAGAATTGAAAATATTTTCCGAGTTTTATCATGCCATTTGCAAGCTCACGGTCATACATACAAGCATAAATTCACCACTTTTCCCATGGGAATACGCAGAAACTACAAGTCTGCAAGATCTTTTCATACGCCTTTCTTTTCGTCGGGTCATACGCGCACGGCTCACGGTCATATAGGCTATTATTGTTGGTCATTTGTTGCATGAATGGGTAAAATTATTGTGTGTAAAGTTTATACATTTAATAATTTAATTAAATGGTGATTTGGGTGAGTAATAATGACAACGTCACCAACAGGATATAATATTATTGATTTGCATTGTCAATCATTTTGTTAATAAGTACTCGTATTATGAAAATATTTATTTTCCTGGTAGTAACTAGGTACTTAGTTTATGATATGCCCGGTGTCTATACATTTATGAATAAATTCCTTTTATACGCGACTAGATACAATTATATTATTGTAGAGACAAGTATTGTATATACATACGTCAAAGTTTAAGGAAACCAACACTAAAAAATACAAGCACTCATTTCATTCGTTGTGCTCTTATTACATAACATACACTTTGAACTTTAAGCCTAGATATATTTACCTGGAAGATATATGTATAATGAATTATGTATGATATAATAAATATTGTATTGTAGTCAACTATCAAAGTATTCTTACATGGCCTTATTGAAATTAAATGAGAACGAACCAACAGGCGAGAAAACACCCCCACCCACCACCCTCTTCACGCTATTCTAGGCCTGATTCTTCACCTCCTACTTTAGGTTTACTTATCTTCATCATCATTCTCTTGCCCTTATCCCAATTTATTTGGGGTCGGCGCAGCATGTCTTCTTCTTCCATACTTCTCTATTGGTCGTCATCTCGACACACATCTCTTTCTTGCCATATCATCTTCTACACAGTCCATCCATCGTTTCTAAGGTCTTCCTCTACTAGGTTTACTTATATGGCAACTAATTTCATTCCCACCCATATCTGGGAGGTAGTTCCTATTTTTTCATTGTCATACAGGCATACTCACCGTTTTGTTTTAGACACCTATGGATCTACGTTTCAGGGTAAACGGTGGCATTCTTCCCAAGAAAAATGCCGAACAAACGTTAAAATCTCTCGCTACCTTCTGAAGACACGCATGTCGTAAGAAAATAGGTTAATCACCATTCGTGGTTGCTCGCTAGCGGTCGCTGGCGTAGGGCCAGTGACTATTGCCCACTTATGCACTTTTGCAATCTGGGCGTTTTGTTGTGACCGGTTCAAGGGCAGTCAACTCATGTGTACTGCAAGCTTATGTAACTTTGGAGTGAAGATATTTTTTATGAGAGTTAAATTATTACCATAGAAGGGAGTTTCGTTTGTCACTTTTTCTTTCAAGTTAAAGCATTAAGAAGTGGCGAAGAGTGAGCGTTTTGGGAGACGTTTACGTCGAAAAAGAGCTGATTCTTCACCTAATTTGAATGAATATTTTCTATTTGCCTTAAATGTTTTAATGCTAAGGTTGTGAGATGATAATCGTTGGAGCTATGGACTGTTAACATGGCGAAATTATACTTCGATCCATTTGACTTATCATACTCTTATCCAAATCAAATCATTACTGATGACAGCGACTTTTACCTTTGCTGTACCCTGCAGGGTAATTGTGTCTTAGCTGCAAGCCGTTATTGTAACATCTTGTAAAACATTATGTAACGTAAATAAGATTATGAGTATGCTTTTCTTTGGAGCAGTCCCAAAGTGGTTTTGTGTGAAACAAGAATTCTGAAATAAGACACGAAGACGACCTTTACTTCCTAACCCAATCAAAAATATATATTTTATTTTTAATAATAACATAACGTAAATAACAAAACATCATGTCTGGATTCCCCGAAGGAAGTGAGGGAGGTGTACGAATAATACATCCTTATTTTGGCGAGCATGCAGCCTCCAACATCAAACGTCTAACAAAATATATACCGTGTGTCTATGGGTAGAAGGAAGATGCACCTCAATAGTAAACGAACCAACACTACAATGACGGCGGAAGTGACGAACTCTTCCCATTCATGACAGACATCTGACCAGTGTGCACCTTTTAATAACTTTAAAAGATTCGTCCTTCACTCTATTTATATATGCTATGCTGTTTTAAATTCACCTACTGGTAATGTTTTATTTGGCGATTTTTGTTATTAGAGGTGTGGTAATTATTTAAAACAACAGAATAGCAAAAAATGGAAAGCTTGACCTACGTTTGATAAAGGAGAAAAACCAAACTGCAATCGATTGATTTTTAACGAATATTAGAATCATTGTTTATTGCGTTGCCATAATACTGATGTGACAGATATAATATACCTTTGCCATAAGATAAAGATGCAAATGCGATTACTCAGAACTTGGTACTGATCCTACTGTTCCTACCTATACACGTATCACCATTCACCACACGGTGTAATTATGTATTATTGTATGTTTGTTTCAGAAACGTGTTCCCGGAGAACCTTGCTCAGGCCACGATCGCGTCCTACCGCACGAGGCTCGTTTACGACCAGAACGACACTAAAAGTCGACCAGGTACAATTATTATTTCACTTTTACTTCCAATACTATTCTTATATTCTGATTTAAAAGAGTGTCCATGGAGTTTCTTGCCCATTCTTCTCCATAGAGATCTACGCTTTGGAATGGGCAACTACAGTAGTTTCACAAGTTATTATGCTTTTTGACTGGGACTGTAGCTTCGGTTTTTTTTTACATAAAAAGTGCCTGTGATGGTCTAATTGAAATTAATGGTTTGAGTTTGAATAAATCTTAGTTTTAAATATTTTATTTCTTAAGCAATGGAATAGACATTTGCCAATCGATTTTTGACACACAACGTGAAGGTGCTGTAACTTTCTATTAAGCTATGGATGGTGATTAGACAAGACTACCATGGCAAAATGTCTATTTTTTTTTTAAATTATAAACACTAAGCTGAAATACAAATAACAACATTTTTTTAGGCCCCTATAGTGATCATGGGAGGATTTTCTTATTCTAAAAGATTTTCTCACAGGTACCGTGGGAATTGCTACACTGGCTAATACCCCATGCCCCATCGTAAAACTGTAACCCGACACTGATTTAAGAAATATCAAATCAGTAGGTACCTAACGGCACTAGACAACCGCGTGTGCAGACAATTGGTGAACAGCTAACTGAACAATGACTTTTATTGCAAAATGATGATGAATGACTCCTCTATTCGTGAACAAAAGATCACAAATAGAAAAGACGGCAATTCGTCATGATTAATAGTTATTACAGCATATTTCAATTGTAGTACTGTTAAACCTTAGCTCTCAAAACAGGCGCACTTTTTTAACCGACTTCAAAAAAAGGAGGAGGTTCTCAATTCGGTTGTATGTTTTTTTTTTTTTGTGTTTGTTACCTCATATCTCCGTCATTTATGAACCGATTTGAAAAATTCTTCTTTTATCTGAATGGATCTACTTCCCGATTGGTCCCATAGAAATTTCATCAAAATCGGTTCAGCAGTTTGGTTTTGAAATCTAAATAACTAGAAAAAATGTCATCCAAGTAAAAGAAATTGCGAAATTGATACTTGACAAGGATTTGTGTGTGATACCATAACTAAAAAGGGTAAAATAAAAACTTTTTTGCAAAAAAAAAACCGACTTCCAAAAAAACACAAAAAAAAGTGGAAAATAACTTTACTTTCGGAAATCGGTGACTATTGTTTGTTTCATTGACTTTTTTGCCACCGACTTCCGTAAGTAAAGTTATTTTCCACTTTTTTAGTGTTTTCTTTGGAAGTCGGTTTTTTTTTTGCAAAAAAGTTTTTATTCAAATTCGAAAAACGTTTGAAACATGACAGGCGGAAACAAAAGGCAACTATACCGTAGGTACATATCACAAGGTGTTTTATGCCGCCGCGTTTTTAAATACCTACGGGACCATACGCACTAAGCGGCCACGAACACGTGTCGCATGACAGGCGGACAGGACGCCCAGTTGTCCACCAAACTTTATTCCTGGTCGAATCTTCTGCGGTCAAAAGTGGTTGTGGCCACGTAGTGCGCGAAGTTCCTTAACAAATCATCAACTAAATTAATTGAAACAATTATCTGCACTTTGTTGCTATTATCATAAAGCCGTTGCTGGGCAGTTACGTAGATGAGATGTATGATATACTTAATGTATATAAGATCTGCAACTCCATAAATAATTCAAAATGGAAGCCTTACTTTAAATTCCATAGCACACTAATTATAAGCCCTGCACCTAGTCTTATTTTAACTAGCTGATACCGATCAGGGGTGTGTTGTGTGCGTTACAGTACCTACGGAGTTATACAAAATTATCCCAAACAGCTCGAGTTGAAGCTATGCTGGTCCTGCGCAATGTAATTGATTTTTAATCCTAATTTCTGTACATTCCAGGTGAATTGGAGACGTATCAGATCACGGGCGAGTACCAGAGCGGCAGCAATGTGTTGGGGTTGGTCTGCTTCAGTATCGTGCTGGGTATCACGCTGGGCAAGATGGGTGATCAGAGCAAACCGCTGCAGGACTTCTTCCACGCTTTGTCCGAAGCCATGATGATCATCACTGGATGGGTTATTTGGTAAATACGACATATTACTATGAATTGTGGGAACGTCGGTGGGTGTAGACGTTGAACGAAAAATGATCCGTTGTTTTTTCTTGCCGTACCGTAAATATAGTATGGCTTACGATGATCCTATAACATTGCAAGATGTAGATCGAGTGGGAAAATTTTAGATAAAGCTTTTTGACACGTCAGGCCAGGATGTGAACGTCAAATGCCAATGAACCAAACCATTCAGAAATAAGTTTACGAGTATGTGTGGTATCTATGTAAATATTTGCTTGTCTAAATATGAGACTTTTTACCTTTCCAGGTTATCACCTCTTGGTGTGTTCTTCCTGGTAACAGCGAAGATCATGGAGATCGATTCATTTGCGGAGCTGGTGGGCCGGTTGGGTCTGTACTTTGTGACGGTACTGCTGGGGTTGTTCCTGCACGGGTTCGGAACCCTGAGCATCCTGTTCATACTGGCCACGAAGAAGCTCCCCTGTGGGTACATTGCGAAGATGGGACAGGTCATGGCTACTGCTTTTGGTACTGCTTCTAGGTTAGTTAAACTACTAATAATACTATCTTACTCTTTCTATCAATGGATTTGCTATCTAGTATGGCTATTGGTTAACTATTGTTTCTAATAGTGCAGTTACTGAGGTATAAATTCGTGCATGACTAATCCCTCAATTCACCTACAGTTTGGATAATAAAACCATGTTCCTGTTTGTGTAATTAATAAAGAAATAACTAAACAGATACTCTGAATGGCGCCAAAAAAACTTTCTAAATTGTAGGTTTTTTTTTGAAACCTTTAAGATATTTTAGGTACTTGGATCTCGGTCATTTTCTTTCGCTAAAATGTTCTATGTCCACCTTCCAGCTCAGCGACCATGCCCATAACGATCGGCTGCTGTGACGACATGGGCCTGGACCCGCGCATCACGCGCTTCGTCATCCCCATCGGCGCCACCATCAACATGGATGGCACCGCCCTTTATGAAGCCGTTGCCGCCATCTTCATCGCCCAGCTCAGGAAGGTCGAGATGTCTTTCGGCAAGATTATTGCCGTCAGGTGAGATAAACTGATAATGATGATGAGGCAAGGTTCGTGGTCCCCACCGGTGCCACCGTCAACGCCGTAGCCACCATCTTTATCGTCCAGCTCAGGAAGGTCGAGATGTCTTTCGGCAAGATTATTGCTGTCAGGTGAGATACGATGAGGATGAGATAAGGTTCGTGATCCCCATCGGCGCCACCATCAGCAAGGATGGCCCGGGCCTGTCCGAGGCCATCGCGCGTCTCTATCGTCCAGCTCAGGAAGGTCGAAATGTCATTAGGCAAGATTATTGCTGTCTATGCTATTGTGTGGATTTTTTTTTATCTAAAATTGCCACAATTGAAGTTGAAATGTTCGTTCTTCCATATCACTGCTTTACGACATTTTGACTTTAGAAAGTAACGGAAACTTTAAATACTTTTACTGAGATATTTTAAATGACCTAAACTAATTTCACCCATATTTAAGTTCAATGAAGTCATGTACTTATTATTACAACACTGGAAAATTCTGAACTTTTTCGTCCAAATCTCTCAAACAGTCTTCGCATTTATTTTATGTATAAAATAAATGCACCCTTCATGTTTGACTACTACGAAATACATCATCATAAGCCCTTTGTCCTACGAGTTATGTAACGAATGTGTGCCCCCAGCGTGACGGCGACGGCGGCGAGCATCGGCGCGGCGGGCATCCCGCAGGCGGGGCTCGTCACCATGGTGATGGTGCTGGACACCGTCAACCTGCCCGCCGAGGACGTCTCCATCATCCTCGCTGTTGATTGGCTGCTGTAAGTCTGCATTCCTTACTTTCCAATCAGATGTCTTGATTTAGGAATGATCTAGATTTGAAATTGGCGAAAATGTTTTTACCAACATAGAATATTAAGTCTTTTAGTTTGCATAGAATGTGGATCGATTTATTAAACTTGGCCCCAGTGGCCTTCTGCGCGGCGTCTATAGCATTTTTCAAGTCGGTCTTTGTTTATAAAGGAAGATATTCAAAAGATTGTGACAACCTAGCCTCTAAAACCGTTAAGTGGTGTTCCGAAGGTACTCTTTGGCCATTGTTTAATTGAGCATCAAATGCCACTAGAGTTAAATTGTATGTTATTAATTAGGCCGTGTACGACAATAATAGAAACATGAGAATAAGGCTAAAGTTACAAGTAATTCATACCAGTTTATTCACTAGCATGAATTGTTTCATCAAGCCCTTTGGTTAATTATTGTCACATTATACATAGTTGCTATGATCTTTCATCACTGTGATTAATTACACGATCTACAAAAAAAATACGGGAATTTGTTATATTTTTACAAGGAGAATATTTCTTTCCAGGGACCGCTTCCGTACAACGATCAACGTGGTGTGTGATGCTCTGGGTGCCATCATAGTGACGTCACTATCCCAGGGTGACATAGAGAAGACCCGTGCTGCCCACAATGACAAGGATGTGGCACCCTCGCACGAGCTCACCGAACTAGAGAAGGGCGACCTTTGAGAAAATACCACAAATATACGTTCTCCACCGACTATTGTGGACAGAATACGGAATAACGCCATAATTTATTGAATATTATCCAATTTATATACGATTCTTAATTATTCAAGTCGATAAACGAGTACAAGACAGAAGCTTTAAATTCAAATCATATCGTTTTAAAAAATAACGATGTTTCTAAAAAAAAGGTTAATGTATATTGTCTTTGTTCGTGTGTCCGGAATTTCAAATAAAAAAATAACGTGATTAAAATAACTCGTTATTCCGTCACGTTGGAAAAACTGTTCTGTGTTCAAATAAAGTTATAGTTACCGTTATGTTTAGGACGATAACGATGTAGCTTAAACTTTTATTTTATGATGGGGGGGATGTTTGAGTTTTTGTTTGTGTAAAATATTGATGTTTGAATTATAAAACGTATGTTGTATTGCAAACGTTTCTAAATACTGTTTTAATTCATATCATAATTTTATTTTGAGAAATGGTAATGTTTTAATTTACGCACAATATTTTAAACGGTTTCTAGAACGATTGATAAGGCTCTCTAATCACCGTATTATTCACGTTTCAATGTACAAACGTAATCATATATTTTTTCGAATGTTGGTTACCGTTTAATGTATTTAGATATCCAGTATTTACTTTTAAAATATTGATGTAAATGTTAGAAGGAGCTTATATAATGTGTCGGTGTGTTCTATATGTGCCATTTTATGTAGCTTTAAAGTAGCTGTCGTGATGATGTTTAGAATTTTCGACTCTCTACACCTATTCGTGTTTTACATTATATCAAAATTCTAGTATGAAGTGAATATGCGTACATGTCATTTATGATATATTCTCATTTAGAGATTAAGGAAGATCTGTACTTTCATTATACTGTATGAAATGTTTACCTACATACATATTTCCAGCTATTTTGCTACTAAAAAATTTCCCATCTTTTTCTATGTATTTTTCGGAACAAAATTTAAAGTTTAAATACGGAAGGCTCTATCTTGATGAGGCGTAAAAAGGTAACGCATTTAAAATTAATCTTTGGAGACATTTAAAAAAGAATCTGAAGCTGGAACTTTCCATGTATTTTTGTATGAATGTACATTAGTTGAGTCGAATGTGTATGTATTATCTAAAATGTGTTTGTATTATAAGTAGGTACTATAATAATATGCGCCAAATTTTGATTTTATCAATAATGATGTTGATTTTTTATTGTTCCGTAATTTACAAATTTTCTTGTTATTTTAATTGAATCGATACTACTTTTCGAAAAGTTTCATCATTGCAAAAAAGTACCTTAATATCGTTTCTCTGCATTGCTTAGTTCCATCTATAATGATGTAAATTAACATTGATCTGTTGGTAAAATCAAAAGTGTGTTGTAGTAAATTTTCAGAGTCTCAATGTTAAAACCAGCCTGCATTCCAGTTGTTTCGAAGTGTTGTTCTTCTATTTATTTACATTTGTTATCGATTGTTTTTATCGTTACAAACGATATAAAAAGTAAACGTTGGTGGTTTGAAAAATATTTAATTTCTTCGCTGTTTCACCCTTTACTGTTTTTTTTACTGGTTTTTATTTCAAACAAATATGTGTCATTCTCGGCCAACTTTTAAGTAATGTGTTGAGTTTTTTCAACTCAGAAGTGGTGAAACAGACCGTAGTAGATGATAATGAGTTACTAAGTGATTCTCTAAAGCAATTTAATTTAGTTAACTAGTTATTCGAATAAGTCATGACAAAATAAAATCAAAATGCTTTATGTTATCGACCACTGCAGAGGGAAAGTCATTTAATTGTGGCCAAATTTTAGCTATAAGCTATAAGGAATATAGTAAGATATTTTACGACTTCAAATATTATATAATCACATTTATGTATGTAGACGTAATGTTCATAATAGTCTCTAGTCCGCACTTTAATTATTATTAGTCCGTTATTATAATTGATGTTAACAATTAAATTCGATGGTATTATCGTGAGACGAAGATATTTTTAACGGAATTCTATCAACACCTATTGGACCTTTACAAAAGAATATCGTTCACCTGGTAAGGAATAACTTATTTTGTTATGATAATGTATTTTATCAATATGTGTATGTATTGTCGCACTAAGTCTTATATTACTGAGTTTAAAATCATAGCAAATATTGTAATGTAAGTACAATTTATTAATTGATGTCGGCTCATGATTACCTGTTTTTATTTAAAATGGATGTTATTTTAAATAAATATTTGTGTGAAGTTTGTTTTTTACTAAGAATCATAAATAATAGAAAAAAGCTTGTTTTCATTTTTTATTTAAAAAATTAGCTCTTGCATTAACTTAGGCTTAAGATTTGGTACAAAAATTCATATCTCCTTGTAGATATAGAGCTGAGTCACTATCACTCACAGCCAAGATACACATTTACACTACTAAACAAAAATAAAAGAATCTTTACATTAAAACTATAGTTTTAACAAAAACAACCTTTAAAGAAATAACAATTAGTGTTAGGTATCAAAATACCTACAAAGGACTTATCGTCTGTCAGTCAGTCTTATTGAATAAATATATACGTAATAACTTAAGCGTGTTCTCATTGGAATGTATCAACTTTACATGCTGGAACGCCATGAGTATCCTAGTTGTGTTGAGGAACTAGAGAATCAATGTCGATTGTCATCTTAACGAGTAACAATATCAATCGATGAAGCCTCATTAAACTAGCTATCAACTAAGAATTAAGGACTATATTAATTATAGCTAAGTCACTTATAGGAATGTTACATATCAGTGCGTAACACTCAACAATTACAATTACATTAACCTACTCACAAGGCATGGCACAAACCGCACGAACCCTAGTCTTTGTGTAACGTATCGCGACTTAGATATGTTTTCAAGACTCCACCTTAAAGCTTTCTTTCAACCTCATTTCAACGAGCTATCGTGCGCAGAAAAAGAAAATAAGTTGTTTAAAATAACAGCTTCGCAGCGTAACGTTATCGTTGAACGTTAATAACCGTTGTTTTTTGCCCATCACTGCCAAGAGCATACATAACGACTGAATAGTCTTGATCTTTCCAAAATGTCTTCGATTTAACATAACAAAACAAAACTGTACAAATCTAAGGTGGTATCTAAGTGCATAGTCCACCATATCATCGGCAAACTAAAAAACCCTAAAACGAATGTCCTTCAAACTTCGAATTACGACTTTTCCAAGCACCTCAAATGATTTTAGTCGTAACTTTCTCAAAAAGGTTTTTCTTAAAACAGTTATAAGGCGAGTGAGAGTGAGATAGCTATACCATGCCGTTGGTAACATGATTGTTGTTGATGGTGTTCCAATGTTTCTGTGAGCCGTTCTGTGTGTTGTATGGGGAATCCCGCCGGCCGTTCCGCTCATTCCCAATAGAGTTTCTTGCTCTAGCCAAGGTTGCTGCTGATATCTCCATAGATTCACCGTAAGGTAGTCTTGAACCACGCCGCATGCTGCCGTTTCGACATCGGACGTTCTGGGAATTAATATATCATATATTAGTTTTAGATAAGCTTTTATTTTGTTTGTTTTAGAATGGTTCGGCCATCTTCAACTTCCAAGCATGGTGATTATGATTTAGCGTTGTTATATTTGAACTCTGGATTTGTAAGGCTTTGTATGGCTGTAGTTAATATTGCATATTATGGAGCATACACACTGAACCGACCAACATGTCATTTGAACGCGTACGAAAGTGGCCGATATGGCTTTGGGGTATAGGCTCCATTAGAGTCACATTTACAAAGGATAGACAGGCAGACTAACTTTCGGGGTCACGAGATCGTATTTGTCAAGTAAACGATGGAATCTTTGAGGAAACGTGGTCGTTAGACAAGAAATTAGAACAAGTGAGGCCTCGCGTCGCTACAGCACGGCCCGATGCCGTTATGCCATCATCTCGAAGCTTCCAAAGAGAACCACAAAACACTGACGACCGTATATTTTCGCGAAAACAAATCATGTGGCCTCGCAAGATACCAAGATACAAGCTCCCAACTCCCTTAAAATATATAAATACGAGTAAAAGCCAGATGAATGAGACTTACAAAATAACTCACCCGTCCGGCGCGCCATGTCCACCGGTTGCGGTTGAACACGCCGTACACGATGGGGTTGGCGCACGAGTTGGTGCACGAGAACAGCCACATGGCCTTCTGGATGGCCGGGTCCAGGCTCTTCAGAGATTCTTTGTCGATCCAGTACCTGAGGATCACATAGAGTAAGGTTTTTGAATGCGGACTGAATAGTATGCATGTTATTTTAGCCGGCAATTGAGAAGCAATAATAGAAAAATAATAGTGATTGACAGACTAGCTAACCTTTTAGTATAAGTATTTTACTTTTTGCAATCTAAGCTACAGAGATATGTATGTATAATATAAGTTCAAATGTCAGTCGCACTACGGAAACACTAAACTCATTCAGGTTAAAAGTGAGCGTGAAAGTGTTATTTACAACCTCTTTGCAAAATGAACCATTTACGTCATCGATCATCTAAAAATAGGAGGGCTCAGACTGAATATTAAAAAGTCCTAAAAATTAGTTTTTCTTCTGGGGGTAATGGGAATTCAGGAGGAAAGTTTTGAGTATGAATATGAAGGGCTATGAGAGTATAGGAAGACCAAAGAAACGATAGATGGACCGTGTGAAAGGTGATATGACTAGAAAGGAGGTGACTGCTGAGATGCCTAGTAACGGGGAAGTATGGAAGAAGAAGACATGCTGCGCCAACCCCAAATGAATTGGCTAAGGGCAGGAGAATATTGATGAAATGGGAATTCGGGTAGATAGACCAGGCTCAGCTGTAAATTGACTGTGTCACTAATGCTACTACATGAAATTTTTCATTTTTTAACAGCTTACCATAAACAATAACAGTAGTAAGGAGACCAACAAGTAAAAAAGACTAGAACTATGGTGACCGTCATCTTCAGCGTCCGCGCTCGCGCCCTGCCTAGGATACCCACGCCGCTTCGCCGCATCTTATCTGCAATCATCATAGCAAACATATGACGAAAAACGTTACAACTGGAATGAGTACGTAGCTGCACATTTATAATTTTGACGCAGACAAGTATCCGTAAATACACGCATTAGGAATCAAACCACGGTGCACATAAAGTAACTGAATCTTTACATATCATAAAAAATCAGCTTCCTTATGTTAGCAAACTGAAACCAACATGCAATGTTGCATTTATATATAAGAGCTTATATTCTTTGTATCTCGAAATCCCCACGGGAACGGGAAATGTAACTAGTGCAAACATAAAAAAAACTACACAATAACTTTTTTTTTTTGTATCTTATGCTTCCATCACCACAAGCTCTTGGACAGCATGGGCTGTTAACATTGACGAAAAATACTAAACAAAAAATCTTCGCTTACCATTAGAAGTATTAGCTCTCCTTATAATCTCGAGCAGCGCAGCCATCGAGCAGTACAACGTGGACACCAGCGGGATGACGTACATCAGGATCATGTTCACGAGGAAGTACGCGAACTCGTGGCACTCCGTCGGCAACGAGCCGTAAGACACGCACTGGTAGTATCTAGAAGAAAAGACGGAAGTTATTTAGTACAAACTTAGCTACCAACACTGACTACACACTAACTTGGCTATTTATCTTGCATGCATGTATTATTTTAATTCTGTATGTATGTACACATGTTTGAGCAAATAAAATTTCTTATTCTTAACACTGAAGTAGACGATTCGTCGTGCATGTTTAAATCAAGATACATATATTGAGAATTTAAAAATAGATATCAATGCTTTTACTCGGTACGCCCCGTTCACGACTTCAAGCGATGCGGCTATAATTGCGTCTAGCGATACGCGTATGTGTCACTTGTTTGAGTGAGTTGCAAGTCGCGCCCGCGCCGCCAACAATTGTTAACAACAAAAGTCTCGATAACCGAAATCATGTTTAGTCACCTACATAATCTCTGCATTTCCCATGACCTTTATTCAACAATCCAATATTTTCGTTTGAAGTCCTAGCGGCTGACATAAGTCATTACTCACGTAACCAATAAAACACGCACTTGTAATAATCGTATTGATATTCGATCAATCACCAAACCTTTCAACAGTTTATTACTGAACCACATTAGGGAGAACTCGTAACTTTTTATGTTATTGTATGGAAATCAAAGTTGACATTTGATTGCCCGTCTTATACCTAAATCTACCTAGCCTACGTCGCCTCTGCCTAAGGATACTTGCAGTCCCATATACATCGCAGATGAGTTGATAAGCTGTAACGATGGATGGACTGTGTAATGATGATATGGCTATTAAGGAGGTGACTGCTGAGATGACGAGTAATAGAGAAGTATGGAAGAAGAAGACATGATACGCCGACCCCATATAAATTAGGTTAAGGGCAGGAAAATGATGGTGATCATAAAACTTAGCTGTAATGTCTCATGTGTCGTTTTTCATAACGTCTAGCTGGAGCACAGGAACGCTGCTTGATGGTAGAAATAGATCCGGGCAGTAAGTCAGTGCCCTGCATTACCTGCCCCCTTACCCGCTGCTTTGTAAGAGGGGTGAACTAATGATGATATAGGACAGTCCCTGGTAGGCATAAGTATTCTACTCTTTGGTCCCTGGACGAGCCCCTTTACAAAAAAAGCTTTAGTACTAACTATGATGGTCTACTAAACGAGTTATTTTTACGAAGTAATATATCTCAATCAATCTTTATCTTATGGAGAGCCATTATGTTTGAAGTTATCTGAATATTATTGAATGTAGGTATATCTTTCTTATTCGATGTTATCTGAAAACATTTTTCTCTGATTGAACCTGAATTAATTCTGAATAAGTTTGGTTTTCTCTTTGAATAAATTATTCTTCAGTATTTTTAGCGCCCCAGGATATATTGAAAATTGAAATTCTTTTTATTGAATTCTTCCGAACACTGTAGGAAATTAGAAATAATGAATACAAAACCGCTCTGAAATTGTTCCAAATGATTTATACATTTTTTTTTCTAATGGCCAAGAATTACTACTGGACTTTTAAAAGTTGGGAAAGTATTATTAATATTATATTATTACTTTTATATAGGGTTGATTCCTTGATATTGTTTTGTTTTTTTTTTAAATCCTTCAATTTTCCCTGACTGTGCTTAGGTCATGCAAGAAAGTGTTTCACACAACCCGCATGAACCAGTAGATACGACTTTCAGTGTGAACGAGACAATAATACGAGTATTCAATTGACACTATCAACGAAACTGAACGTGACCAAGTTTTTTACTCAAATCTAACGATCAAAACCTTTGAGATCACTAATGTCGTACATGACGACTTTCACTACGGGAAGCCAAAACATTGAAATAAAAATTATTAGCTATTTTAGTACCACAATTACCACATACTATTTATATGAAGAGGAAATTCCCTCAATACAAATAGAGTTCCTAGCCATGTTTATGTAAATAAATGTACTCTCTATTATTAGTTTGTTAGTTGCAAGCTCAAGAACCCTATGCCATTAATCTAGTTTTACGATTATCGTGTATCAACTACAGTCCTTCCACAGTTATTCTGCAGCCCAACAAAAACCTTATCGCCTAGAAAATAAAGATCACTGTAATCTTAACAGACTTGTCCGTGATAGGAACCTAATGAAATCCTTATTGCTATGAACATAAAGATGATTGTGGTTTTGCCAGCGATGCAAAGGCGGAGGTAAAATAATTGTGAAAGTACTAAGCGTTTCTTTTACTTAAGGAAGGCCGTGAAATGTATGGATATGCTGATTGGTATCGTAAATGCAAATTTTATTACAGTGGGATTGGTAGATGGTGATGATGCAATTTTACAGAGTATGGACTTGTAGGATGGTGCCTTATACTTGTTGGACGTGGGGGACAACTTTGACATGAGCTGGGTTGATCCACATTAAATTATTGTTTAGAACACATCATGCAATTATTGCTATTATGAATTTTAATTTACGTTAGTGGTTTGTCTTCTACATCATTTAGTTTAAATTCGGGATAACCACAATTACTCTAACAATTTCAATCGTTTTGATGCCTGTCTAATCTGTTACGACTGCATGAAAACATATTGTTTTCTTAGGTTTGTAGCGTAGTAGAATCATTGAGTGAGTCATACATGAAGTATTCACAGCTACATTCCCTCTAATACCATTCACATTATCCTCTGAAACACTCACATCCGATTCACTAGCTTTAATACTTACGGGCTCAGACATGTTCTATCATCACCCGTTAGATCAGCCTCATAAACATTTACACTATCATCTAGATTACAGACTGAACTTTAGGCGCAAATTTAGAACAATCTGCCTGAATCTGTGCCAATATTCCGCCAAGAATTCTTCCCGTTACCGTGTTTATGGAACATCAGATCAAACGGTACCATCGAGTATATTATTGATATAAAGATCTTATAACAATCGTCGCTTTGCATTCGTATTTCTTGTAGAATTTCTTGGAATGTGGCCATAAGAGTAGCGGAAGATGAAGGAAACGGTGGAGGTGACAACTGAAATGACGAGTAATAGGGAAGTACGGAAGAAGAATAATATGATAAGTAAGCAAATGTGGTAAGTGAATTATTGAAGCATGGTCCGTTTCGTTGGACTAGTGGCCGCAAGCGCGACTGCTGAGCATGGGCTTCTGGGTTCAATTCCCGGGTCGGGAAAAGTAGGTATTATTAGGTTTTTCTATCAGGAATTTCTCAGCAGCAGCCACGGTGTCTGGATTTGTGGTTGATTGAAATACGCTCACTCCCTATTACATGGGACTCAAACATCGTAATGTGGGTGTACTATTAGGTACACCTCTGCCTAACTTTTCCGGAATTACAGGCGTGATGTTATGTTTATGTGAAAGAACAAGACATGCTGAACCGTTTGGAAATTGGGATGACGGCGGGAAAATGATGGTGATGATTGCCAACAATGTGGATGCTGTTAAAAGATACACGAAATGAGTATGTTCATAATTAGATTTGATGTAAAGTTGGGACGAATATTCTGAAGGAAAGTATATGGAATCATTTGGGAATACTATTCGATAACTTTGACTTTTCATACTGACGGTTCTAGACGCGAAGAATTTATCACATAAGGGCTCATTCTCACGGCTTCCGTCATTGACGATTCGTCATAGAACATGATACGTCATGACTTATTGACGTTCACATTGCATACGGTCGTGTTTTAAAGAACGAATTGATGTTCACATTCCTTTTTTTTTCTTTTTCGGAAGCGAGTGCATCAGCAATTCCGTCACAAAATACACGATTCGTGATATTTCGACGAACGTGATTTTTAAAAGACGACACGTGATTTAAGACATGTCCGTCATTTTTCACGATTCATGATGCGTGTGAACATGGGAATTTCAAAGCAGCGGCGCCGTCAAAAAATGACGAATTGTGAAAAAATACGATTCATCAAAAAAAAAAAACGAATTGTCCTCGTGTGAATGAGCCGTTACTCGGAGGTCCTTGAAAGTAGCAGAATTATAGATTAGGCACCAAATCAAACCAATTTAAAATTGAAATGGATGACTATGTGTGTTTATTGTGGTTATTCTAGACTTTCTTTTCACTAACAATAGGTCTGTTTTTGTCATATATATAAAGTACAATGATTACTTATCGATGCAGTTTTAAGCTCTCTAGGTGACAGGTAGCTATCAAGAGAAAATTTTGATGCATAAAAACTTTTTTGTAAAAAAAATACCGACTTCCAAAAAAAAAAACTATAAAAAAGTGGAAAATAACTTTACTTTCGGAAGTCGGTGACTATTGTTTGTTTCATTGAATTTTTTGCCACCGACTTCCGAAAGTAAAGTTATTTTCCACTTTTTAACCGACTTCAAAAAAAGGAGATTCTCAATTCGGTTGTATTTTTTTTTTGTGTTTGTTACCTCATATCTCCGTCATTTATGAACCGATTTGAAAAATTCTTCTTTTATCTGAATGAATTTACTTTCCGATTGGTCCCATAGAAATTTCATCAAAATCGGTTCAGCAGTTTGGTTTTGAAATCAAAATAACTAATAACTTTAACTATTGGATAAAATGTCATCCAAGTAAAAGAAATTGCGAAATTGATACTTGACAAGGATTTGTGTGTGATACGATAACTAAAAAGGGTAAAATAAAAACTTTTTTGCAAAAAAAAACGACTTCCAAAAAAAACACTAAAAAAGTGGAAAATACCTTTACTTTCGGAAGTCGGTGGTTTATTTTACCCTTTTTAGTTATCGCAATCGGGAAGTTTATCCTTTCAGATAAAAGAAGAAATTTTCAAATCGGTTCATAAATGACGAAGATATGAGGTAACAAACACAAAAAAAAACACAACCGAATTGAGAACCTCCTCCTTTTTTTGAAGTCGGTTAAAAAGTGCAATGGCATATGCAGTCGAGTATCAAACGACGATTTTCCAACACACTTAGGAGGCTGGTTGCAACGCTTCTAGGTTCACAATGCAGAGTATTGCACACGCGTGCTTTAAATGTTGCGTATATAATACGCCACAGACCACTTACTTTCTAGTTAGAAATGTGCAATTTTATTAAACATTCAGAGCCATTCTAAGAAATAAAACATTATAAGACGTTATTGTGAACAACGTACTTTGATTTCATGTAATGTATCGCAAATATATATTTTTACCTTATAATAATGATATAAGTATTGTGATGTATATCCTTATTGAGAGTTAATCTGTATCGCTAATGCCTACTTTGCGTACTCATCTGCGAAATTATATCTTTATGATACGATCTCAATATATTGTATTGTATTTTTTCCTAGAAGTATCTACGTCTTTTATTTTGTTACCTTTGCGAGGATATTTTCTTCCTTTTTAACCGACTTCAAAAAAGGAGGAGGTTCTCAATTCGTTTGTATGTTTTTTTTTAAATGTGTTTGTTACCTCATATCTCCGTCATTTATGGAGCGATTTGAAAAATTTTTCTTTTATCTGAATGGATCTACTTCCCGATTGATCCCATAGAAATTTCATCAAAATCGATTCAGCAGTTTGGTTTTGAAATCAAAATAGCTGGAAAAAATGTCACCCAAGTAAAAGACATTGCGAAATTGATACATGACAAGGATTTGTGTGTGATACGATAACTAAAAAGGGTAAAATAAAAACTTTTTTGCAAAAAAAATCCGACTTCCAAAAAAAACACTAAAAAGTGGAAAATAACTTTACTGTCGGATGTCGGTGGCAAAAAAGTCAATGAAACAAACAATAGTCACCGACTTCCGACAGTAAAGTTATTTTCCACTTTTTAGTGTTTTTTTTGGAAGTCGGTTTTTTTTTTGCAAAAAAGTTTTTTATAGATCGTGGTCATAGTATGTATTGAAGTATATTTCAAAAAATAGCAACATTTCGTGAGAAAAGCCTTGAAATAAGAAATATTTAATTAAAATAAACGATTACGAAAGATTTTTTATTAACGGTGGCTGCTTTCATGTGGTCGGCGTGAATCTTACAAAAATATACTTTGACTGACTTTCCAGGTTAAATTGAAGGGACTTAATGTGTTTAAAAGGTGGAAGTAATTCCAATAACTTTGGTAACTCTTTCATCTACGAATATAATTTTGAAGTTTCAATTTTAAAACCCAAAACGATTCGTTGATCTTAAGAAATACGTCATCAAAGTTCCAAGTCCCAATGCGGCTACATTGACCTTACACACACTTTAATCCATACACGTAGTGCTCATACACGTCTCCAATAACAAATCCTAACTTATAAAAAAAAACGAAGGTAAATGCATCTGTTTGTCTGTGACTTAGCTGCAAGGATTTTAATGAAATTTGACACACAGGTAGACTATGACCTGGGTTACTATGACATTGGATACTTTTTATCCCGGTGGAACGACCCCGTGGGATTTTTCCTACATCCATGAGGGCGAGCCGCGGTCAAAGTTAGTTATGTTTATAAAGTATGTTGTAGATATTTTTCGTAAGTCTTTCAGTACATTAATGGTCGATGAATATTAAACTTGTGTCAACGCACTTGTTCGTGAGCAGAGTACAAGTTTCAGATATGAGATGAAAAATAAGGCAACCCTATTATTTCAGTGTGTCCTTTATGGCTATTTATATTTTTGAACAGAATAAGATGAACATTGAAAAATTGTTTTAATTGCTAAGGCAATATATGTATACAGGTAAAATTTTTCATTTGGGCGTGGATGGTCAAATTCGAAACTATTTCTGAAAAATCAATATTCCGAGCCAGGAATCAAATCCGTTGATTTTCGAAAAAAACACACACTGTAATATTACGCCATTCGATAGAGTTGCTATTAATATTTCAGAATCACGAACTGTTTATTCAAAATTAGGCTGAGCATTTAAGGATCAAATTCTGGAGAGTAATGACATATAGGCAGACTAAAGTGGTCAATGTTCCTTACACCGTTTAACATGTGGTGCTGTTCCACAAACGTTGGGGCACTTAGTATCGTGTCGTGCGTGTCCTTTGTTTCCACATTACAGGAACTGATGGTCGCCCTGCCTGTAGTCATGTTCTGTGCTGACTTCGTTTAGAAGAAAGCATGTTTAGAAGAAGTTTCCTTACCCCTTAACATCGGGATGTTCCTCCACATGGAAGATGAAGCTCTGCGGCAGTGAGGCTAGCCCGGCACATACCCACGCAGTGACAAGCGCCCTGCGCACGCGCGCCTCCCATGTCACGTTCAAGGGTTTAAGGATGGCGTAGTATCTGTGAAGTGGAAATAGGTAATATTATTATTTTGGTTTGGCCTTATTTGAATGTTGACTTGAGGGTAATAATGAGCAGGTGCAGTTATAATTGTATAAAACAAAGTAAGTAAATAATTTTCTAATCCAATAATATTCAGAGTTACAACAGTAACATTACACCACGCTTTTATTGCTCAAGGGGCTAATAGAGATCTATAGTGCTTACGCTAGAGTTGAAACATGGGTAATGTTTCGACAACAACATCCATTTTAGCATATTTACATCTATTACATAAACTTCTTTTAAAACCACGTTAAACATATAAAATCTAAGCTGAAAATCCTCAAGCTTATATGTATTCGCACACACGCTCTTGTAGCTACTGTATTTCGTTAAAAATTAAAAACATCCCTTTATTGATTTCCCCATATATTGGCAACTTGGCTTTGGCATCCCGATAATTGCTTCACAACAACAAAGGTTGGGCTCGTAATTCTAATATAAAGTTAAGCTATTATTACAACGAAGAACTTAATTAAAGTGTTCAATAGGTAGATTAGATTTAAGCTTGGTACGCAAACAAACGCCCACCTAATGTGAAGTGGTTACCTACTTAATAGAAACTACGAGTATGGCACATTACACAGTTATCTGGGCCTACAACTCTGGTACATCTTTATTAGATATCAAGTTTCACACAATCACACTTACATAAGCAAGTTACTCTTTCGAGATTATCTTCTTTAACTACATAGTTAAATGCGTTGAAGCAGATTATGGAGTAGATGTATCACATGAAATCAAGGTGTCTTTTTATTTGTTTGGCTCATAGGTAGGGTATTTTGTTTTATTAAAAAAAAAAACGTGGCCCACACTAGGAATCTGTCCTGTATCGTGGGCGCGTTTACAAACATTTAAAATCACATACACACACAGCCAGACCCGGAAACAACTACGGGGGGGTTACCATGATCTGTTAGTGAAGGCATGTGTTAGAATTATCCCGAGAGTAGGAAAGACAACACTAGACAGGTGTCTAGCGCCATCTCTTACCCACTCTCGGAATAGTATTAAAACATTCCTGCACTAACAGATCTTGCTAACCCACCTGTAGGGCATACAAATATTTGTTCCGTACGGGGATCGAACCCGCGCGATACGCATAGCAGCAGCCAATCGTTCAGCCACTTTTTTACCTGAAGAAGCTCGATTGGATGAAATTTGATGTCTGTTGGAGATGTAGGGAGACATGAGTCATGATGTTATTTAACGCGAAGTTAACTTTAGAGGCAAAGTTAAAATGGTTCACACATGTTTGTAACATCAAAGTAAAAAACTTCGTGTAAGTAATTCGTATGTAATGCGTAAATCCGGATAGGAATAACCTTGGCACTTGTTACTCAGACACCCGGACAGCTGATTGATCGATCTCGTTCGATGACCCGTCTCGACGCGCACTCAGATTTGGGTACGCCATTATTTTGGCGGGGAATTACCGACGTGGGCTGATTGTTATCTTAGATACGTTCGTTCTTGCTTTATTTGTTACTTATAGGTTAGGAATAAGCATGGAAATATTCTTCTTCTCTTTTCTTTTATCTTTTACCAAAAACCAAAAATTAAATAGTTTATTGGACACAATAAATTATTAAATTTTTGTCAAATAACAAGCGACAAAAAGACGTCTCTTTATGTCACTTAGTTGACGCTTTCATTTACAAAACATTTATTTAAAATGACAAAAATGAACTCAGATAATTAAGAAGAAAACAATATTTTAAAAGCTCTCGAAGTTTCAGTTATTTAGAGGCTTTAATAATTCGTCAGGTCACTCAAAAGTCTTCCATTACGTAATAAAGTACTTTACTTTATGAAACTGTTTTATAATAAACAATACTAATAGTACAAAAAAAAAACTCTTTATAACTATCTTGGACACTTGATATCGTGTCCTGCCTGTCCTGTTGTTTGCACATCACAGGAGCTGATGGACGCTACTGAAAGTGGCAAACTCGTCGCCAAATATTGGGCTGACTCAATTTAAATTGTCATCGACATGCTAAAAAGATCCTTAGTAGACCTCATTTAAATAGGTATCGCTTTAGGGGTATGAAGAACAGCGTGTAAAGTTCCTCATCACCTGATGAAAAGGGAGGGTCCTCCGACTGGGTGGGTGTCTATGGTGGGCTACTGCCCGATGCTTATAGCCGAGTTTTTTATATGTCCTTAACTCGCAGAGAACTCTAATATCGCGATGCAGTACTTTGATTTTAGTTCTTCATTTGCGTCATGGGTGTCGCTAGCGTTGTGTTTGTGTCTTTTTTAACACTAAATAGGCTTGCGTTCGGCCGCAACTCGCCTGATGTGAACCGATGATGCGGCCTAGGGTGGAGCACGCTTGGCTAGAAGACACCGATTCACTCGAACCTTGATTAGATCCAGATTATAATGTTGGTTATGTCCGCTACATCTCTACCAATATACCTAATTCTTGCCCAGCAGAATCACATTATATCAGAAAGAAATGTTGGAGTGCCAATGAAATTGTAGGCTCATGAGACTTTTAATATTGTCTTAAAAATTGGCAAAGCAAGGGAACACCTTGGATTTGAAGGCAGCTTTATCAAGTACCATGGGGGTAGCCTTCAACGATTGTCTTGTTTGACAATCTTTTATATTAGGATATTTTCTTTTACCGAGGAACAATTGTTTAGCGTTTTGTTTTTAAAATTATGTTACGTTGTTATAACAGGTTGAAACTAAAAGTATGTTGTAGAGGTATCTTTTTAAGATTTATAATATCAAACAACACATAACATAACATCACGCCTGCAATCCCCGAAGGGTTCGGCAGAGGTGTAATTAATAGTACACCCACATTTCGCAGTTTTGTTCAAGTCTTATGTAATAAGGGGGCAAGAATATTGCCATCAACCGGGCACAAATCGAGACTCCGCGGGTGTTGCAGAGAAATTTTGCCCGACCCGGACATCGAACCCGGGACCTCATGCTCAATAGTCGCGCTTACGTCCAATAGACCAACGAGGTAGTCAAACAAATTCAAAGCAAATGCTCTTTGAAAGTTCAAAGCACTTTTGTAATTGTGTCGTGCTGTGGAGCGCCTCTCAAATAGCTGAAGGGTTCCGGTTCTAAGCAACAAGTAGGTGTTCTCTGCATGAATGTAAAACCGTAATTTTTTACAAGATTTGAGGCACGTATACAGTATGTTTACATGGCTGTTTCTAATAAGTAACTTAATTATTTTCTTAAGGCGTTATCAGAGACTTCAATTATATCCATCGATATTTAGATGACTGGTTAATTTGGTTATAGGTTATACATAGGTATCTAATAAGCGGGAAATTAATGATTCATTTTAGTAAGAAAACGTTACTTTGACTATTTACATTTAATTTACCTTTTTTTGGTTACTTTATTTTAATCACTAAAGTCTACCTATTTCTTGATTGTAAACAAGGACAATGATAGTATAGTGTTGTTGCATTATTGTCACGAGTCATGTTTCGCGGCATTATTGTCACGAGAGCGCTGTTGGTAAAAAATATTTAAATTGTCTATGGTGAAAAGAAAAAGAAATCCTCATCTCCACTCACCGATCAACAGCGATACAAATAAGCACGAAGCTGGAGAGGTAGAGGCCGAAGGTCCGGGTGAACATCATGACGCGGCACATCAGGTCCCCGGCCAGCCACTGCACCGTGCCCGCCCACGCTATCTCCAGCGGCATCATCAGGAAGGTCACCTGAAACAATACTGTGCGCCGTTTCATTTGCTGATCTGTGTTTTGTTGATTAAATTTTGTTAAATGTTTGCTTCCAGATAAACTGGAAGCCGACCCCGACATAGTTGGGAAAAGGCAAGGTAGATAGATGGTTTTTTTCTTCCAGTTTCAAGAAAGAAACGAATATATTTGTAGTTCACAAGTTCACATATCATAAATTCGCATATTACCTATGATTTACTATTTCTGGTATGTGAAACTTAAAACAACATAATATTTCTGTCAGTTTTATTGATGGCTGAGTTATGATTGGATAATTAAAATAACAAAAACAATTTAATAGACAGCATGAGATTTGACTAAAGGTTTTTAGTTTTTTATTATTATTAAGGAAATCTACGTAATTAAAAGTTGATTTTTGGACACAAAATTTCTTGAACAATATTTCAGTAACAATTAAACTAATGGACTTTAATTTGTAACACCAAAGAAAGCTTAGCTTCATAAAACATTCAGAAGCCTACGAAACCACGTGCCTGTAACGAAGGTTCTGAGAAAAAAGTTCTTAATCTTAATTATAGTTTTTGGATACTAGTCTAATGTGACAATTACTGTGAAAATGTGGTCTCGAGCGATGCGACCTGCTTCAAGCAACACGCGCACGTTTCATTTGTTTACTTCACGTGAGTGCTGTCGTTCCACAAATTTGTTTAAAGCACTCTAAACAACTTTTTTCATTTCTTTTCTCGATACTCACTATCTCAACACGCTTATCACTTGGGCGTAGCTTGTGGCCACTCACTTTGGTTACTGTTACAAACACTTTTTTCTTTCATAGTATCAGTACGTGTTGAAAATGGTTATTCACCTCACGTCATATTAACAAGACGTACGAGAGCCGTATGAAAGGAATTCTAGAGAAGCTTTGAGGGTCGTAACGTGACAAAAATTAAAGCTTTTACGCTGCTGTCGAAAACATAACGACATGTTGTTTCTTTGCAATTGTTCTTTGTATTTCAGCATTTGCCCAACCTTTTTTGTAGGGGATAATTTCCAGTCATCATATTCATACGTTTATAAAATATATAAGTAGAACAATGCCTATCTATCTTATCCACAGAACTCCACATAAAAAAATATTTTTTCTTATAAAACGAAACCGCCGCCGCCGTCATCAAACACCGCCGATCTTGAACCAAAAATACATAAAGATGAGGTTGTTACGGATCGCCGTTATTTACTCCGAACACTTGATATTCTAATGTTATGTAAATCATCTTAAGATCTGCACTAAATGTCTCAGTCGGTCGGCCGGTGTGTAAATAATTTAGCGTTGAACAGGGATCTGTTAAACTTTAAATTATTTCAGTCAAAGTTCGTGTAATTGTTGTTAAATTGTTTGTGTTTTAGTAACGAGGGTGTTTAAGTTGTTTAAGACTGTGGATTCTGAAAGTTTTCAACTTCAGCGGATTTGTATAAAAAGTATGTATAATAATGTATGTATAATCTAAATTATGAAACAAAAAAATATCACCTTATAGTGAGTGCACTAACAATATTGATTACGAAATACAATAATAACACTGAATTAGGTGCAAAAAAGCTTTTGGAAATGAATAGTCAGTGTTTTAGTGAAATATTTGACAGCTATTTTCCACTTTTCTATTTTTCAGAATAACATCACCTTTATAGGAAGCTATTGAACGTGCTTGTCATAAATTCTAACTACATCTATCGTTGTAAAACGTTCGATATACATACATATGTACAAGTTAAACATTTTTTACGTTAGATTATTTTCACGATCTTCTTCAATCACTTATCAACCCCTTCGTCTACGTAATAAAACGATCTGCTGACGTACTGCTTCTTATCGTAAAAAGCCACATCATAGTGCATAGTCGCATCATATAATCATCTAAAGTGACGTCTATCAGCCCAATATAACAATTATAGAAATCTTACGTCAATTGTTCGCTAAGCTGGTAGCAGGAATCGAATATGTCATGTGTAGGTACCGGCGCAGTATATGATTAACGTAGTACCCCGTCTTTGCTAACACGCAGTCGGTTAACACACCTTAGCGAATGAGCTGTGATTTTCGAAGAAGTTCACGGTGGCCGGCACCACAATCAGCAAATTATCAATCAATAACCGATAACCACTAGATCAGCCTTAGCAAGATGCGTGGACAGTACATCGACGCTTTTCTTCCTTTGCCGAGATAGCACTAGCAGATTTTTATCACCATCAGTTCACTCATCATCTGCCTAGCCTTTTCCCAACTATGTTGGAGTCGGCTTCCAGTCTAACCGGATGCAGCTGAATACCAGTATTTTACATGGAGCGACTGCCTATCTGACCTCCACAACCCAGTTAGTACTGGGTAATACGATACCCCTCACCACCTCACCATCAGTTCACTATACAAGTCAATAACCGCTTACCATAAGATCAGCCACCGCCAGATGCATCAGCAGCACATCGAGCCGACTGGCCCTCCCCGCGCGCTTCCTCTTCATCAGCTGAGACAGCACCGTGAGGTTCCCAGTAGCTGATATCACCATCAGCACACTGTACACTGTCATGGACACCATATGTCCGTGGTTGAACCGCATGTCCAGAGGCAGTTCATCGCTGGTGTTCAGATGCGACCAGTTCTTCTGCGAGGCCCCCCCGGGCCCCGAAACTTTCTCGTCTATATCCATGGTTGATGTGGACTCTATTTGGTGTGAAGACAGGTGGATACTGACATTTTCGATTTTATTTGCATTCGTTGTTGTCTGTAACAAAGGAGAAGAATTTTAATTAATTATTAGTGTAAATTGTAATTACTGGAATCATTAGAGAAACTGTTTGCATAAAAACAATAGGTCAACGGCACTATTTTTCTTGATTTACCAAGCCTTTGGTCTATTTAAAAACTATAGTGACTCAACAAAAGCTAAAGTGGAGAAAAAAAGATTAGGTAAGTTATTAAAGTTCAAGCATTGAGAATAAAATCTTAGATTTAGATTTGAGAGAATTGTTATAAAAAACTCAATTAGGGTAATGGGTTACTGCGTCATCGGATTTCCGATGGGCGCCATTAGGCATTTCTGTCTACGCCGCGGCTACGATGCTACGTCGTAGCTGACGTAGCCTTAACCCGGCTACGAAGCTACGCAGATATTATTTAACTAGCTGTGCCCGCGGCTTTTCACAAATGAACGCGTGTTCTTTTGGCTTTGTCAGGGAATGCAAACTTGTTGTATATTCCTAACATCCTCTGCAAAAGTATACTTATAAACAGATTTTCTGTTAATTTAAACTAAGACCTGTTAGTTCATCCTTGTTTTAAGTACTAAAGAATCTCGTAGTCAATTTCTGGGGGGAATCAATTTAGATTGCCATGGGTCCACTAAGAAGAACTTTATAACGAAAGCAAATAGATCCAATTTATGATCTATCAAAGGTCCCGACGGTTAATTTCCTTTTTTTTCTACTCTGAAAGCCGATGGAAAATAAAAGTAGTCTTTAAAAAACACGTTACTGAAGAATACTGTAAACGCTTGAATTTAATGTATTTAGTAATAAAACCAGAAAGAGTATGTGCTTTGGTAATCTTCATGTTTCCGAATTAACACGAACATCGCGCCGCAGTGTGACTCCCAATAGATGCAAAGCTTTTTATTGCGCACTTATGAAGTCTTTCCACTTTGGTCGCACTTCGTCTTATTTATGTCAGTCAAAAGTTTTGAAAAGATTTTAGTCGTAGTCTGTAATATTTTAACCATGGTGATGCATATTACGCATGTACTTCCATGGTTGTAGCAGCTCAATATGAATACAGGGCCCCCGACCAGACCACGGCCGACTTTCTGGAGTGCCTAAAGTGTACCTAAAAAATGTTGTTCATTTTTAATATGGAAACAGATGAGTGTACATTTATCAACTCGTCTTATAACCCTGTAGTAGGTACAAAAAGATATACTACCCAAAAGATTCTTGGCATTTATTCTTTTTAATTTCATTCAATTTTTATTTAGTAAAAAAAAATTGTGGCATTAATTTTAATAAAAGATAGCCTTGACTTAACTTTATAAGGCAACCAATTCGCAATATTATACTTATTCTCGTATAGTATATTTATTTGTTCATGTATATGTGACTGTTCCTAAATTACCCTAGGCTGATAAAATTTTCGTTTTTCCTAATTCATGGTAATATTAGTATGAAAGTCGGTTTCCCTGAGGGGGAAAGGGACGCGCCCCGCCTTCCGCGCGCCCCTGTGAGGTTCGTCCGCCTGACTGGATTTCCTCCCCACCGGTATAAGAAAGTGGACTGAATTCCCAATTTGGGGCTGCCCTGTCCCGACTTTGAAAGCTAAGGGACAGGGAGGGGACACAAGGTGAAGTTAGTATTGGGAATTCACTGTTAAGACACATACATGAATAATATCAAATCATATAATACCAAACAATAATAAAATGTGACTTTAATAAGACGAGAGGGCGCAAAATATGATATATTGTAGTAAAGGTGGTAATGGGAACGTTGCGCTTGTGCTTTAGAAAATATTTATTTGTCATTTACGTTACTTTATTTGATTCCAATGTACTAGATGCTTTGCAAACGCAAACGGTTCCATGTCACAACATGGAACCATTTTACAACGTTTGCCCGGCCTACGTGTGCTGTTAGACCTAGGTACATAGTCCTACTAAGGACGCTGCTATGAACTCTAACAGACCACGCTCCCTAAGCAATACTTACATGTCTTTCCCAATCCTAAGGCAGTGGGTTGTGAGGCCACTGCCATTGAGGAAGACACGTTTTCAGTGTTTATAATTACACGCGAACTCATGTTAACAACACCCTTACGGCAGGCTTACCCCTTTTAAACTCAACTTGCACAAGAGCACCGTAGGCTCAGTCTGTAGCAGAACATATTGCGATTGTTATTGTTGGACGCCGAAGTGGTAATACTTTCGTCACTTCACATTTCCTTACTCTGCCCCATGTCGAGGTTGCGTGTCTCGCTAAATAGTGTCGATTCAGTATTTGGCGTACCATATGCCAGGGTTTATTTTAACAAGACACAGTCCCTAGCGTTCCTTAGAACGTAGCTATCAATTTAGACTGGAATACTTGGTGAAGCCTAACCCCGCTCCCGGAAATGTGCGCCATCAATCTCAACGCAATGTTTCTGAGCTAGACCTTTATAGGAAGCAGTATTCATCAGCAGCGTTTGGTTGTTTTGTACTCCAAGTACAAGTCGGAATAACAACATTATCTGTTTTAATCAACTATGAATATTACGGTGTTGTATACACCATTGAACAATTATATTTGTTCTAATCGTAATGCGAATATTACGGTTCGGCCTCCCTTTTGTGGTGCGTCAGGTAAAAGTCTCATCGTCAATAGTCGGGTGTATTATTGTACAGTGTAATGGCGTATGTATTGAGGTGAATGTAGAGTAATGGGGCTTTCGCCGTCTCCCTATTACCAAACGCAAATGATGGATATTTGCCAAGGGTACGGAAAGTGGATATATGTATAACACATGAGATAATAGTATACATTGTGATACAATATAGAAACTGCTCCGTCAGCTGGAATGAATGATTATTAACAGTTCTTCTACACTACCGCCAGACTGCTACTATGAGCTATTAGTTAATTACAGTTAACACTTACCATGTGTTCATTGAAACTAGTCACAATTCACTTACAGAATACTGCACACATTACCAGTTTTGCCTCCGCCACACCTTATCTCCTTCCACTTCATACACTGATTTTAACTAGATTTATTACTACTACTTATATTTACTTATAAAATATTAATCGCTCTCTTACAACAGTCCACTGGGACATGTGCATCTTGGTACCAAGACTACGCTAATTTCACTAGCCTAACCTAGGACGTCCTAGAACTTCGTGGTCTTAAATTCACCACCTTGACTTATTTCGACTACTCTAAGGTCTGACCCCCTCCGTGATCTAAAACTAGCTTAACTTTATTCGCTTATTTCGTCCGACCCTTATAGCGATGTAAGACCGACTGCCTCGAGTCTCCTTCTTTCCTTTCAAACACTCTAAAAATACCACGCCTGCCTAACGCCCGTTTTTGCCATTGTTTTAAAGGTTCTCTTCGGTTCAGCCTCTAAACGTGGCTCCCAGATGTGCACTCGTATTGAGGAATGCACTTACAAACCGAATATTTTTTATCGTTTCTTAGGAATTTGTGGAAATATTAGTTTTGACCTGTCAGCCCGGCATTCATCCCTAACTCGCTTCCCATTAAATAGAGAATTTATGCGCTTACGAGTGGCTAATATTATTTTACAATTCTAAGAAGGGATGGAACGTTTTGTTATTAATTACAGTAACTTGTCAGGCTGTCAAGCCATAAAATAAAGGTTTAATGTGCTTGTAAGTGTCCCGATACCGTGTGATGATGTTGAAATAAATATGGACTAAGATATTCGCTTAATAATTAGGAATACATGACAGGTAGTCACATTCCCCCCTCTGAAAATCAGACGCGTGACGCAGTACAGCGGATGAGCTTTCACAATAGGATAAACTGTACCTTTCCATGACATTACTGGAGGGTTTGTATGTTCATATATTTGTTATGTTCACCTAATAAGAACATTATAACCGTTCTAACTGGATCATTAATCGAATAAGATGCAAAATCTGCTTATAATTTTGCTTAGTTTCGCAGAAGTATGTTCAATCGTTATATAATTCCTCTATTTGAACTTATTCTTCTTCAAAATATTCTTGTCATTTACAACGTTTCAGGTAATTTCAGAAGACCTGTGCATGCTTATAATTTTAGTTTTACATACCAGAGTCTCTTCTAAGAGTATATGTGCTAGCGAGCGATGCTACCTACGCTGCTCCATCGTTCTTAACTCAGCCTACCGCAGCTGCCGCTGGACAGAGGCCTTTCCCATTGCACCTCAACGCTGAGTTAGCTGCTCGCAGCTGTATCCAGGAATAGCTGAAATAGTCGGCACATAGACATATTAGACTTTATTCAAATTAGTCGCCCCCCTCCGATTCGAAGAGGAGAGAGCAGTTCTGAAATCCAACTATAGTTGGAAAGCTGTATTAGAAAATGAATGTTATGTAATTTGAAATAACGCTCATTTGTACATTTATATAAAAAATAAGAGCTTATCCAACATTAAAATCACAAAGTATCTTGTGAACCTTCATTGAGCAAATAGAATCTTGACCTCGATCTTTACTTTGAAATGTAGACACCCTAGATTATCCAAACAATTATTAGCTTATTAGGACAAGGGTTATAACTTTCTCACTTGGAAATTAAAGTATTGGTAAGAATTTTAACCTTACGTTCCAATATTGAAACTGATTAGGTAGATTTATATAGCTCAAAACAATATATAATTATTGTTGAGTCAACAAAGTCATTCCACGTGACTACGGGAAACAATAAATAGAGTTCAATAAGAGTGGAACTTAGCTTCGTTACTGTAACAGCGTTACGGCTGCCGCAGAAGTCAGCCCATATCAGCTGAATTTGATGGAACTTTGACCCAAGCGCCACGCACAACCCAAAGGTTTAGACAGCCAAGCGAAGTTTGAAATATCCTGGAATTCGAAATAAGGCCACACGAGTATCTATGCAATTATTTGACACACGCTACTACAGCGTCGGGAAGTTTCAGGTTAACTTCCAATGATAATAGTTTAATGAATCTCTTAGTTAACTAATCGACTGAGATCTAAGTACTAATAATATAAAGTTTACTCATAGTTGAGGGCGTGTCTTATTTCTATGTTCACTCTGTCACGCACTCATACTCGTACAAATACAAACCGTGCAATTGCAAACATATGTCTAAATCTTGCTGTGTACTATCAAACACGAAACTTTCATCTATAGGGAATCGAACCCATCATTTAAGGTGCACTGAAACACAAGCAAGCATCTTACAAACTGTTATTCACTAAAGAGTACCTATACGTACTCGTATAACGTGCGGGAATCGAACCCACTTTAACTAGTATCGGAACCAAAGCCTTTTAAACCAATAAAACGTGTAGTAATCGAACCCAAAAACCGTAACACAGGAATATAATTACTTATCAACTATTGCGTCAGACGGGAATCGAACCCAAAATACGTGACAATGGAATGGAAGTATGTATATAAACTGATAAATTATGCGGGATTTGAACCCGCTACCAGTGGTTGAAGAATTCACCCACGATAACCAAACCGTTTTCTAATAATAATATGTTATTATAGCCGTCGTAACTCTAGCCATCTCTCACAATTCCTAGAGCCATGTAATTACGTTGTGTTGTTATTGTAGTAACCCATAAATTGTCCTTTCTCGTTGCACTGAAGTGAATCAGTACATTTAATGACGAGAATCCTGGTCACGGCACCACATGTGACTGTTCCTAAATTACCCTAGGCTGATAAAATTTTCGTTTTTCCTAATTCATGGTAATATTAGTATGAAAGTCGGTTTCCCTGAGGGGGAAAGGGACGCGCCCCGCCTTCCGCGCGCCCCTGTGAGGTTCGTCCGCCTGACTGGATTTCCTCCCCACCGGTATAAGAAAGTGGACTGAATTCCCAATTTGGGGCTGCCCTGTCCCGACTTTGAAAGCTAAGGGACAGGGAGGGGACACAAGGTGAAGTTAGTATTGGGAATTCACTGTTAAGACACATACATGAATAATATCAAATCATATAATACCAAACAATAATAAAATGTGACTTTAATAAGACGAGAGGGCGCAAAATATGATATATTGTAGTAAAGGTGGTAATGGGAACGTTGCGCTTGTGCTTTAGAAAATATTTATTTGTCATTTACGTTACTTTATTTGATTCCAATGTACTAGATGCTTTGCAAACGCAAACGGTTCCATGTCACAACATGGAACCATTTTACAACGTTTGCCCGGCCTACGTGTGCTGTTAGACCTAGGTACATAGTCCTACTAAGGACGCTGCTATGAACTCTAACAGACCACGCTCCCTAAGCAATACTTACATGTCTTTCCCAATCCTAAGGCAGTGGGTTGTGAGGCCACTGCCATTGAGGAAGACACGTTTTCAGTGTTTATAATTACACGCGAACTCATGTTAACAACACCCTTACGGACATGTGACTGTTCCTAAATTACCCTAGGCTGATAAAATTTTCGTTTTTCCTAATTCATGGTAATATTAGTATGAAAGTCGGTTTCCCTGAGGGGGAAAGGGACGCGCCCCGCCTTCCGCGCGCCCCTGTGAGGTTCGTCCGCCTGACTGGATTCCCTCCCCACCGGTATAAGAAAGTGGACTGAATTCCCAATTTGGGGCTGCCCTGTCCCGACTTTGAAAGCTAAGGGACAGGGAGGGGACACAAGGTGAAGTTAGTATTGGGAATTCACTGTTAAGACACATACATGAATAATATCAAATCATACAAGATCAAACAATAATAAAATGTGACTCTAATAAGACGAGAGGGCGCAAAATATGATATATTGTAGTAAAGGAGATAATGGGAACGTTGCGCTTGTGCTTTAGAAAATATTTATTTGTCATTTACGTTACTTTATTTGATTCCAATGTATTAGATGCCGCTTTGCAAACGCAAACGATTCCATGTCACAACATGGAACCATTTTACAACGTTTGCCCGGCCTACGTGTGCTGTTAGACCTAGGTACATAGTCCTACTAAGGACGCTGCTATGAACTCTAACAGACCACGCTCCCTAAGCACTACTTACATGTCTTTCCCAATCCTAAGGCAGTGGGTTGTGAGGCCACTGCCATTGAGGAAGACACGTTTTCAGTGTTTATAATTACACGCGAACACATGTTAACAACACCCTTACGGCAGGCTTACCCCTTTTAAATTCAACTTGCACAAGAGCACCGTAGGCTCAGTCTGTAGCAGAACATATTGCGATTGTTATTGTTGGACGCCGAAGTGGTAATACTTTCGTCACTTCACATTTCCTTACTCTGCCCCATGTCGAGGTTGCGTGTCTCGCTAAATAGTGTCGATTCAGTATTTGGCGTACCATATGCCAGGGTTTATTTTAACAAGACACAGTCCCTAGCGTTCCTTAGAACGTAGCTATCAATTTAGGCTGGAATACTTGGTGAAGCCTAACCCCGCTCCCGGAAATGTGCGCCATCAATCTCAACACAATGTTTCTGAGCTAGACCTTTATAGGAAGCAGTATTCATCAGCAGCGTTTGGTTGTTTTGTACTCCAAGTACAAGTCGGAATAGCAACATTATCTGTTTTAATCAACTATGAATATTACGGTGTTGTCTACACCATTGAACAATATTATTTGTTCTAATCGTAATGCGAATATAACGGTTCGGCCTCCCTTTTGTGGTGCGTCAGGTAAAAGTCTCATCGTCAATAGTCGAGTGTATTATTGTACAGTGTAATGACGTATGCATTGAGGTGAATGTAGAGTAGTGGGGCTTTCGCCGTCTTACTAAAACCAAACGCAGTTGACGGATATTTGCCAAAGGTACGGAAAGTGGATATATGTATAACACATGAGATAATAGTATACATTGTGATGCAATATAGTAGCGGCTCCGTCAGCTGGAATGAATGATTATTAACAGTTCTTCTACACTACCGCCAGACTGCTACTATGAGCTATTAGTTAATTACAGTTAACACTTACCATGTGTTCATTGAAACTAGTCACAATTCACTTACAGAATACTGCACACATTACCAGTTTTGCCTCCGCCACACCTTATCTCTTTCCACTTCATACACTGATTTTAACTAGATTTATTACTACTACTTATATTTACTTATAAAATATTAATCGCTCTCTTACGACAGTCCACTGGGACATGTGCATCTTGGTACCAAGACTACGCTAATTTCACTAGCCTAACCTAGGACGTCCTAGAACTTCGTGGTCTTAAATCCACCACCTTGACTTATTTCGACTACTCTAAGGTCTGACCCCCTCCGTGATCTAAAACTAGCTTAACTTTATTCGCTTATTTCGTCCGACCCTTATAGCGATGTAAGACCGACTGCCTCGAGTCTCCTTCTTTCCTTTCAAACACTCTAAAAATACCACGCCTGCCTAACGCCCGTTTTTGCCATTGTTTTAAAGGTTCTCTTCGGTTCAGCCTCTAAACGTGGCTCCCAGATGTGCACTCGTATTGAGGAATGCACTTACAAACCGAATATTTTTTATCGTTTCTTAGGAATTTGTGGAAATATTAGTTTTGACCTGTCAGCCCGGCATTCATCCCTAACTCGCTTCCCATTAAATAGAGAATTTATGCGCTTACGAGTGGCTAATATTATTTTACAATTCTAAGAAGGGATGGAACGTTTTGTTATTAATTACAGTAACTTGTCAGGCTGTCAAGCCATAAAATAAAGGTTTAATGTGCTTGTAAGTGTCCCGATACCGTGTGATGATGTTGAAATAAATATGGACTAAGATATTCGCTTAATAATTAGGAATACATGACAGGTAGTCACATATACTTACATTTAAATTGCTAAAAATATTGTTTTCATTCGGTAGACAGATGAGAGAAGCTCTTACGGTATAATTCAACAACTCGACTATAATTCCCGAAGGGTGAGGCGAGGTGTGCTTAGGAAATTAAGGTGTACTATTAGTAGTACTGATGCGGACGAAAACGGACAAACATATGTACAATGAGAAAAAATTAAAAAAAAAATTACCTATTTCTCGCACCTCCCAGTAAATTTATTCAAAAATTTGTAAAGTCCAGACACGGAAAGTCTACGATTGTATTATATGTATTAAATTAAATTAAAAATTAAATTAAAAAGCTTTATTGATCTGGAGAGCATTACACAAGGTGAATATCACTAGCCTCCACACTAGGATTCCCTGTGTCGTGGAGACTAGTCTCTTTCGTCTTACGAGAAAAATAGGGTAAACATAATATAAGGTACATAAAATAGCATCGTACAGGTAAGAATACTTAGGCTACAGTAAAAATATGCAAATCAAGTAAAACTTAAATTAAATTAATAAATTATGTTTATTTAAGAGAGTGTCGTGTGCTTGTGTGTGGTGTTTAAGTGAAGTATAGGTGTGTGATGAATGTCTGAGATTAAGGTGGAATTGAGACCAAGCGAGTAAAACTTTTTTGCAAAAAAAAAACCGACTTCCAAAAAAAACACTAAAGAAAGTGGAAAATAACTTTACTTTCGGAAGTCGGTGACTATTGTTTGTTTCATTGACTTTTTTGCCACCGACTTCCGAAAGTAAAGTTATTTTCCACTTTTTTTAGTGTTTTTTTTTGGAAGTCGGTTTTTTTTTCAAAAAAGTTTTTATTTTACCCTTTTTAGTTATCGTATCACACACAAATCCTTGTCAAGTATCAATTTCGCAATTTCTTTTACTTAGATCACATTTTTTCCAGCTATTTTGATTTCAAAACCAAACTGCTGAACCGATTTTGATGAAATTTCTATGGGACCAATCGGGAAGTAGATCCATTCAGATAAAAGAAGAACTTTTCAAATCGGTTCATAAATGACGGAGATATGAGGTAACAAACACAAAAAAAAAACATACATCCGAATTGAGAACCTCCTCCTTTTTTGAAGTCGGTTAAAAATAAAATAACATGAGATTGGGGACAGACTGAGAATTCACGCGTTTGGTCCGACTCGTCCTTTATGTATTTGTGTGGTGAATGTACATATGTGTTGTGGTCATGAGTTAAGGAACCTCTCCGTGCCTTCATAGTCTATATATAGATATAGATGAGCATTTCAGGTTTTTTTTTTTTATCGTATCTCTTTATAAAAACTTAGTTCAATGAAATAATGAAGTAAATGCATAAATAACGTATTGAAGAAAATCTTCAAGTCTGAATTACGTATTAGACTGCTTTATTAATATACTATTATCGTATCGTTTCTTCATCTTCTCATGTCAAGAAGAAAATAACCTAAGTAAGTATGGACAAAGTTTTCACACGATCCTAACAGTAAACGTCTGAAACTGAAAATGGAGTAATTCCCTACAAAAATGTTCTGTAAAAGCTATTTAGTTTTACGGCAAATGGAAAAGTTTTTTTCGCTTCTGTATTCTTAAACTGGGAAATTTTTTCCTTTGCTCTCTAATAAACCTTGAAATAGCTTGTTACCATAGTGTTGTTAATATTCTTACGAAAGTTTTTATCTTAGCTACTGTTCTAATATTTTTAAAAGAAAGGAATTACACTGAACTATATTTTGTTAAGGTCTGTTTTATGTACACCTAACCACTAGCCTATGACCATCTACATACATATATGTTTACATATGTAGTATATTTAATATAAAAAAATTAATACAATTGAAGTGTCTGTTTGTAATTTCAAAATGACAGCTTATAATTTTTTTTTCGTTTGTGGTCTGTCTGTCTGTCTGTTTGTTCCGGCTAATCTCCGAAATGGCTGGACTAATTTCGACGGGACTTTTACAGACAGATAGCTGCCTCCTTTTGCGAAGCAGTCATGCTAGCAAAGGAGGAGGCGGAACGTGAGAGAGAGCGTTCCTCCTCACGTCCCAGCCGCCGCGGGAGACGCACCGGGCGTCGGGGGCCACGTGGTGGCCCCCGGCCACCGTAGACGCGGGCCTGTGGACGGTGAGCGAAGGGCTAGCTCGCCGTCCCTCCGTCTTAGGACGACAGGCCGTGTCGACGGCGCGTTCGTGTTCCACGCGCGCCTCAATGAGATGTCAGCATAGGGAAGGGGCCCGCAAGGGCCGATGCCTGCCGGGTGCTGCGGGTTGTTCGAAAGAGATACCGCGGCCCCGGAACACAAAGGGCGATGAAGGAACATGGGTGGGTTTTAGTCAGTAAAAGTCTGACACTCCCTCCCGCTCAGCCCAGAGCGGGAGAAGTCATTTGATGATTTCCCATCCGAAAAAAATAAAAAAATAAAACGCTACTTTTATTTTAGAAAAACACTTAGGTTTCCGTGCAAAAAAAACCCTTGAAATGGTTAACAAAATCCGATTCAAATAGGGAAGTAATATTTTTATAATAATTTCACGCGGACGAAGGTAACAGTTCCTAGTAATTATTTTTTAAAATACAAAGCTATTTATTCCATACTGTTCTGCTGCACCACCCATGCGAAGCAGGGGCGAGCGATCAATGTTGATTGTCGACACATGAAAATATCAAGATTTCTGTGCTGTAATACCTATTTGAGTTAATACACATAGGCAGACACGAGAAGTACCTATTCAATAAATCCTCATTGACACAGTATTCAGCCCACGCAGCATTCACTAAAAGGCCGAATTTCAGTTAGTCAAACACAAAGTCTGGCATTTATCACAAGATTATGTCTATTAGGCTTATTCAAACTTAAAAGGGTCTATGCTGGGATTAGGATACGTTTAAAATGATTGCCAGAATCTACGATGCTTAAATAATTGCTCGGAATATTCGAATGAAACCTAATTTTTTACCAGTTTTTTAAACTCAAGAAACACTATTAAAATTACAAAAAGTATATTAAGAATGTAGTTTTTTTATGTACTCTTAGCAAGCATAGATACTACTACTATAGTATACTACATTTTCTTTGTTCGAGGAAATCAGTATTTCCAGCAATCTGCATAGGTATATAACCTCATACATAATCATCATTATAATTACATAATACAAGGTGTTGCTTTGCATCCTCGTTAAATTCAAGGAGGTAACTAAGCTAATGATTCTCGACCCGAATCAATAATAAAATGGGTAGGTTAATTTTTTTAATATTTTTCTTAATATCGAAAATCGATAAGTGTACACCACCCGTTTTAAAACGCGGCCCGTCTAATACTAGCCCTATAACCGCGCTTTCACACACACAAACAAACGCAGACGTTTATTCGATAAACGGGTGATTCTCCTTCTTTGAAAAGGGCTTCATTCTGAATTATTGTCAAATTAAAACACCTAAAAAAAGCAGCGTTCATTATTGATATGACCAGGTACCGGAATTTATATTGATTATTTACATCTTCTATGACAACCTCCTGAATTTTGACGAGGTTGCAAAACTACACTTTGTATAACATCTTGAGGTATATAACAGCAAACAGCCAACAAATCTATTGATAAACAATGACGGTCATTCGTATTTCTGCCAGAATTCACTAAAATTATTTGAGGAAACCGAGACCCCAATTAAAAAGACTTTGACTTCAACAAAATAATATTCCATTGACTTCCAGCTGAGCTTTTAATAACTGCTTCAGTTTGCTTCTCGAGAGAAAGAAAGAGGATTTAGATACTTGTTCAGCAATTAACTGTGTTTGCGTTGCAAAATGCCGAGTTAATTGGTGTATTACGACTTGAAGCTTTATAATATTAGCATTCACTTTCGTTGAAAAGAACACCTAATAAAGTCTAAAATATGGAGTACAAAATGTAAAGTTACAAATTCAGTCTCTCTTGACAAATTGTACAATTTAAGCTAAAACTAGCTTTGCCGAAGTCAGAATAAGATCTCAAATAATTTACAAGCAAATAAAACGTACATTTTAGAACAACGAAATAAAAAGAAAAATTCAGCATATTTAAGCAATATAAACATCATAAAACAACGTAGCATCACATCTGCTTTCCATTTACCTGTACTTGACTTGTAATACCAGTATTTAACGTGAAGTGACTGCCTACCTAACCTCCACAAACCAGTTCCTGAATAACACGATACCCGTTGAACAGACTGGCCATAACGACTGTCAAAGATTTCAGAAGTCAATCAAACAACTCCAAATTACCATTATTAAATTAATCAATCCAATTCCCTCTAATTTAAAACAATCACGTGGGTTCACTTCAAACCAGCCGAATCATCCCTTGTCCTCAGAGACACCATCTTAATTCAACCCCCGACAAGAAGTCTGTTGTTATCGAGATAATGAATAAATGGGTCGAACAAGGGTCGAATTATTGCGAGCCAACAATTTAAGGTAACGTCCCACCGCCGACGAAGAAGCCTATCCACTAAGTTTTTCTCGCTCTAAAAAGTACAAAATATGACAGGTCACATAACATAACGCCTGTAGCTCACGAAGGGTTAAACAGAAGTGTACCTGTTATGTTTAAGTACTATACAATATGAAGTGAGCTCAGCCAGGTACAGCCAGTTACCGGGTTGTGGAGGTCAGATAGGCAGTCGCTTCATGTAAAATACTGATACACAGCTGCATCCGGTTAGACTGAAAGCCGACCCGACATAGTTTGGGAAAAGGCTAGGCAGATGTTTAATATGGGGTGAGCCCATTGCCATACACCGGGTACAGATCCAAGCTCTTGATGGGAAAACCCAATGACACTGCACTTTACTAGACTAACAAAGCAGCCTAGTAGCCAGTCACGTATCAGTAAATGAGATACATGCGATATTTTTTTTGTTCGGGACCATACCTGGGAACCTCATAGTAACGAAGATATTGAAGGTTAGTACGTGAGTGTTTTCGATTTTTTTTAACACATGTTTTAAATGGTGTAACTTAACTTTAAATATATCTATGGCCCTTGTACTAGTCAATGCATCTATCAGCGTAATGTTTTCAGCGCGTTTTACCGTGATTTTTCACACCAAAAAAAAGTCGTTTCCCAGCAATATTTTTTGCGCATTGTTACGTATGTTAGTGTGATGTGCAGGATGTTTGATTGACGGCTTTGTGACGACAAAACCGTCAACCAAACATTCTGCACATCACACATCATAAGCAGCCCATGATGAAATATTAACACAATGTGTACAAAGGCCTTTGTATACATTGTGTTAATATTTCATCGTGGGCTGTTCACATCGGCGTACAACTCGCTTTTAGTTGCTCACTAGTCGCTACTCGCTCATCGCTAACGGTGATTCAGGTGCCTAACTGAAAGAATTAAACCAAGGCTTATGACGTCACATTCCGGTTTATAGTGACGAGGTATGAAAGTTTAAATGCTTTTCCATGTATTAATAAGTTATGGGTCAGTAAGGCAATGTTGTTTGTTATTTTTAGTTTAGCTTTATTTTAAAACATCGGTGAAGATTTATTTTCTATAAAATTTTATAAACACTTGCGTAAATAAAATTATATTGCTTCTATTTCTATTCTTACAACAATCAATATTAATATTAAAATCAATATTTATTCAGGTTTCTAACGCAATTATTGTCGTGATTAACGTCTACATTGTGGTCTTACAATCTAATTATATTAAAGCCATGTTGCCTGTTCCATTAACAAAGACAGCAACATTGTGAAATATGTTTTGCATAACGATGGCGCCGTTAGTTCCGATTTTAGCCAAGGCTTTGTACAGCTAAATATGGTTTATTAGAATAGAACTGAATTTCTTTAAGCATCATGACTCAAAAATGCTTAGTAAGACTTACAACCATATTAGTAAGAATTGACACTTCACAAAAAAACAAACAAATAGTAGTGGATCGCCGTTGTGGCAACGCATGTGAAATGGCGTAACAGCGACCCACGAAAACACAGTCTAGGCGAATTGAAATCATTATTATAAACCAAAAGGTTTTAATTCCCAACTTAATTTACCTGTACTTAAAAATTTTAATAAGTAATTCTGCATTAAAATCTCATGTTAACTAACTTATAATCCATCCGTATGATCTAAACAAGGTACCAGCTTATATTTTAAAAGGTTCGTTCCACAGCTTAAAACCTTTTTCACTTCGGTTACTTTCAGCAAAAGAGTAAAATGTTCCTTCAAAATTAACTAAAATGGTAACAAAGGCTACGTTAATTACATTATACATATTATACATCTGTTTTTGGGCCAGCCCGGAGGTTGAACCGCCAAGTGTTCGATGCAATCCTTATTCCAGATATACATATAATATGATGATGTATAAATAATTTGTAAACCAAAATGAGGACAATTTTGAGAGGAAATTTTTGAGTATGGATGTTATACGAGTAGGGAAGATCAAAGAAAAGATGGATGGACTGGTGAAGGGGTGGCAAGTAGTATAGAAATATGGAAGACGAAGACATGCTGCGCCGACCTCAAATAAAGGCAGGAAAATTATGATTTTTTGATTCCACAACTGAATGCAAATATGGTTACTTAAAAAAGTAGTCTGAAGGCTTACGGTATATAACAACTAAATTGCGTTGTGTTTCATGTAATAATTTTGTTTTTTAAACTGATGCCGTATAACGGCCGGGTACTGTAAGTACCAAAATAGCGAGTGTACTATATTTTTGACTTTTGAAATTACGCAGTTTTCTTCTCTTTAACAATTCTTGAAGCTGTGACATAATGCTTTTGCAATAATATATTTTCCGCGAATGCTCTATATAGGTAACTAGTTTCCGGATTTGCTTTATTTTCTAGGAAAGAAAAACTTGACGGAAACAATTAAATGAAGAAATTTATTATGTATGGCAGATACATGCGTGTTTATGTTTTATAAAAATTATAAAATGTATTACAATCAAATGAACTTACCCTATAGCAGACCACGACACAAATCGTGAAATCGTGACACCGGGCTGTTACTGGGCCAAAATGGATACCCGGTAACACAATATCTTTCCCACAATATTCATCGTCTTAAGTTGAAAGTCATCAAACGATCCGTTATTTAATCCCAGCACAGGACTTAAGGTTCCTAAACTGATTGGAGTGATTAAAGGCTTCTGTTCCGGGAACCGGGATTCAGTCCCGGTGTTTGTTTAATTGAGCAGTTGGCGGGATTCGAGGGACGGACATTCAAGTGATCAACTTGTTTTATTAAGCTTTATGGTATAATGCGGGTTTTCATAGCAATGAGTGAGAGATGACCAGACGGAGGTGAGCACTGAGATACTGAAAGCATTGTGTGTGTTGTCGGCAAAGCTTATAATTCAGTTAATCATCTGGGTATTTTTGTGTTTATAAAATCGCTGTTGCTAGGTTATAAATTATCTGCGTGACAAACATCAAAACCCGTTCAGTAGTTTTTGCGTGAAAGAGTAACAAATATTCACACATCCATCCTCACAAACTTTCACATTTATGACAGTAATGAGGTTTTATCTATCGCTTATCACTGTATGTCAGCCAATGCAATAAAAGACACCCACTGCTGGAAATAAACGTCGTAAAAATAATACAAACTACTAATTTCACTTTAACATTTATGAACTTTGTGCTCCATGATTCAAACGGTTAGTCGGTCTACAATTACGCAAATCACGTTTGAAAAGCCTCATATACAATTTTAGAAAAGGAATATTCCATTTCCAAGAAGTTCTCTTTCGTATAATCAAATTCTAGTCTATACTTTCAAGAAAAATACCCCTGAACTAAAGCTAACATCAACCTAAACAAATATGCACAGTGGCCTGCTTCACGAGCTGTGTAAACAAAGAGAAAGTTTAACACTATTTTCTTCAACAGGTTTATTTTTCCTACACCTAACCAATTTCCGAATATCAATAGCTAAATTTCTTCACGAAATAATAACAGCTGCTCGGATCAATCTTCAGGTTAAGCCGCGCATGCCTAGGTTGGTCTGTGGATATGTGACCGCCCATTACATACCGAGTTTCCTCCGTGCCTCGGAAATAAAGTTAAGCCGTTGCTCCCGGTAGTCATTTGTTATCTTTGGAAATCGATACAGGTAGTCAGTGGGCCCCAAAGTCTGACAACTGGTACTACCAAGGGGTGTCGTATTACCCAATACTAACTGGGCTGTGGAGGTCAGATAGGCAGTCGCTCCTTGTAAAATACTGGTATTCAGCTGCATCCGGTTAGACTGGAAGTCGACCCCAACATAGTTGGGAAAAGGCTAGGCAGATGATGGAATTTCTTCACGAGACAAGATGCTACACTGCCGGCGATCTATACAGCCTTGACCATACTTAGAATACGCTAAGCAATGATGGGTGGCCAGACGACACGACGGCAAACGTGTTTCAAAATTGCTAATGCTACTGTAGATCAAGGGCTTTCCCAAAATTTACTTTTACAAATAAAATAAAAATATCTACCTGTCGCAACAGATGGCGAAACATCGTCAAGCAGAAGATGACTTCACGTCGAAGGAATGACGTCCCTCAATAATGAGAAGGAGGAGAACCTAACTTGAACGCGCAAGGATTTAAACATTGAAATCACTCGTTGCGCATAATATAAGTATCTACCTAGGTTTAAAACCTATTATGCTAGTCACAAAAATTTAAACCGAAATGCAGCTGTAAGATATATTTTTTTCAATTTAAGTTACGTTTACGTCACGCGTTCGGGTACCTCCATGCTTACTCTTCCTTCGTCATCCAACCGTTTAAATCGCAACAATGCTAACATGTAGAATCCCACAATACTATCCCGACTAGTCCTATCAACAATGAAATCCACTATTCTGTTGGTGTATTTTAGAAACAATAGATAAAGAAAAAAGTATTTGTATACTTAGCTATAGCTTATTGTGTTCTCTACTAACACAGTAAAACCAATCAAGTGTGAAAACAGATAATGTTATCACTGTTTCGTTCATTATGTAACACGCCCGAATATTATCTTTCTGCTCTGGTTCACTTAAAGGTTGAGCAGTATTTTCTCTTTTGATGTGTTAATATTGGGTTTAACTGTTAAATATCATCTGGTTTACACTGTCGATTTATTTATATAATTGAGTTTCTTCAAGGACATGACAAGGTACAGACGAACTCGTAATTGCTCTACCCCCTCTCTAAAGTTACACATAATACTCGTATGTCGCTTACACGTCCAGAAAGACAATGTGTATTAATTGTCTATGTGACTATGAAATGTTACTTTAGTAGCATTTGTTTTCAATCAGGCATTCATCACAGGTTCGCTGGACAAAATAGATAAAGGCCACATACATATTTCTTGTAACTCTTCATGGCATATAATCAGCAAACATTTTTCCTTATTTCTGCTTCTGTCACATGGAATGAAATTTTGTGTCGCAGGTGTTCAGGGGCCGTAGTAAATACTTTCTCTTAAGAAAAAAACAATGTAAAATATTATTCTTACTACGTCTATGAACGATATGAAATCAAGCCACAAAACGAGAATTTCAAAATATGGGTTAATCACCCGTTGATCTGAATCATTGAACTAAATAAAGCTAAGTTAGAGGTGCCGAGAACTGTTCAGGACACATTCCCTTAAAGTACAATAGATATCAGGGTCGCGTTACCTTCACAATGAGGGTAACCTTAAGTTCTCTATATTCTTAAGTAACCTCAAAGCCCAGCTTCAACCATTGATTGCAATTTGAACGATTTAAGTTTAGACATATTTCAAAATGTCTTACTTAAAATACTTGTAACTTTGTGTGAAGTCCCACTCACAGACAAAATTCTTCAGTCTCCCTGTAATTGGAACATAGCAAGCCAAAAAGAAACCCTTCAGATCTGATATTTCACAAGCGACCGCTTCAAGTAGATTGTATTATTTACGTCCACAAGAAAAGTCGATACAAAATCATCAGATGAATTCTTACGATAAAATCTTGAAATAAAAATATCTCTGCCGAAAAAAACTCCCCACCTATTATTATGTTCGAAGTACATTTAGGTCGCACGAAAGTTATAAAGATGTTTGTTTTTATAAGTTAATCCCGGATAATGTGGAAACATTGAAAAACTAAATTTTTGAAGCGTATTCGGAAATTGGAACTTCGTAACAGTCGATTTGATAGATAAATTGATCTTTTCTTTGCTAAATAAACGGCTATTCTTGAAAACATAAAAAGTGAAGGTTGTTTTAAAAACATTTTAATTTCACAATCTACAGTCATTAGAACATCACGCCTGTAATCCCCGAAGGATAAGGCAGAGGTGTACCTAATAGGACACCCACATTTCACCAGTTATGTTTAAGTTCCATGTAATAGGGGCGAGCCAATTGCCATCAACCGGGCACTAATCCAGACTCGGTTCTACTGAGAAATTCGTGATAGAAAAACCTAATAACACTTTTTAGCCTAGCAATTAGGTCTTTTAAATTTATTTTTTACCACCGGGAACCCTGTATTATAAAATAATAACCTACACAATACTTCTACTTCTCTTAAGAATACAGTATTAAGGCGCTGTCAGATTCAAAATAGGCTTAGCAAAATATATATACATTTTATTGTCTGTCTGTCCCTATGTATGCTTAGATCTTTAAAACTCCTCAACGGATTTTGATGCTGTTTTTTTTAATAGATAGAGTGATTCAAGAGGAAGGTTTATAATATGTATAATACATGCATATTATAGTAGAGAAAACATTAGTATCTACATTGCACCCGTGCGAAGCCGGGGCGGGTCCAGTATATTAATCTATGGCTAGTTTAATGATAAATAATTCGAACGTGTCGAACGAAACATCACGCCATTGCGTCCTCTTTTCGCTTTTCTTTCATTTTTACGCGGACTGACAGTGACCGCTGAGGCGCGCTGCTTGATGGACCTGTGGATTTTTTTTTCTGTTCGCCACTCAAAATCATTTTCGTATCTGTTTGTTGTTAAATGCTTTTTATTATATTTATTTTGCGATTAGTTATTTCTTAGTTGTAGTGTTAGTTTACATTTTTGTTCGATTTTAGCCATAAGTTGTGTAAATAAACAATCAGTGGCGAAGGGTTAAAGAAGCCTAAGGAAAATTATACTATTATTTTTTTTCTTCACCCCCATTTTCTTCGTTAGTTTGTATGTTTGCGTATCAATCTTTAATATTTACACCCAAACACAAGACATGTAGCATGTAAATAAGGAATTGTGCTTTGCATTAAAATTAGAAACCTTCACGTCTATATTAACGTGTAATCTCGTGAATAAATATTAGTTACCCACAGTCGATGTACCAGAGACATCAATAGCTAACAAAACTTAAATTAGGAGAGGGTGGCGGATGAAAAGTCTTCTTGGCTTCTTCTCCAAAAGGCTTTTTGGACCAGATTGCGCACTGAAGAAAACAAATGATAGTATAATGGCTGTCAGGGAAGAATGCAAGACAAAAAACACTTTGTGAGAAGCAAGACATTGAGACTCGCATAGACTAGAGGTGGAAAAGAGCTGTCAATGAATGATGAATCACAGAAAATATTATACTTATTTATGTATATTATAATTGTATTTTATACATATGTATATTAATAAATCTACGTTATTATGATGACCATAATCCTACCCTATTACCGAGGGTCTGCGCCTTGTTAGCAGAAGATTTAGGTTCCTATTCTCTGGATTTAATGTACTGTAAGTATGATATTTTTAGATACACTAGACAAACATGTTCGCAATCGCGAATAATTGAAAGATTCATCGTCACGTTTATACGTGAAGATAAATCTTTAAAGAATGAAACAAACGAAATAAAAATGACAAACATTACAGTAAGACGTCACACATTACATCCGGCGTTAACAAATGCTGCAAAATAGATGAGAATACCCCCCCCCCCCTTTAGACCCTTTGGTCTAAAGGTATTAAATTCGGAAGGAGACCACCACTAAGGGAATGCATCTCAGTATACTGAGATCTCGTAATACCGAGATCTCGCACCAATTTCGCGAGATTGATCTTGCACCCAAAATCATGCGCGATTTCTCAAGATTTAAAAGGTGCACTCATCCCATGACTTATTCTAGGTGTGCAGAGAGATCTGAGGCCATTAGGCCTCAGATCAGAATGCTGGGCTGTGAAGAAGATGGATAAAATACGATTGCATGTAGCGGAGATGAGAATGTTGAGATGATGGATGGAGTGACAAGAATGGATAAAGTAAGGAATGAGTACGAGTATATTAGCGGAAGTTTGAAAGTGGCGCCTGTTACAGTAAAATTGAAAGGAAGTCGTCTGCCTTGGTATGGACTTGTAATGAGGAGGGATAAAAACGCATGTTACTAAAAGATTGATCGATATAAAATTTGATGGATGGAGAGGCAGAGGAAGGCCAAAGAAAAGATTTTTTATTTTTATTTATTTACCTACTTACATTTACCATTACATGGATGGATTGTGTGAGGAATGATATGAAAGAGAAAGGAGTAAATGATGCAGTGACGGTTGACAGGGGAGAATGGAAGAGGAAAACGTTTTGCGCCGACCCCATCAAGTATATTTGGGACAAGGGCAGGAAGATGATGAAATAACATGGCATTGAATTTTAACTTGTCCATACAATCATCAATTATTCTAAAGACATTTTTTTGCTGTGAGATTGCAAAAACTGCGGCGCGGTGATAAAGAAAATCGCTCTGACGGACTGGTTGGTAAATGTACCTTGAGTAAAAATTCGACTCGACTGTACTCGACAGCTTCGTTGGTCTAGTGCAGGTCGCAAGCGCGACTGCTCAGCAATTTGACTTCGGGTTTTTCCATCAGGAATTTCTCAGCAGCCACGGAGTCTGGATTTGTGCCCTTTTGATGGCAATAGGCTCGCCGCCTATAGCATGGGACTTAAACATAACTGGCGAAATGTGGGTGTGCTATTAGCTCCGCCTCTGCCTTACCCCTCGGGGATTACAGGCGTGATATTGAGTAACAAGGTTTTATACTTAGTTAAACTTGTTTTACTAAGTAGAAAAATACTAACTAGTTTGTAAAACTACGATCCATCAGGCTCCCAAAGTTCGGACATAGTATCCCAAATTGTAATAATTTTGCGAAGTAACACGTATCTGCGATAAGTAAGTACTTTGCAAGTAAGTGTTACTAAGTAAGAAAAACAGATATTATGCCTAGTAAAGCTTACGAGAACAACTAAAACTTGGTAAGTTTGTAAACTATGTTATATCATGTGTACAAAGACGAAATAAAACCGGAAGAATCATGTAAGATAACTTTAAATTCTGTTTAGAACTTTTTAAAATACTACGTTGTCCTTGAAAATATGTTTGACTCTGTGGCCTTACATCCTTTGTCCGTATATCATTTATTTCCCCAGTGTTTTTGTATATTGTTACAAAATAGAGAAGAATAAGATCCTACACACATACATTTATTATATATATATATATTTTTTTTTTAAAGTCTGACAACCAGTCTTACCAAGAGGTATCGTATTACCCAGTACGAACTGAGTTGTGTAGGTCAGATAGGCAGTCGCTCCATGTAAAATACTGGTATTCAGCTGCATCCGGCTAGACTGAAAGCCGACCCCAACATAGTTGGGAAAGGGCTAGGCAGATGATGACATGCAACGTGGCAAAGCTGCCAGCCTCCTGGGCACAATATTCCAGTTGACAGCAATGTGATCGAATTTCTATTTAATTGATCATATAAAAAAGGATAAGTAAAGTGACTTTGGTAAAATTATTCAGAAGATCAATAACCTACGGATATTTCGTTAATTTTCCTACTTTTGTCTTAAAACCTAAAATTCTTTATAATTTACATAACTTAAAATTGGCAATCCTAAAAATATTCACTTATAATTTTACATCTTTTATTCAATGCTAGGATCTAATACAAGAATTTTGAATTTAAAAAGGCCACTTCTCGGAGTCCCCCTGTTTCCTGCCAGCCTACGCTTTGTGATGATCTACTTAGGGGTGACTTCTAATTATATCGCCTTAAAATCTTCAATCAAACATATTTCTATATCGGCAGCCTGTAATTATGACGCCGCAGATCTATAATTGATATTTATTTGAACATGATTACACATGTCAGCGCTTTTGGTAGGCCTTTGCGGCCTACGTGTTAAGGTCTAATTCCGTCTATAACAGTTATAGTTGTTAGTGTGGTCTATATAGTTTGGATATCAGCCCGGATTCATTGCAACAAACTGATATATAAATGTAAAATACAGCTGCCAATTGTGAAAACAACTAATTTACACATTTTAAACAAGGTGGAAGGGACACCGACGCTTAAACAGTTACCACGTACTCAGTACATCATTCTGAACCCCCAAATAGAATTTTTCCATCAGTAATTTGAAAAAAAAAAAACTGCTGTTTCCGACAAAACTGCAATACCTCCACGGTCTACATGTATGAAACAACTGTTTTGGCCCTTGAAATATTGTAGGTAATAATCTTAACTTGATTTAAAATGATGACACTCATCATGTGCGTCTGCGGAGTTCGACTACCTAATTTATTTTACCGTGTCTTGGGAAATGCCCCATTTACTGAACCAGAATACGCATCGAGCAATATAACTTACCACGTCCCAGTGGACGCCCAACAAGAAATTAGCGATGCCAAAAGAAACAAAGATACGAAACAAAGGAACTAACTAACTTATAACTTCGTATAGATAAGACAATGGCTCTTCTCTTACTTTTGTGTCACTATGGGATACGAAAAGTAAATGAGGAAAAAGACTATCAAAAACAGTGGAAATTTTGATTTAATAACAATAAAACATTTAATTCATAACCATACATTTATAAATTAAAATAATCTTAAGTAACTAACTTAATAACAAATTAAAATTGGCGTCAAAAAACTCCACAACGATGTCAACTGCTAATGTCCCCTAGAGACTGGCTGGCGGCGTTGCCACGTTGTATGGCAACGCTTAGCCTCTGCCCAAAATAAAATCCAGACCGGGATTCGCGGGGAAGTGTCATCTAAGCGTTTAGAAATTTCCTTGAAAAAGCTACAAAAAAGCAAAACATAAAGCACACAATATACCTCCACAAAAAAACACAAGCACTACATAATTATGAAAAACTTTATTCCGTCAGTCGCAAATACGAATTTCAAAGTACCGATTTTCATAATTCCGATGGGTTCAAAATTCCTATTGGTGTATTCACACAGCGGCCGGCCGGCGGCTTTCCAAGATGATGTTATTAATATTTATCCTCAAAATATTAATAACTTTCAAAATATTTGCCCTCATTATCTATACATTGCTGCCATCTAATCGGAAGTTCATTTATGCCTTTGCGATAGAACTCTGGGGATCTAGTTTCGACAAACTGTGTGAAAGCATTTTGTACTGTCTCCTGGGAAGAAAAATTTTTACCACGTAGAAAATTGTCCAAATCACGAAAAAAATGGTAGTCAGTTGGAGCAAGGTCTGGCGAGTACGGAGGATGACGTATGGTTGCTAACTGCAGCTCCTGTAGAGTTACAACGGTGTCCCGTGCAGTATGAGGTCTTGCGTTATCATGGAGCAATAATGGTGAAGATCAATTCACGAGTCGGGGCCGTTTCACTGTCAGTTTGGCCATCATTGTTCGAAGTTCGGCACAGTAAACATCTGCTGATATTGCTTGACCAGACCTGAGAAAGCTATAGTGAATGAAACCATGACGAGACCACCAAACAGTTACCATACCTTTTTATTGGTAAGCTTTGCTTTAGGGCACTATTGCGGCGTTTGACCTGGGGTCAACGCATTTTTCGCTAACGGTTATCGTAAAGAATCCACTTTTCGTCACATGTCATAATTCGATCCAATATGCCTTCATTTCTGTACCGATTCAACAAGGCAGCGCAAGTTTCAACACGCGTTTCTTTCTACAGATCAGTCAAATCATGAGGCACCCATTTTCATATTTTTTTATCTTATTGATTTGATGCAAATGAGTCAATATTTCAGGTAAGGTAACGTTAAACCATGCTGCTAATTTCTGGGTAGTTTCACTCGGATCGGCTTCCACCATCTCCCTCAATTTAGCGTTATTCACCTGTGTGGGCGGTCTTCCACGTGGTTCGTTCTTCAAGTGGAAGTTTCAACTACGAAAGCGTTTAAACCAAAAACGCACAGAGCGTTCATTAGCAGTCCCCTCTCCAACCGCAGCATTGATATTGCGAGCCGTTTCTGCCGCGTTAGTTCCGCGTCGGAACTCTTATTAAAAACTTACTTGGATTTTCGAAGTATCCATCTTTTCCGTCTAATCTGAATAAAGAAAATCGAATGTTGCACATTTTTTAAAGAAAAATCTCATAGGTAAAAAAAGTTTCACTCCACCATGAAGGTTTAATGTCATTTCAAAGTATACATACATATGTATATTACTATAAAACGGCAATTTCATACCTTAACCCCTATTATATATACGTATATATATCTTTATTGACAAAGTAACACGACTTAATTGTGTTAAACCCGTTGGAGCACATTATTTGTTAGAAATAGGATCGTTCTCGATAAAACGTGCCCTGTAAGTACATTGGGTTGAGGTTTTGCGTAACTAAGCTTGTACTGATTTATCGGTTTTTTATTTGTAACTGAACCTTAAATGTTTTCAATAAATATTTATTTGTCAATTTAATAGATTTTTAATGTAAAATCAGTGAAATTAATGACTGTTGGGCAAATTCGGGACCTACTTAAATTATAATTAACAAATTAAACAGAACGTTTAATCAGCTAGGTATCACTCTTTGGCAGTTGTATGAATTGGCTGTAACATGGTATATTGAAGTAGTGTGTCAAATTGCTAAACAATTATTTGCCCTGGATGTAGATAAATTATAAGAAACAACGCGGCTAAGTACCCACTTCTTATATTTTCTCCTTTCATTATAATCTTTGACAATCCTTTTTCTGAAGTTATTAGATCGATGACACTCAAAAATAATGATATCTTCTAAAAATAAACTTCTTATAAATTAGAAAGAATGTAAACAAACGGTATATACATATGTTTTTGACACATGTCAATATTACCCTAAACATTTGCATCTCAAAAAATATCTCCTTAATGTTGGCGGCATGCGTGTTACCAAAATCGTTAGTCCTTGTCAAACTGAAAGCCCACGCAGGCTTCCAATATGTTTGATGGTAAAGTTGAAATATCTGTCATTTTGAGGTCGAAGTATATACGTGCTTAAATCCTGATGCATGGGGTTTTTTTACAAATCAAGGTTTTCACACCCAAAGGGTCAGCCATTTGTAAAAAGGATAAAGAAAGAGGTGTGGCGTTTATGTCTGCGTTTGGGAACGAATGAATTAAGATATTTTTAAGGTTTCGTTCTTGAGAAACACAGAGCTTTTAACAAAGCACCAATATTCTGCTTAATATTATGATATAAAGGGTGTTAAATTTACACCCTTTATGTACAAGTGCCTTTCGGCTTCATTAAGGGTGTATTTACACTGTAAATAGACCCTTTTAACGAAGGTGAAAGGCACTTAGTCTCCTCATTATTAGTATAATTTTTATGTTCTGGACCATACCTGGGAACCTTCTAGTTACGGAGAAATTGGAGGTCAAAGTACCAACTCTCAACAAAATTCAGAAGTTTTTATTCAAATAGGTACTAGTTTTTAAGGTAACTTTGCTTGAAATACCTTCATGACTCGTTTACTATTCAATGCCACCATCAGCACGTTTTGAGTGCGTTACGTTGTTTTTTTTTACCGTTAAACGTGATTTTTCACCCCTAAAAAAGTTCCCAGCAATTATTTTTACGTAGGGTTACTTATGTATATTGTTTGGATGTACAGAATGCTTGGCTTCGTGAAGGGTTCATTTACCTACACCTTGTATTGTATAGAACAACAATGTTTGTTGTGGTATACCTAAAGTTATTTATCTTTCTCAAACATCAAGCAAAACTAAACAGAACATTCATACTATATATTATTATTTTTACAGCAGGTAACACTGCACGACATTCGTTATTAAAAAAATAAGGACAAGAACTTCTTATGTGATACCCACTCGAGATGGTCCCTCATATTGTTACAAGTATTTTGAAGTCAAACCTGAGCTCAAGGATTTACGTGGGCTGGAAATAAACACAGCCATTTCTTTAACCCAGATATTTGTATTTTTAGGCTTTAGCTCTTTAAAAACTGTTTTTAACATAACATCACGATTGTAATACCCGATGGGTTAGGCAGAAGTGTACTCTATAGTATACCTACATTTCGCCATTTACGTGTCTAAGAGGGGAAGCCTGATAATGACTTGATCCAGCCTCCGGGCTGCTACTGAGCTATTGCTGATGGAAAAAATAACCGACTTCCAAAAAAAAATAACAAAAAAAGTGGAAAATAACTATACTTCCAGAAATCGGTGACTATTGTTTGTTTCGTTGACTTTTTTGCCATAGACTTCCGAATGTAAAGTTATTTTCCACTTTTTGTTTTTTTTGGAAGTCGGTTATTTTTTTGCAAAAAAGTTTTTGTTTTACCCTTTTTAGTTATCGTATCACACACAAATCCTTTTCAAGTATCAATTTCGCAATTTCTTTTACTTGGATGACATATCCAGCTATTTTGATTTAAAAACTAAACTACTGAACCGATTTTGATGTAATTTATCCTTTGAGAAGGAAGTCGGGAAGTTTATCCTTTCAGATAAAAGAAGAATTTTTCAAATCGGTTTATAAATGACGAAGATATGAGGTAATAAACACAACAAAAAAATATACAACCGAATTGACAATCTCCTCTGTCTTTTGAAGTCGGTTAAAAACCATATAACACAACGAGCACCAACGAGGCAGCTGAAAATTGCTTAAAAATATGGAGACGGAAATTACGTCGTTATATCTAGCGACCGAGTGAGCAAAGAAATAAAACAAAGAAAACCAATGTTGTGAAGAAGTATTATTTTTTTTTTCTTTGTGACATTGGAATTTGAGGATATACCTGTGTAAACACCGACAAAAGCGTCACCCGGACGGAATTAGGAAGATCGTAATCTGTTACCCACCCATGTCATGTGTGTGTGGCTTCAAATGTCACCAGCAGACTTTACCCAAATCAACGAAGAAACATACAAATAAAATAAATCCTTTGAGGTGTATATTTCAGTTGTCAAATAATCAAATACTTACATTCATTTGTGAACACAGGTAAAAAGACAGGATTACAAAAATAATGTAGCGAGCTCTGTCCTGTGTCTATGTAGTATACAAATACTAGTACAGTTATTATGTGGAATATTTAAAATCAAGTACTTAACGAAGTATTATTTACAGTTTATACGAGCTTTCGTCGGAAATTGTCTTACAGGAACGTACTCATACTACCAAGATAAAAAATACGTTGACATCCTAACCTAGGACATGGTCTATCCGTTGATGCAAATCCGTTCATCAGATATAGTTCTGTTCAAACTTTATGGCGGCTCGGAAGTTAGCTGCGAGTGATGGTCTGCGCTTCATACAGCCAAGACGATGCCTCCTCTATGCCCCGCTGATACCAAAAATTTTGTTCTGCGCAGCTTTACGAGATGTTCCGAGCCGCCTAAAGTTTTAACCGCGATACCTGCGCAGACCTTCACTCACAGCTAACATCCGAGCCACCATAAAGTTTTAACAAAACTATAAACGTGCAAATGTAATAAGCGAGTTGCTTTCGCATTTAGAATATTAGACATTATTGGATATCTTTTTGAAATCGTTGACTAAGGAATTTCCGGAAGGGGAGAAGGGAGGTCATTCTCGTAATTTGTGTGTCTTTGTGGCTCATGAAGCCTGTGTCTACAAGATCTTTGAACGAGAGGTCAAAATATTTCACAGTTTATTTACCTCATAATTAACTAGAAAGGCCAATGAAAGGGGGATTGGATTATATCCCTTGAGCTTTAACATTATTTCAGGAAGTTGCTTCTACTTCCGCACTTCCTACGTTTTCAGAGACGATTTAGATATGTTTTTAGTAATTGTTTTTGGTTTTAAATTTTGGTCGGTATTATTTCCACCTAAAAGATTTTAAAAACTTTTCCTAGTTGTTATATTTCTTATATAATTAGGTATGTATGTGCTATCTGCTAAATTAATTACAAATGCAGAATTGACATCCTGAATAAACTCCTTGTCTGACATTTCTTTAAAGTTAATAAAGAAAAGCCGAGGCATCTTTAATTTATCTAATTAAATAACGTAATTGGGAATTTGAAACGAGAAAACTTAAAGATTCTTGAGCAGGCTTTGAAAATTTCTCGATAACTTGAGATATTTGGGAATAAAAATAATACGTCGATAGCAACACTTTTACGATATCGGCTCCATTCACGATAATTACATCGTCAGATAATAAAACTAAGTCTGTCAGAGTTTCATGACCTTTACAAAGTGCTGGAATTTTTGTACCGAGTTTCTCTACACGTTTATGTCCGGCCTGGTGAATAAAACGTCCTTATGTACCGAATATGTTCCTACCGGGTTTCTAACTTTATACTATCTTAAAGGAAACGCACATGGACTCGTAAAATAGATAATTACTAAGTCTAAAAGCACTTTTATATTATAATTTACCGAAGCTAGTCGTCAGGGCTTGACTCTCTATTCTTTAAAATTCTAAACGAGAAAAGTACAGCTACGCGATATGGGGAAATTCCCGATGTTCAAGCAGGCAAAGCCGCGAGCAAGAGCTAGTAAAAACATAATGATCGTGTCGACAACGAGCCGCCATGTTACTTTGTGCAAAACATCTCCACTTTACGACCTTATCAGCATTAACTGCACGATTAAGTACAACTATCAGGTCTTACAATAATCGAACCTAAAGTGATGAAGATATACATAGGTGTAATAATAGCATCAAACTGTGATGAAGATGATATAAGTTAAATTCGTGTGAGTGTGTTCGCTTGGGTCTCATTTATTAAAATTATCAGATAGCAATATAAATGCTTGATGTCAACGTGGCCATGTGGGTATATTATAAGACATTCTTTATATAAAATGGCAAGGACTCCATTTAATGCAAAATTAATTAATAATGAAAGACGACCCAATTTCTTTTAAAAAGAAAATCAAGAATAGTGCAAATTGTTCTTGACATCTTTTTCATAATATTGAAATCACATCGGAAAGAACGAAAACTTTAATGGAATCGTTTTCCGTTAGTCTGTTCGTTTCGTCAATTAGCAAATCAAACAAAGATTCAATCAGAAAAATATCGTCCTTGCTCTAGTTTGAGTTTGATTAAACAAGGAAATTCCATGTAATATTATAAATAAACATAATTTCCTTTGTGAGCATTATTGTAGAACATTCCAGTTTCTGTGTTAATGCCTGTTGGACAATCTTACGTATACGAATACTGGTTAATTCAATTGGCAATCACAAAGCTACAACGGCTAAAGCGTCAGTTTTCCAATGAGTTTTTAAACACATCACGATAAAATTATCTTATCTTACTACTAATACAATGCGAAAGTTAGTGAGTAAGGAAAGTTGTTTGTTTATTTTTTTTATTTAACACCTTTAAGTACACATAATGTACAGAGGCCGACTTAATGCCAATAGTATTCTCTACCAGTCAACTTTGTGTCTCTTTTACGCAAAAACTACTAAACGGATTTAGATGATATTTGGCAGGCAGATAGTGTATAACATAGATTAACAGAAGGATACTTTTTATCTCGGTCATTCGATCCCTTGGGATAATAACCAATCTCCACGCGGGCGAAGCCGCGGGCATGAGCGAGCAATATTATAACCGCCTATTAAGCAGTATACCTTAGATGTAGGTTCACAAACACGAGAATAGGTTAGTTTGGAAAAAAGCTAGGCATCTTCCTAGCCTATGCTGCCTAGGCTGGGGTCATTATTTCTGTGATAATGTTGTTGAAAGCAAAAGTGCCCACCTGGAACGAACCTACGACCTATACTCGTACGTTGCAGCCGTGTCCATTGGTCCAACACTGCTCTACAAACGCTAACTAAGCAATATTCTCACCACCTCATAACCTATTCCCGTGTTTGTCGGGCTGACACTATAAAACAAGCTCTGGAACATAAAGCAAAGCGACAACCTAACTCCAAAGTTATTCAGTAGTTACCAACCAATATCTAGTGTAATTCGACACAGACTTTGATCGAGCGGTCGTCGATCAATTGAGTACCTAGTGAAACTTTCTCCTGCTGCCCAGTCAGCGTCACCAATTTAGGAGCAGAACCCTTTTTTGAGACATCTTTGTATTGAGTTCAGGCCGTACACAGTCCCCTCGTTAGCAAGGACGATTTTTATCGCTGACCGGATTTTCAACAGACTGCTTACATCCGACACAGAAAACATATTATAACTTCTACTAGGAACAAATTATGGTCGAAATTGGCTTACACACACATACAAAACGATTACGCGAATTCTAAGCATTCTTCATAGATAGCTTACTCGTTAGTAGTCGTGGCTGACGTATCATGTGGATAGATTAGAATTTGAGCAAGTATTGTACTTACCACACCTTTTATATCAGAACTTAGCGTGGGATAAAGTTGGAGCTATACGTTTTATCATCTTTTCTCACCTCACTCTAAAGGGTTAGTGGTTGGCCCTCAGTTTTAAAGTATAAGACATAATCCGCATACAAGCCTTTGCGACTACGATGTCTCTTCATTCGATTTCTTGACTAGTCAGACACAAACTGAATCTATTTGTATTTATAAATCCAGAATCATACATAGTTGTTTATAAATAAACAATGTTTTACGATTGCGTCTAAGGGCACATTAGAATCTCAAGAAACTAGTTATTGTAATGTGAGTATGAACCTACATCTGAGGCATATGTATAATAGGCCATTATAATATTGCTCGCTCATGCCCGCGGCTTCGCCCGCGTGGAGATAGGTTGTTATCCCAAGGGATCGAATTACCGAGATAAAAAGTATCCTTTTGTTAATCCATGTTATACTCTATCTGCCTGCCAAAGGAGATGGCTAAATGACTGCCCCCAGCATGTTTAGGAATCTCACATTAACTCGTAATATTTAAAAAATCATTCATGAATTATTTAGTGTTTAATAATTTCCTAGAACTTTCGTGAACGTTAAAAATAAAAAAAGTATATTATTTCCTTTTTTGATTTAAATGACAGGGTCAAGGGGAAATAACACTAACCGCAAGCTAGAGAGGGGTCTTATCACTTTTGCAGAATGTCAAATGAAACTGTAGGTACTTAAATCGATTTTTGATAACAGGTTTTTCTGAAACTAAGGCGTCCAGTTCGGTATCCTGTATAGTTGCTTGTTATTATGTTTTCACAGGGTTTTGATTCGGAAAATGGGGTTGTTTTTAAAGTGACAATCGACTTTACTCAATTCCAATTTATTCTAATCAGAATCAAATAAAAATAACTGAAATCTTCGGACTGTGCTTCTTCGTTTAATCTTACTAACTATTTTGTGTCGAAAAATATAAACTAAATAGTGGTCGATAAAAACTAATTCCATTTTTTCTTTCAACCTATTCGATTATTCAATCCCTTCTTTAAGAAAAAACAAACGTCAGATGCTAGTGTATTATCTATGGTCAGATGTCATACAACAGCCAACAGAACAGACTCCGTTTCAACGATATGCCGTTTTCTTGTTCGTTGTGCTATTTTATTTTGGATTTTCATTGACCCTCGCTTGTTTATTGGACTTAGTGTGTGCTCGCCTATCTACTGACCTCTCGCTTCTCGACACGGACTTGCAATCATTCATCATGCGATACATAAACTGCGGTGTGGCAACGCAAAGACTGCGGCGGAATGAGAATGAGGAATAAATAAATAAATTGTATTTTTGTTGTTTTATTTCAATATCTTTTATGTCCTTGGTTACTCAGTGCCTAAACTAGATATCGTAGTTTAGGCAGGATTTATCAATCACCTACTAAACTAAGTCCGCCTACGGATGTAGGTATCAACAAACAGATTTTGATGGGGTTGTCACTAGTAGGTTGATTGGTTCTTCCGGAAGGTTTAGGCATACATTCGTGTAGGATAATGAGTTGAAGTAAAGACAGTTTTCACAGATAATATATAAATAAGTGGTTGAAATGATGAACCTATGTGAAAATAGGGATTAATATTAGCAGACACCCAAACAACTATCGATTTTTGTATTTGAGATAGATGTTCAATTCCGCTAGGTAAGATGCATTATTATGTATACACGCGAGCGGGAGTGATTTTTGCGTGGATTGTAGAAAGCTCGTAATTACCTCTTTGTAGATGTATACTCACGTACCACCGTGCGAAATCGAAGTCAAAAATATCGTAAATCATTGCAGAAATATCCAAACGCCTAGGTAAAACTTCATAGCAATATGTCATTTGTTTGCAGTTTTTTATACCTATTGACGTAGGAGTTACACGATGTTATTTTCAGGATTGTAAAGATATGAAAAGTTCTTGAAACTTTTTTCACATGAAATACTAATATTGAGCTATTCAGCATTACATATTGCAAAGTTCCATGTTTATTCATTGCTGGGGCAGTCGTCCATACTTCCATTTAGCCATCTCCTTTCATCTAAATGCGTTCTGTAATTTTTGTGTAAAAGAGAAACAAAGTTGACTGGTATAGAACGCTATTGGCATTAAGTCCGCCTCTGTACATTATGTGTACTTAAAGTGTTAAATAAATAAATAAACAAATAACTTTCCTTACTCACTAACTTTCGCATTGTATTAGTAGTAAGATAAGATAATTTTATCGTGATGTGTTTAAAAACTCATTGGAAAACTGGCGCTTTAGCCGTTGTAGCTTTGTGATTGCCGATTGAATTAAGTAGTATTCGTACACGTAAGATTGTCCAACAGGCAAACTGGAAAGTTCTACAATAATGCTCACAAAGGAAATTATATTTAGTTATAATATTACAGGGAATTTCCTTGTTTAATCAAACTCAAACTAGAGCAAGGACGATATTATTTTTAGAGGTGGAATGCAATAACCTAGTTTTGGTGGCACGTTCATGTTTATTTGACGACGTATATGTATATTTTACTCATGTAACGCCGAATAGTTTCGAAGCCTTTATACATGAGCTATTCCCACCGCAGCGTCTCAAGTAAACATATGGTATGTAACGCATAAATAACAATAAACAAGCACTTTGTAAGCGCAAGAGTCTCATTTACGTTGTGTTTATCTTGTTTCTATAAATTAGCTTCCGCGAAGTATGTAAATTCAACGTTAAAACAATAAAGTAACTTAGTTTAACTTACGATCTCAATATAACTTGCAACCACTTTCCATTTGTCCACATCATACGCCTTTAAATAAGTTTTCCATTCTTATTGTCACACTACATTTCAGTACACTAAGTAATAAGAGTCACTACGCAGTACATAATCTAAAATGACTTTTTCAAAGCGGAGATGTTCCAAGCGGAGAGAAGAGGAGATGCCTAAGTTGTATCCACCGAAGCTGTGCGGAGATATGTGAGATAAGTGGCACGCCGCCCACAGCACGCACCTCACTGCAAGCCGCTCACAGCATGCCGCTCACAGCACTGAGCACACCGCTCCCCGCACAAAGAGCCGCTCACGTCTCTTCCCGTCTCTACTGGCCTAAACAATCACGAGACATCTCTCCTCTCTGCTCATCTGTTTTGACTAAAGCTAAGCGGAGAGGAGATGTGTAAATAACGAAATTCTATTGGTGATTTACAACACATCTCTCCTCTCGTCTCGTCTCCGGTTCGGTGGATTCCGACCCTTATTCTATATTCTTAAGAAACGGCAATCCGACACGACAGAAGTAGGAACTACACGTATAATACGTCGACATTTTCCGGAAGTCCAATGCAAACTAGACTACATACCTACACATTAAGTCTATACAACCGATACCACGTAATCAAGTCGTGAATAGCTTAATATTAACGACATACGAGTATTAATTAATTCACTTGGTGTTGGGTTAAGAGGATAACACTATCATTAATAACAGTGTGTCGTTATCAAGTTATCTTTGGCGCGTGTGACTGTCGTCTAATCTCAAACTAGAAGGTGTTCTTATTATGGGCAACTACAGTACTTTCACAAGTTATTATGCCCTGTGACTGGGACTGTAGCTTAGTTTATTTTTTGTGTTTTGACATTCAAAAGTGCCTGTAATGGTCTAATTGAAATAAATGCTTTGAGTTTGAGTTTATCGGTAGCAGGACACTTGTACAAAAAACGTAACACTTGCGCAAAAAGAAAATCGCAAGAAAGAACTTTTGCGCTAATGGTCACGAATCGCCACTTGGCCTATTCTATACTTCGAAAATATGTTCCTTTTAACAATTTTAGTCGTACGTTGATTTAAGTGTTCATTAGAAATAACACTTAATCATAAGGATGCTAAACGGACCCCCGAGACTAATCTAACAAGTAGGTAACCTTCAAGTATGAATTAAAACCAATTCAGGTATGATTGGTATCTCCGCTAGATACCGCTTCATAACAATAAAAACTTCAAAAGCAAACATTTCATAGCTCAAACGCTTGAAATGTAACCCAAACCGTCACAATACACGCTTCACTACGTTCAATCCTTATCAGTCTCGTAGCGTCTAGAATCTTCACTACGTTGTTGTCCTGCACCTCGTGTAGGGTCGCGGTGACCCCAAAGGTCGCCCGTGACAGGTGTCAGCTCGTTAGTCCTATCGGCACATCTTGACATGCCACAACATACGTCTGCCGGTTTGCCTGCTACGACACACGGTACGGTAAATAGATTTGTATCACTAATGCCTGTTCTAACTAACACTAGGTGATATCTAAATGATTGCCTAAATTAAAGCGCGCTGTTGGATTTTTAGCTTTCCGTATCGCGCCTAGCGTTGAAAATGCAACAGTGTGGTTTTCAGTTTTTGTGAAGAAATCTGTATAAGAATTGCGCTGCACACTCGAAATTCAAAACACAAATGAAACAGACAAAATAAAAATGTTAAAAAAACCGTATATATACCTACAAAATACTACTAAATATACCTACTTTCAAATGCATTCAGTAAAAATATGTTATTTGGAAATTACAAACAGTAACTTCAACTTTGTTTATTTGTATAAGTACATAGATTTCTTTTTGTTTTGTTATCGGTCGGGCCTGATATTAAGGTTCTTCCTTTATGGTCCCTACACACCATAGGCGTCACGTCGTACGCGTTCAGTTGACACGTCAGCGACTTTGTTATGTAGGGTCAATTAGAAACACCTCTAGTTTGCAGTCTGGATTTATATGCGGTTTAGGCCAATATACTCGTCCCCTGACTATCCGGCAATTATTGATCACCGGTACAACTTTATAATATTATTTTATGCAATGTACGGTAACGTAGTCATCATGTCAATAAACATCAAAGCTTACGCCCTGTTCGCAGTAGATATATGTACATCGTTCGTGCATAGTTCAGAGACCACATTAAACCAAATATTTATATGTTCGTGGTCCCTGACCTTGTGTTACCGACTGTTATTAGTTAAAACAAACATAGTTTTACGTGTTTTCTCCAAAATCAAAGTTAAATCGATGGGATATGGGCTAAGCTAGTTTACTACCGGAAACCGAATGTCACAACAATTATGGGATGGTTGTAATACACCGGATTACGGTACTTACGGGTTGGTAGATGTCAGTATCTTCGAATTTGCCCGACCTGAGTCAAACCGAGATAGCAGCGTTTTTACGACCATAAACACAAACGAAGAAGCCTAGAAAAAAGCAAAATTAACAATGTACGAGTATCTATATCGTGCGCGTATTCGCTCAAGATTATCTCTTAGACCCATACAACTCGGCCTATATTTAACACAACAAGGGGCAAAATAAAAAACTTGGAGCCGGGTTGAGTGGCGACGCGGGACGCTAAGAGCAGTCCTCGGAATCATACATTTTAAACGATGTTAGAGAACGTACAGGCAGCAACAAAACAGAACAGAATTCAATAGACACGATCACAAAATTTTTTGTCGAAGGACCGTGTACTGATAGAGCATACGTGTCCTGGAGTGAAGAGCACGCATCAGCACATATAGACCTTCAAAAGATGGCTGGGTCAGACTGGGTGCAGATCGACGGTGGACAGTGTACAGCTTGAAAGAGGCTTTTGTCCAGCTGAAATCTGCAATAGATTAGAATGATTGATTGACTCACAATTTTATTTGTTGTTTCCTGTTTTTTATACTTTCATTTAAATGCTGATTGTAAAGAATACAATAAAGGAAGCTGAGCTATAAATGGAAGCATTAGTAAGCACGCAGTGTGTAATGCCGTGTAGTGTTTCTAATGGTTATTATATTTAGATAGTATTCAGCCACTTGTTGTAATGACAGTACATTTATTACAGTGTCATCAAATAGTGAGCGAATCTACCAACTAGTTATAACCTACCAGGGGTGTGTGTGGGATCAAGTGTAAGATCCAATGTAAGAAATCATACAAGAGCAAAAAAAGAATGTGTGTGTGTATGTGTTCTCCTATTAAAAATAAAAAAAAAAGATGTATGTGTAACAATAAAAGAATTTCGGGCGCCTTGGAGACGCACACTACATTTAAAGAATACTTGCCAGATAGAGCAATTCGAAGAGTCAGACCTCTAATCTGCCGGGGGTGACTAAACTAGGATAATAGAAACAATGGAAATACCTTTGTTAATACCTTGTTTAATATGTCAGTAGCTTCCTTTTTACTTTAAATATTAAATTACTAATTTGAGGTTATTATTATTGTTGCATCTTTATGTGAAGAAAGTAAATTAAGTTTGGGCCAGATGTCTGGCTAAAAAATGTTAAATTAGACCTCAAGATTTCGGCGTCGAAGATGAGAGAATCCAGAATCCATGAAATGGAAAATTATAATCATACGAAAGAAAAAGAAAAACGCCACAGCAGGGCTGTAACAAAATTTTAAAGGGTTAATACACAAGTCTATTGGAATTTCAACACGTGGGGAGCATGGCGTCCTAAGAAGGAACTTACCGTTTTTCCGTTAATAAATGACTTTTCCTGTGTGCACCGATAAATCCAAAGTAGGCGACAATCACACTAGAGCATCGTCCAATATTGAAATTCTGAAACATCAATTTGACTTAAAACACGAACCAACCTAAAATGATGACCACATATTGGTCTGGTAGAAACAAATCTTACCGAAGAAATTAAGGATCCCTCCTTCTGAACACCTTGTTCTGGGTGTTTAAGGCAGCGATTATGGCATCGTTTGGCCTAAAATATCCGTGATTATACCGGATTTGTAAAATTAAATTGGCGAGATAAATGCCGCGATGACGAAATCAGGTCGTAAAGTGAAACGTCAAAAAATGACAGTTGCCGAACTAAACCAATGCCAATAAAAGACAGTATAAAAATCGTTCCGAAATCGACTAAAATGCATGAAAAGCATGTAACGGTTTAAAAAAACACGTTACATAGTATGCGTTACTCTGTAACAATTATGATATTAAAGTATTTTTACTGTTTTTCAGCATCAATTAGGCCTCATTTTCTTCACTGTAATGTTTAGCTGGAATTCCTGATAATCCAACTAAGCTTAAAATGTGGATAAACATAAAACATAACGTCATGCCTGTAATCCCTTAAGGGTTAGGTAGAGGTGTACTTAATAGTACACCCACATGTCGCCAGTTATGTTGAATTCGCATGTAATAGGGGCGAACCTATTGCCATCACCCTGGCAGACATCCCGACTCCGCGCTGTTTCTGAGAACTGAGATAAGAGAAAATGGCAGTACAGTATTTATAGTTCTTTACCGTGGCTTTGGTGTTGAAACTTATCAGTTCCTATGGTATTGAAACTTAAGGTAAAGATTTTTTTGAGACTAATAGCCACAAAACTCAATATCTGACTTCATATTTAAATAAGCAGCGCGTAATTACAGAATGGGAGTTTGTCAACGTTAATCACTCCACATTTTATGAGTCGCTCAAGAGTCATTTATTATTATTATTTAGGGTAGGAACACAATGTTATATTTTTTTTATATTAACAAGAATATTAACGTTCTAAGTAAGTTTGCCTCACATTGTAAAATAATTAAGTGCTTAGCAAATTTTTGGATTTTCAACAGAACAATAAAGTTAGGCAGTCATTTTTATCTCTACCACGACGGAGCCCAATGAGAATTCAGATTTTTCTATTAGATTATATTACTATATTAGAAGACTTTTTTTGCATTTATTATGCACCGAAAAGCAAACATAAAAAACGTGTAGCTTACATAAAAAAAAAAACTTTATAACCTGTTTAATCATGATATGAAGCTTTCGTTAGTTTATAGCCGCAAAACCCCCATTACCCTATAAAACACCTACTCCGTATATTTACCAACATGGGAACTCCCATAGCAACATTTTCTATTACCTGTAACATTTTTCATTTAGTGTATCACTGTCCTAAAGTACTTAGACACTCATTTTGACTTGTCGTCACGCTGACAGCCGAGGAGGGGTATTAAATTAAGCCTAATTTTTCTCTGGGGTTCGAAATATTCAAGACACAATTTCCTTGAAATTATCTTGGAGAATTGTGGTAAAAAGCTGCGCACGTGGAGGAGGATAATATATTAAATGTTGTCGTAAAGAAATAGTTTTTTTATTGCTTTTTCGTGCGGCTATATAATAAAATCCGCACGTGTTGCTTGCCAGGGTCTTTCCATGCATGGGACTATCCATTGCGTGTCGAGACTCTCCGTATCTCTGAAGGCACCAACCACCCAAATCCGTTCAGCCGTTTAAGCGTAAAATTGGAATGTAACAGAGGCAGATAGACACACACGGTGTTACTTTCGTAAAAATATTGTTAGTATGGATAATGGTTGGTAGGTACATTTTGTGTCACGGACATTTTAATGCTACCTACTCTTAGCGTTTCCGCGAAGCGTTCCCGATTCAATTGCTGCATTATAGCCACGTTATGACCACACTGAAACATGTCACACTGTCACTCTAACTGATAGTCTTCTCTCATCTTAATGTGTGTTATTTTAGCCATAATCGGCTACTTTATGGCTGGAACACCATACAACACAAACACGATATGACGTCGCATCGTGGCGTGTCGCGATACGGCTTCCTGCCGTGGCAATATACGCCGTGCATTTAAAAATTTACGACACGATGTCATATCGTGGTACGACACGCGACACATTATAAAAATTTATTATTTTTATTCCATCATTGGCGTTAGAATGCATCTATGCACGGCAGTTTTCACAGCACGACGTTTTGTAGCGATCTTTTATGATAAACGATATGACAACGCATCGGTACACGACGTCATATTGTGAGCATGTGGGCCATGTATTTGAATACGTAAGTATTACTAATCCTGCTGCTAATAATGAAACAGTAGGTATTTAGTACCCAGAAAGCAAGCGAGCGAATAATCCCACTCTGTACATAATCACTACCATAAGTTTCCCTGCTGCACCCATGGGGGGTGACCTATTGGTTAACCGCAAGTTGCGTAATTAACACTTATGATAGAGGTTACAACTTCAGCTATGAGTTTAGTATCTTCAATTGAAACATTTCAGTGCAATAAAATATATTAAACATATTGTTCGAAGGAGCACAGCTATTTAACGACCTACCAAATGACGTAAAAGATTGTGATAATATTAACAGATTTAAACTAAAACTGAGAAAATACGTTTATGAAATGTAGTCGTATCGTGTCAAATACTAAATGTTAGCAATTACATACTTCCTATATATTTGTTTTGTATAACTTCACCAACACGCATCGGAGGCAAAATGTATTTATTTAGACTTAAAAATTACTTTGTATCTCATTGTAAGTGAACCTATGTATTGTTCTTATGAGAATAAATTCTTTAAACCGAAAAAAATTAATTGATTGAAAACTTTTACCAAAGAGTTTTCGCTGCGGAGGTTTTAGTTGCCGTCGATGGTCAAAATAATTAAATTACGCAACTTAATGGTATTATTATGTGAAATAATAAGAAACAATAACGTAAATAAATTAAACAAAACTAGTTACAACATTAAAAACAATTGTTTTTTGCAAATGGTCAAGTCCAAAATGATAAAATTATTGACTCGCCCTATTTTTTTAAATCTGTAGTGGTAATGGCGGCAAGTCATCACAACAGCTGATCAAAGCTGTGGTGCAGGGTTGCTAGATCGACATTTTGAACTTTCTGCATATTCAATATATGCAACAGGACATGAAATAGAGATATAAAACTATTTTCATTCACAAGAAGTACCACTTGGTATCGAATTTTGTTTCTGTGTATGTATTGCCTGATCCCGTTCACACACGACTCCCTGCAATCGGTTTATTACCTTATTCTTTAGTGTTGTAACTTTCTCCAAGGTTTTAATTTTCCAATTTTTTCCGTAAAACGGTTTATTTCCTCAAAATGGGAAATATATGGTTAATCTTCCAACACTGGCTCACCCCAGCGGTAGAATATTGGTGCGCAACGCTATATTTCAAAAGTCGAATTGGTTTTTATTTCCTGGCAGTAGGTGTGAAAAGTAGAGAATGCTTCTCGGTGATGAAGTTGGCTAGCTTAAAGCCCTCATTTCTCTCAGGATTCTAGTCTCACTTCGCTTAGGAGTTAACTCAAAGCTCCCTCGCTCCGCTCGGGGACCCTAGAATCCCTCGTTACATTCGGGATTCAAAATAGTACCCGTGACGTAAGACACTGCTTTATCCCCTTGGTGCATAATCTACTATTATTTGGCAGCTATTTGCGCTGATGACAACTTCTACAATACACAACCGTAACTGCATAATAATCTCCATAAAATATGTCAAGTGTTGATTGAAGAAATATCTTTTATGACATTCAGAATGCTATATCTCTTATGCTATTGTTCAATACTGGATGCAGATAAAATGCACAATCATGTTCAAATCCATAATAGTTAATGCATGAGTCCATTTGTTTTCCTGTTTACCATCTGTTTTCGAATCTTATGTGTCATCCCTATGTTATGTACCTACTGTACGTATCATGCCAAACCGCGACCCATCCACGTTGACCAATCAGATAGCAGGGTCATCACGCGACCTTCCGAATTGCGATAACGTTACATATTCTTGTTTTTAAACATGTCTCACGATGCTGCGATGTTGTTCTACTAATATGCTCTTTGTGTCTTTGTGTGTATTGATGATTATGTGGAGCAGTACCAGTAACTACAATATATAAAATGTATGTATGTTAGTCTGTAAGGTGTCTATCTATGGGCCAAAGTTGCCTGACAATAAATAAAATAACTAAATATACAAAATCAGCTTTAACGTGCCTATTACAATCGCTCAAGGCATTTAATTAAACCATTTCTACCTGGTTTGGTATATTTTAGTGAGTGGAATTAACAGAGGCTAATGTTTAACACTTATTCCTATATTGTCACTTATAAAGGTCCTTTGTAGTTCTCGTCAACCCTTTTACTTAACTCGATTACTGAACAAATCTTTATTTGTCTAGAAAAAAATTTCTTAAACACGTCTAGGGACTGAAATTAACTTAAGCTCATTACCTGTCTGAAATAATATCACTCCGCACAAATTGTTACATCATTTTAGAGTCGCCACGGGACGATAGCGAAATTAATATGCTGGTTTTACGCTTTTTTTTTCAATGGGAACTTCATTTTGAAAGATCGATAGATTATGTAGATGCAGTAAATACACATTAGCATATTCATGTCGCAAGGCAAAAAGTCAGGTAAACAAAGGTACGAAAGCTCTCAGACAAATTGTTGAACGTATCACACTATTCAAGGCTGTCTGTTAGAATGCCTAATCCATACTATTACTGTTATTAACTGTAGTAGAGAGTATTGTTTTGTCTATGTTTTCTAAAATCAAATCATTAGAATCTAAATGCTATTAACAATTTTCAAGCATAATTCTTAAAGTTTCTGAGATAGTTTTAAGTCACTTTAATTAATAAAATGACATCTTACAATCTCTTCGGTGGAGCTAAAGTTAAAGTAATTGAATTAAAGTTAAAGTCGAAAATAATCTATCTATTGTTGACTTAACTAGAAAGATGCACAATCAACAGCGAAGCTGCTGCTCTAGCTCTAAGTAACTTATCAAAAAACCTTTTACCATGATTCCATTACCTAGTTATTTATTGTTAAAGCCGAACTAAAACAAAATTACTAAATAGAAAGAAGCACAGATTATTTAGAAAATAGAGTTAGAAGAAAATTGCAGAGAAAGAAAAAAATCGAGAAAATAAGTAATCTCCCTAAATTTAATGTTTTAAAATCGTTTTCATCCAAACATTTTACACTGCTTAATATTTTCTAAAGTTTGTATAAATCTTGTGCCATTTATAATTTTTCACAATTTCCTTGTCCCATAAGAGGCTTTTTATAGCTAAAACCTTGAAGAATATTTTGTTTTCAGAAAGAAAAAAATAAGATCTTGGTGTCAGTTAAGACATACAACAATATACACTTTAAAGAACGATTTGGTTTGGATTAATACAAGACAGATTGTTTGGGTTTTTTCATCAGGAATTTCTCAGTAGCAGCCACGGAGTCTGCAATTGTGTCCGGTTGATGGCAATAGGCTCGCCCCCTTTTACATGGGACTTAAACATAACTAGCAAAATGTGGGTGTACTATTAGGTACACCTCTGCCTAACCCATGGGGGATTACAATGTAATACAACTTTTTGCCGACGAAAATGATGGAAAAATTAAATTATTCACTAAGTGTGAAATCACATTTACACGCACGGATAATTATTATATCTCATTTAGTCACGTAAAGGCGTCCTTTGGTGGAGCGAGAAGTCAAGCATCCACATTCATTCAAATCTGAAGCACTGTAACGGTTAGCGCAGCGGCGAAGCGATTGGCTGCTGTACTGCGTGTCGTGGGTTCGATTCGCGCCACGTAGTAATTTCGGTTCTGGCTGTTTGTGTCAGTGAGTTTAAATGTTTGTAAACGCATCCACGACACAGGATGAAGTCCTAGTGTGGGACGAGGCTTTTATGTAAAAAAAAATGTGACTTGATCTCTAGCTTTAGTGAGTTACAATTTTATGAGACAGAAAATGTAGAAGATGCAGGAAAATGCTGATCTGTGTAATTGTGACTTCACCCTAACACCAACATACCATCAGTGCAGTAATATTGAGGTGTCACTTAGTGACAGAGAAAACGTTAAAAGAATATAATAACGGTAGCTTAGGTAAAAATCGTCAACTAATAAACTTACCAATACAAGTGTCAACAAAATCAGTAGCAGCAAGTACAGCCTTCCGTGATTCTGAAACAAAAGAAATACCAAAATATTACTTTGACATTAAATGCTTTCTTATTACGTGAGACAAAGGCATCACGCCAAGCAAGGGGGTTATACGAGTATACTCTGTAGAGGTGGGTAACAGAATCTGCTTATGACTATAGATTGCGGTCCTCTAAGCGGTCTGTCAACAGATAGAGGAGGCCTACATCCAGAAATGGATGACCCCTTAACATATTAAGATTTAAAAAAAAATCGGTCTGTTAAGTAATGGCATTTCCTTTTTGACAGGTCGTATACATAAGTATCGCTGCAAATAACTTCTGGCGCGTGATCATAGTCGGAATTTAGGCCGCCATCTTGTTATTATTTTCAAAACAATCGCCACAGACAATTTCACGGATGTTTACCAACAGCGCTCTCCTGACGACGGCATTCAAACAACCATGAACAATAGTACATTTTAATACAAGTCGAGAAAGTTTGTTATTGCGGCCGAGGTGGAATTACTCCTGAGCCGCAAGGCGAGGGGGTTTTGGAGCCGAATACTGCAGTAACAAATGTCCACGTGTATCAAACGACGTTTTTCAATACACTTTCGAAGAAATAAATTAATAGAACGAAAACTATTTTTGTCATTAAAATATTAAATTATTGAATCAATACTGAATTATTAAAGCTGCAATTATGAAAATGATACACAGCAGATTTTGTTGGCATTTTCACGGTTTGTGAAATGTTATTGTTAATAATTGATAATCATTGATTTCACTGTTTTGTGTGTTAATGAATGTCGGAGAGGACGGAATGTAGGAGGTGGAAGGGTGTTCTAATTGTTCTTCAGTTTTAGGAGGTGCCAAATCGTTATTGGCATAAGAAGTAGAAGGTTGCGGTTCAAGGCAAAACTTTTTAGGGGCTGGTTCCAAATTTATTGCTTGTGTTAATTTGGCACTAATGTTTGTCTTGTTGTGTATCGAGTCTTCGATATAAGATTCTGCAAAAGTGTTAGACCGCCATCCACCATGACGCTTTAAATTCAATATGTCGGCTCCAGCATCAGCCAGCAATGAAAAAAAGAATCAGCATCTGGTAATCTTAAAAACTTTGCGATTTCCTTTGGCATAGCACCAAATATGTTCACACCAATAGAGCGTTGAGCATTTACCCTTTTGATAATTTTGAAAAAAGCGATCATTTGTTGCTTTTGTGGAACGTAGAGATTCGTATTTCTTTACAATGTCATAAAATGGACCGTGAATGCCATTCACGGTCCATTTTATGTCGTTGTCTGAATGGTGAATGATCGTGGCATATTGTTTTTAGTATGGGCGATTTTGACTAGAAGCAATTCTCCATGATTTTCGATATCTTTTGTTGTTATGTTAGTAAGTTCCTGACGTCTACATGCACCATTTATCCCGAATATTAACGCAACCTGGAAATAGATAAAACACTGCTAAGATTGGTATCGTTTAGCGTACGGGCGCAGGCTAGGCATAACAAATATTAGCTCAATTTACTGACCTTTGTTGCCAAATACTGACTATCCGGATCTTCTTTCAAAAACTTTTCAACGTCATTTGGTGATACCTTCGATTTTTGGCCGATATAACCGACTGAGCGTCTTTTTAAAAACGCAGTCAGGTTGGAATATGGTTTTATATCAACACCGTGTTTTTGCAGAACCGTGCTTTTTAACATGGAATGTACACTCCACAGCGTGTTAGGCTTATATTTAATGGCCAGCTCGTTGAAATATGCCAAAATAACTTGCTCCGAAAATGACGACGCATTTTTATTTGTTTTCCATTGAAGAAAATTATGCTAAGTTGCCATATATTTTAGCTTCGATTTAGATGGCAAAAAAAACAACAATGGCAAGCATTTTGAGCCAAAATCACAATATCTGGCGGCGTAGCATCTAAATTGTTCTCATCAAAACTTAAATTCGACATACTCACGCAAGAAACGCAAATTAATAAGATTTGATTGAATTTTTCCCCGCGCTTCACCTTCGCGGGTTCAAGGAGAAGCAAAGGTATGAAGCCGCAAAACAGCCTAATATTAAAATAAAACATTTTTTTTAATTTAGAACACAAATAAATGTTTATTTGAATATAAAAGCAAAATTATTTTGTAAATAATAATGTTTATTTCTGATATTCTGTTCATAAACACAATTTTCGTTAAATATAAGGCCTCTTTGCTATGAAAAAATATAGGAATATAGGGTATTGAATACCTAGTTGTTTAATGTTATCTGTGGCAAAATCTGGAATGGTAAACCCTCGTGTGTGAAAAAATCCACGAGTGTGAAATACATTGCATGTTGAACCTAATCGTAGTGCAATAAGAGCCAGTTTTCGAGGAAGTGTATTGAAAAATAATAAAAGAACCATGATGCTCTATTTGCACTTATAGCTGTCATTGGGAGAACCACTTTCAGGAGATGTACCTAAGTATACCTATACGAGAAAATGTTTTTGAGCCTAATTTAACATTGCATGTTATGAAATCAGTAAACAAACTTAAAGTTGGTTGGTTAGTACCACGATAGCACTGCTAGGACCTGAATCAAACTTCAATATTAACATTCGTTTCCTAGAAGTCAATATATCTTAAATTTATTTTGAACTAAAATAACACCAGTCACTAATTTCTACTTTAAATTTTAGTAAGTACGCTTGCGTAAATTACACGCAGCAAATTGATTTCCAAACACACAATCAAAACAACTGTTGAAAACTATAATTCGTGGAAAACAAATCAGTTTCTATAACAGTTTAACACTATATCAACAACATAATCATGAGTTTGAGGTAGTTTAGTAATCAATTTTCTAATTAATAAGTTTGTAAATCAAACATACTGAGAGTATCAAAACTAACGGTACATAATAATAAGTGTTCACATATAAACCGTACTGGTTTATATAACACTTATTATGTATTTCTAACTTTAGGCTCCCGTACCTCCGTCGTCGGCAATTAGCGAGAAGCGAGTAACAAGAGTTATTATTAGAGATAAGACCGCCTATTGTATCACCCTATTTAGAAGTTCTACATTGAAATCATTGATATATAAATTGTAATGATACCCGTAATCTATATGGTGTTCCATAACCATACCATAATAAAAAGTATTCTATCTATAACTAGCCAGTCTCTCAGTGAGTGTTCTGCCCGCCAAGCGAACGTCGCCAAGCGAGTAAGTATTCTTTTCTTGACCGTTTTGACAAACGAGTACTCGCCGGCGCGCGGCGCGCGCGGTTTGAGCAGTCAGCTGTCATATGTATATCTTTTACTACCTATACGAGACCTACAAACTTTTGTACGTTTTATAAGTGAGAGAATCGTTGATAGCTATTGTCTCCACTCGCCTCGTCGGCGGTGAGACCAGGGCTTAGCTTTAGCGCAAATATTATATTAGTTACAACTTTTAGTTATTACTTTAGCGGTGTATAAGTAGTTTATTTTCGAGTGTGTTAATTCATTTCTGAAGCGTGCCTGAAAGTCTACAAAAAGTTGAAAATGAAAATGATTTAGTTGATTTATTGTACCACTTTTTATAAGCGGCAATCGATTATTTTGATTCTGTGGTTTACAATTTATTTTAGAGCGGCTAACACCGAGTGGGGTTGTAAATGTCATTGCGGCGGTGACGACCGCTTGGAAGGCGACTGTCTCCCGGTGCACATGCACAAATCCATTGGCTCAAAACTCAAGTATTTTGTTTAGGTTTCATTTAAATATTTGTAATTAAATTAAGATAGTTATTTTGCAAATATTATTTCTCACCCATGATGGAGGACCAACCAACGGTAGGACAGCGACACGTAGTGTCTCAACTGCTCGAAAATCCGATATATACATTTCGTGTACATGAAATAAGTAGCCGTAGGTATTACATAATATAGCTTAGGAACATTGAACAGGTATTTTAACGATGTAAATAACTAAAATATAACATTTTCGTACAAGAGAGGTTTTACGTTATTGAAGAATAATTTCACGATCAAAGGCAAAAAATAACACATGGGTCCGCAGGCAAAAGGTTGTATATCTACGGAACATTGTGAACCGTCTTTAATTAGGCCATCGGCCATGTCAACAATGTAGCTTTTTTGTAGATAAGCTAGTGTTTTTTGGGAACTGCGTATAAACAGATAACAATGCACTAGTGGGCTTGTACACGGGTTCACGAACTCATGCGCGTGGTTCGCTTGCTTCCTGCGTGTGAATACAGTCACATAATCACAAGGCAAGTCGCATCCCGGTACATTGGTCTAGCCAGTGTTTAGCAAAGCAGCTAAATACAGAGTGTTATAATAATGCTAATTACAGTGGTGTAAACCGATCGGATAATAGCGAGTATATATGTAGTCACTGTCAAGGTGCTCGCCAATCGCCATTGTGCTTGTAGTCGCTACTCGCCAGTGACTTTGACCAATGTGAACCGGGCTTTAAGCTCATGCAATCTATATATATATATATAAGGTCTATCTTTTCATACACGAAGTATTTAGTTTGCATGTTTGAATGGTAAAATATGGCTGAACTCTTCTATATATAACAACAGTTGTGTATAACCTATATTTGAAAAATTAAATTCTATCCTATCCTATCCTGTCCTGTCCTATCCTGTCCTATCCTATTCTGTCCTGTCTTATCCTGTCCTATCCTGTGCTATCCTATTCTGTCCTGTCCTATCCTGTCCTGTCCTATCCTGTCCTATCCTATCCCGTTTTATCCCGTTTTATCCCGTTTTATCCCGTTTTATCCCGTTTTATCCCGTTTTATCCCGTTTTATCCCGTTTTATCCCGTTTTATCCCGTTTTATCCCGTTTTATCCCGTCCTATCCCTTTTATCCCGTCCTATCCCGTTTTATCCCGTCCTATCCCGTTTTATCCCGTCCTATTCCGTTTTATCCCGTCCTATCCCGTTTTATCCCGTCCTATCCCGTTTTATCCCGTCCTATCCCGTTTTATCCCGTCCTATCCCGTTTTATCCCGTCCTATCCCGTTTTATCCCGTCCTATCCCGGTTTATCCCGTCCTATCCCGTCCTATCCCGTTTTATCCCGTTCTATTCCGTTTTATCCCGTTCTATCCCGTTTCATCCCGGTTTATCCCGTTTTATCATTTCATTATATGAAGCTCGTGGTCAAGCGGAGAATGCTCATCCGGCCATTTTTTTTGTCACATACATATTAAACTTGCACTCACGTTATTTTCCCATGAGTATAGCACCAAGCACCACGCGACTGCGATTGACAAATTTCTGATGGGAAAAATCTAATAAAATGTCCTCGACCAGGACCTCGCTCAGCAGACGCACTTGTGGCCACTATCCCAACGTGGCTGAAAATCGCAATATTGACGAATATATCCGTAATATTGTTTGTCCACTGATTGCATTGCCTCCCGGGCACTGTGATAACATTTCTGACCCGTAGGTAACTTAATTTCGAACGAACGATCACAACAACGTTGTAAAGATAACGTTAATTGGAATAACATCAATAGAAATAAGCTGAAATAAACGCTCAAACTTATATTATATGGCTTTAGCAACCCACACTGCTTTTTATGCTTCCACATTTATTTAGCGAACCGCCAGTATGTAGCATTCACTTCCGGCTTCCCTGTTCCCTGATCATTATAATCTGGATCTATTTAAGGTTCGAGTGAATCGGTTTTTTTTAAGTAGGCGTGTTCCACCCCAGGCCGCATCATCGCTTCACATCAAGCAAGTTGCTGCCCAACGCAAGACCATTTAGTATTAAAAAACACTGGGTCCACGTGGTGAGCGCCAGAGCCTCAGCAGTGCATGAGAACATTATGAGCTGGCCATATATGGTTTCAAGTGTATAATGCATTTGTTATCAGAGCAATATCTCATATGTTTACAGAAAATAACCCATATGTTTTGTATTAAACTAGCGACCCGGTGCAATGTAGATACTAATGTTTTCTCTACTATAATATGCATGTATTATACATATAAACCTTCCTCTTGAATCAGTCTATCTATTAAAAAAAAACCGCATCAAAATCCGTTGCGTAGTTTTAAAGATCTAAGCACACAGGCACAGACAGACAGATATAGGTACAGACAGCGGGAAGCGACTTTGTTTTATACTATGTAGTGAAGTTGATATACTGATCTTATCGAGGATGTCCTTAAAAAAGTTCACTCCTGTTTGAACGTGGTCGAAGCATGAGAATACCTATAAAGATAGTAGCACGTGTTCAGTGTGAATGCCTTCCGACCAGACCATGGTCCACCTCTGGAACTGTACAAAGTGTGTGCCAGATGCCACTGACGCCTCGATTAACATGGCCCAAGTTATTTGTCAAGACGTACCATCGATGAAAAAGAAGAAGAAGCACATGCGGGCTGCCTGCCTGTCCTTGAAAAACCGGGAAAAGGCTTGAATTCGTGTAGGTTTGTTTAAATATTGATTTTATTACAAAGCCTTTAGGTAAATTAGGCAGTGGAGTACCTATACAAGGTGCAAGTTACTCTACGCAAAAATTGGTGCTGGGAAACGAGTTTTGTTTTTTGGATGAAAAATGTTACTATCTACTCCGTGTTCATCAGAATTGCACATGATCAAAATCAAGTTAAACGCCTTTCAGAAGAGATGAAAGCTATTATTCTGTCAAGAAGAACATAAATTACCATAAAAAGGAATACAGGTAAAACAATTATGACTGACAGAACCGTTGAGTGGTTTTATTTCCACCGAATTATTATCTTACGCTCCACATCTTTGGTGAAAAGAAAAGTTTTCACTTACGAAAGTTTTTCACAAAGTTTTCCTGGCTCTTTTTGTAGATATTTAACGATTTCCGCTTTCAGTAGGATTAGAATTTATGGCAGCTGTATTTTAAGGAATAAAATCCTATTATTCGTATCCATAGCCAGTATCAGAGGGTGTGATCATATTTAAGCGCGTGTATACAGGCCTTCAAACTGAGCAACTTTCTGTATGGGATCAACATCGTAAAAACATAACAATAATCAACAGCTGTCCCATACATTTGGATGTAGTAGGTGGGTTTTTTTGGTGGAGAAGGTTTTTTGTGCGACTACTGATAGTTTGTACGGGGGTTCGTAATTTTTGCTGATTGGCTTGTGTACGTAAAAATTATCAGAAGTGACCTTTTCTACCGCTTATGTCATGATTTCATGAAACATTAACGTGATGAGTGATAAATAATCTATCATAATAAAGGTCATAATATATTTAATCCCATATTCGTATCACCTCCACCCGAGAGTACCTCCATTCAATAGGATACGAAGGTCATAAAGGCGCCAAGCTTATGATGTTATAAAAGCACCTGTATTGTGACGTCACAATAGCGGCGTGTTTTTGTTCGCAATATGTTTCATGTTAGTGCAGGTCATGATTGACGGGAGGGGGCGGTGAATACAACCTGATACTTAGGTAATCATGGATTTTCTTCTAGAAAGTTACAAAAGAGATATTGTAGGTATTTGAAAGTTCTGACTACAGAAAACGAATTTCTTAGAAAACTACTTCAAGTCGTTATCACGATAATTGTAACATAATACGATTTAGAGAGCACCGAAATGACTATTTGTGGGGTGACACGTAACAGTGATAAGGGATACGTGCTCAAGGATTGCTCTCTAATCGAATGGGATGAGTGTACGATGGCTAATAGGAAAGCAGTTGAGGCCGTGGACAGAAGCCTGCTGGACATCCGCAGGAACGAACACGTGAAGGGTGGTTTCACAGTTCTGTTCAGTGGCGATTTCCGGCAAACGCTTCCCGTGGTGACGCGAGGATCTAAGGCTGACGAGGTAAATGCTTCGTTGAAACGATCTTCGTCTTGGGGCGTAAAATGGGCGCTTTGTCAAAACCATAATAGGATAATTATTTGAATCACTCAATCAATCAAACAATCAATTATAGTATTTTAATATGTATTTATAGTATTTTAATATTTATTTATAGCATTTTATATATCCTTGTAGTTTAATATTTGATTAAAGTTATTTTCAGATAACACACCTACCGCTGTTTGTCTCTGCATCACCCAAAGGTTGACTGGTAGAAAATGCCTGTGGCATTAAGTCCGCCTGGGTACATTGCGCTTAAAGTGTTAAATAAATAAATAAATCACGTTAAAATTCTTAAAATAATCACATGCGCAGTTAATATTATGAATTTTACGAATTGTAACGTAATTCATATTATTATCCTATCATGATTCTGCTAAAGCGGCCATTCCAGCCCCCTGCTCTGTGACAGGTAGTGAACTGTAAATTCGTTTTGGCGGATGTCATGTGACATACCGATGTTTTCCTTCTCAGTTTTGTGAGCAGTTGAGATGAAATAAATTACAGAAAGTAACGTGCCTGCCATGGATTCGAACCCACGACGTACTATGGACACGAGCGTAGACCGTTCTACTGCGCACCACTGGTTAAATAATGATTTAATAACAATTCATTTTTAGTTGCCAAGCAATCGGCTTTTATTTAATTAGTGACAAGAAGCACTAGAGCCTTCAAAACAATCCCCCAACCGGGAAATCATTCCCATTTTAAAGGCGATTGTTTCCAATTTAGAATTTCTTAACAATTAAATATAAGAGGGCCAATGAACTCCTCAGACTTTAATCTCGTGACAATGTTTGAGTTAAATCGATTTAGGAATTTGGTTGTACAGACAGGTCAACAAAACTTGTGTCAAAGATGTCGATGACTTTTGATTTAGTCTAACCTCATGAAGGCCAAAAACCTCCCTGATCTTATAACATCACGGCCGCAACCCCTAAGGGGTCAGATGGAGGTGTGCCTAATAGTATTTCGCCAGTTATATTTTAAGTCCCCTGTAATAGGGAGCAAACGTACTCATTTGAGGCAAAAACCTTCTCATCTAATAGTACAGTCGTTTGTTTAATTTTCGAGTTGATATTCTGGCATTTGAACAATCGATTAAATCTCGTTGCCATGCCGCACGCGATGATTTGGCACTAATTGTACATGAGCAGCCAAATCCGTTTATCTGTCAAGGATACTAAGACCCCGCTGTTACGTAATCCTATGTATGTCCTCCAATTCCAAGGCTCAAAGGGTGAAATATCCTGTAAACAGTGGAATCCGTCAATAATCCACCAATTTTGAAGGTGATACGTTCACCTACGTGTCTTAAATAGCTATGCGTATTGCGTACCTTGACTTTTACTCTGTTTGATGCGTCCTTAAAACCTCATATTTAGTGATAAATAAAAGACACACAACACATTCAGCAATATAAAAACAAAAGAACAAGAGAAGGTGAAAAAAAATGGAAATGTGTGTCTCTTGGCTAAACAAAATAGACCCAATTCAACAAAAAAAGGACAACTAGCGCCTAACGCTAGTTTCCCTAAAGTATGTTCATCAAGCTTTCCTAGCAACACTCAGTCTTCCCAGGAACTTGAAACAGTAGTCCTGTCCATTTGGGCAAGTGTGCAGTTACCTAACTAATGAAATTATATAATCATCTGCCAAGCCTTTTCCCAACTATGTTGGAGTCGGCTTCCATTATAACCGGATTCAGCTGAATACCAGTATTTTACATGGAGCGACTGAATATCTGACCTCCACAACCCAGTAAGTACTTGGTAACATGATACCCCTTGGAAAGAGTGGTTTTCAGACTTTTCGGCCACTGAATACATGTAAAGACTGTCAAAGATCAACAAATGACAGCAAGGATCAACGGCTTAACGTGCTCTCCGAGAACTTTAACTAATGTTATCATAAATGTTTCTAATATTACATCAAAAGATTATAAGCTCCGCGTGACCTCTGAGGTCACTGACAAGATCCCGAGCTGGTCGTTTATCAGACTGCAACTTTATCCCGCGGCTTAATTGTGATTAATTTACCAAATTACCTTAATAAAGCTTATTAGAATAAAGACTCATGAACTTGTTGAAATTGAGAAAGTTATTGAAAAATCAGACAGACATTGGATATCAATTGAAACTTGTAAATGAACTTATATTTCAATTTTAAAAACACCTTTATGTGTAAGCGTAATGAAAAAAAAACAAAGAAATTGTTGTAAATCCTGACTTTGTTAATTTATTTTATTACTCTCTATTAAACCGGCATGTGATAAAAATATTTTAAAATTAAATACATCTAAAGAAAGCAAGAGAAACGTTTATTGGCACACGCCACAAGTACACAATACACAATATAAAAAAGCAACTTTTAAATAAAATTTAAAACTAACCAAGAAATATTGAGTGACCTACGGCTGCGCCAAATAGGCCCAGTTCAGCAAAATGCCGGACAACTAGTGTCCGACGTTGGTTTTCAACTGAACCTATATGGTGAGTGTGCGGATGTCAATAGGTTTCAATAATTATAAATAAATATTGTGAAAGATATGATAATATGTAGTGTGTATTAAGAAAATAAAATAAAATGATGGTAACGGCGGAATAACAACTACAAGACTACATCAAAGTATACGAAACTCGGCACGTTTGGTGGATTACAGTTCACTCCCTCTAACAGAGATGAGGTTCTTTTTCCAGCAGTTGAAACACCATGGGCTCATTCTCCTAAACATTGACTACGCATAAATTAATAAATTCTTATAACCATTTCACTCCAAAGTACCTACATACGTAATTTAAACTCATCCTCTGAAATCGTTTAATCTTGTGAAATACTTTGATCTTCGTTGCTATTTCGATTGGATTGGCACATTCAAAGTCGAACAAGAAAGAAGCGTTTATAACTTTAGGATGGGGACATAGGAACTCGAGGAAACTTTGCCGCAGTCACGTCTTCAAATAAAGGCACAATTTGCGAAAATTAGATCATATTGTTAGGACGATATCTTTCCGTGTGATAGATACAGATGTAAGTTTTACGATTGACAAAAATACGGAACAAAAATATATCTTTAACATTATTACACACCTAGGTTTGTTAAAGAATATGTTGCTTAGATATTCTTTCTTCTATTAATTAAAACAACTACTTAGGTTCAAACAATGTTGTAAGGTTTCACGGTTTTTTTTTTCTAACTATTGTGAGCTCCCGATATTACGACACAGTGGCAAGCGCCATGATCGCGGCATCATGACTCACGTCACGGCGCTTGTAACAACTCATAGTTGAAAATCACGGAAGATATCCCGTAAGTGACCGTTTAAGAGCGTGTACGCCGTACGGAATTTCATACAAATTTTCAAGTCCTTATTTTTCGAAACGACTGAACCGATTTTAATGAAACTTCACACACATAAGCAGAATACATAGGTCTAAAAAGTTAGTGAAAAACATTTTCGATATGTCTTATTTAAAAAAAGATAATTGGAAATTTCTGTTTCTATGGAAAATTTAAAATCGGTCTAGTTTAACTGTAACACAATTTGGCGAAAATGTTTTTCACTAACTTTTTAGACCTATGTATCTTGCTTATGGGTATGAAGTTTCATCAAAATCGGTTCAGTCATATCGAAAATTAAGGACTTGAAAATTTGTATGAAACGCCGTACGGCGTACACGCTCTTAAGTTTAACTACTTAGGTTGTGCGTGTGTGTGTGTGTTAGGATCAAAAACACTACCTACCCTTAGTCGAGTCATACCTAATCACGAAGTTTTCCTCCATGGCCATAATCCTTTTCCTACAAAGATATTATTACCAGTTAACTGAGGTAAGCACAAAATACCTTCTTTTCAATGTAAACCTTTGTGTCGCTAACGAGGGTATTTTGTAGAAATACCTACTTAGATATGTCTTTATTTCCGACCTGATAAAGCGACCGTCAAGAAGCCACGTAAACCTTGGATGATCTGTCACGTGTGCTTTTATCTGTTAAAGGGTCAAGAAGGGTGGAATTTTCTGATCTTTTCCTTATAGTAATTCGATCAAAAGCTATTATGGTAGTTTTGTGCAAGAGTAGGCTAGTCAACTGCGTTAAGAATTATCCGTCAGTAAGTCGGTCAAAGAAGTTAGAGGAGTGTTTACAAAGCTTACTTATTTGGGAAACTTATATTGGTTGAGCTCAACCACCTGTTCGCAATGATCGCGGTATTCTCTTGTAGCTGACAGAAAATTAATAGATCCATTTACGTTTTTAGACGGTAATGGTGGGATGAGCTAGATTCCTCTAAAAACACTGTAACTACGCACGCGTAGAGAGGAAAGAGAACAGAGCAGACTTTGGTTACAAAATAAGGCATTACATAACATCATAACATCACGCCTGTAATGCCTGAAGGGTAAGAGGTGTGCCTAATACAAAGTATACCACACATTTCGCCAGTTATGTTTAAGTCCCATGTAATAGAGACACCGGGCACGAATCCAGACTCCCTGGCTGCTACTGAGAAATTTCTGATGGAAAATCCCAATAATACTTTGCTCGACCCAGGAATCCTACCCAGGACCCCATGCTCAGCTGTCGCACTTGCCACCACTAGACCAACGAGGTAGTTAATAAAAATAAGGCTATACACCGTTAAAAGCATTCAGATACCTCCAATAGATAGTAGAATAAACACAAAATTTCTCTATAGAGTATAGAATTACGACCCATTATGTGTGGCAGGATCTTCGCTATATGGGACAACTCACAATAGCTTACGATGGACCATTGTTCGACGACGTATGTAATCCCTGCGTTATGAACGGAGAGGAGCGTCTCGAACTCGATGAATGCGGACGCAAGAATCGGTTCCTGGAATATCTGACGGTGCAGTGGGTGGCGGGTTCAAATGAAAGTACAATGGTCTTAAAAAGTAAGTTGGAAGTTTTTCCACTTCTAATATAATGTCACAATATCATAAAAAATCTAGTTATATATTCCATATTGTAAAACCGTTGTACAACCGTTGTTGTTGAATAGAACAACAATAGAATGTACTTTATTGTAATAAAGTACATTCTATTCTATTCTAGTTTAAAAAATTAAAAATTTAAAGTGTATGCTTTAAGGTTTTTTTGAATAAAATTAACTGGCAGTAATAAGGAATTTACTGATATATATTTTTTTTACGTCCTATGGACTAAGTGATCACTTGGGTACTGGCGTATGTCGCCTCTTCAATTAGCTTTCTAATGATTATTTAAGAGATTATTATTATTTATTTATAATCAATTAACAAAAGACTCACACAAAATATTAATAGGTACACAATTTCGATAACAATACAAAACATACAAGACAATTCAATTAAACTTATGCTAAGATTAAAATCTCCGCTTTTTGTATGAGACATCAAATATATACAGAGTGGCGCCGACAATACGACAATAAATGAAAACACTGGTAACACTAGTTCATAGGAATCTTTATAAACTATCAAAAAAATTCTAGCATCGAAATAAAAAAAAAAACTAAATTTTCAAACAAACTAAATAGCATAAAGCTGTACACACCATTTTTAAATATTGGTTTACTAACCTTAGGTATAATTTGCACTAATTCGCATCTGGAAATAACATTTAAGGTACGCATTTGGCAAAGGTTCATGAAATAGCGAATTGGCAACATATATTTAGTGTTTATACCTATGTGTGGGTCGTTAACCTGTCAGTGCTAGCTATTAATCTACATCATGTAGAAAATTCCGAATTTGGAAAAAAATCCTATGACTAAACTATTGAATTTTTGTACGCAGACTGGGAACGTCATGAGGTATACGCAGTTTAATTTATTGTTGTATTGTCGGCGCCACCCTGTATATATAGTATACGCTGAAATTAAAAATTCCAAAACTTTTTGGCGGCTGAAATTCGTGTCTTAGGCTTACTAAAACCGAGTTGTTAAATAAAAATAATAAAATTTCAGGAACCAAAGTGTTCCGTGTCTGGCTGTTTGTACATATGAGTTTAAATATTTGTAAATGTACCCACAGCAGAAAAGAAACTCCTAGTGTGGGGCAACGTTAAAAAATTCATACTGCAATTCTCGAACGTGTTTGCATATTTACTGCCAGTATTAAGAGTCAGACGGTAGGCTCGGCCCAATTGATCGATTGACGTCACAGCACTATGACAAGTGCGGGGGCGCGTCACAGCGTCATCAACTCCTGACCTGACCCGGTTGATTGACACTGTTTGTGATCGATTTGATTGGGGGACAATATATTTGAGACCACGTGTAGGCTGAGATATTATGCTATCATTGTGGTTTAAAAGTTATATTATTTACCAGAAAAACAAAGAAGTACTTATGTAAGAGTTTTAGTTAACTCATAACATCACGTATGACTCCTAAAATGGTAGTCAAGAGGTGTGCCTTAACTAAAGTACAACCACATTTCGCCAGTTATGTTAAAGTCCCATGTAATAGGGGGCGCGACTTTTACCATGAGCACTGCTACTGAGAAAGTATTTTTTGCTTTTATTTGGCAATTACACTTTGTTTTACCTGGGAAACCAATCCAGGTCCTCATGCTCAGCAGTAACGCTAGCGATGACTAGACAAACAAGGTAATCAAACAGTTAGATTTGGAGGCTCAAGAACGCCAGTAATTTATAATTACCGAAAAAAAATTGGCCGGAATATGAAACAAATACTTTCGAACATTCGATTTGTATTTTTATTTATAGTTATTCCAACTTAGATAAGCCGCAACCATGAACATGGACTACATCAACTAGACATTCACGAACGTCCATCAGGTGAACAAAAACAATTTGCGTAAGTAGAGAAGAGTCGAGAAAAACTACAATCTCTCACGCGTTTCTCATTAGGAAGTCACGCGATGCCAACAGGTACACACAGAACACAAGAAGTAGAAGGTTTAGCTTTTATAGAAGAGGTATAATAACCATGTAAACCTTTGATGAGCGTTTCTCTTCAAGGGTCAGCTGCACATGATTTACTCCTTAAACTAGGGTTATGTTAGGTTACACCTCACTCCCCCCCGGGACGAGGCCCGCAGTTCAAGCGGGCTAGTCCGGGGCAGCGGAAGTCGCATTAGTTCCCGCTGCCCCCCGACGCAAGTGTGCGAGGGAACACCGGTGTGGTTTTACCCAGGGCGGAGGACATCTATTGAGGATTTCCATATCGTGAAAAAAAAAAGGGTTAGGTTAGGTAAGGCAAATGTCAGATTGGGGAGTCTGTCGTCGTCGCATTGCACGGCCCTTATGAGTGGTGGGCGTGTTGGCGATGTCTCCGGTGATCCCGGACATCGCCAAAGGTGCCAGGAGGTGGGCTTGCGCTGTCCCGAACGTCATGCGTAGCAGTTCTCGCGACTCATCCACCAAGGCGACAGAAGGCACAGGGCAGTGTTTTTACATAACCAGTGCGAAATGCGTCAGGGATTTTTCACCGCTTAGTAAAAAAAGGTAAGTGTCAGATTGCCGAGATATTGGGTTATCGACAAATGAGAACTTTATATCCAAATATATTGGCAAATCCACACTTTGGAGCACAATATTCCCGTACATTTTTGTTCGTTTAAGTCGCAATTACAGTGTTTTTTTTTTCGGAATTCCGTGACCCTTCTGTCGCTGCATTGTTATTCTGTGGAGCAGTATATTTACAGTGTTCTAGACACTACTAACAATGAGGATGTGCAACATTTGCGATTATTAATTGTAAGTAGAAAAGTTTAAAATAAATTATTTACAGAATAATGTTTATTGGATTGGCACATTCAAAGTCGAACAAGAAAGAAGCGTTTATAACTTTAGGATGGGGACATAGTAACTCGAGGAAACTTTGCCACAGTCACGTCTTCAAATAAAGGCACAATTTGCGAAAATTAGATCATATTGTTAGGACGATATCTTTCCGTGTGATAGATACAGATGTAAGTTTTACGATTGACAAAAATACGGAACAAAAATATATCTTTAACATTATTACACATCTAGGTTTGTTAAAGAACATGTTGCTTAGATATTCTTTCTTCTATTAATTAAAACAACTACTTAGGTTCAAACAATGTTTTAAGGTTTCACGGTTTTTTTTTCTAACTATTGTGAGCTCCCGATGACACAGTGGCAAGCGCCATGATAGCGGCATCATGACTCATTGCGCTTGTAACAGCTCATAGTTGAAAATCACGGAAGATATCCCGTAAGTGACAGTTTAAGAGCGTGTACGCCGTACGGAATTTCATACAAATTTGCAAGTCCTTATTTTTCGAAACGACTGAACCGATTTTAATGAAACTTCACACACATAAGCAGAATACATAGGTCTAAAAAGTTAGTGAAAAACATTTTCGATATGTTTTATTTAAAAAAAGATAATTGGAAATTTCTGTTTCTATGGAAAATTTAAAATCGGTCTAATTTAACTGTAACACAATTTAGCGAAAATGTTTTTCACTAACTTATGGGTATGAAGTTTCATTAAAATCGGTTCAGTCATATCGAAAATTAAGGACTTGAAAATTTGCATGAAACGCCGTACGGCGTACACGCTCTTAAGTTTAACTACTTAGGTTGTGCGTGTGTGTGTGTTAGGGACAAAAACACTACCTACCCTCAGTCGAGTCATACCTAATCACGAAGTTTTCCTCCATGGCCATAATCCTTTTCCTACAAAGATGTTATTACCAGTTAACTGAGGTAAGCACAAAATACCTTCTTTTCAATGTAAACCTTTGTGTCGCTAACGAGGGTATTTTGTAGAAATACCTACTTAGATATGTCTTTATTTCCGAGCTGAAAAAGCGACCGTCAAGAAGCCACGTAAACCTTGGATGATCTGTCACGTGTGCTTTTATCTGTTAAAGGGTCAAGAAGGTTGGAATTTTCTGATCTTTTCCTTATAGTAATTCGATCAAAAGCTATTATGGTAGTTTTGTGCAAGAGTAGGCTAGGCAACTGCGTTAAGAATTATCCGTCAGTAAGTCGGTCAAAGAAGTTAGAGGAGTGTTTACAATGCTTATTTATTTGGGAAACTTATATTGGTTGAGCTCAACCACCTGTTCGCAATGATCGTGGTATTCTCTTGTAGCTGACAGAAAATTAATAGGTCCATTTACGTTTTTAGACGGTAATGGTGGGATGAGCTAGATTCCTCTAAAAACACTGTAACTACGCACGCGTAGAGAGGAAAGATAACAGAGCAGACTTTGGTTACAAAATAAGGCATAACATAACATCATAACATCACGCCTGTAATGGCTGAAGGGTAAGAGGTGTGCCTAATACAAAGTATACCACACATTTCGCCAGTTATGTTTAAGTCCCATGTAATAGAGACACCGGGCACGAATCCAGACTCCCTGGCTGCTACTGAGAAATTTCTGATGGAAAATCCCAATAATACTTTGCTCGACCCAGGAATCCTACCCAGGACCCCATGCTCAGCTGTCGCACTTGCCACCACTAGACCAACGAGGTAGTTAATAAAAATAAGGCTATACACCGTTAAAAGCATTCAGATACCTCCAATAGATAGTAGAATAAACACAAAATTTCTCTATAGAGTATAGAATTACGACCCATTATGTGTGGCAGGATCTTCGCTATATGGGACAACTCACAATAGCTTACGATGGACCATTGTTCGACGACGTATGTAATCCCTGCGTTATGAACGGAGAGGAGCGTCTCGAACTCGATGAATGCGGACGCAAGAATCGGTTCCTGGAATATCTGACGGTGCAGTGGGTGGCGGGTTCAAATGAAAGTACAATGGTCTTAAAAAGTAAGTTGGAAGTTTTTCCACTTCTAATATAATGTCACAATATCATAAAAAATCTAGTTATATATTCCATATTGTAAAACCGTTGTGTTTCAATTTTGGTGTACAATAAAGTACATTCTATTCTATTCTAGTTTAAAAAATTAAAAATTTAAAGTGTATGCTTTGAGTTTTTTTTGAATAAAATTAACTGGCAGTAATAAGGAATTTACTGATATATTTTTTTTTACGTCGTATGGACTAAGTGATCACTTGGGTTCTGGCGTATGTCGCCTCTTCAATTAGCTTTCTATTGATTATTTAAGAGATTATTATTATTTATTTATAATCAATTAACAAAAGACTCACACATACACAATTTCGATAACAATACAAAAAAACAAGACAATTCAATTAAACTTATGCTAAGATTAAAATCTCCGCTTTTTGTATGAGACATCAAATATGTATATACAGGGTGGCGCCGACAATACGACAATAAATGAAAACACTGGTAACACTAGTTCATAGGAATCTTTATAAACTATCAAAAAAATTCTAGCATCGAAAAAAAAAAAAACAAAATTTTCAAACAAACTAAATAGCATAAAGCTGTACACACCATTTTTAAATATTGGTTTACTAACCTTAGGTATAATTTCCACTAATTCGCATCTGGAAATAACATTTAAGGTACGCATTTGGCAAAGGTTCATGAAATAGCGAATTGGCAACATATATTTAGTGTTTATACCTATGTGGGGGTCGTTAACCTGTCAGTGCTAGCTATTAATCTACATCATGTAGAAAATTCCGAATTTGGAAAAAAATCCTATGACTAAACTATTGAATTTTTGTACGCAGACTGGGAACGTCATGAGGTATACGCAGTTTAATTTATTGTTGTATTGTCGGCGCCACCCTGTATATATAGTATACGCTGAAATTAAAAATTCCAAAACTTTTTGGCGGCTGAAATTCGTGTATTAGGCTTACTAAACGCGAGTTGTTAAATAAAAATAATAAAATTTCAGGAACCAAAGTGTTCCGTGTCTGGCTGTTTGTACATATGAGTTTAAATGTTTGTAAACGTACCCACAGCAGAGGAGAAACTCCTAGTATGGAGCAACGTTAAAAAATTCATACTGCAATTCTCGAACGTGTTTGCATATTTACTGCCAGTATTAAAAGTCAGACGGTAGGCTCGGCCCAATTGACCGATTGACGTCACAGCACTATGACAAGTGCGGGGGCGCGTCACAGCGTCATCAACTCCTGACCTGACCCGGTTGATTGACACTGTTTGTGATCGGTTTGATTGGGAGACAATATATTTGAGACCACGTGTAGGCTGAAATATTATGTTATCATTGTGGTGTAAAAGTTTTATTATTTACCAGAAAAACAAAGAAGTACTTATGATAGAGTTTTAGTTAACTCGTAACATCACGCATGACTCCCTAAAAGGGTAGTCAAGAGGTGTGCCTTAACTAAAGTACAACCACATTTCGCCAGTTATGTTAAAGTCCCATGTAATAGGGGGCGCGACTTTTACCATGAGCACTGCTACTGAGAAAGTATTTTTTGCTTTTATTTGGCAATTACACTTTGTTTTACCTGGGAAACCAATCCAGGTCCTCATGCTCAGCAGTAACGCTAGCGATGACTAGACAAACAAGGTAATCAAACAGTTAGATTTGGGGGCTCAAGAACGCCAGTAATTTATAATTACCGAAAAAAAATTGGCCGGAATATGAAACAAATACTTTCGAACATTCGATTTGTATTTTTATTTATAGTTATTCCAACTTAGATAAGCCGCAACCATGAACATGGACTACATCAACTAGACATTCACGAACGTCCATCAGGTGAACAAAAACAATTTGCGTAAGTAGAGAAGAGTCGAGAAAAACTACAATCTCTCACGCGTTTCTCATTAGGAAGTCACGCGATGCCAACAGGTACACACAGAACACAAGAAGTAGAAGGTTTAGCTTTTATAGAAGAGGTATAATAACCATGTAAACCTTTGATGAGCGTTTCTCTTCAAGGGTCAGCTGCACATGATTTACTCCTTAAACTAGGGTTATGTTAGGTTACACCTCACTCCCCCCCCGGGACGAGGCCCGCAGTTCAAGCGGGCTAGTCCGGGGCAGCGGAAGTCGCATTAGTTCCCGCTGCCCCCCGACGCAAGTGTGCGAGGGAACACCGGTGTGGTTTTACCCAGGGCGGAGGACATCTATTGAGGATTTCCATATCGTGAAAAAAAAGGGTTAGGTTAGGTAAGGCAAATGTCAGATTGGGGAGTCTGTCGTCGTCGCATTGCACGGCCCTCATGAGTGGTGGGCGTGTTGGCGATGTCTCCGGTGATCCCGGACATCGCCAAAGGTGCCAGGAGGTGGGCTTGCGCTGTCCCGAACGTCATGCGTAGCAGTTCTCGCGACTCATCCACCAAGGCGTCAGTAGGCTCAGGGCAGTGTTTTCACATAACCAAGCCGTCTCCCCGGACAGTGCGAAATGCGTCAGGGATTTTTCACCGCTTAGTAAAAAAAAAACCGGTCAAGTGCGAGTTGGACTCGCGCACCGAGGGTTCCGTACAAACATGTGGGTATATAACTTTTTTTTATATGACGAAACTAAAAATTTACGGTTTTCGTAATTTTTCCTATATCTGTACTATAAGACGTGACTTCGTACAAAATTTCAAGATTCTAAGTTCACGGGAAGTACCCTGTAGGTTTTGATTCCCGTGCGAGTTTCGAAAATTTGCGGAAATTTGCGGCCTAAGTGGCTGTATCTTTTGATTGCGTTGACTTAGAAGGTTGATTTTTCTACAGCTTCCAGGGACAGTAGAACTAAGTATCATATAGAAATTTCAGTTTGATACCTCCACGCGTTCCTGAGAAAAACGGTCTTGACAGACGGACGGACGGACGGACGGACAACAAAGTGATCTTATAAGGGTTCCGTTTTTTCCTTTTGAGGTACGGAACCCTAAAAAGGCAAGTGTCAGATTGCCGAGATATTGGGTTATCGACAAATGAGAACTTTATATCAAAATACCTATATTGGCAAATCCACACTTTGGAGCACAATATTCCTGTACATTTTTGTTTGTTTAAGTCGCAATTTCAGTTTTTTTTTCTGAATTCTATGATCCTTACAACGTCGCTACATTGTTATTCTGTGTAGCAGTATTTACAATGTTCTAGATACTACTATCAATCAGGATTTGCAACATTTGCGATTATTGTACGTAGAAAAGTTTAAAAGAAATTATTTACAGAATAATGTTTATTGGATAATATGGAGTCTTTTTTTTCTTCTGACTAAAGAAACTATGTATAAAAGTAGTTTACTTTTATTATAAAAAAAAGAAAATACGTAGAAATAAATTGTTAAAAGCCTTGGTCTGCGAATTATACTTTACAAAACGATGAAACTCATTTCAGGTAACAAAAACCTTTTTAAATTCGATTACCACGTGAACAACGGGACCGGGGATGAGATATAACCCTGATGACGGAAAAAAGAAATCTAAACGCCTTTGTTTAAAAAATATAAGAATAGGTTTGACAAAAAACGGATAAAGGTTTTTCTTTTGTTGACTAACGGAGGACAGTTGTTGGATTTGTAACAATAAATATTATATAGGACACTTTTTGTAAATATGTATGGTGAGCTAGTAGCTGGAAGGTCAATCAATGATTATTTAATATCCACGCCATATTGACACAATTTTTGGTGTGTAGAGCGTTGATAATGTTTTGGGATGAAATCATTAAAATAACTGTAGAACTGGAGGTTGCAGTGGCTACATCTATTTATTAGAAACTTCGCTCACGTGACCGCATATTCTTTTGGCATTGTCAGGGTACATTAAATGGGAACGTGAACTCATAGTATATTCCTAACATCCTCTACAAATAATATACTAAATAACTGACTTACTGTTAATTTAAACTAAAACCTGTTAGTACATCCTTGTTTAAAGTATTAAAGGAACTCATAGTCAATTTCTGAGGGGAATCAATTTAGATTGCCATCGGCACGCTTAGAAGAAGTTTATGAACGAAAGCAAATACATGCAACTCATGATCTATCCTGGGTCCAAAACCCAACGATTAATATCCTTAAAAATTAAAAAAAAACGCTAATTTGCAAATAGATAAAGAAAAATACTTATACTACAGCAAGAACATGTAAACTTATCAGAATCTGTCCTCTATACTACTTTTTGGATTTTGAAGAAATCATCATCATCATTCTCCTGCCCTTATCCCAATTCATGTGGTGTCGGCTCGGCATGTCTTTTTCTTCCATACTTCCCTATTACTTTATGGAGAAATTGTTGAAGAAAAATAGAAATGCAAACGATATCAATACAAAAAAATAATATTGGGCTCGTACTTGCAACCACGTAATTTACAGAGCGGTATGAAACCGCTAGGCCGTTTATTCCGTTGATATAATATATGAATAGCCGTTTTCATGACTGAAATGACAAACAATTGAAGAATACGGGCATAATGAACCTCTTAAAGCACATAGCGTGATAGCTTAAAGGCTACTATTTGAACATCGGAACATCGTTTTCTATTTATACAATTTTAATATTGTTTATGTATAGATTTAGGAGATTAATCAACATACTTTCGCGAGCGTTGTTCATTCATGGAAAATCTTAACACCGCGATTCAGAAACTGGCGTCAAATGCACAACGCCATCTATCGAGCACGGAGTTAAACTGATAAATTATGCATGGGAAGCGATCGAACAATAACTCTATATTGTGTAGATTTTCAAAGCAGCGCCATATATGACTATTGTTTGTTTCATTCATTGACTTTTTTGCCACCGACTTCCGAAAGTAAAGTCATTTTCTACGATTTTCGCGTTTTTTTTTTGGAAGTCGGTTATTTTTTTGCATAATAGTTTTTATTTTACTCTTTCTAGTTATCGTATCACACAAAAATCCTTGTCAAGTATCAATTTCGCAATATCTTTTACTTGGATATATTTTTTCGAGCTACATATTTTGATTTTAAAACCAAATTACAAAACCGATTTTGATAAAATTTCTATGGGACTAATCGGGAAGTATATCCTTTCAGATAAAGATTTTTTAAATCGGTTCATAAATGACGAAGATACGAGGTAACAAACACAAAAAAAATACAACCGAATTGAGAACCTCCTCCTTTTTTTGAAGTCGGATAAAAACAGTTGGACAGTTCATAGATAAACAAAACAAGATAAAATTGTCGTAACTATTCTTAAAAGTTTCAAAGTAAATTCTAAGACGTTCTTTTCTGTTACAGTCTTTTAACAAAATTCTAAGGTTTTATAAAACCTTTTAAATTTTCCATAAAAATATTATGTTAGCAGTTCTGGAAATGAATATTGATTCGAAGGTATTTAAATGTTGTCTTCGTAGAAACATCTACTCGTGCGTGAAATTTGGCTATTTTGGATCACAAAATGGATTGGGGATATTTTAGATATGTGTATACAGTTTCGACGGATTTGTCTCGAACATTGCGCCCGTAGGCTACTCTTAAAGTTAGGAAACCAAAAACTTTTCAAACAAGGAACGCTGCGAGCTAAGAATTCACTCCGAATTCAAAAATGTACTTCTTGTTTCACCCAAATAAGGTTGGATTAACGAAAGGTCCCTTGTTAATGCATCTCCAAGCACATCACTCGTCTCAATAATATTTTAAACATTTTCAAACCACATTTTCATATTTTATAAGGTTACCCGATAGACAATGTACTGTTCCAAAAATATGCACCTTAAATTGTTCCCAAATTTTCCACCAGTTTTGCCAATGTTCTCTTAGACAAGAACCTTATTCGGACTATAACTAAGTAATTAAAAAACTTTGTCCAGCCGTTCTCAAGTGATCTCAAGGGATGCACAGTGTTTAATTTCATATTAATGTACCTATATAGATTTGACCTGAAATTGAGTTTTGCTTTCAGCCACAAAATTATTTTACTCAACTTATGAATGAACTTTCACGGACAGTATTAATATCATCATTGCTCGTGTCACTCCCTGCATATTTTCGGAATGTTGGCACCACTAACTGTGCAGACAGCTTCAACACTGGTTATATACATATATATATTATTACCCAAATGGTGACATTAATTGACATATCCACTCGTCGCCTCGAAACATTTCACTGTATTTCAGTTGCCATTCCAATTCGATCGTTAATTATTTTAATATAGCGTACATTGTACTACAAGTGAAGCCAATCCAGTATTATTATGGCATTTGGTGTATCGGGCTATGGAAACAATATATGCTTATGACAACATAGGCATTAAGGCAACTTTCCCACTTCCGGCGACTAGCGAGAACCAATAAAAGATCCAGCGAAAATCGGATCTCCGTAAAAGTGTAGCTGTCTAGCCGTGAAATAATTTTTGAAATCGGATCACTAAGTATAGTTTCGGAGATCACCTATATCCAAACTAACAAACTTATTTATAATATAAGTGAACACATAGAAACGCCTTTAGATAGAGCAAAATAGTAGAAATAATAGAGAAAATTTTGTGTGGAAAATGTTGAGTATAAATGTACATGGCTATAAGAGTAGAGGGAGACCAAAGAAACGATGGATGGATGGGCCGTGCAAAGGATGATATGGCTAGTAAGGAGGTGACTGCTGAGATGATAAGTAATAGAGAAAGTATGGAAGAAGAAGAAATGCTGCGCCAACCCCAAACAAATTGGGATAAGGGCAGGAGCTTGATGACATATAAACGCCTTTCTCAAGCACCTCTCTCTCACTCCCTTCTTTCAAACTACATAGTCGTTACATCACACACTCGTTCACACATTCGCATTTCACCGCAGCCACACATCAAATAATATTAATCATGAAAAAAATAACGATTAATCTCAATTATTATCAGCAACATAATTAACATGTCACCGACTTCCGCGTCACATAATTATCTCATTATTATATTTTTAACTAAGACGCTTCAAATGCTTGTAAATTATGTCTGAACTATCTTTGACTAAATAAAACAACTTAGTTTTGTAGCCAGGGGGTCAGCTTTTAGTCTTCAAGTTCCATTATTTTATCTTGATCGATTGCTTATCCGATCCTGTTCTGTTATGGACTGTCCATCATCACCATCTGCCTAGTATTTTCCTAACTATGTTGGGGTCGGCTTCCAGTCTAACTGGATGCAACTAAATACCAGTATTTTACATGAATCAATCAACGAAAATGACGAATCAACGAAACTGTCGAATCAACTAAACGGACGAGTGAGGAAAACTGACCAGTGTTACGCGGGCTCGAGCGACTGCCTATCTAATCTCCACAAACAAGTTAACATGTAACACAAGTCTCCTTCAGGTAAAACTGGTTGTCAGACAATCGGGTTTGATCACACGTGACGACTGTCTAGTCAAAGATTTAATTTATTTCTTTAAATTTGAGCATCATTATTTTTTATAGCTTGTGAAAATATCGCAAGATATAAACGCAAAGCTCGTTTGGTTTAAGCTGTAGGCTTCTAAAAATATCTACACTCCTTTGATGAGTTCATCGTAGTTAGAAAGCAATTATCTAATATAATTCGGTCGTTTATAGGCGTCAAAGTGATGAGGAACAACAAAGCTGCCAACGCCACAAGATTTAATCGATCCCGCCGTACTTAACTACTTCGAGGTACCTATTATGTAGAAGTTGAAAGATAAATTGACAAAACTCACTAGTAGTAGTAGGTACCACGGAAATTACGATACAATCATTCGAAAGGGATTTCTATAAAGTAATTTGATTTAATCATTCCATAAAATGATTGAAGTTTGTACCTAATTCGAAATCAGTCTTTCAATTGTCATCTTTCACTCAAAGTGAAATGTCTGAACACAGAATGAATGAAAATTAAACGTGGAGTCAAACAAAAAAGAACGTTCACTCGTGTAAAGTGCTGATATGTTTTTTTTAAACATGTAGCACTTGACACGTAAAAGACGTTAGGTTCGGAATATATGTCGCGCAATGAACTCGTCAAAGGATGCCTATGGATTGAAATATAAACTTGTAATTCACAGGAGCTCCGCGCTTTACCACGCATACCGCGGGGGAAGCTGCTATCAAATGTACATATATATAAGGCCCATAAGACACCATTTCCTACACCTACATGAACTGTAGAGAGCTAGGTGCCCTGTTTGATACCAGAATCCACACAATACACCCGGTTATATAGGTAATAAATATCTACGTAATATAATCTCGTCTATGAAAATATCATCTTGCTACCCAAGGGCAGGAAGATGATATCCCAATTTATTTGACGTCAGTGCTGTACGAGTTTTTATTTATTGCAAATACCATCAAATAGCGATATTTCCGATAAAACACAATCTAGAGTGTCGAATGGCCGATCTATAACTCTTAAATCACTATTTAAATATCTTTGATATTGTCACTTTTGTATCCGACGTTAAGTATATGATCACTTCCTTCTTGCCCGCATCTTTCACACAGCTCATTTAGCTTTTGTAGTCTTTGTTTTCGTAGCTGTAGGTTACCCTGTTTTTTTTAGCTATAAGCGGTTGTGGATGTACTATTGACCGTATGTATTATTTGTTTGAACTATAATATTACGTATTCTATGGTATGAGTGATACCCACGCATTGTGCACTAAAATATAAACATTTCATTTCGTCTCATAATATTTGTATTAATTCTCTTACGTCACAATTTCCGCTCTAACGTAGATAAACGCAGAACTGAATAAAAGTGAATAAGGCCAGAACCTACGGCGTACAGCCACAGATATATTACACTTCCAAATACTGGGTTGCTCCTGGTTTTATACTGGGTTTTCTTGACCTAAAAGTCGAACCCCGGACCACGAAACCAATGTATGTATATGGATAAAGTTAGCCATAGTAGTGAGATTCACCCTGTGTCTGCTTTCAGCATTTCTGCCAGAACTGAGGAATGAGGACAGCACAAAATACTCAACGTTCGTTATGTAAAACATATATGTGTCATGTTATCGTTGAAAACACAAAAAAAAATCACAGTCGTTTCTAAATCGATTAGACCAAAAGGTCACGTGTGACTATTTGTAGATACGACTGGCGTATTAAGTATATGTCACGGACATATCACCCTAGTTTGTACTTAGTAGTCTAAACATATCGAAACGAAGACGGAATATAAAATCAGGGGAAATTGAACCCAGATCATGAAAAATGAAAGTTTAATTACCTATCTTGTTTATATTACAGCCGGGTTCATCACACTATCGTGAACTCTCCTAATTAGCGAACGGACTTAATTTGTTTGTCGTATACTAGTTTACATCGTATGTTAACAAAGAGATGACACATCCACCATTTGATCTCATTGCGCCTCTATTCCCTGATAGGGTATTGCTTTAGGTTTTAATTTTGCTTTGTGTAGTCGCATTCAATGAAACGACAAGCGGTGTTGCTAAGCGGTCATTGGCTCGAAAAAACACTTGTTTTGTATCATAAAATGAAATAAATTAAATTGTAATTCCCGACGGGTTCCGCCACATTTCGCCAGTTATGTTTGAAGTCCCATATAATAGGGGCAAGCTTATTGCCATCAGCCGGGCACAAATCCAGCCTCCATGGCTGCTACTGAGAAATTCCTGATGGAAAAACCCAATAGCACTTTGTCCGTCCTGGGAAAACCCAGGACCTCAGGCTCAACAGTCGCGCTCGCGACCGCTGGACCAACAAGGTACCTAGTAAAATAAATAAATACTGTTGCATCCTGTTTAGATACCGTTAAGTTTGTGAAGTTTCTGTGGTGTAATAGTGATGTAATAGAAGAGAAAGTCATCTAAATAGTACCTTTTGATATAAGTGGGGAAAGTTTGTTATTGAGGCCGAGGCGAAATACACACACGAGCCGCAGGCGAGGGTGTTATGGAGCCGAGAACTGCAGTAACAAATGCCCACGTGTATCAAACGACGTTTTTCAATACACTTTTAGTTTTTTGGGTTTTGTTGTTAGTCCAAATTGATTCAATGGAATAGAAAATAAAAATGACTGTGGGGGCGAGCCGCTTCACCACCTGGCTGTGGAATGTTTATATCCGCACTATAGTACGGGAATATAAGAAGAAAACCACGAGGGTGAAATCCATAGCATGTTGAACCTAATCGTAGTGCGATAAGAGCCAATTGCGAGGAAGTGTATTAAAAAAAATTTTTTTGAAGTTATATTGCTGAAAAAGAATCACAAAATATGTACTTCATTCTTGCCCTAACCTCATCAAAAGCATTATAACTCTGTATCAATAGAACTATTTTATAAAGTCATTTAATTTTTCTCTTCGTTTTGTTTTTTTTCTTTTCTTTATGCGTTTTGCTGATAACTTCATATAACTTAGCGGTGGATATCGGTGTGAATTGCAGTATTATGTGTTTGTTTTGTAATTTAGTTTATAAGATCTAATGTGTAAGTGTTTGTTAGTCCCAAATAAATAAATAACTACCGTCGGAAATGTAGCTAAATCACTACTAAACACAAACTCGTTTAAGTAAGCAATCTTATCAGTGTCTTTTACCGAAGTTTTCACTAGAGAATAAAATATTCTTTGATGAATAATGTATGAAACGTATGAGATCGCAACATTCAAAAGCTGCCTAATTTACCGACGTAACATGGCTGACAACATACATACGGTCCAGTGGTTGCATGCTCGACTGCCGATCTTGAGGTTCTGGGTTCAATTACAAAGTCTTTCAAAGTGTTATTGGGGTTTTACATCAGGAGTCTCTCAGTAGCAGCCACGAAGTCTGGATTTATGCCCGATTGTAACTGACGAAATATGAGTGTACTATTAGGCACACCTCTGTCTAACCTTTCGGAAATTACAGGCTTGATGTTATACTATGTAAGTACCTAAGCAGGATTAAATAACGAGTTCGATTCGATCACCGGGACACGCAAACATTTTCCCTCCATAAATTCGTTCAATCTATTTTGCGTAGAAATAGATTGATTGCAAACTAATTGGATTTTTTTATATTTTCTAATAGGTATTTGCTGGATTTGGTTCTAAATATTTTTACGGCATTTTCACCGCGATTTTCTTGAGCTGATATTACTAGAATAACACTTATCACATTAATTTATTAATTAATAATGTACCAGCGTGGTTTAATATAGACGCCGCGTCTTAAAAATGTCATGTGGTGGTGATTTCATGAAACAATATGTAATTATGAGTTAAGGATTCTTACATTAAAGTACGTTTTTTCCACAAAAGCCTTCGTTTCTCTTCTTTACAACTAACGTAAAATAGGATTTTCTTTTGAATTTTTTTACACGAACAATCCTTGTGGTCCTGCCAAGAATGTTCATCTCTTAGTACAATCGTACAAATAACATAACATGTAAGCCCTGGGCGTTTTGAGGCTGACAGACAACTTCTTCGCTAAGATATGGATATGATATTTCGAATGTGAACTTTAAAGTAAATAGCAGTGGTTTGCAAGGACCTTTATCATGTTACTTTGGTAGTCTGCTTTCTTTATGGTATAATGAAATAGCCCCGATTTTTTGAGTAAAACGAAATTATTGAGTTTACCTAAGTTAAAATCTACTTAGATCTGAAAACACACACATTATTTAGAAGGGTAAGATTCCTGCCTGGCCTGTGACAAGTTATTGTGCCTACCCACCTGAAATAGGATACGCGATACATATGTTTTTGGGTAGGTAGGTACTACAGGAGAAAATAATCGTACAAGATTTATTTACTGATTTTTTCATCCTTGCCTAAAGAAAATTCGAAAGAAAATTGTCTTTCAGTCAATTTCAGTTTGAATACCTACCTACCGCGTACCTTCATGATCCAAGTTAAAAGTCTGAACAGCACTTGTTTTCAACTTATGTTTTGTATATCCTTTTGTCGACAAAAAAAAGCAATGACTCATAATTATATTAACTTTGAATTTACTCAAAAAGAGTGTTAGAACGTTGGTTAAACAGTCCATTCTTTGTTCCAAGCTACCTGCCGGTATTTCAAAGACAACCCGTGTGCCCGAAGGGACTACCCATCGGCAAACACAACAAACTTTCATTCAAACTGTTAACCCTTAACCACTTCAGGGAATCAATAAACGAAACCCTTCTTTAAATGGAAAACTCGCAAAATAGCAAACTTCCAAAGGCTGCATTTACGTTACGATTACACCACGCGCTCGTGCTAGACCCCCAGACTTAGCAAATTAGCCCTTTTTAAATTAAGTAACATGCGAACTTATTCTTATATATCTCCTTGATCAAATAAAATACACCTTATTGTTCACCTCTTGATATACCTAAAGCAATAATACTTTCAATCGCAACGATAAATCGTGGTTACCCGGTGACGACATTACCAGCAATGTATATGTATATATATGTATCGCTTTGTGCCAAAGAGATATTCGTGGAATTTGATTTGTTCCGCCAATACCCGTAGCGTACTATGCGTACTCGCGGCGTATTGCGTATAAAAGGGTTACTTGCTTGTCTACGTTGTTGTGACGCAACTCCGATCATCTTGAACTCTTGAACGTAATTCGATAATGTTTTCAAATGTTTATTCATTATCTCTGCCTCACTGTTGGGCAAAGGCCCATTCTCCAACAGAAAAGGCACGAGCATTGATCAACACGCTTGATTGCTCTTACAATGAAACAATAGTTGGTTATTGTAATTATTATTTTTTAAATTTGTAACCTGGTTTTCCTATGGCACACAATCACATGCACACACTTTAACAACACCGTTTATCTGTTCTTACCCGACTGACCGAGAAGGCGGGTAATGTTTTCATTGTTTACTGTTTGTTTTCTTTTCTTTGTTAATTTTAATTCTAGTTTAACACCTAAGCGGTTCCTAATTCCTGTGCTTAGTATAAAACAACCTAAAATTTGAACGAATTGCACCTTGAATTGTTAAATATTTCATAACTATTTCAAATTATTCCTGTATTTATAATTTGCACACATAATATGAATCAAACGCAATTAATATTGTGAATTGTCACTTTGTGACCATTTTACGAATTGTAACGTTAACATTATTATCCTATAATGATTTTACAAAAGCGGCCATTTTAGACCCCTGCAATGCAGTGAACTTGATTTGCCAAAGACCTCCACCTTTTTTTGCTAAGCATTTCCCGTCTCTTTTTCTGACATTAATTGAGGTCTTTAATCACAGTTGTCATTAAATGAAGAGATAGATTATACTTTATCGTATAACCAAACTGTGACACAGATGAGTTAACTCCCTTAAAAATACCGTCCCTACTTCAAGCATTAGTCACCGACAGACTAGACGATGCGCTTCGCCGCGTGAGGCTTAAGAGATCAGCATAATTATTTATGACCTGTCTTGACTCTGCTATCGGTTTCACAGAATTGATTTATGACACTTAATTAACCGCTATTTACCGTTCGCTAATTAAGGGCGTTTATTGATGCGGCCCGCCTGATATGAATGTAATAAAATTGTGCAAATAAGGAATTTAACTTTTGCCCGCGTCTTCGTCCAAGAAAACATATCTTATGGCACTCGGTAATCGTAGTAATAATAGCTCTCAATTAGTGAAAGAACATTTTAAACCGATTGAGTCGTTTCGGATACAAACTGTACGTTTAGTAATAAAAATAAATAGAAATCCTTACCAAGTTTTTCATAATCTCGTTGGTTAGTGAAGAAAATGTTTTGAACAACCAAATTGCAGATTTTATCCATCGTCACAGATTATCGTTATGCAGAAATTCGATTGGAAAAGATTTATGTTTAAGTGAGACGAGAGATTTATGTTTTAGAAGAAGGGTGACCAAATCGTTGGATGGACGGGATGAACCCATATAGACACTCCGAAAGAATTTGAAGCAAAAATCAACTATAGCTTTATGTGCATTTCGATTCGCATAAAACATACATTTATTTGCACGTCGATGAGTAGCTAATGTGTGTTACGTATTCCTGGCACGCGGTATTAAATCCACGGTTGGCGCAGTGGCTGAGTGATTGGCTGCTGCGCTGCGGGTCGCGGGTTCGATTGTGTATGTGAGTCTAAATGTTTGTAAAGCACCCAAGAAAACAAGAACAACAACAACAAACAAACAAACAGGAGAAACTCTTAGTGTGGGGCAAAGTTTAAAAAAATAACTAAATTTGATTGCATTAGGCAGTCCTTTCGATTTCACGCAAACAATCAAAGCAACATTATCTTCTACACAATTTATATTTATGAATTAACAAACAATTCGAAGAATTTCAGGACCGCTGAAACATAAAGAGTGCTTGAACTTCCTCGACGTAAAAAACCATTAGTATTACGAAACCCGATGAGAGTGATCCAACAAAGAGTTTTTGCTAATTAGGAATTTACTTTCAAGTTTGAAACTGGGTTGATTCGGGAGAATTATTTTCCTGGGTTCAAAATATTGTTCCCACACACGAACCTGATTTGTTAAGCACCTGGTCAAGGAAGGTCATAATAATACTTTTTACATTTCCCGCTATGATTTTTAATCAGGAAAGTCCTTGGTATAACGAAACGTTTTCTAAGGAACCATGAAATTTTATTGAAGTATTTGTTTTCTCACCAACTAAAAAAGCTCCATAAAGGTGGTTATCTGTATATGAGTTGGTGGCTGTCCGTATTTATTAACAATATTTTTCAAAGTAAAACCTTTGTGTTCCAAAAATATTGTAACGAAAGCAAATACGGAAGCCAAAATATCCTAAAGTAAAATACTCGCTTCGTGCGGTTAAATATAAACCCTAAAGTAATTTGGTTTGCGTATCACTCAGTCTCCAATCACGCACCCATTTTGGATAAGCCTCCGTAAGACGTAACATCAAACACGTTTTTATCCTTTTACCTTAGAGAGAAGCATATATTCAATAGTACCTTCTATTTTGATATTTTATTTCTTTTCGATTTCGGAAATAATTATGAAACATTCATTATTCAATTATGTTAATTTTTTAGCTTTTCTATTTAGGCGAATAGAGCATTACTTTAATTGCGTTAACAGAAATTCTGTCCGACCTTTAAGAATTCAAAATAATAAAATAATCAAGAACACACATCTTTTTCGGTCAACATCCGAAACTTCTCGAAATAAATTAAGACTAAACTATAAACTACTGAACAAGCTCATTAAGAAAAAAATTGAATATCGAGTTTTAACAAAAGTTCGGCTACTCGTCCTTCTGATACTACCTCGTCTTTGTCCCTCATAATTTAATTGTATGACAGTCTCCTTCTAAAAACCTTAAAGTCTTACATTGACCGAAATACTGTACCAAATAACCCTACGGCCACTTTACAAACAGCTGACAACCCCAATGTTAACATAGGCCAAACTACGTTACACGGCCAACTACGCATGTATACACACCCACATTACTCAACAAACATATCTATGCAGGCGGTAAAAAGGAGAACTAAAATAAATGTAAGAAGCTTGACATACTGTTACATTTATTCTTGACAAGCAGCGCCACCTGGAACTGCAAACTTAAACTAGCCGTAGTAGTAGTATTAGTAGTGTAGTACGTAGTAATTGAGTGGACTTATGTACTTTACCCTGACGCGCAGTATTCTCCAGCCTTCGAGATGAGTTATGGCAATCAAATTCGCGTGTAGACACATAAATTGGCACAATTATTGTGATGGACGACAGTCGGTGGCATACTGACACACTGACCGCCTGTGATGAGCTGTATTATGTCACTTTACGATTTACTTTTTGTTGAATTGTCCACGAAACAGGATGATGAAGTTAGGAGCTTTTCTAAGTTTATTATTCTGTTTCGTTGAGATTTTTGTTGAATAATTTGAATTCCTGCCTAGAGAGTAGACATAGATATACGAGTATGTCTACTGTCTATGCGGCAAATGGCAATAACTCGATCACGAAAAGCTGTTCTTTTCTACAGTCGGTATTGCCAATTTAACCAATTTCGTACATAGAGTACTTGTTTACATGGGGATCTATTTACATTCTGTCTTCCGATGTTAAATATAAGACCTCGATCTTCTTATCACAGTGGGCCATCACATTCACCTTCAAACAAATGCTTGTTGAACTTTTATGACACCATGTGTATTTTCAGCTCGCGTGTTTTTTCTACTATTCAAGAATGTCTAGTTAGGTATGTACAGTCTGAGGTCGTAAATCCTTTAGCACGTCAACGATCGTATTCGCCTGCACGGTACTGCGCGTACACATACATGTGTGAGTGATTTCAACGCAAACCTTTACCCGTCATACAGTATAACTACGAGAAGGTGATAGTGTGTGGAACAATACTACACAAAGATTTTTATTTTATTTTATTTAAGATGGGTTTGCTCTTGATTCTGGTCTAGGTTAGAGGTGACAGAAACAGAGTCGACGCTGGAGCGAGCTTACCCAGAAGAACCCTGTTTACTCTAACTTTGAAGAGATTAGGGTGGAATGCGTTCGGAAACACAGACACAGGCAGAGACTTCCACCTCTTTGCTGTGCGCATAATAAAAGACGTTTGGAAACGCTTAGACGTTTGGTTTTTTTATAACTATATAGTTTTTTTTCTTTTGTGTTTGCATCGAGCCGTTCCGAAACTAAATCTAAAATTTAAACTCGTAATTAACAGTTCACTTGGTTAAGTGCAGCAAGTTTATGACTTGGAAACGAGTGATTCGGGTCGAGAATCATTAATAAACTCCTTGAATTTGACGAGGATGCAAAGCAACACCATGTATAAACATATTATTATTTCGTAATACATATAGTTAAAATTGATACAATTAGTTTTAAACCGAAAATTACAAAAAGGAACCAATTATAAAGGAATAATATTTTAGGTTGATATAAAATAATATAAGGTAATTTGAAGTAATATTTATTCATATTAATATTAAATAAGTTGGTTTGTTCTTATAAATAAATAAATATCGCTGGACATTACACACAGCGCCATCTAGTGCCACACTAAGCAACGAGGCTTGTGTCGTGGACACCAGATAGTTGATATACTACATAGATACTTTTTGTTTGTAAATACATACTTATTATACATATAAACATCCATGACTCGGTAACAAATGTCTATGCTCATCACACAAACACTTGCTCCTACCGGGACTCGAACCCGGAACCCTATGAACGTAAGGCAGCCTCACTACCGCTGCGCCATTCGGGTCGACAAATTATGCTATATTTTTTTTTTTTGCTTTATTATGTTATGCTTTTAACGTTATTGAGATCATAGCTTAACTATTCATTTTCTAAAAGAGAAAAGAAGATTGAAGCTTAACCCCAATCTTACAATCACAAACTAACTTACGTTTTACTATATTACGACCAGCACGTCCCCTGTAAAAAACAGCGTAATATTTAATATTTGGTATGACCTTCATTATTGTCAATGCAGCTAAGCAGACATCAATACTAATATTAGCTTGCATCTTGAATAAAGATAATCAAACAACACGCTAATCGCAATAATAAAACAAACGCTCGTAACAAAGTTCACCAACCAACAACGTCGTAAACTTTATTCAATCCATTACCAAGTTTATTTTGTTTCACATCCACCTTCATCTTTTTTCTTTTTTGTATATAATAAGTTCAACTAATATAATAAGTTAAAGTATAATATAGTAATATATAATAAGTTAAAGAAACATCAGAACATAGATGTAGACATTCAGAATTCATAATTAAAACACGAAAATAGTATTGTCACTGGAGTCCGAACCGAACGCAGGCACCAACGTGCGAACCGTCTTAACTACAGCGTTAACCGCTAAGCCAAATAGACACATATTTGTTAGATTGAAATTAAATAACACTATAAGGCACATGAACATTATATCGCACTCTTTCTGACTATATAATGGTGAAAAAGTGCAATATACGAGATCGTGTATGTGTGCAAAATGTTTGCTATAGAAAAAGGTCGTAAGTGCGACTTGTTTTGAAACGAAAGATTTGTGAAACTGCTACTGGATTTATGGCCCATAGTGTACATACTACGTACGATATCTATTATCGAACAGAATATGTGAAGAAAATTGGCGAAATTACGAAGTCAACACACTAAAATAACCTAAAATTCCTCTATTTTTTGGAACTTATTTGAGTTTCCTTATTCTCACGACTCAAAAATTTTAGAATATTGTTTTCTTGATCAGCTTAAAATTTCCGCACGAGCTAAAACATTTCCTAAGATCTAATTTCACAATACCGACTAAACTTAATACTTACTCAAATTAGTTTGTTTAACAAACGTTTGAATTTAGACTTTATTTTACAACATACATTGACGTAATTGAAAACAAACTGGAAGTTTGAGTGACGCACAATATGCAACCAGAAAACTGCGTGTTTTGATCGCGGTTTATCTTAGGTATATTTAGTTGACCAACTAAAGGCTAGTACGAACAGACGACGTAAAGGAACATACATAAGAACGATTTTTGCATTGAAAAGACCTCCTATTGAAAAGAGTTTTTTTTTTATTTTGAAGGTTTTTTTTTATTTTGTGTGAGAAACGAGTATTTTTAATATAAAAATCATTGTAATTTATGTTTTACTAGCTGTTGCCAGCGACTTCGTTCGCGGGGAAATTTTGATGTGTACGACGTACATACGTGTGAGGAAAAAAAGTAGCCTATGTCCTTCCCCAAGATATAATCTATCTCTTTGCATTACAATCAAATTGCATTACGATCCAATCAGCCGTTTAGTCATGAAAAGGTAACAAACAAACAATCACTTTCGCATTTAATATTAGTATGGATGGTACGTTTACTCCGCGCATTTGTGTTAAGCCCACGGAAGTTTCAGTGGCCATAAATCATTATATTTATAACTAATATTTTATGTGTCTGTTGCTTCAATCATATGATTATGATTTAATATCATGTTTTGTAAAAAGATCTCATGTTTTGCCGTTTAGGTTGAGCCATTCAATGAGCGCGTTAAAATAGCTTTTTTTTACCATTTTAATCTGCTTCAATGGCGACCTGACCACCATATCCTGGAGACGTGGTAATATATTTATATCTGTATTTTTATCATAAAAAAAACATATTTCATTTAAGTTTAATGGTCCCGCAGCTTTCGGAAACGCTCGCCTTACTCCCGGAAGCCCTCGACTTCTTTATTCTATTATATTCAGGTACTCTCATTAGCTTATCAAAAAAATAAAAAGCCTTCCTTTGTACTGTTGAAGGCCTCATTTTTATAAATTGTTTTGGTGCTCCGTTTGAAAAATGGCATATTATGGGAACAACTGACATACTACATAGTTCGTCATTCTATCAGTGACAACAATGATGGTAAAGCCATACAGTATGACTATTTTAACTTTGCAGTTCAAGGTGGCGCTGCTTGTCAAGAAAAAATGAATCGTTATGTCAAACTTGTTACGTTTATTTTAGTTCTGTGTTTCCCCGTCTGCGCAAATAAGTTGAAGTCACATACGACATAAGCTCTCGAACAGCTTATGTTTACTAACTCCTGTTGAAATTCATAGAAACACGAACGCTTTGATAACGACGACTGCGGTAGTCTTGCCACTTGTCTATTATAGTGATCTTAGATGGGGTCGCCAGCTCTTACTTATTTTCTGATTAACAACATGTGTGGCAGTGAGTAGTGTTAGTATGTACTGTGAACCTACCTGCATACCTACTAACTTGTGCCGACGGCCATTTTAGTAAAATAATACGTTTTTTTTTCCTAAAGGCTCGGTGCTAATGTTTATATACATGTTTCAGAGAATATTATTCAAAATTAATAATCAACACTGCATGACGGGAAGTGTCTGATACAAATTTCCACATTTTGTTAATCAGAAAATAAATAATGTCTGGCGGCCCTGGGATCTTACTCTACATAAAGGTCCTCAATTTGATACATATCGTGTTCAAAGTTAAAGTCAAACCATTTATTTCAATAATTGGGACATTAAAAGGCACTTTTGAACGTCAAATTTTATAGCAAAAAGGAAATGGAATTGCTTCTACACCCATTCGGGTAAGGTAAGAGTAGTTTCGTATGAGAAGAATGGGTAAGAAACTCCATCGTTACTCTTTTAAAATGTTCGTTTTATGTACCCAGAAACATCTTATAAATTCGAAGTTTTTAAAAACGAGCAGAAACAAATAAATTAAATATGTTGATAAAGAAATGGTGCTCGCATGTTCAGTGTTCACAAATATTGCATCCCGACTGGACTACATAACGTGCATTTAAAAAATAATAATCAGTGTGTTAATGTTAGTACAGAGTGTTTGAAGATCAACCGATGTGAGCGGTTCCTTAGGTTGCTTTTAACTATTCAAACTCAAACTCAAAGCATTTATTTCAATTAAACCATTACAGGCACTTTTGAATGTCAAAACACAAAAAATAAACTAAGCTACAGTCCCAGTCACAGGGCATAATAACTTGTGAAAGTACTGTAGTTGCCCATTCGAAAGCGTAGATCTCTATGGAGAAGAATGGGCAAGAAACTCCATGGACACTCTTTTAAATCATTATGTTGTTACAAAGTCTCGGTTACATCATTCATGTCGAGATTAAACATACATGTGAGAACGATGTAGAAAGACGTGCGAGTAAGAGCGTCCAGAATAAAAACATAAAAATAACAATTCAAAAATACAATAATCCATGGCAGCTGCGAGATGACCAGTCACAACTGACAGCGCCCGTTCACGAACATGACGCATGGATCAGCCATCATTCAACTCAACCATTTTGGAGGGAACTAAACGACCCGACACACGCGCCACCATCAGCGAGACATTTGAGTGAGCATGACATTCTCTCAGCCACCAGGGAAAATGCGAGTCAATAAAAGATGTAAATGGTAGCTTTAGCGTACATAGTACTCACACATGTGCTATGCAATTATACAACACTAAGAGATTGAATCTATACAATGCAAAGATATGTTTACAATCTTCTGCAGCTTCCACAATAACTTCCCATGGTAACCAATAAGTTTGCCCCTATGGTTGTGGAGCAGGACCAGCATTGAGCCAAGCATTTTTATCATCAATATATTTATCAAAGAATGATTGACTGCCCCGTTGGTCTATTGGTCGCAATCGCGACTGCTGATCATGAGGTCCTGGATTCGATTCCCGGGTCAGGCAAATTGTTATTGGGTTTTTCTATCAGGAATTTCTCAGTAGCTGCCACGGTGTCTGGCTTTGTGTCCAGTCTAAGGCTCGCCCCTTATTACGTGGGTGTACAATTAGGCACAGCTCTGAATAATCCTTCGGGGATTACAGGTGTGATGTTATGTGTGTAGGTGTTATAATAAAGAATCAATCTCCAACACAAACACCATTCAATCTATTTGTTGTCACACCGACCGAAAAGATTCCACAGGAGAAATGCTGAAGGAAATTCTTTTATTTTCTCGGAGACATTAGGTATAGATTGATATCATACTCGATGAATTTGCTTAAAGCTATCAATGAATCTTTACTGAATTACATCGCTTTTAAGCTTTTAATAAACCCGTTTTTATGTAAATGAGACAAGTTTCAGTCAAAACCTTTTGCTCTCATGATTTGACTGAAACAAAACAATTGGAGCTAATTCACAATTTTGTTGGCACATTGAATATATTTTCGGGATAAATATCATTTGTTTAGTTGTCAATTATTTATTTGTTTTACTTAAACCACGTTTTTCTTTGAGATTTAAATACTTATTACATGAGCCAATTACCTAATTACTTTTACGAAATATTGACCAATTTCAAGACCAATATTCTTGTCAAACAAAACTAAAACTCGATTTAAATATCACAAAACTACATCAAAAACACAAATTCATAGTTATATTACTTTCTGGACAAGAAAAGTTCCAAACTTTGCGCTGGCCTACTTCCCCGAGTCTCCAAAATTGGAATTACTTATTCCGTATCGTGCAGCGTTCCTGGACCAACGAGTCCAACTTAACCACTACATTCTTCTTCCTCACTTATTTGGTTTGTTTGTGTAGTTGGACAAAGAAGCTTTGCATAAGCAATTTACCATGTTAAAGGAAGCAATAAGAACTTGAACTTTCTAATATCGATTTATTGTTAGGTTTTCGTTGCTTTGAAACAGGGAGTTTTGTGGACAAAAGTACTACGAAGATACATACGTAAAAATACGAAACAAAAATTTTCTTTGGAAGTCGGTTTTTTTTTGCAAAAAAGTTTTTATTTTACCCTTTTTAGGGTTCCGTACCTCAAAAGGAAAAAACGGAACCCTTATAAGATCACTTTGTTGTCCGTCCGTCCGTCCGTCCATCCGTCCGTCCGTCCGTCCGTCTGTCAAGACCGTTTTTCTCAGGAACGCGTGGAGGTATCAAACTGAAATTTCTATATGATACTTAGTTCTACTGTCCCTGGAAGCTGTAGAAAAATCAACCTTCTAAGTCAACGCAATCAAAAGATACAGCCACTTAGGCCGCAAATTTCCGCAAATTTTCGAAACTCGCACGGGAATCAAAACCTACAGGGTACTTCCCGTGAACTTATAATCTTGAAATTTTGTACGAAGTCACGTCTTATAGTACAGATATAGGAAAAATTACGAAAACCGTAAATTTTTAGTTTCGTCATATAAAAAAAAGTTATATACCCACAGGTTTGTACGGAACCCTCGGTGCGCGAGTCCAACTCGCACTTGACCGGTTTTTTTTAGTTATCGCATCACACACAAATCCTTGTCAAGTATCAATTTCGCAATTTCTTTTACTTGGATGATATATTTTTTCCAGCTATTTTGATTTCAAAACCAAACTGCTGAACCGATTTCGATGAAATTTCTATGGGACCAATCGGGAAGTAGTTCAGATCAAAGAAGAATTTTTCAAATCGGTTGATAAATGACGAAGATATGAGGTAACAAACACAAAAAAAAACATACAACCGAATTGAGAACCTCTTTCTTTTTTTGAAGTCGGTTAAAAATATACGGGGTGGAAGGGACACCGACGCGAAAACGGAAACCACATAATCAGTACATCAGTGATCAGTCTGAACACCCCCACATAGAAATTTTTCGTCGGTTATTAAAAAAAAAAACAACAACAACCTACACGGTCAAAATGTATGGAGTTCAGAATGATGTACTGAGTATGTGGTTTCCGTTTACGCGTCGGTGTCCCTTTCCAACCGTATATCCAGAAGTACCGCTTATATATATATATAGATTTTTTTTCTGCAAATCTCAAAAATAAACGATTGTCAATGTCATAAACATCTTGAAATGAGTTAAATAACTGAGTATAATTCTTACTTCTCTGAAATAGACATCCTTACAAATAAAATATGTACGATACGATCTAAATGATATGCCTACCTTTATATGTATAAAAACACAAATAAATCGTTACTACCTATTACGTAATATTTGCGTATTTTCTACGAAGATACATCCCAATAATACTTATTATGATATATCAAGAATACGATAAAAGAAATATTGAACCCCGTTTAATCGTAAATCGTAGGTACTTATGATGGAAAGGTCATGTATTCATACTAACTCGATTTCTCGCGACAATGGCCTTTAGGCAAATCTTTCTCTTCAGAAGATTTGTACCTAACCTGATTTGCATAAAAACTCCTTCCTGGCTGTGAATATTTTTAGTATACTGCCGACGACGACGACTACATCGTTGTAGACCAACGATGTAGTCGTCGTCGCCGTCCTGGGTTCGATTCCCGGGCCGGGCAAATTGTTATTGGGTTTGTTAGGAATTCCTCAGTACCAGCCACGGAGTCTTGATTTATGCCCGGTTGATGGCAATAGACTCGACCCCTATTACATTAGACTTAAACATAACTGGCGAAATGTGGGTGTACTATTAGGTACACGTCTGCTCAACCCTTTGGGGATTACAGTCGTGATGATGATTATTTTTTGTGTTTTGACATTCAAAAGTGCCTGTAATGGTCTAATTGAAATAAATGCTTTGAGTTTGAGTTCGATGTTATGTATGATCTTATGACACAATTCAAGAACTTTCTCAGTGTACCAAGAGTAGAAGACTGAAAAACATACTTCTGAATTACCCTGAGCCCGACATCTATTAACGTTACTTTGCACGTGTTTTGGCTCAGACATGTTCCCGTCTCTAAGTATGACAGTTATGCCATTGAAACCAAGGTCAAACCACGGGAGCCAAGATTGGTTAAGTAACGTTTGAGTAAAGAAAAATAATCTACACCATGTAAAGGTTATGGACACCCACATTGGCACGTGTTGTTATTAACTCAAAAAGTTTTTGCTTTGGCCCAAATTTTTCATGAATTTTCACATATTCTGTCCAAGATCTTATCTTTTTTATTCAAGATTATCTTCGATCAGCCAATGATAGGCAGCGATGGTACAAAATTTTAAGATGAGGGATATTTTCCGAATCGGATGTCTATTTACTTCAGCCTGAGTTTATACACGCTCAAGGTGGCTGGCTTTTTTAAAACACAGGTACAGCACAACTGCGAACACGGTTCCGGACACCGAACTGTGCCAGAAAATCATTTTTTTTTACACTAGATAGGATTGCGTTTGGCCGCATCTCGCCTGATGTGAAGCGATGATGCGGCCTAGGGTGAATCACGCTTGCCTAGAAGAAACAGAACTGGAGTAACTGTTAGTGTCCGTTTTGACCGAACTTTTACTTTTATTATGGCCACTTGACTATTGATATTCAGTGCCTATAAGACTCCATTTTATGGTGAGAGATGACATAAGTGTTAATGGTGGGAATTTAGTATTCACGTCTCATAACTTTCCTAACATTTATAACTTCATAGCTGTTTATAGATCAGATTCAGGTTCTCATTCAGGCTGACAATAAAAGCGGTACGGTTTCTTGAAATTCTTCACTCGATCGCCATTTTCCACTGACATTTAATTTTAGTTTGATGTTATGTCAAAGACTCAATACGCGTGCGTCAAGAGAACATCAATCAAGAGAACAATGACCGTCGCAGATTATTTAAATAATCAAAGCAAAGAAATAGTAGTAAGTGCATAGTTCAGCCAAATTTATTGAATTTGATTGAAAGGCGCAGAAATGTAAGACACACTTTTATTCTTAGTTTTTAACGATAAGATCACACATTGAATTTAATTGTATTTTTCTGAAAGTGTACCTGCAGATAAAATAATATTTCGTTGTTTCATCCAAATTGGAAGATTAATAGCAATTAAAGCTAAAATATACTAGATTAGGTACTAAAATATAATCCGCATTGACTCCCGAGCTTATGAGCCTATACTGAATGCTTTTAATAACAATATTAATCCACCGTGTAGTAGGGATTCATGATCGGAATAAAGACCGATGGCACTCGTGAATTATACTGAACCCTCAATAAGCGGTCGCGATAATGTTCACAGCAATTTTATTGGTGTATTATTATTGCAGATTTTGATGGTATTGTTATTTGACTGTAATTAATGGCCTAAAAGCGTGACTTGCCTTTATAACCTCTTCATGATGTAAGGGTTTCTGCTAATGTAACAGTCTGCTTGCCAAATGGGCTTGCCGTATTGTTTGCCCCTAGGTACGCCACTGGTTGTTATATATATTGGCAAGAGAGAGAGAGAGCAGTGATGATGACCCAGTGGTAACGGCCCCGCTATAAGATTCGAGGGTTCGAACCCAAACAGGAGCTTTGTGTGATTTATTTCACCACCGCTGCTCTGAAAACGGTGAAGGAACCGGTATTTCCTAGAACCAAAAATTTGATGACATGTGACATCGAGCAACCCGCGATGGACCCGCCTGGTGGATTATAGGCCCAATCCACATCTCACACTGAGAGGAGACCTGCGTCCCAGCGGACGTCGGAAGCGGAAGCTAGTTACGGGCCTCATGTAAAATTCCTTCATATAGTCTCAATATACATATACCTAATAATACAGTAGACCTTAAAGCTCTCCTCAAATGTCACCTGAAAGTCACATTACTTCTATTGAAAAAATAATTGTCTATTGAAGAAGACAATAAAGGTAAATAACAAAGTATCAGTTGAGAGTCACTTAAATTCAGTTTTATGCGCAGACACGTTCTATAATGTGTACCTATCTGCATTGGAATAAAGTTATTGGAATTAAGTAGGTGAATAGGTGGCAATGACAATTCCCAAGGTGTACAATAAAATTGGTAAACTTTGTATAAAAACTTTTTAGATGCCATGAAAATGTACTACTTACTAAAACTATCTACTAATTACTCAATGGCGTAATATTATTACTCGTTGCATTGCAAAACATACCGTATCCTATTTGCGAATTTGCTGACCTACCACAACCTATTCGAATATTTTATGGTTTTTGTAGGTTTGTTATGAGGTTTGATTTAGATAAAAATACTAAATCAATATACCAGGTTGAATAAGCAAAAAAATGCTAAATCCAAAGAACAAATGAAAAAAATTTAAGAAAAGTAAAACTTAATGGCATTTATTTACTAATTTTTTTTCTGACCCAAACCGGCCAGCGATGAATTCTAAATAAGTCGATTCATAGAGGTTAGACAGGTTGTTTTTTTTAAGTTTGATGTTTTAAACGAAAAGTACACGTGTTTTCCCCCACAAGTTTAGTATAATTTATGTAAAACGAATAAATTGTGATCATTTTGATTATTTATATGTAGATGAATATATTTTGTCAAAACTTTAAATTAATTTGAAAAAATATGGAAGGCCTTATGAAGCCCAAAAAAAGTTGCCACCATTAAAGTTTTAAGAAAAAAAGTAAAACTTAATAGCATTCAATATTTTTTTATCTGTAATGGCCAGAAGGAATTTAATGTTTATTGATAAACATAAATAGGTTCGACTAAATAGGTTTGATTTTTATTGACAATGCAAGTAACATTCATACAGTAATATGAGTTACAATTAAATTATAAGACTAAATTGATTTAAAACCTCAAACTATTATGATCGTTTGTCAGATAAAATTATCGACTCAATGAGTTACAATAACTTCATTAATTCCAAAATAAAATAATATGAACCATAATCCACGTTATATAACGATGGTTGTTACAAAACACACCGCTAAGTATTTTCAATTAATCCCATTGCTTTTCATGGCGTTTTTATGGAGGCCACTTAACGCAGACTGACCCAAATTGATTCAAGGGTAGTATGAACTTTTTAATTAAAAAAAACATTCACTGTTACCTCAAGTTTGTGAGGAAAATTCAAAATGGTTGCGAGTTTATTTTTAGGAAATGTGAAAACCACATCTATTTTTATTATTATGACTTGTGCACCAATGGAGAAGATTTATGATGTTGAAAACAGTATATTGAACTAAATGGAATTAAAATATAGACCAAAACTAGAAAAACGCTGTTTTTGTAATTCACCAATAAATAACTGAAAAATAGATCATTAAAGTCAAACTAAATATATTAAAAAAAAAAACATAATTATACGCAATATTGGCCTTTTTTTCAATGTTCTAAATCCGTCTTAAGTTAGTCTTACCTAAGGTAGATAAGAAGTTACTTGGCTTTGTTTCGTTAGCCACAGATCAAGAGTAAATAACACAAAATTCTGGAGATATTTTGATGATTTTTTTACATTTTTGTTTCTTCTTATTTAAATTACTAAACTTAATCCAAAGATAAAAATGCGGCATAAAAACCGTGACTCCAGGTTCGACACTAACCACACGAGAAAGAAGAAGAAGATCATTCGATAACATTCTGGGACACAAGTCTCCTCACCATGAGAAGGAGTGGGCTGTAATCCACCACGCAGACCCCGTGCGGGTCGGTGGATGACATACATATAGGTATGTCCTCGAATTTTAGGTTCTAAGACATGCCGGTTTTCTACCAAAGTTTTCTTTCACCGTTTTAAGAGATTTTATAAAACGTTAATGTTTAAAAAATCGTTTAACACTTTAATATTGCCATAATAGGTTGTAAGTTGAACAAGATGTCCTCAAATTAGTACATTGTATATTTTTCTTAAACGCAGATAACATTATGAACTTTGAACAGCCAATCACATGCGAATAATCTTTTGCGCAGTTACTGCAAACGATTAATGTCACTCTAATTTATTATATTATGCACTCATGTTTCGTTATCGATAATTATGCGATTTTATACTTTTAAAATTCGATTTGTATTATAAATATAATTTATCGAATAGAATCGAAAGTGTCAACGCACCCGATATACTGTCTTGTCAGAGTAAGGCCAACGAACCCACTCCCTTGCGTTGGAAAATATACTAGTTGACATTTCTACCACAAACTTAAAGAAGTCCTTTAAAATCGGTCGGCTACCAAAAAAGAAAGCTGAAAACAACTGAAACAAGTAAATAGGCTTAAAGGCATGGAATTTTCAACTCTTGACCGAACATTGGGAATTCCAACAGAGCGCGATTTAAATAAGTTTTTCGATCGATCTCGATCCAATTTGTCTTGCGAATAAACCGATCCACGCAATGGAACTTATAATTCCCAAAATAGAACTAATGTAGAAACAATGTTCTCGTTCAATAATCCACCAGCAATATCCCAGCGGTACATTCCGATCATGTCTTCTGTCACAAATTAATATAATTAGAGAGGCAACCGCGACTCGGATAACAGAATAATTAACTTAGTTTGTAGCCACTTATGAGTAAATCCTTAGCAGGTGTTATGTAATTAACTTGAACAGAGGTTCATGATAAGATGAAATGTTGAAAAGATAAACTAGCTAGTACGTTGTGGCCCCCGGCTCATGGCAATAGTATTGCCATGAGGTTTGTAGTGGGTTTTTAGTGGCCCCGACATAAGGTTCTGTCCAGAAGGAAAGTATCCATGAAGATTTCCCTACAAATAAACAATGTCAGGTACCATTGCTCTATGCCCGGGGTGCACACTGCGCTACGCCAACGTTTGATGTACCACCGTTACAGGCCCTTTCAACAACAAATATAACCTTTCAAACATTTCATACGTAGGTATCAATTCATAGTTTGTTAGAGCGATAAGATAAACTGTAACCGAAATTAGATAACGTTATCATCCCGCAATTATCAAATCTCGAATAACGTGGATGATGGTTATCTCGATATTATAGAAAAATAAGCATCCTTTCAAGTGTGTTGGAAATCTTGATAGGTCTAACCATTTGTCATTAGACATTCATTACACTGTCGTTTCCATAACGCATTGAGAGCAATGATAAATTTTGCAAAATTACAAAAAAATGTACAAATTCAATTATTATTTTCAAATCTGTATTGTTGCGACAGCTGGGCAAAGGTCTCGTAGCATTCCACTCCTCCTCGTTCAATTAATAACTTTTTAATTTGTTTTCCTCTTCTTTATTCGCTTTCTGCGTCCCTAGATGTCTGTTAATACCTACTATAAAACCCGTAATCCACAAAGAAGTACTGAACGAAACTTCCAAGGTCAGACCTTAGAAATCAGAGATTCTGTGGACCGGCCCCACTTAGTTCTTGTCAAGTTCAGCCTGTTGTGGCCACTCGAGTAGAAAATAATTCCGATATTCCTACTTATCAATATTATTACGAAATTAAATACATATTTTTAGACCCAAGCCACGTGTATCCATACTTATATAAATGCGACAGTAACTCTGTCTGTATGTCTACCTGTTTCCTTTGCACACCTTAACGGCCGAACGGATTTTGATGAAATTAGGAATAATTCTGGATATCTGTATGCATATTATGCTGGTTCTGGCCGGTAGGATTTTCCAGTGAAATAATTCCCGTCCTCGAGCGCAGAAACCGCGGTCAGAAGCTAGTTCATAATACAAACCCAATTTCCCACAAACAGGATAATAATCTGTTTGTAACTAAATCTTTTATCTGAAAACTGGCAACACCGCTTGCAAATTAGACAACACAAAGATGGGTATTTGACCGAATTCTGTGGAATTTGTGAGAGTAAATTAGCCATTTCATATTGGACCTTTTTGTTCCAGCTTATTACTTCAATGAAAATGTGAAAACGAAAAGGTCTTATGTAAAATAATAAAAAATAAGTAGCTACTTATTTTTCATGTAAACAGAAAATACCAGTGTACGAAGAGATTCCGAGTATTGTAATCAGCACGCATAATAATTTATCAAGCTTGTTTCATTCAGCGCCCATTTTATAAGATGAATAAATCAAAGTTACAGTCTCTCCCGACTTAAGTGGGCCCCTAATAAAATATTAAGGGTCTCCGCTTTAATCTTTTCGTCGATCGATTAAATATTTTTATTTAAAATGTGACGTCGAATATCTATTTTCTTTTTTACATTCGTTTTCTTTGACGTATTATTAAATATAGATATACATATAATCATTGAACAAAAAACACATTTTTTAATCATTTTATTTTTTTAATTACAGTCATTTCAATTTTATTTTTCCTATGACAGCAAGCCATCAGCAACTTTATTGCACCGATGATAATCTTTATCATCGGTGCAATAAAGTTGCTGATGGCACTTTGATTTTGACAATGACGAGAGGTAAAACAGCAGAACTGTGAAAGGGCTTTAGGTAAACGTTTGATTATTTCTGCTTTTTCTAAATTCCTTGTTCTTTAAGATTTATTCTAAAAGCTTTAATTACAAACCACATTAATTCTCAATTATTTATTGCGTACCATAATGTTTATAATGTTTACATTCAGTTGTTAAGGAAATAATTTTAGAAACAATATTATGCACCCTGTCGGGCACAGCATAGATCAACTAGGAGAGAGGAGGAAGGACACTGGGTGTGTATTAGGATAAACCCAGCAAAATTCCTTATCTTATCCAAACAAGGGAAGTAATAAAAATTACTAACGTGAATCATGTTAACGCGTAGTTTATTTGTTATTTTTAATACCAACATCCATTCACTGGTAAACAAATTTTGTTTACAGTCTACGTTTTTAATATCGGAAGATACGATTATTTTTTAACTAGCGACCCGCCCCGGCTTCGCATGGGTGCAATGTAGATACTAATGTTTTCTCTACTATAATATGCATGTATATACATATAAACCTTCCTCTTGCATCATTCTATCTATAAAAAAAACCCGCATCAAAATCCGTAGCGTAGTTTTAAAGATCTAAGCATACATAGGGACAGACAGCGGGAAGCGACTTTGTTTTATACTATGCAGTGATTAGAATATTTATTTATATATTTCAGAAGTTACGAAACTAACGTTAGGAATTATTATTATAATTTTTCCGTAACAAGTTTTGTTTTATTTATATTAAAGGAAATATTAGTAGCTGTTGTTTGCGCAAATCATAAATAATTAATTTCTACATATTTCAGGAGACGAAACCGTTCACCAACCTTTTCACAACTCTGAACATCAGAAGCATAAGGTCGGATGTATAAGCGCTCTATATTTGAACGTTCTACCTTATGCTCAGAAGCATGAGGTCAGATGTACAAAGTCTCTGTAATTGGTACCTCCAACCTTATGCTGCTGATGTCGAGAACTATGTTATAGGATAGAATGCAGCTGAAAATCAGTATTTCACATTGAACGACTGCCTATCTGACCTCTGCTGCAACCCAGTTACTCAGTAACATGATAACACATTTATAAGCACTGAAATATCACGACCGTATTTTTAAACATTGAAAAAACATAACAACGGACTCCATTGCTACTCTATAAAATATCTATACTTACAACATGTAGGTAACCTACGGGTCGGCTCGTCTGAAAGCGTCTAAATTGATCAGTAATGGAGCTTAAAACGTCATACTCGCTTTTACTGGCGGCGTATACGGAATTCGTATAATATTGTTATGTTAGTATTGAACCATTAGGAGACTGATAGTGATAAGGTTTGGCTGTTACTAACGTCGAAATACGCTTAATTCGAGTGAACGTTCATTTTTGTTTCATTTTATGTCTAGACTGTTCACTTCGTCTGTAAGATGCAGAATGAACGGCAAAAATGGACGGAAGTCGACTGATTTCGACATAAAGACATAGGAGCACTTATTGTGTGAAGTTTTTGACATTTTTATTAGTTTGACTGCTACTCAAGCAACTGCTAACATCTTGCATACCTGTGATATATATTCTAAAAGTAACCTTTAATCTAATTATGTATTTTAAATGCAAATCTTTCATTACTCACGTATTCAGCAATACTTGTAATAAATATTGCTAAATTAGTTATATATTAGTAACACATGAATTCAAGTTTTCCATGGCACAAACTACGTAACGCTAACGGGTAAGATTCTTATAAATGCTCCTTTTCCTGTCGCTCTTATATTTAGTTTGAAGGAAGCAGGCATTCGCCGCAGATTCAGTCTGGTGTGACCTATGAGTGTGAAATATTGATGTTCTCTTCCTAAGATCACTGAAATAAACGTTTAATTGAGTCATAACTTCGATTACAACAATCTCAGTAACACCACTATTGCCCACAGCAAATGCCTACTCACTTTCGGAGAACAAATGTCTGCCTAGCCTTTTACCAATCACAGCCTCCAGTCAAATCGGATGCAAATGAACACCAGTATTTTTCAAGGATCACCCCAGTTACTTAGCAACGCGGTAACCGTAATATTGGTGGTCAGACTATCGGGTTTCTAACTAACATAGACGACTATCAAAGATCTACGGATGGCATTCAGGACCAATGAAGGCGTAATAAACCTTCGATCAACCCCAATAGTAAGCGACGTGCTCCAATATAGCCACGAGCTCCTTATTTAGCGACGAGCCCTTTATTGAGTCATGAGCCCCTCTCACGCTCAGCCCATCCCCTCATCAGCCCAATACACGTTTTTGGAAAATATATCGTAAAAAATACACTCGCTCAAACAAAATAGTTTATTTCGTAAATTGAACGTCAAGCTGCTTGAATTCCATGTTACAAAATACTGTCAATAAAACGAAAAACAAAAACTACGAGTTGTTTATTCATTTTCAGGTATCGACACGACAACGTAAAGGTTTATAGGCGAGTGCGACGCAATAAAGGTGTATAACGATGTGATAAAAATACAAGCCTTATAACATGATGTGAATATTATGATGTCCCAGTTTATATTGGACATACCGTTTTTAGTAGATAAAATACGGTTGCGAATATTTTATTTTGTTCGAGTTTTTTTGGGCTGAAACCTACAGTCCTAGGTACATAGCTGCACGCAAAACTAGAAAGGACATTCAGGATTCATTTAACACTTATGTAAAAGAGTAGTTTTGACCACAGTAGAAATGCCACATAGAAAGTGTTATTTGCCATTGAGGCCCAGACTAGATTAGTCCGTGTTTTGGAAGTCAGATAAACTGTTAACTATGAGAAATATCATCCGTCTTGCAGTAATCAATACAACGCAATGCAATGCCTTCAAACTGCTGCGGACTCGTACGTTGCAAGTGCAGTACTTATTATATAATACAATACACAATAGGTGCCTTTATTTGTTTAATCGTTGCCATTACCATACACGTCATAAAAATAAAATTATGGCCACATTCTCCCATTTATGGTGAGCAAATTGAACAGACAAATTGCTTACTAATTGCTTAAGTACTTAGTAGGTAGGTTATTGTGTTGGAACCGAAGTTACCGAGTTATGAAAGAAATACATATTACAATACATAGGTATTACAATATTGTAAAGCTCAGAGAACATTTATATACCAACAAATATTTGATTTGTAAAACCGGCTAAGTACGGTTTCGTAGTACCAAACAATATCTTTAACGCTCATTCATATGTCAATTTACACATAACAGCAAAACTAAATTTGTTTTTCATAGTATGTTAATGAAAAACAAAGTTACTGCTGCAGTTTGATGAAAAAGTCCCATATCTCAAAAACTAATCAAATCTTATTCAAACTTATTTTCGTTCAAAGTTTTTTTAAGTTCTACAAACCTACATTTTTTCAGAACTTTTCTCTTGTTACTTTAGAAATTAGAGGGGGACACAATTTTTACGACTTTGTAAGCAATTATCTCATCAATCATTTACTTAAGAAAAAAAGTATTTGAGGAACCCCGATAACATTTTTCATGAACTATCGATGGACACACTAAGTTATATACGTAGTTTTTTTTCAACCCTCAGTTACGAGTATGGAGGGCCACCCTTATTTATATATATTTTTTAAATTATTTCACATCATATTTGTGAATTCTCGATTACTGACAAACGTACTGACTGGACAGGTTCTTTCACCTCTATCTGGTCCTTTCTTTCAAAAGACCTTCAGAAAACACTGCCCTCAATACCTCATCTAGTTTTAAAACATCATTTATTGTGACGTTTTTTAAAAATAAATTTACAGAAACACTTCGATATAATTTATTCTATGGTTTGGCTTTCTATGTGCGTAAAAACGCCCTTCAAATGAGAATGAGAAACAATGCAATCGGCATTGTTTCTCATTTGACGGGCGTTTTAGTGATAAATAACGAATGTTAAAGGTTTTCCTACATCTGCACTTTTCCACCCCTGTCCGCTGTAATGAACAGGCAGCCTTGTGACCGCTCTGTTAAACTAACCTACCAACTTGGTAATTTTGACCTTTCTAAAATCGCTTCGATTTCAGATGCTGATTAAACTAAAATGGAAAGTAATTTCACTTTCTTTGAAGAAGTGTTTAAAGAATCTGCTAACGCTTATGGAACAGTGGAATGAAATCACCTATTCTCAGTCACCGATTTTCAGATAATTTTATTGGAAAATGATTATAGCAAGGTAAGTAAAAATAACTGGAGCTGAGACTGAACTATTGATACTATACTTTTCTGTTTCATTTTTATGTATGTGCAATCAACAGTTCAGTCACTTCAAAAAATAATTTTTGATATGGAAAACTGATAGACACAATAAGCACCTAATTTTATTGCAAACGGTTTGGGAGATAAAAAGGTCAGTTCTATTTGGTTTAAAATATTGGTCGGTTTCGTTTGTTTTCAAATAAAATAGGGTCACTCAATACGCTCGCTCGCTGAACACAAGTGTGTTCGGATTTTCGAATTGTGGTAGGTAACGCAGGTTGCTTTACCACAATTTGTCAAAATGTCTTTAGAGAATATAATATGCGCAAGTTTACTACGAGTACGTCTATTTACGAATATTGTGGTTACGCCTTAGCTTAATTAATTTGATGTCGACAGAAACGATGAACACGTTTACACCATGCTTAAGCGAAATAGACTTTATGTACAGGACAAACAGAGCAAACTAAATGTTAAAATGATGGATGAGTGACATGTAATTTGATATACCAAAAAAAAATCATTTACAAGACACAATAAATTATTTTACAAACCCAGATGAGATCTAAACTGAATTAAAAGTACAGTTGGTAATATTTGGTGTTTATGACATATTTTTTCAAGTGTTCACTGTGTCGTCAGACTTTTAAAAGCAAATGTTTTCTAAGAATTGCGGCCCATGCTTATGAGCGTTTACGTCTATCGCGCGAAGTCAAGTTTAGGTAATTCAATGCATTTTTTACACACACAGAAGCGCGCGTGCCTGTGTGTATAGCGCTGGCGCGCTCTCGCGCGCTATAGTCAAACTAACCCACTATGATCCGTTCGAGTGCAATTGTTGTAGTAAAATTTAATTTGAATTTGAATTTGAACGTACACGGATTACTAAAGTACGAGTGCATAAAATAAGTATTCAATAATATATTGCAAGTATAGCTATAATTATGATTAATATTAAAGTCGTTTTTTAGTTATTCAAACATGAATTTGTTGATCTAAACTTTAGAAAGAAACCGAACTTCTTTAATTATTATTGATTTGTGACTGATTAATAAATATTTCTTATTCTATTCAAATAAATCACTTTATACGGATTTACTTACGTTTATTTTATATTATATTTTAACCTGACGCGATGTTCCTCTTAGTGACACCTCTTATGAGGGAAATACAATAGGTTGGCGTTAACTTTAAAAACAATTTATGTTCTTATTTACAAAAAAATAAGTAAAAGTTTTAATAAATAAAATTCGTATGTAAAAAAATTGGGTAGATATTGGTTGTCACTAAAAATATTGTCAGTCATCAAAAATAATAATAAAAAAATTTAATCATCAAAGTACCAAGATTTTTTAATCACACTATAAACGTCCGCTATCCTTCCAAGTACGACTAAGGTCAACTCGGGTCAGGCAGAGCGCCGAGCGACATGTCCTCTCTCTAGAAAGCCTCGCGGCGGTCTGATTTGAAATTGCTCGCGCGCAGTGATTTATAGTAGTTTTCAAATATTTATAGAAAAATAATCACTGTAAATTATTTGAAATTTTAAATTGGATGTTTTAAAGCATATGTTCTTCTATTATATTATGCTATTATTATATTAAATCAAGTAAGATATATCGGTGAAAAAATCATTTTAATTCCTTAATATTTTACATTGTTTGAACTTTAATTTCTTATATAAAGAAACCTAAATCAAAAAATTTTCTTCTCCAACTATATTCCTTAGGATCTTAGCAATAGGTAAAAAAAAAAATCTAATTAGGTTTGCCAGTGGTTTCCTATAATTAGAGCGTCGAAACTGACGCTAAAAGGGAAATTAAGAAAACCTCTGTTGAGTTATCTTGATACAATTTACCAATACTCTATTAATTGAAATATTTTTCTCCCCAACTATTGAGACAGCGAAATTTCCTAAAGTTATTAGTAATTATCATTTTTGTAAAATAAAGGGTTGATGGTATTAAAGGGTTTGAAAAGTACTGTTTTGGAGTCAAACAGCGCATGGACGGCGTAAACGCTCTTATGCCAACGGCCATGATCCTGTTATACCGTTTATCTATTTTATCCAACGTTAATATGCACTCATAAAAATATGAATAAAATAATTATATTTTCAAGTAATGACTAAACAATATTACAAACACATTCGTGCTAGAACACTTTTATTAAAAGTCTCACATTCTATAAAAGTAGTTACTCAACCTTTATTAAAGTAACCAGTTTGCTTCGCAGACCCTCTGTCTTCGAAAGGCATTAACGAAAAGATTGGATTCAGGATTCAGTCTGGAACTTACGGAATGTTTATTGTTCGGAAATATGACTGTGGCAATGTCCTTCTAGAAGAGCCTACCCTACGACCTAGAATCCTAGGTACCTATCTATTTTATTACTCTTTATCTGATTCTGAAGATAAATAACACCACAACGCAACATTGTGAGCATTTATAAAAGAACGGGGAAAATCAGTCGTTATGTTAAAGTAAAAAGCTCATTTTTCCTCAGAAAGTCTTAAGATATTTATCGCTAAGCGTGGGCAAGGACGAACGCTCAAATAAAGTATTAACATAAAAGTTTGACGTTGGTATTTTTAATATCAAGGATAAAAACAGTTGAATTAAGGCCTCATTTGGAGGAATTCTTTTAGCAACTGATATTATTTATGTTGAATAAAAACAGAGCCTTAGCTCTGTTTTTATTGTACATACGAGATGGCCATCGCCCGCGCCCACATGAAACGTCGATATATTAAAATGTCACCAAGTGATACGAAAAACCCACTAACACACAATATTTTTGACGGCAGTCTACTGCTTGCTTTTATTTAATAGGTACTAGCACGTCGCCCGCGATCTCGTCCGCAAAAATTGTGATAAATCGGCTAATAAGCATGATATAGATTTAATTTATGACATATAAGCACCCACGAATAACGTAGCTTTCTACCAGTGAAAAAAAAATTTGAATCGGATCAGTAGTTCCGAAGATATTACCACCATACATACAAACTTACAGACAAACTTTCCCTCTTTATAATATTAGTATAGAGTATAGATCTGTAATGTTTGCCTACCAGATATGTATGCAATTTAGCCGGAAAATTAATAAACTCAGTAGGTAGTCGTAACATTTTTCGGGTGCAGATAGTGGATTTGAAGTGTGGGCACTATACAACCTTTTGGAATATAAATTGGAATTAATTATTCTGTTAGTCAGTAACCGTGCTACTAAAAAACTAATCGAAAATGGCAGCAAAAAAAACGCTCATTATACCGTTTTCACATTCCTATCTTGAAGGTGTAGGAAAGAAGTAAGAACATGTATTCGCGCAGCCATTTTTATTTTTTTTTAGAATAAGAATAATTTATTAGCTTAAATAATTTATTTGCTTTAATAACGGTCCGGGGACATTTTTATGAACGTATAAATTGGGCCTATACTACAAGTGCCCGCCAACGCTGTTTTATAAATCATTTTGCAAAATACAACCTACAAAGATTACAAAAAAAAAACACAATCTTATAATAAATACGATCTATTTCTATATATATTCAAGACGGAAAGGGGTGAATATCATGTTTCTAAGACCATTTCGCATTCTTACTGATATACATATTATATCCGACTCTGCTAATAATATTACGCCATGATTTGGCCGACGCACAGTGGGCTGAAAATCGACTTTCATAGACATGTAATACTTTTTTCCCAAATGTCCACTTTTATGACTTGAAAATGTTTTGGGAGACTAAATCCATGCCTAAAAATATCAACATTATGGAATAGCATTGCAAACAACGCATAAAAAATTTTTTCTTTAAAAATTACTATGGAGCTGGCATGAAAAAGTCTTATACCTCCGCCATCGTTCAACTGGCCCTAATTTCCTTGCAGGTAATTAAATCTTGAATTATTTAGAATTTTTTGACATACTCCCCGAAGCGGCCACTGGTGCGACCTTTTTTTTAAAAATCGCTTTCAATTTAATATTTTCAAAAAATATTTTTAATCAAATGTTTAACTTAATTTAAGCTTAAAATCTACACGGACTACTTAAACGATGCACCCGACCACTACTTTGTATTAACACGCCACATGATCATAAAAAAATAAGGTCTAAAGACCTAATAATGTAACGATCCTAATTATGGTCATTATTTTATGAGTTTAAGTAATATGGTTATTCATATCTATTCTATGAGTTAGCTAATGAGGGTAGTAAGTAAATTAGTTTAATGATTACACTAAATAACGTCGTTGCAATAAATAGGAGAACTCAAAATAAAATCAATTCATTTCGCCTTACGCATTGAAAGTACAAACAGTAATAACATCACCGTAAACATGGAAAGCATCGTAACAAATCTTGATATGTTCGTTATTTTAAAAGGTTCAGCCAAAAAAAAACGATTATCAGTTTTTATTTGAGACAGTGTTATCTCGATTGAGATGTAGTTTATCTGAGGAAGATCGTGTGACGTTTAAAGAATTTTGCCGGAAATTTACGAGAGCAGTAGAGAAACGTTGGCATTCTGCAAGCCGAAAAATGGAGTTATTCCGAAAGGAATATGGAAACTGGCTTGAGAAAAATGTCGACTGGCCTAGCTGCATCAAAGAAAATGTTCAGGGAGCTTCAACATCTGTAGCTCATGAGGAAGAAGAGCCATCAACATCATCAGTTGGTACTACGAGTATCACCAAACGGAAACTCCCTAGAAAACCTTTTGAAGAGTTGGGAACGAAGCAAAAGAAGAGACGGAGTGGTGATTATTTGAACAGTTATTGCAGTGAGGTTGTTTATGCAGCATGTACCAAGTTGACGGAAGATGGAAGAGACAATATTGCTTCTGTAATTGAATACTTATTGAAAAATCCAGAAGCAGTTAATAGATTCAAGACTTGATAAAAAAACCGGCTGGCAAGGAAACCTTTACACCCCTAAAGTCGCTTGGATTAATGCTATCTCTTAAATTATCAAAATGGCAATATATGTATAACTTTGAGAGAATCAGCAATTCGAGAAGGTATTAGAGACTTATATCCTTGCTATTACATTTACAAAATGAAGTACCTGGACCCACCAATCGAAGCATTTTCCATTGGACCACACACATCACTGTGAACTATGCCCAGTAATTCACCACTTCTCGAACCAGCATTTCCAAAAGGAAGGCGTGACTGCTTGCCTTCACAACAAACAATACATGACGTTTGAGAAATGTCACTTTTCTTCTCAAGTTCCATGCCACTTACTGCAACAGGCATCTTGTTTAAGTACATGCTGTTTACATGGCCTAATCTACGATGCCATGTAGCCACAGATGCAAACGTTGTAGCCTGTGTGCTCTCAGGAGTTCTCAACTTGTAAACGCCATTTGTCAATGACGCCACGGCGACCAACTGCTCATTTTTATTATAAATGTTGCATCCACTGGTAGTAAACACCACTCGGTTACCGTTTCTGACCAACTGACTGACAGACAATAAGTTTGTGGTTAACTTTGGCACACACAACACTCCTTTGACAATCACGTCGTATTCACTGTCGTCAGTAACCGTCGCAATTTGCACGTCACCCGAGCACTTCACGCTAAGCTTTTCTTGGTTAGCAACAATAATTTCTTTGATATGATGTTCGGTTGAGACATTTTCAATCAAACTTTCGTTTGAAGTTAAGTGAGCGCTCGCTCCCGAGTCAATATACCAATCGTTTTTCGAAAAACTGCCATTTAGGAAGACGGCATTGAACGCGTTTGTTTGTTTACGTTCACTCGATTTGGTATTTGAAGAATCCTTATCAACAGTACATTGATTCCGGTAGTGCCCGGTTTGTTTACATCTATAACACCTCTGTACCCTTTTTGACTTTGACGTTTGCGAATGTCCGTTGTCTTTGGTTCCGCCGTGACCAGTGCTACCAACCTTATTTTTTCTAAAACTTGCAAATGCCCCGCTAGCGTCGCCATCATTGTTTTCGTCCAAATCCATCAACTTTGACTTAATGGCGTCGGTGGTGATGACGATTCCCGAATGCTCGATCGCCATTATCATCGGCGAATATTTCTCCGTTAAACCAGCTAACAATAAACAACCGATCCACTCGTCACTGATCTGAAATCCAGTTCCGCTTAGCTTTTGTCCAGTCTCCACTAGCTGTGTCACATAACTTGTCATGGAACTGCAATTTTCGAGACGAATCGAGATAAGATTTCTCAATAAACTGATCCGTCTGGTAAAACCGGAATCATCGAATAAAGCTTTCAGCTTATTCCACAGCTCCAACGACGTTTTGACATCCTTTACGTGCACGTACAAACTGGAGTCGATTGTGAGAATCAATTTTGCCTTGGTCCTCGCATCATCAGCGGCTTCTGAAGTCTTCCCGGCAACAGCTTTTATGCAATGCTCCATGTTCTCCAGGATCAGAAAATTCTCCGCGGCGAAGCACCACTCCGTGTAATTTTCCCGCCCTTTTAGCTTTGGTACATTCACCAAGTAGTTTGTCGACATGATAATTTTTGTTTATCACTCGCGACCTACGCTAAAAACTGAGCTAAACTAATAATTACGACTGTCCCTAGCTAAAATATTGCCAAGCTGGGCCCATAACCTATTATTAATAGAAACACAGTTGTTTTGTTCTAGCACGTTGCTTTATTTCTCACAAAAGTGAGTTACCGGAAGAGATTCCACAGACAAGTAGAAATTATCTAGTCATAGACTTATACAAATATTGTTTTCAATTACAAAGCTAGTTACATGGTGTTGCCACCAGACGGCACCAGTATTTATTTCGATATCAATAAATTACAGTGCAACTAGCAAAACAAGAGTGTTATCCACCTGAACCCGAAAATTCCATCACGGTTACAGATAGCTCAGCCAGAATTTTTCTGCAGGCTCTCTTGAACCTAACAGTGAATAGAATATTTAAATATTTACCAGAAGATTTAAAGCAAAAAGAACTGATTTTAAGGCAGAAGGCCTTCACGACTGCTTATGTAATATTGTCTCTTCCATCTTCCTTCAACTTGGTACAAGCTGCATGAACAACCTCACTGCAATGACTGTTCAAATAATCACCACTCCGTCTCTTCTTTTGCTTCGTTCCCAACTCTTCAAAAGGTTTTCTAGGGAGTTTCCGTTTGGTCATAGTACCAACTGATGATGTTGATGGCTCTTCTTCCTCATGAGCTACAGATGTTGAAGCTTCCTGAACATTGTCTTTGATGCAGCTAGGCCAGACGACATTTTTCTCAAGCCAGTTTCCATATTCCTTTCGGAATAACTCCATTTTTCGGCTTGCAGAATGCCAACGTTTCTCTACTGCTCTCGTAAATTTCCGGCAAAATTCTTTAAACGTCACACGATCTTCCTCAGATAAACTACATCTCAATCGAGATAACACTGTCTCAAATAAAAACTGATAATCGTTTTTTTTGGCTGAACCTTTTAAAATAACGAACATACTCGTATCAAGATTTGTTACGATGCTTTCCATGTTTACGGTGATGTTATTACTGTTTGTACTTTCAATGCGTAAGGCAAAATGAATTGATTTTATTTTGAGTTCTCCTATTTATTGCAACGACGTTATTTAGTGTAATCATTAAACTAATTTACTTACTACCCTCATTAGCTAACTCATAGAATACATATGAATAACCATATTACTAAAACTCATAAAATAATGACCACAATTAGGATCGTTACATTATTAGGTCTTTAGACCTTATTTTTTATGATCATGTGGCGTGTTAATACAAAGTAGTGGTCGGGTGCATCGTTTAAGTAGTCCGTGTAGATTTTAAGCTTAAATTAAGTTAAACATTTGATTAAAAATATTTTTTGAAAATTTTAAATTGAAAGCGATTTTTTAAAAAAAGGTCGCACCAATGGCCGCTTCGGGGAGTATGTCAAAAAATTCTAAATAATTCAAGGTTTAATTACCTGCAAGGAAATTAGGGCCAGTTGAACGATGGCGGAGGTATAAGACTTTTTCATGCCAGCTCCATAGTAATTTTTAAAGAAAAATTTTTTTTGCGTTGTTTGCAATGCTATTCCATAATGTTGATATTTTTAGGCATGGATTTAGTCTCCCAAAACATTTTCAAGTCATAAAAGTGGACATTTGGGAAAAAAGTATTATATGTCTATGAAAGTCGATTTTCAGCCCACTGTGCGACGCTCCCCGAGGTAGGTAATACGATCGCAACTAACCAGAGTCTCAATATCGCACGACGGGCTGCCTGATTACTTACCTTTGCCATATCCTAAAAATGGAAAAATATTATATCGTTCTAAATTTAAATAGGAAAGATGTTTTCACTCTCAGCACTTAAAGTTGCAAACGGGTTTAAGTAAGGAACCTGAGCTTTGAGTGGTGGGGAATCAGATCATCAGTTTTACATAAACCCCAAGCTAGAAAAACTTAATAGCGAGTGATAAATAAACAGTAATAAAACATTGTTTAGCGCTAATTCGCTAAACGAGATTTATGGTACAAGCGGACTTTTAAATCCAAAAACTTTAACAACGTGAAACTCTCAGTAGTCCAATTATTATCAACGTTCAAGAATTGTAAGACAGTTAAAGTTAAAACTCAATTAGAATATTTTAAAACTGGCGTTGAAGTTTTGAAGTTACGTTTGAATACAATTTTGCAATCGACGGTTTGGAAACCTATCTTCTGGATTTCTTCACAAGATGTCTGACATATTCTGTGTGGGCATATATCATACAGGTATTTAAACACAGGGTGAAAGCAACACCGACGCACAAACGGTTTCCACTTATTTAGTACATCATTCTAACGGGGTTATGGAGGAGGGGGGGGGGGGCATAACCCCGTTATTTAAAAAACAGCTGTTTCCTTCAAAACTGCAATAACTACCCGGTCAAAATGTATGGAAAAGCTGATCTTTTTTTGAATTACCGCTGAAAATTTTGTATGTGGGGGGGTTCAGAAGTACATATGTAAGTACTGAAACCGCGTTAACCGTTTTAGCGTCGGTATGCTTCCCACCTTGTATATGCAGCTATACGAAACCTTAATAAGTTAATTCTACAAAGATCATTTGGCGTGTGGCCGAAACTTGTACTAACACCGCCCTCTTATTCTCCAACACATGTCGCAAAACGATTTCACAAATGCGTACCAACAGCGTCATTCGAACGACAATAGAGCACTGTAGCTTGGTAAGGTCATTTCACTCCATGGAATAGTAATATAAGGTCTACTACATCATTCTGTGACGTTTGAGAAGGCGTTAAAATAACATCACCGTGAAAGCCTACTGATTTGACACCATCAATCATCGAATAAGACAGAATACGCAATACTGTACTGAAGGACAACTTTTTCAAGAAACATTGAAACTGTCCTATTTGAAGCATAACTGCTGTTGTGTGTACTGTAAATGTTATTAGAGCGAGTTAAATTACCTAGTTTTTTTTTCTTATTGCTACGAGGTTACGAATTTGCTACGAATTCTCGTAGCATTGCTACGAATTTACAAAGCTTACTGCGATTTTATAAAGTCATGATTTACGTCTATCTGGCATTCTTCTAGCATTATGATTACCTATCCTGATTACCTACTATACAATACACTGTATAGCCTTAAAATAGGAATCTTTAATTGAATTTACAAGAACACGATTTTTTCAATGTTGCTGCTAAATATCGTCAAAGTGAAAGCTGTTCCTTACAATAATGGGGGTTCTAAACAAATGGCACTCACTCACACTCACTTCACTTCACTCACTTTTAAAGCTATCTTACGTATTTTTATTTTTTCATCAGTGGTATCGCTGATAGAATCATAGAATGTCACTGTCTACCCCTCAGGCGTTTTATGTTAGGACTCGGATAACGAACTTTTCCTTCAATCATGTAGGAACTTATTTCGGGATTTAACGTCTACTTGATCAAGTTTCAACCAACAAACTGAGTGTTTGCCTTCCGATGTGAGTACGTCGCATTGTTGCGTCATACTTATCGGTACATCATAGGAAATTAAAAGCGTTTTTGTGGATACCGACACCTTTCGAAAATTGATTTGTTATACTATTGAAACCGCTGAAAATGGTCAAATCAAATAGTAAACGTTGGTTTGTTCCGACGGCCTTTGCCTATTGGTAATTCGTTCACGTACCAGTCAACTTATTTTTTAAAATATCCTAAAATGTAGACCATCTTATAATTAAACGCACAGAATTGTACAAAATCTAATCAATAATATCTATTTTTTACGTTTTTATTTAAAGAAACATTTAAAAATATAAAAGACGTGTGTAAAAGAATGAATAAATGAAATGTGTATTTTAACTAGCCAGATTTACGTAGTTTATATTTTTAATCAACCATTATTTTTATGTAACTTCCTAAAATGTGCTAAATAATTTCGTGAGTTTAATTTAACTAGGATAACGTAGATCAAATCACATTAAAAATATGACCCACCTATTAATAAACAAAAACTACATGCTGCAATGAGCTACTTCTAGAATGGAACGCGACATAACTTTAGAATCTTTTATCAATAAGGTAAGGTACACTACACACATTCATTCAAGCATGATTTCGTTTGGATTCTAACATTCACGCCAATAGCCGCCAATAACGTATTCCCTTTGCCTACATTGATACGTCATGGTATGCGCAATCCCGTAATATGGGTTCCCACATCCGGGAATGTCGAGAATCCCCCCGGATTTCAAATGCAAACATAAAAAAAATACCAAGAAAAGTCGTATTTGTAGCTTCTTTTTTATTTTAGTAACGGCAGCTGGCCGCTCATTCATGAAGTTTAAGAAGAATTTAAGATGTTGGCTTTGGCCTTTTTCGTATTGTCAATCTGTAAAATAAAATCGCATCTGAACCAAAAATGCTTTTAATTATTTACGCTGCGTGAATTCTTTCAAGTCCTTTATTGGGTTATAAAATCATCTCTGCCATGTTTTCCATGGGGCGGGGGTTTAGGTGGGTAAATACCATGATCCTCTCAGCCTCATGTAATAGCAGGCGAATCTATAACCATAAATCGGACAAATGTTCAAACCCCGCACGGCGATTAATATGGTTTTCAATGGTGATGGCACGCATTTAGGTTTCTACACCGGACATAATTTAGGTTATTCCATACTAAACCCGCCTTATCAATAACTACGTGTTCGCACAACTATTTTTTTTTTAATTGGAGGATTCGATAAGGCTGCATCTTTAAAAATCTTCGGATCAATCGCATAACCAGACTAATATCTATAGTGCATAAGTGTTAAATATCGCATCAGAAAAAACTACGTGTACACGAGGATCCCAATACTCTAGCAAGATCACGAACTTATATGAAGGCTTTTCGATGAATATTTTACACAAAACAAAAACGTCTCCATTTAAAAAAAAAATGTCTAAATAATCTCTAAAATATATTGACGGATAATCCTTGCATTTACATTACTCAAATTACTCAAAATGTTCTCACCAAAATCTAGGACAATCAAGTACCTACCAGTCGCAAATATTCCCAAAATTTCATTCTATTTTCTTCAAGTATATTCAGACAATTCGATCTCGTTTTGTAAAAGAAATAAAGCAACGTATCCACTGATACGCAACACTGACACATTCAGTGATGCGAGCGGAATACAAAAATACTGATGTGCGCACAAATTGTTTTTGATTAGAGCGCGCGGGGAAATAGTATCGAACATAGGATGACACGCCTCAGCAGGTCGACACTTTTAGATAAGTTAAACGTTGTTTATGTCGGCTATTTCTCGTCAAAATAATAACACACTATCATGTTTGGCTATTTGTAGTTTCTGGATACAGATAAGTAACTACCTATCTTAAAGTCAAACTTGGTATGCTTTCAAAATTAAAACTTAGCTAGAACTCTTAACTCATTTTTTTTTGCACATCATTGTGATATCACACCAGTAATCACCGAAGGTTAGGCAGAGAGAGGTGTGCACAGTTTCTTCGGCCACATTACTCTTGTCCAAATAAATTTAATTAAATGAACAGAAGCATCTAGCTAATGTAGTAAAACATAAATAAATCACTCCGGATAATTATGTTGTCTGATGACCCGGTAATATAAAACACAGAGTGTATCAGTTCGTTATCTCGCTCGGTGCAAGGTCGAGTGAGGGAGACGGATCATTGTGACACTTGTACCACTTTTACGATTGATTGATAGCTATTGCATTTTTTGAAGTTGGGGTCGGCTTCCTGTCTAACCGGATGATGATCAATACCAGTATTTTACAAGGAGTGACTGCCTATGTGACCTCCACAGCCCAGTTATAAATAATAAAGAAAAATTTACTTAGTTCGCAAACACGGTACCTACAATATTAAAAAACCGTGAGCCGGGGAAAAAAAATCCCTGGACTGCACACTAGGATACCCTGTAAGGCTCACATATTAGTTTTAACGGAACTAATTACAAAAAGAACAGAGAAAACATTTTAATAATGAAAAATAATTAAGTTAACAAACTAAAAAGTATTATGTATAACAGTAATTTTGAAAGAAAGTTTGAGGACAAGAGGCTTGGTGCTTTTGGACTGCCTTTTTGACCTTCACAGCCCAATTACTGATGCTACACTACACTAGATGTTTGGTAACAAATCCACCTTCTATATTAAACCACAACCAACAATAAAATGCAATTAAACCCAAAACAAACGATTTATGGCAACTCCATCCAACAAGCTTTATCTAAAAGTTTTAAAATACCTACTGAAGCTAAACCCTTATTATTCACATAATTATTGAGAACATGACAACCCTGTTATACCCAGCCTGACTTATTTAACTTTTTCAATTTCCGTTCATCGATAATACTTACAGTTTTCATATCATGTTAGGTTGTAAGGAATACTTACTCAAAATGAATTCAGGTTAATACTTTAAATAAATAATAGATAATAATACCATCATCACTGACAGGACTATTGTAGCCAACAAGCCTGATATAGTGGTGGTGGATCGATCAGAGCAGCGCGCAATGATTGTTGACATAACGGTCCAGCATGATGGGAACCTCGTGAAAGCCGAGAAAGATAAACAAATCAAGTATCTTGACTTGGCTCGCGAGGTTGTCGACATGTGGGAAGTGGACAAGGTATAAATTATATACAGGTGGTATAAATGAATGATTACTGCTCCAATATGTCATAGTAGGACGAACAGAAACTGGTCTCCCTCGTGGTCCTACTAGTAGGACAAAATAGTAGGACCACAAGAAAACGGCGGACTCGGCCATCATTGTGCCGATAGTCGTTTCAGCCAATGACTTAATTGCCAAGAGCCTCGACCAATACCTGGATCAAGGGCTTGATTCGGAAAGCGGTACTCCTGGACACGGCTCGTATTGTTAGGAGGTTCCTCTCTCAAGAGCCCTGACCACCGGTAGCTTGGACCCTGTTCTCGGTGCCGGTGGGCTACTATTTTTTATATTTTTAAATGTTTTTTTTTAATGTTTTCGTAAGAAATATTTAAAAATGTAAACAATAAGAAGAATAAATGAATACTTTAAAATAACCAACCATACCGAAACCATTACATACTGAGTTTCCTCCAGCTCGTTAAGCCGTTTGGTCCCGGCTGTCATTTGTAGATCTATGCCAGTCGTTATAGGCATGGCGTGAAAGTCTGACAACCAGTTTTACTAAAGGGTATCGTATTACCCAGTACTAACTGGGTTGTGGAGGTCAAATAGACAGTTTCTCCAGAATCCTAGGCAGATTTTGAAGATTAATGTCAATATTCCATAGCAATTATGACACGACACCTCTTAGCGTCATCCAGTGTTCAGTTTGATTGGTGAAATCCGCTCATGTAAGTGGGTTTACGTTTTAAACGGCAAAAAAATTGTTTCCTTTGAAATTGTAAACGAGAAAAACCATCATTTTAGGTAAAAGATAAAAACGGCACGGGGCCTCGTGAGTTTAGAGTTATATTTATTTGCGAAAGATCAAAGTGGCTATATCGAAAAGGTAATGTAATTTGCACGTTATTAAATTTGATGTTCCAATGTATGTAGGTGCTCGTGTAAGGGATATGGGCCTTAATGTTTGGTTATCCGTTAACTGTAGGTATTCGAAAAATACTGGGTTAACTCTATGGTTAATGGGTGAGGGAAAAGCGGGTTTTATTTACAGCTCCAATATTGTAGCCTTTATTATATTATATTATATATTAGTTCAATTTATGTTTTGAAAGACAGTTTTGTAACAAAAGAAGTGACCACGTTGATCACTAGTTAATGACATGGAATCTTAACTTAGAAAATGGCAAACATTAATAAAGCACACTTTTCAGGATGAGAATTTTTGCGGAATTCAATTCTAGAGGAGATTTGCTTCGACCCGCGGAAAATATTCAATTGGAAATCCAGAAAATCGCATATTAATCATTTATGCCATGTTTTAACCAGGATAATAATTTCCAAGGCTTGCCTAAAGAGGCTTATCCCGGGTTGGAACGTCTTGAGACATACCCATTTTCCTCACACACAAATTCAAACATTTCCAAAGTGGACGAAGGGAAATAAACATCTAAGAATTTTTACGAATTATAAGAAATTGCACGGAAACAATTTAGGATTTTCTTTTTATGAAACTCAGGAAGTTTTAGGTAAGTACATACAAAATGGCGAGGCCGGTGTCACGTCGGCAAAATAATTTCACTGAGATGATTAGGTGGTTGTGACACCGATTTTATATTTATAGATCGGTTGATAGATTATAATTTCCTTGGGTCAAGAGGTCCAACTAAGACTCACTTAAACCGACTAGAGCGCAGAGCATAGGACTTCCTAGTTGACATTGAATAATAAGCTTTATTTTCAGTGTCTCGCAGTGCAAACTTGAACGAATGTTATCGGAAACTTCAAACGACTTCTCGAGCGTCTTTGAGTGCGCTCGCTGGGACTCGTTTGCAATTCAAGATGATTCTGATAAAGTTCATTCTTTAATGTCACAGAAAATACATTTTTATTTTGTCTCTTCAGGGAGAGCCTAACTATATTGTGGCCAAAACATTAATGCTACGCTGACTGACGACAATATTTACGTTATGACACGTGTAACCTTACACTTTCTAAACAATCACCAAGTAGATCCAAGTTCAATGTCTAAAATTACATAATAACATACTTTCACATCACTACAATTAATAACCATTACAAACCAATTATTAGATGAAAATCGTATGCCCAACAAACGTTAGAAGGTGTATGTGTAAGCGATTTCTGTAATCTGTCGGTAGTTAGTGGAAATTTAAAAAAAAATTATATGGTAACAGCGAGTCTATTTCAGATAGAGGTACTGCGCAATACAAACTTAGAGCAAAACTAACCGCCCGCTTACACCACCATTAACTAAATACATTTAACACGTAAGTAGTTAAAACAAAATTTCAGAAACGCAACGTGATTTTAAATTAATTTAGCATTAAATGTGTTTAACGGTTTGTGGTGTAAGTGGGCCTAACATTATGTCAACAGTAAGTCAGTGTCTCATTAATTCTACACGTTAGAACAATGAAGACAATCTCGTTAATGATGAGTTATGGGACAATGGTTATACGACAAGTCAGGGTCAAATCGCCGAATTTGGCGCAATAGGAAGGTACGTTCGAAATAATTTAAAAAATATGTGTCTTATCTCGGGCAAAATACCCATATACAACAATAAACAATATTTTTTTGTGAATTGAATAAAATAGAAAAAAAAACAGTAAATAATAAATAAAAAATTAGAACATGGAGGTATGTACCCATAGTTTTCAAAAATAACATAATTATATTCATTCGTCATTTTTTTTTGTTCCCGCTTAGGTGAACAGAAATAATGAGATAGCACTTTTGTGATTTCAGGATAAAATCAAAAACACAAAAGATGATAACCTGCGCTTTTTATCGCTTATTCTGTACTCGGTATAAAAGTTCTGAAAATCAAGGCGACTTACACTTAGATTCCCAATAGTTGCAATGCAAAAAATAATATTTAGGTACGTACTTATCTACCTATAGATACGGTATACTGTCGTGTTACATGTGAGTACATTATTTTTACCTTGTTGTTATTACAAAAAATAGTACCTAGATATAAAGACGAGATATTCACCCATCACCTGCAAAGCAAAGCCGCTAGAAAGTTCAACTAGAAAAAGTAACGAACACTTGAAACAACTCGAAAACTATTCAAGTCGAGTATGGTTTCAGTAATTGAATCTTTTGTCTGGCTTATAAACTGCTTTTCGGGTCCGTCTCCAGTGTTACCGTTAAAATCTAATCTCAGTTTAAAATACAAGTGCTCGATAAATATTTTAACAGTTACTGATGAACAAATCTGCATTAAAACTCGGTGCCAAAATGTCATGACAATTTACTTATTATCGTTTTGTTTATAGAAGAGAGTATACAAAACTTTTTTGCAAAAAAAAACCGACTTCCGAAAATAACACAAAAAAAGTGGAAAATAACTTTACTTTCGGAAGTCGGTGACTATTGTTTGTTTCATTGACTTTTTTGCCACCGACTTCCGAAAGTAAAGTTATTTTCCACTTTTTTTGTGTTTTTTTTGGAAGTCGGTTTTTTTTTGCAAAAAAGTTTTTATTTTACCCTTTTTAGTTATCGCATCACACACAAATCCTTGTCAAGTATCAATTTCGCAATTTCTTTTACTTGGATGACATATTTTTTCCAGCTATTTTAATTTCAAAACCAAACTGCTGAACCGATTTCGATGAAATTTCTATGGGACCAATCGGGAAGTAGATCCATTCTAAGATAATAGAAGAATATAAGATAAAAGAAGAATTTTTCAAATCGGTTCATAAATGACGAAGATATGAGGTAACAAACACAAAAAAAAAACATACAACCGAATTGAGAACCTCCTCCTTTTTTGAAGTCGGTTAAAAAGAAAGAAATGTAATCATATTTATCGAATTCGGGGTCCTCCGGTACGGGTGCCTCAGGGATCGGGGTACTCAGGGACTAACCCTTTATATTAGGGGTGCAAAATCAAAACTCGTTTTTTTCCAAGATGTAACATATTTATCCTCAAAATATTAATAACCTTCAAAATATTTACCCTCATTATCTATAAATTGCTGCCATTTAATCGGAGGTTCATTTATGCCTTTGCGATAGAACTCTGGGGATCTAGATTCGACAAACTGTGTGAAAGCATTTTGTACTGTCTCCTGGGAAGAAAATTTTTTACCACGTAGAGAATTGTCCAAATCACGAAAGAAATGGTAATCAGTTGCAGCAAGGTCTGGCGAGTACGGAGGATGACGTATGGTTTCTAACTGCAACTCCTGTAGAGTCACAGCGGTGTCCCGTGCAGTGCGAGGTCTTGCGTTATCATAGAGCAATAATGGTGAAGATCGATTCACGAGTCGGGGCTGTTTCACTACCAGTTTCGCCATCATTGTTCGAAGTTCAGCACATTAAACATCTGCTGATATTGCTTGACTAGACCCGAGAAAGCTATAGTGAATAACACCATAAAGAGACCACCAAACAGTTACCATTAGGGACATTTTTATTGGTAAGCTTTGCTTTAGGGCACTGTTGTGGCGTTTAACCTGGGCTCAACCATTGCATTTTTCGCTTACGGTTATCGTAAAGAATCCACTTATCGTCACATGTCACAATTCGATCCAATACTCCTTCATTTCTGTACCAATTCAACAAGGCAGCGCAAGTTTCAATACGCGTTTCTTTCTGCAGATCAGTCAAATCATGAGGCACCCATTTTTCATATTTTTTATCTTATTGATTTGATGCAAATGAGTAAATTTTTTAGGTAACGTTAAACCATGCTGCTAATTCCTAGGTAGTTTGACTCGGATCGACTTCCACCAACTCCTTCAATTCAGCGTTATTCACCTGCGTCGGTGGTCTTCCATGTGGTTCGTTCTTCAAGTCGAAGTTTCCATTGCGGAAACTTTTAAACTAAAAACGCCCGGTGCGTTCATTAGCAGTCTCCTCTCCAAACGTAACATTGATATTCCAAGCCGTTTCTGGCGCGGTAGTTCCGCGTCGGAACTCTTATTTAAAAATTACTCGGATTTTCGAAGTATCCATCTTTTCCGTCTAAGCTAAATAAAAAAACAATTGAAATTCGAAAATCGAATGTTGCAAATTTTTAAAAGAAAAATCTCATACCGGTAGGTATAATGTAAAAAAACGTTTCACTCGAATATCTCACACCATGAAGGTTTAATGTCAATTCAAAGTATCTATCACTATAAAACGGCAATTTCATACTTTAACCCCTATTATTTAGGCTACATAAAATTCTTTGAGTATATATTTTTTATTTTAGCGTAAGATTTTAATAAAATTTAAAAGAGCGTTGCATAGCTTACGTGTACTACGTACGAGTATTATTTTTTGCCAAAATGTTATGAAATAAACTGAAAGTTTCATCGGTCCTGAATTAGAAAAAAGAACTACAAATACTTTTACTTGTACAAAAATAAGATTCTGAAAACGAAAAATACATTTTGTTTGTGCAGATATTTACAAGCATTGACTGATTGAGATGTTTTGAAGATGACTCCAATTATATTGGAGTGACATTTAATTTAAATACTAATTGCCAGGCGAGAGATATAACAACATTCCAAGTAAAAGCATTACAAAACAAAAAAAAACTACTTACAAAAAAGTTTTCACATCCAAACTTTTTTCTCACCAACCAGCACTTCACTTCACTTTTTATTTCAATTTTGGAATCACGTCACTTTTTTTCTTAATAGTCGATTGTTTTCCTGATGACGAATTTATTTAATCAATTATTTTCACTAGTGATGATTTTGTGACAGTGATAAGAGATTATTGTGTGTGTACGTTTGTTTCGTACGCGCGCGGTCTTGCTACTGGTCGTGTTGTCGGGCGGGCGGCCCGCCCAGATGTTATCTCAGAAGTACAATTGTACGCGACGCGAACTATAAGCGAGAGCGGGGATTTAATTGTTTTGTTTATATTCTGGTTTGTTTTGTTTAGTCTATTTAAAGTGTGGTGTTGTAAGTTATTAGAAATGGTGGAGTAATTTTTGAATCCATTTTACTTTTTCATTGGCGCCTAAATTATTAATAGACCAATAATAAAGAATTCGAAAACAACATTCATATCAGGTATATAGTTTTATAAGGGAATTTTATTTTTATTAGATTTTTGCAATCATTATAGTCGCAATTACGGTGCTTCGTCATTGCTATAGCCATAGCAGTGACGTAGTACCGTAGCTGAAAATGTTAAATTTTTGCGTTATATTGGAGGTTCCAGTACTCGAATCATATAATATTACTATTATTACGAAAAAAAAATCTACTGGAAGTTTTTCGTCGGTTACTAAAAAAACAGCCGTTTCCAACTAAACTGCATTACTTACACGGTCCAAATGTATAAAATTTCTACCTGGGGTTGTTCAGAATGATGTACTGAGTACGTGGTAGCCGATTGTGCGTCGGTGTCCCTTCCACCTTGTATATCACCCGCTATCGCTTATGTCTTGCACCAAGCCCTCCCACAGGACACCCCGTTGCCGTCAATTGTTTCACTCGTTAAGCACTTCGTAAACACGTCCGTTTTAATGATGAAGGCTGCAAAGGTGTCTGCAGTTTTTATACCTACCTACCCCTTAAGTGTTTGTTTTTACGTAAACTACTAGAACTATTTGATAAGGTGACTCAAGGGTACGATTTGATTTGTAAACAGAATAAGGGCTCGGGACAGGTGGGTTTGTAAAACAACACAAGAGAAATTTACTTACCTTGAACACAAGTAAAACTAATTTCGTGTGTTTCAGTATTAGCTCAAGAACTGAGCCGATGGATCGTTTTAAAATTAAAATACACGATTGTGGAAACCTAAATAATAAAAATTGTAATTGCCCAAAAATAAATAAAGTAAAGCAAACCAAATACTTAGGGGTAGTAGTAGACCAGAGATTATCCTGGTATCCCCATATCGAACAAGTGGCTAGCAGGGTGAGAAAACTGTGTTGGTTGTTTAGTACACTGAGACATATTGTGCCAAGAAATTTATTGAGACATAATAACACTTCTAGAAATCTCCTTAATGAGATATACGTTGCTTTGGCTCAGTCTGTCTTAGTTTACTGTATACCTAACTGGGGGGGGTCTGCAAAAACTAAATTCATAGAAGTAGAGCGTGCACAACGTGCTCTGATAAAAACTATGTATTTTAAGAAAACTAGATATTCCACAGAAAGTCTTTATAACCTAAGCGAATTACTCTCAGTAAGAAAACTATACATAGTTCAAACTATATTAAAGAAGCATAAGACCCTACCTTACGATGCATCTAAACTGGCAAAACGAAGAAAGCATGCTGTTGCAGACGTCCCCCAAACAAAAACTTTGGTTGCCTCCATGCAATTTAAAACACGGTCTTCTCGTTTATATAACAGAATAAATAAAGAAATATGTATATATAAAAATCAGTATTACGAATGCAAAAAAAATACACTGAAATGGATCAAACCACTTACCTATGAGGAAACGGAAGAGCTCTTGAAACCCACAGCATAAACTCTCACACAGGGACATAAACCCACACATACACACGCATACACAAAAACACACATACACATTGCACACACACACATACCCAAGCACACACACACATACCCAAGCACACACACACTCACACACATAATCTATTCTTGTGCTAATTTTGTCTCCTTAAATATGATAAATTTGTTATAATTATTTTTCTCTTTTTGTTATGGAAGAGCGGAGCTTTCTAATACAGGCATTGTTTGCTTAAAAGAAGGCTCCAATCACAAACTAATTATGTAATTTGGTTGAAGAAATAAACAATTTTGAATTTGAATTTTTGAACTGGTACGGTGATCTTGGGTTTTTGGAGGTAACCCGACGTTCTGCGCATAGATTGTGTTGCAGCTGCTGGGCTGTGGTGTTTAGATAGGCAGTCGCTTCATATAAAATACTAACATTCAGCTGCATCTGGTTAGACTGCTAGTCAATCCAAATATGATTGGGAAAAGGCTGGGCAGATAATTACCTACTTAGCTATTTAGGGTGCATATATAAACAGGGCGGCGCCGCCAATACGACAGTAAATTAAACTGCGTATATCTCATGACGTTCCCAGTCTGCATACATAAGTTCAATCGAATGTATGTAGTTTAGTCACAGGAAATTATTGTTCATTTCAGCATTTTCTACATGATGTAGATTAATAGGCTAGCACTGACACGTTAACGACCTCTGCATCGGCATGAGCACCAAATCAAAATACATGTTGCCAATTGGCTACTTCAAGAACCTGTGCCAAGTTTGTTCCTTAAATTGTATTTCCAGGTGCGCATTTGCGCAAATAAAAAATTATAAATAAGGTTAGTGAACCAATATTTATAAATGGTGTTGTATTTCATTAACAGTTTTATGCTATTTAGTTTGTTTGAAAAATATATCTAAGGATTTATTTGATAGTTTAAAAATATTCCAGTGAACTATTTTTACCGATGTTTTCATTTAATGTCGTATTGTCGCTGCCACGTTGTATACGAGAAAGGAGGAAAATCTTCATTTAGAGAAAGTAAAGTCACAGATCAATTGATATTAATCATCAATTAGGTACGTCATTCTTTGATGCAGTTCCCTTTATTTACGACCCAGTTTATTATAGGCCGATATGACACATACGATATACACTGGCAGAACATGTTTTATATTAACCTGACTGATGGACTAGTACACTGGCAATCGTTCTCAAAGTTTTTGCGCATTTCTGTAAGGACTGGCCAAAGACTATACAAGGTGTTGCTTTGCATCCTCGTCGCATTCAAGGAGATAACTACCTATGCTAATGATTCTCGACCCGAAGCAATAATAAAATGGGTAGGTAATTTTTATATTTTTTCTCAACATCGGAAATCGATAAGTGTACACCATCCGTATTAAAAGGCAGCCCGTCTAATACTAGCCCTATGACCACGCTTTCACACACACACACACACACACACAAACGTAGACGTTTATTCGATAAACGGGTGATTCTCCTCTTTTGAAAATGGCTTCTATTTGAAATAGTGTCAAATTAAAACAACTTAAAAAAGCAGCGTTTATTATTATTGACCAGGTACCGTAATTTATATTGATTATTTACGTCTTCTATAACAACCTCCTGAATTTTGACGAGGATGCAAAACTACACCTTGTATAACCACTTGACTGCGCATACAGTGCCCCGACGCGCGACGCTCGAAAACTATCAGTGTTTTGTCGCCTATCCTATGCACAGGCTACGGTACTAGTAGACATTTAGTTGTGTCCAAGTGTTAGACCTGTGTGCACGCTAAATTATTAAAAAATATAACTTTTAATACAATTATAACGCATCAAAATGCCTTCATGCGCGGTGAAGTGGTGTGGGAAACATTCCAAGACATCTAGTTACAAAAATGATGGCATAACTTTTCACCGGTAATTAAAAAGTAAGATTTTTTTTTATTTAATCAGATTATGAGCGACCGCAGGTGTCTCGTTAAAATGGTAGCTGGGTGAAAGAGCACACGTTTGATTTCCGCTTTGATGTCTTTTGGAAAAGTCTCGTTTTTTCATTAGACAATTCTAATGCTTCCATCCCTTTCTTTCCCTTTGTGTGTTTAACGTAAAAACCTGTGTTACCTTTAATAGCTGAAATTGATATCGATAACAGTTAAATTAAAATTAATAAAAATGCTATTCAATTCAAATACTGCAGTAAAATACCTATCTACTTATAAACGACTTTAAAAAAAGGAGCAGGTTCTATGTTCGTTGGATTTTTTTTATGTATGTATGTTCCAGGATTACTTGAAGACCGAAAAGGAAAATTATTTTTCTGTCGCCGACCTGGACCAAACTGTGCACAACAATTTTGATGTCCTCAGGCATCGCTGGGACTGATCGTCTCGATTCATTTTAAAAATCATTCATTTTAAAACTCACCAGTATCAAGAATGTGCATTCAATACAATGAATTTAATTCGAAGTTGCCTATGGATTTTTTGTTTGTTATTTGATCTCTGTTAGTCATAGATGTTTTGTTTTCAATTTTTATTTTCTATTTTATTTCTACTTTTAATTTTATATAACTCTACGATGCTTTATTGAACTTATGAGAATGTTGTGTACACCTGTAATTGGTACCTACATAAGAACCTTATCCTATACATGTTTAATCTTTAATGTTTGATGTATGTACTGTTGGCGTACCTATTTTTAAATAAATAAATAAAATCAAAAATAACTAGGGATCAGAATAGGTAGTGCTATTTTAGGTCATTGAACTTGAATGATAATGTTAATATGGACATGCCCCGGGATTCCCAGGAATAATTTTCTGAATGTATCGACATTCAGAAAATTATTCCCGGGAATCCCGATGCTGTGGTTTAACTTCATCTAGTACATCGGTACTAGATAAAGTTAAATCACAGTATAGATATCTATCATTATTGCAGGGCTGGGCAGTATTTGAATTACTTGTAATTAAAATACGTAATTGAAATACAAAAACGTATTTGGTATATTTTGTATTTCAATTACTTGCTTAAAATGTAATTTGTAATTCGTATTTCAAATACCTGACGCAGAGGTATTTTGTAGTTAGTATTTCAAATACTTATGACTTCAAAATACATTTTAACATAAATACATTTAACCAATTAATGAAATAAAAATCAATAATACATAATGTACGTTAGAAAAAATATATTGTCTAAATACCAAGCCATGTGTCGGATTTTTATATGGACAATAATTATCACTTGGATACATTATGTGAACGTAGATAGATTAGATATACCTAGCTTTTTTAAGTTCTTTGTTTCGGGAAATCTTGAAAAACTGCCACATAAGGACTGACTCTCTATTTCTTAGACATACCACCTACACTGTGATATTAAAAACTTCTAACTTATTAAACATTCCTGAACGGCTTAGAATAGTCTTAATTTCATCAGCCAATATCAGCCCATGTAATCTAATAACCATTTTAATAAGCGATGTTGTGCAGAATTATTATGTGGGGTATTCAGCTTAAGTGGGTTTCTCCAAGAAGTGACCCGCATTGTAGGTATAGGTACCTACGTTCTTAGTTAGGTTTGGTACCTACGTTTCAGACTGCCCACTAGAGCCAAAAATTCTTAAGCGCCACCTGGGACTTAATAAACAATTCTAGAATAAATTGCGTTTCAAAATACTTCACCTTGATTGACCTGTCCCAATGAGTGTCGTGTAAAGAAACTCTTTTAACTAAGTGACAAGTCATAATGTCGAGAGTGCGAGGGGTAAGTCATTTTGCCTGTTATAGTTTTATGTTATAAAAGTCCCAAACAAAGGGGAGAAATCCTTTTTTTAGCCTGTTGTGTCCCAGGCCTCCCTTCTGTCTTAAATTTTTTCCCACCAACCGATTGATCTGGAATTTTGCACACACCGTTAGTTCTGGTGACAATACATTTTCAGACAGACATTTCTTTATCCTGCAGCCCGAGAGAACTCCTCAACTTTTAATAGCGCGGACTCAAAACTTTGTAGATGCATTTATATTTGATGGATCCTGCAGCCAGGATCGTCTTCACACGGGGAACTCCTCAGCAATGAATAGCGCGGACACTAAACTTTGTATTCGCGTTCAATTTTGATAGATAAAGATGATTTCTATCATGACTTCAACCTGCAACCAGTATCGTCTCCTCGCGAGGGAACACTTCAACGATTAATAGCAGGGGTACGAAAATTTGTATTCGCGTTCAATTTTGATGGATAAGGATGATTTCTATCATGAACTCATCCTGCCAGGATCGTCTCCTCAAAAAGGAACTCCTCAATCGTTCATATCACGGGCACGAAACTTTGTATACGCGTTCAATTTTGATAGATACAGATGTTTTTTTTTTTTATAATGACCTCATCCTACCGCCAGGATCGTCTCCTAGAAACGGAAGTCTTCAACGATTAATAGCATGGATACGAAAAAAGTGTTGAGATAATAATGCATTATCGGAAATAATTACGACAAAACAAAAATAATAAATTATTGAACAACAAAAACCTTTTTAAAAATAAGCTTTTATAAAAATGCTTTTAAAAGATGAAGATAAACCTTGGAGTAAATAAAAACGAAAAGAAATAGGTTTCATAAAAGCTTGTCACGTATGTATAGTTTTTCTTTACTTTTTCTATTCACGTGACGTGAACCTCTGATTTTTCGGAATCATGTGCGTATTGTATAATTAATTATCACTTGCTTCGGTGAAGGAAAACATCGTGAGGAAACCAGTATGCCTGAGAGATATTTCTCGACGGCATGTCATTCAGAGTCAGAGGACCATGGGCGGCATAATAGCTCTGACACCAGGTGAGGTGAGGCACTAACTAGACGATAAAGAAAGAAAGAAAGACTTTCTGCGCCTACCGTTCCTGTTGTTTGAAACTCAATCTGTGGCTACTTCTCTCCAATTCTGGTGCGACATGCGTTATTTCATGTTACAATATTCTTTCTCATTCATAGAGCATAAATTCCGTTCTACCACTGAGAATTTCTTGAACGGCAAAACTCAATACACTTCCCACGCTCATTAGTCGCACTTTCAGCCACTAACTAATACTAACGAACACAATGTTTACCTACACAAATAATTGGGTTTGTTTCATCAGAAACCTATAAGGTTATTAAGTTGTTATATTATCATGTTTAAGGTGATCCTACCTACGGATATCAATAAAGGTTAACAGTGACTGGAATGTCATAAGAACGTCTTGTATGTAGGTTTCTTCTACTTAAAATTCAGAGATTACCTGCCTACAGTTCAAATATCGAAAGTGTGAGGTATTGACGCGAGGTATCGATTGTTGGGGTGCATTCATAAACAGAATACCGAAATAGATTCACAGATACTTAATCAATAAATATAGGCAAACCTCGACAAGGCACTTTCCCAAGAATAGAGAAAAAAAATCTGTGTTTTTATTTTCATCGGTTTGATTTTGGATGTGTTGAGTATGTAAAGAATTGCCCAACCATTTTCCTACCAGTGGTTTCGTAAACGGTAGATTTTCTCTCACTCTCAAGTAATTTACGTCTGGAATGATGAAGTGTTACAAGGCTGTTCCGTAATGAACGTAGGTGGCTGAAATGTACCTGCTCGTAAGAAACGAAACTTTTCCGTAAAATGTCACTGTGGAAACTGCTTACTAAGTGCTTCTGAAACGAAAGTTGAAGATTTAAACGCTATTCTATGAAATAGCGATTGCTGTAGGCTGGAAAGTAGATGTCAATAAAAAAAATGAAAAAATGCTGGATACCTAGTGCCTAGGTACCAAAGTCTTGACTTGATGGACAAATAAAATGCCGGCCAAGTCCGAGTCCGACTCGCACACTAACGGTAAAAAGGTCGATAAAAGCACATGGGCGTTTAATTTTTAACTTTATTTCTTTTATTGCTAGCGGCTACAGTTAAACACATTAAGTTTCAGAAGGATCAAATCTTCATCGGTCACCAATGCATAATTATTATTGTTATGGCAACTTAGGACATTAGGCAGGTAGGTAGACCTTAATATACTCCCAATGTTGTTCACATTATTTCAAATTCTATAATTTTATTGCAGTTATCTATTTATTTATCGTCTACTAGCGACCCGTCCCGGCTTCGCACGGGTGCAATGTAGATACTAATGTTTTCTCTCCTTTATTATGCATGTATTATACATATAAACCTTCCTCTTGAATCACTCTATCTATTAAAAAACCCGCATCAAAATCTGTTGCGTAGTTTTAAAAGTCTAAGCATACATAGGGAATTAGGGACAGACAGACAGCGGGAAGCGACTTTGTTTTATACTATGTGGTGATAGTGATGGAAGACTAACAGCGCATATCGTAAACAATGTTTATCGCGTCATACCTTAATCCTATGCTGAACAGTAACAAGTCTTGAACTTACCAGCGTTCTAAAGAACTGTCCCAAACAGAACATTACTATACCTAATTACAAATGTACAAAATATTGTGTGTTATGAATTTATATGATGACCCAAGATAGCTGAAAAATCGAGAATAAAAGGCGAGTGATTCCTGGAAGCTATTAGGTACCTACCAAAATAACAATAAGATTTTGATTTTAAACTTAATGTAAACATAATACTGACATGAGTGGAGCGGGTAGCCCATTGATGTAGCCTAAGTATTTTTCCTCAGAAACTTCAGGTCTTTATTTAGTACTTAAATAAATAAAAACAAATGTTTGTAATTAACCGCCATGAATCGTCAATTTGGTGAATGTTTGTATCTAATCTACAAATACCTACTTACATACCTAAATAATAATTAGGTCCGCTTAACCTAACAAAGAGCAGACAGAAATCATCACGGCAGGTCAAAAGATCACTGTGTGCACTTCAAAAATCGTTAATTAACCAACGTGTTTGTTATGAAATCTCAAAAATTAAGTGGTTTATTATTTGCAGATGGACACATACATAATAATATGTGTTGTTTGTGTGGTGATGAGATAACCCGCCGCGACCTCGGCTATTGAAGCAGATAGCGCGTTGAGGGTGCACGGGAAACTGGACGATTGGAGACATGCCTGGAAATGTGATGAAAAGTAAATGGAGAGAGCAATGTGCAGTGTGTGACTGTGTGTAGGTACTTCTTCTTGCAAATAGCACGACCTTATTTTCAATCTTATTGACTGAAAACTTCGCAGACTCCACGGTATCCTTCAGGGGCAGGGCAGACGTCACTTTGGCTGTTTTGGAGGCACAGACGGACATATTATTGGTATTGTTACGTCGGCTGCTTTACGAGAACATTCTAGATTACGACCGAGTCTAGAATGTTCCACCATGGAACTATCTAGAACATTCATTTTCCATTATGGAACTTTCTCGAGGTTCGAGAAAGATGTGGAAGTTAATGGAAGAATAGGTCCGACATATGAAAGTTCCAGAAAGTTGTCGAACTTTCTCGAAGGATGAGTCGGCCATATGAAGGTACCAGCAAGTTGTGAACTTTCTCAAAGGATGGGTCGGCATTGCCGTCGGGTTCGCGGGAACGGTCAGTCTGATTTTGGCTACACAACAAAGCGAATTGAAGTGAAGTACAAGTGCGATATCTAAGTGAATAGTGATCAGTAGCGACTTTGTGATAGTTATTTAATTGGTGGTGTTTTAATTTATCCCACACCAGCTCGTAACAGTATTCTAGGGACTCTCTGGAGTTTGGAGCTAGATAGAAAATATAATCTGATAGTCATTCTGAAATAAATTTTATTAGCTGGCTAACTACTCGTTATTATTTTACCCACTCATTTTAAAAATCATGTACCTAGGTGGTGTAGAGTTGTGACCTCAAACCTGTATGAGTATGACACAGAGGCAGTACAAAGTACCTAACCTAATACTTAGGTACTTGAAACGATATCTACATAATATTAATTCACCTTGACATAATGTAAGATGAACTTAACCCGCCATAAAAGCCAGAGCAAACCTTCTCCTAGTACAATCTATATGACTCAGTAAGTCCAGTCCACAGTTCGCCACATATCAAAAGTCCCGCTATAGAAAAACAGGCAGTATCTTAACGCGGCATATGACCGCGGCATGGACACCGGCGCACGCGCACGTGCCTGTCACGCTAACAAACAGCGGACGATCGCACCGAGCACCTTACGCAATGCTCCCGGAAGCACTCGCGTTATGGATTTATTTATGATGTAGGTATTTTTGAGTTAAAGTGTGAGTGAAAAGGAGTAATTCTAGTAGTGGATTTCTATGGGTGATGATGGGCACATTATTAATATTATTATGTTTACAGTTTGCTACAAGAGACGCCTTGGCAAGAACACTAGTCAGTAATTGAGCTGTGATGGCTCAATGGTAATGTCTAAAATGGCAGGCCCTTAACTTTGGGTAAATTATTTTCATCACTACCGCTCTGAAAAACAGTGTAGAAAACATCGCGAGGAAACTGGTATTTCATAGACTTCCAAAAAATCGAAGACGTGAAATATATCAGCCTACATACATGCACTGCGCCCGTGTGGTAGATTGCGGCTTTCTGCCACCAAGAGGACCAGTAGTAACCAGGGGGCCTAAAATGGCCACTTTAGCAGAACATAATAGGATAATAATATGAATCACATTGAAATTCTTAAAATGGTCACAGACACTGTTATTATCATTATACCATTTTACGAATTGTAACGTAATTCATATTATGTTCTGCTAAAGTGGCCATTTTAGACCCCCAGTTGTAAAAGGCTGATTTTGCTCCAGACACCTCCGATGTAGCTAAGTTTAGACATTTAAAAACATGAACACTCTTTTAAAAGCTGTACTAGTGAACAAAATCTATCAGAAATTCCAAACTAAAACCAACTTTTGAATACTTTCGAAACTTAAAATACCTAATTCATGTTATTTCGAGGACTAGATATAAAACTTCCAGAATTCTTTTCATGTTTCAATCGACAATCGACAGTTGGATTTCTTAAATAAATACTTTGAATTCTTTCTGTCTAAAATGAATTATTTTTAGTAAAAACTTGTTTCAAGCTTTTTAATTAAAAGATTTTAAAGAAAACAAAACTTGGCCAGTTTTGTTTAAGCTTTCAAAGATATGTACATTTTGCTTTACTGAGCGTAAACAATATCATTGGTGTACAATCAAAAGGCGAAAATGTCTAATAAAATTATATTTATTTAATCTTTTAACTTAAAGCCATTAACATTGGCATTTAATCCTATATTGTTTTGCTCAAACAATTTACCGAATAGGGAACTGTACAATTCATTCTTGCTCTCATCACTCCAGGAAGCTGATTTCTCAGGAGCCATATAGTTCACCAACTGGTTATGAACTACATACTTTATCTTCCTTCCTTTAGTGGCTTTCGTATCCACTTTCCTCTTCATCTTGCTTCTCATTTGCTGTAATGCTATCCATTGACGGCTCAACTGTACAGGGTCCGAAATATCAGCAGACTTACATTCAATTAATTCTCTTAGCAATTGATGATAGAAGTCGCTGTCATCAAATATCTCTGGGATATATTCATCATTGTCTTTACGGTCTCTTGTTGTTGGGTTCACTTCTGCCTCTTCGACATCTTTACTTTCCTCTTCTGGGATATCTTTTTTGTAACCAATAATGTCATATTCTGATCTTTTTAGCTGTGTACGTCTCACTAATTTCTCTCTATCAGATAAAATGTATGATATTTGTTGTAAGACCGTGTTTGTTGGTGCATTTTTAATGTTTGTGGCTGTAGCCATACGTGTTTTGTCATTCCATTTTTGAATTGAGGTGTCTCTGAATGATTTGAAAGCTTTGTGGGATTTAGAGATATCAGTTTCATATTCTTCAAGTTTGCGTTTCTTTGCTGATGCTGTTTTGTTTTTAATTTTAGGTGTTGAAACCTCTTTTGTAGATTCGTCCTCAGCATCAGTGTCTGATGGTATCTCTTCATTGTCCGTGTCACTTGGGATTTCTTCATCACTGTCTTCTTTTGTTGTTGATTTTGTATCTGCCTGTTGTTTGCCCAGTTTTTTGTTACAAATTGTCTTTGTTTCTGGATATTTGCTTAAAAGCAAATTCTGAAGGGATAACAACCTGAAAAGATGAAATAAAATGGATTAGTAAAGAACATTCATTAGGCATGACTCTATCTAAACATTTTACTATCAAAAACGAAAATCTTATTGTATTAACAAAACAATCAAGAATTAAACTTACTTATCCAAAACATTGTTAACATTAGCTTTAGTTGCATTAGTCTCTTCTAAAAATTCCTCATTGTCCTTCAATTCACTATAAGCTTCAGGCATTGGCATCTGATTAGCAGTATTCACACATCTTTGGAGATGTATCCTCATCTCCAACAAGCTCTCCCATAGCAACAGTTGGTTCCTCACACAAATACCTTTCTTGGCATCTTCAGATAAGTTCTGTTTTTTAACATGTTCAAAGTTTTCTTTCATAGGTTCGTCCATTTGACTGATATCATAGCCTTCCCCTTCATCATCATCATCACTGCCTTCCTCATCACCACTACCTTCGTCTTCATCTGAATCAGCATTCAATTGTTTTTGGAACTGAGTGATACTGTAGTCTTCACTTTCAGCATCTGAATCTGAATCTTCTAAATCTGTAAATTTCTCATCGCTAGTTTTTGTTCTAGAAAGATCGTTCTCTGAGTCTGAGCCATCTGAGTCGACTAAAGAGTCCTGTATAGTGTTTTGAGGTTGCTTCTGGTGTGGCAATTCATCGTTTGAGATACTGCTTTCTTCATCAGAATCTTCCAGATCTTTCCGCGACACGACTTGTCCCTCATACTTTTTGCTAACGTCACTCAATAAACCCACGTTTCTTTTACGGAAATCACTGATAGCCGCCTCGACTTCGCTGTCTGAAGAACCCAAATCGTCACGCGTAACAGTTTTCGGTTTTGTGCCGAAAACTTGGTCATCTTCAATGTCAGCACGAGGCTTTACCGTTAGAGCATCGGCAATTTTGTCAGAGAGTAGCTTCTGCGGTGTTTTCTTCTGTTTTAACTTCATTTTTTGAGATATTTTGTAATTTATAACCAACAAAATACATTCACGTGTTTATGACATTGACAAAATGACAAACACTCTGCAAAAGTGCAAACTCTGTGGTGCAAACAAATGTCAATCTTTGCCAATGTTTACGAAGCATGCTAAATTTTATTCTTTAATTTCAAAAACAATAAAAGCAAGCCGTTCAACAAATCATACTCTAAACACTTATAAATTTCAGTATTATAATACAAAATATTTTAATATAAATTATTTTGTAAAAAAATAAAGCCCAACCATAATTGGTATACAGTGCCAGTTGCATTTTACGCAGTAAACTTTAAGGTTTAGATTGAAATTATATTTATTTTTAACAAAAAATACGACAAACTATCTATTACAAATGTAATTAGTCAATAAATAAAAAAATACACAGATATTTCTAATATGAACTATTTGTTCGGCTCTGTGAATGTGAAATCGGTTTCGTTCCGTTAAATTGGCGCGAAAATTGACATTAGTGATATAATCACCTAACTTTTGACAAGCAAAGCTGGGTAGCGAGGAATTTCGATCGGGAAATAAAAAACATTTATTCCAAAGTTCATAATCAAAATGCCTAGAAGAAGAGTAATGCCGAAAACTGTAACGTGGTTAAGTGAGGAAATACATGAACCACAAAGTTTAACCCCATCGTTTCACCATTACGAGTAAGTTAACCTGCAAATGTAAATTTAAAACAACATTGTTTATTTTTTTATTTTTCCGGGCTTTAAAGTGGTTTTTGTTTGCCAGAAAGTTTCAGTTCGGGAATATCATAGCTGGAATTGGAGATTCTGTTCTTATTTCAAACGCTGATGCAGCGGAACCGGATACAGAAGCAGGTTGTGATGCAGCTCGAATTATCTCATTGTATCAAGATGGCACCAACACCAATGATCCATTCAGAGCTAAGGTTCAATGGTACTCGAGGCCCAGTGACCTGCCTAACTGGTGTTTTAATAATGAGGAACCTATTAGTTTTTATGAAAAAGAGGTGAGCCGGTTTACAAGTTTTACTAAAAATTTATGGTAATATAGTAGTGCTGCTGTTATTTTTGTTTTTATTACGCTCAACATATTTGTTATATCTATTTAATAGTCATCAACAGTGCTTGTGTGACTTGAACAGCAAGTTGTATTTGGATAACTTCATAACGCCTGTATAATTCCCAAAGGGTTAGACACATTTCACCAGTTATGTTTAAGTTCTATGTAATAGGGCAAGTTTCTTAAATATATTTTTCAAATCTTTCACTGAAATTCACTTCCCAGGTAATAGAAGACCACCGTCCCTTCAATCAGGATGTATCAATAGAAACATTCTTCAAGAAATGCTCTATCACTTTGACCATAACCAAAGATATGGATGAAATAATCAATGAGCCATACCATTACATATGCAGGTACCGTCTTATGGCCAAGGGCAGGCGTAAAGTACAAATTGAACCTGTACTAGAACAAGAACGAAAAGCCATAGCATTATTAAGTACACCTAATAAGACTCCTTCAAAAAGTACTACACCAAAAACACCAAGTAGTTTAGTCAGAAGAATGAGCCGAGTTTCCATCTCTGAAAAGAACTGGAGTGTCAGCAAAAATGATGGTACAAAACTACTGCTCAAAAGAGCAATATTAGCTGACAAAAATGAAAAAGATTCACCTAAAAAATTAACTCCAAAATCAACACCAAAAAGGCTAACCGACACACCAAAGAGTTCTAAGAAGTTGTCCAAAAATAATATAGAAGATGTTTTATCTATGGAATTGAAAGAGAACTCTGATGATGAGCTCCCTACACTGATCATAAGGCAGCATGTACCCACCACACCGAAGAGAAAGCAGTCAATATCTAAAATAACAAATGAGGAGACTCCTAAAAAGGTTTTAGTGTTTGAGGATGAAGAAATAAGTACTCCTACTTCTAGAAGAGGAAGAGCAAAAGTTACTATTAACTATCAGGAACCTGAAGTTTCACCAGTGAAGAGGACTCCTAGAAGGACAGTGCATAAAATGTCAGAGAGTGATGATGACTTCAAGCCTGCTCCTCGGACACCAAAAACGCCTAAGACGCCTAAAACGCCCAGGACTAGGACACCGGCACAAACTCCAAAACGCAGTGTGACTAAAAGGATTTTGACTAGTCAGCTGACGCCTACTTTACATAATAGAGCACACTCCATTGATAGAATTGATGGTAAGAGTTGCTAACTTTTGAATATTGTCTGTTCAGTGATTGCATAATCTTAATCAACATTAGATGTTCCATCTGTTGCAGTACATAGCTGTACACAGGCCCCTCAACTCTGTGATAGGGAATCAGCTATAATAATATAGTATTAATACAACATGGGCTAATTTAAATGTCTTGAAATTTTGGCTCTGGGCAATGCCAGTTACTGCACAGTGTTTTCTTACACACATTATACAGTATGTTAGCTAACACACTGTATTTGATCGTGGCTTTGCTCCCGTTATGTGCAGAAATTAACCCACGCGAATGTTTTAAATGTGACACTCGGGGATAAACAACTGGAAGTTATGGGGAGAGGCCTTTGCCCAGCAGTGGGATGATGCATGCAGGCTAATAGTAACTCGGGGGTAATGTAGCTTTCCGTAAGTGAAAGAATTTTCAGAATCCAATCAGCAGTTCCGAAGATTACGCCCTACATACTAACAAATTTTACTTCTTTATAATATTTGTATTATTTTATTTCTAAAAACAAACAAACAATCAAATCTTTCCTCTTTATAATATTAGTATAGATATTTGTATAGACAACTGTTGAATATTTTAACTACATGGTAAAATGCAAACAAAATATAACTTATATTCTGTTGTCTTTTCAGAGTTCCTAAAAGAAAACAAGTCCTTACCCGGGAGAGAAGGTCAAATGGAAGAAATTCTATCATTTGTTAGATCTAAACTTTTAGATGGTACCAGTGGGTAAGTTTCACTGCTCCGCCAGAGGTTTTTCTAAAGTCAAATGCAAAATGTCATTAAATAATTTATTGTTTAAATACGAGAATTATTTATTGGAGTCACTTTTACACTTAAAAAGCTAGAAGAAGTCGACATTTCCTTTCTGACTCTGATTAAATAACTTATGAAGTTTGCTTGCAAGTCAATATGACTGGGGAGGGTTTATGTCCAGCAATGGACAGATTGATGTCCTTTATCTAAACAGCAAGACCTTTTCCACTTGTAGTTCTATTTTTTAAATCATCATCTTCTTGCCCTTGTCCCATGTTATTTGGGGTCGGCGCAACACGTTTTTTTTCTTCCATTCTCCTCTGTCAACCAGCACGCTAGTTTTTACTCCTTTTTCTTTTATATCATTCCTCACACAATCCATCCATTGTTTCCTTGGTTCTATCTTTTCAATGCTGACTTTAAAACCTGTAATGTTAACACAGTCTGTCATTTCTTCCAGATGTATGTACATATCTGGAGTACCAGGTACAGGCAAGACAGCAACTGTCAACTCGGCTCTCAAGTACTTGAAGGAAGAAGTAGACCTGCCTGACTTCCAGCTGGTTGAGGTCAATGGCATGAGGATAGCTGAACCCAGACAGGCTTATGTGCAAATATACAAACAGCTTACTGGTAAACTAACTTTGATCAGTGTTATAGATAGTAGAATTCAAGAGCGCGCATTATTTTACTCTTGTTTCATTATAAGGTATAAATTGCATTGGTTGACGTGCGTTTTTGAAACACTTACAACATAACATAAATAAGCTAAACATTGTTATAACATCTGTAGGAATCCAAAAAAAAAACTACAATCATTTTTGCTGTTAAAATATTTATGCTTAAGGTTCAAATTAGTGATGTCTTTTTACAGGTAAATCAGTAGTTTGGGAGCAAGCCTGTGCATTGTTAGAGAAAAGGTTTACAAATCCCGGACCTAGGAGGACACCAACAGTATTACTTGTAGATGAGGTAACTGAATACTTTCCTGTTTCTTTCTTAAACTGTTTTTAAATTAAATATGATCAAATGTTTATTGCTGAAGATAGTACCTATAAATGATAAGTAAATGTGTAGTTCACTAAGGTCTGCTAGTTGAAATGATTTAATAGATAGACATAAGTTTATAATTTTCAGCTACTTTGATGCTACTTTTTTCCAGTGCTTTTATTAAAAACAAGAAAGTGAAAAATTTTCAAAATTTTAATTTACTGTCACCAGTCAGACCTTAAAAAAACTCCAAAAAATCATCAATATAACGTGTTACTTCCAGTTAGACGCCCTATGCACCCGTCGTCAAGACGTCCTCTACAGCATAATGGAGTGGGCGGCCCACAACACCGCCCTGCTTACGGTCCTAGCCGTCGCCAACACGATGGACCTGCCCGAGCGAGCCCTCGCGGCTAGAGTGGCCTCCCGTCTTGGTCTGACGCGGCTCACCTTCCCGCCCTACACTCATACGCAGCTGCAGAATATCGTGGCTACGAGGCTGTCAGGGGCCAATGTGACTGCTGATGCTGTACAGCTTATTGCTAGGTATGTTTGTAAAATTAGATAGCTACAAAAAACTACCAATAAAATTGGTACAGACAATTAAAAGAAAATTTCCTGACTGTACTGAAATTGTCGGATTACAAGAAATTGCAGAATACCTTACTTACGATGTATGAAAAAAGAAGTAGATAAGTGATATGAATTTCATTTTTTATAGCTTCGTCATGGGGCCGTGTTTATCTTCTGCTTAGATCAATGTAACAGTTTTCGTAAGGCTATAAAATTAATTCCCACAGCAGGGACACAGGCCATCTCTCTGTGAGTGGGAGTGGGCTGTAATCCACCACATGGGCCCCGTGCGAGTTGCTGGATGTCACATATCTACGAAGTTTTAGGACATGTTGTTCCTCCACCATTTTGAATTTTATTGAACTATTTCTTCCAGGAAAGTAGCAGCGGTATCAGGCGACGCTCGTCGCGCGCTCGCGCTCTGCTCCCGCGCTTTAGAACTAGCGGGGCCTGAGGGTGCAGGTCTGAAGGAGGTGCAACAAGCGCTTGGTGAAGCTGCGTCGAGCGCGGCTGTGCGAGCTATCAGGAACTGTTCCCCTGCTGAGAGGCTCATGTTGAGGGCTGTGGCTGCTGAGGTGAGATGTTCATGCAATTTTACTATACTTTCCTTGAGAAACGATTTCTGGTTTAGATAAAATGCTTCGTTTCCAATTTTATTAAATTTCATAGTAGTGTGGTACTTCTTACTGTTGCTTATTACTTATATTAGGTACACGTAAACACCATCATGAGTGCACAATTGAATCTAGCGTACGTGTTCATCGATCGTATAAGCTGCACTAATGCGAAGTTAGTTTCTATGCAAGTTGTAAATCTATGCGATTTTTTATCCTTTCCTACACTTATTTCAATAACTACTAGAATATATTTATGAATACTTTTTTCTAGGTGGAAAGAACAGGCTCAGATGAGACCACCCTCTCCCGCGCCCTACAAACAGCGGCCGCCATAGTATCTCTCGACGGGCGCCCATACAAGACAGCGCCATCTATCCGCGCGCCCACACCATCGCAAGCGCAGGCTATATGCACCCGACTGGCGGCGCTCAGACTGTTGCTGCTAGAACCTAAGCCTGCTGAGCCGAGGCTGTTGCTAAATATTAGTGCTGACGATGTGCATTATGCTACGAAGCAAATTTCTGTATGATTTCTTTATCCAGGCATGAATTTAGGCACACATGATTATGATGCTAATATTATAGTCTACCGGTGTATTGAAGGTATTACCGTTGTATTTATTTATCTAGCCTACAATGCGTTTAACTTGGTTGACTTGAGAATGTATGGACTGTTGTAGTCAAAGTAGTCGATAATTATGACATTTGTAAAGTACACACATTTATAATGATTTTTACTTTTTCTATTGAACCAGTGACCTGTTATTTGAAATGACTGATAGTGTAAGTTTTTTATAAATTAAATAATGTAAATTTACAATATTTTTATACAGTTATTTCATTGTGGAGTCTCCAACTTGAATGATCTTGATGAGGGCTTCAATGTTGTTGTCTTGCACTGCTTTCCTACTTGCTGCTACTACTGCTTTGCCGTATTTACCAACTGAAATATAAATGTAGGTAGTTTTAAAATGCTACAGTACACTGCAAAATATTAGTATGTACCTATATAGGGCTTGAAACCGAATTACTACAAACTCAAGATGATTTAAACAAGGGTTTCCTAAATCCTGAAATGAGAGTACCTCTGAGCCTAACAGCCTGCTGCAAAATTGTGTGCAAACTTTTCAAAGCAGTTACTGCTTGTTCCTGAGTAGAACGTCTGATATAGCATCCTGTGAGAAGTTCTTCATTCAGCATCACCACTTCCTTGTAACGATTCAACATCTCCTTCCTAGAAGAAAAAGGGTTAAATATGTGAATTATTGTTACTCAACAAACTTTGCACTATAAAAAGAACAAAGTTGTTGGAAGTCATACAAATCATAGGCTGCTGCATCTTGAGCCGCTGGTAGTAAGGCAGTTATAAGTTGTGCTCGCTCCGCTGTCTCTGCAGCTAACCGAGATCTCATCTCTCCTATTTGTGATACATGCTCCATTTCCTCGCGAAGTTTCTTTTCGGCTTCGGGAAATTGGGCTACTGACTGAAATTTCGCAAAAAGTTTTATAAAATCCCGCTAAAATTAAATGAAATTAAATTTGTCTATGGTAAGGACAGACTACACTAGGTACTCTTGAATGAATGAATTTAGTCGATTTCAACTGTGACATCTCTAGGATTAAATGGCGCCGCGTCAGTTTTAGCCGGCGTGGGGGAGTTGTCAAATTGTATGAATCGTTAGAACCGGGATTTTGGGAGTTTTTTTGTTGTGAAAAATTACATGAAAATGGTTGAAAACAACGATATTGAATTGTCTGAAGCAGAGGCGGAACAGTATGACCGTCAGATCCGTCTGTGGGGCTTGGAATCTCAAAAAAGGCTACGTGCATCGAAAGTTTTGATCATTGGGATAGCGGGCCTCGGCGCTGAAATTGCCAAGAATGTTATTTTATCCGGAGTGAAGAGTGTATGTTTGTTAGACAATGAGAAGCTAAAGGAAATAGATCTGTATTCGCAGTTTTTGGCCCCGCCTGACAAAATCGGGGAAAATAGAGCAGAGGCTTCATTGACGAGAGCAAGGGCTTTGAACCCAATGGTCGAGATTACATCGGAGACGAAGTCTGTGGATAACCTCCCCGACAAATTCTTCCAAGAGTTTGATATTGTTTGTGCAACTGGCCTGAAGCAAGAGCAACTTGAGCGCATCAACAACGCTTGCCGCGACAGCAACAAGAAATTCCTGTGTGGCGATGTTTGGGGCATGTACGGCTACATGTTCGCCGACCTCGTCGACCACGAGTACTCCGAAGAGATTGTACAACACAAAGCCGTGAAACGCGGGTCAGACGACGCAGAGAAGAATGCTCGAGAAACTGTCAGTATTAATGTGAAACGCAGAGCAATATACGTCCCTCTACAGAACGCTCTGTCTGTGGACTGGATGAAACCAGAATACCGTTCCAGACTACGTCGCGGCGACCCCTCTTACTTTGTCATGAAGATTCTACTGCGTTTCAAAGATGAGTACAATAGGAACCCAGACCCCGCTAAGAGGAAAGAGGACACTAAAATTTTATTACGAATGAGAGATGAGCTTGTGAAGGAGCTCTCTCTGCCTGCTGGTTTTATTGTTGATGCTTTACTCCTGGATGTTTTTGGCACAGTATCGGGTGCTGCGGCTGTTATTGGCGGTGTTATCGGCCAGGAGGTGGTTAAGGCTGTGAGCCAGAGGGAACCTCCACATAATAATATGTTCTTTTTCAACCCCGTCAAATGCGTAGGTTTCGTTGAACTGTACGGACAGTGAGATCCATTATTCAGTGTATAAGTAAGCAATATTGATTTAAGTTTAATAAATTATTTAAGTACAATTCACTGATTTTATTTAGATTGTTTCAGAAATTATAGTTTTACATTTCACTAGTACATGTGAATCAGCAGAGTAATAAATTGGGCAATAATCCCTATGCTATTTATTTTGACTGTTCATCAACATTCTTTGCATATTTAAACGGTATTACTTCACAGCATAAATATGCAAAGAATATTGATGACAAGTTTTTTAAACAAAACAATGGATTATGATGATTGGTTGGAGACTTGGAGTGTAGCCTTAAGGGCGCTATGGCGCAGACTTGAGAATTGTTTTAAAAAAAATCCGTTTTTTTTTTTTCGGAAATTTTCCAGTTGCAGTATCAGGTTGACCTTGGCCATAAAAATCAATTAGGTTCTGAGAAGCCCATGCTTCTCGGAAACGGAAACGGTGCGTCGTAGGGCCATCCCTACGACGCACCGTTTCCGAGTCGATGGGCCTCACTAGAGCAACAATTTCTTTCCAGAAATGATTTTCATCTGAGCTACCATTTTGGAAATATAGTGTGTTTTGTGAAAACAAGAAAATCATTGAAAAGCTCCTAACTCGGAAACTGCGTCGTAGGGCCTAGGGCCATACTTCTCAGAACCAAAATAGTTTTTATGGTCAAGGTTAACCCGAAACTGCAAAAAAAAACAGATTTCAGTTTTTTTTTTAATTGACACGAGTGCAAAAAAAAATTAATCAAAAAGGAATATTTTTTCGTTTTCTTTGCTGCTCATAGTGCCCCTAAGCGTATACTCCAACTCCTAAAACTCCTAAGATGACCCACTGACCTGATGATCTTCAAAATCTTTTGGATTGTGATAGAAAAGTGTGTTACAGAATTAGGGTGCACATGCAGCTCTGTTTGAATATATTACAGGTGTTTATATAAAATATGGTTGGCATGCTAGGCATTTCATATAATTTACAAGAACCATTTTGCAGAAGAATATCTGAAAATGAAATGCATAATTGTATCTTTTGATAGATAGATCATACCTGCATATCACTCAAATTCAAAAAAACAGCCAGACTCTGAATCAAATCTCCAGCCAGTCTGATATCATGGGTGCTAATCTTGACTTGTCCATCAGCTCCAAAGTCCATGCACAATAAAGATTTGTCTCTCAAACACATAAGATTAATATGAAGTTCCTTGGTCTCTTCTGTTTCTAGATCCAACTCTTCCTCTAGTAGAAAGTTCTGGTTCACCCAGATACAGATTCTTTGTACTCTCTCTGTAATTCGAAATGTGACAAAACTATTCCCTTTGTTGCGTATTTCTTTGTTAATCAGCTGGTACATCGCGAACCTCGGAAGTTGCTTTGTCAGCTCGAATATGTGGAACTGTTCACTGTCTGGGTATCCAATGAGAGCCTGTACCAAAATATTTATATTTTCAGTAATAAATACTCGCGACTGCCACCCTTTCCATCGCAACCACACTGCTGCCAATGAAAATGATGGTATTGCAGTTAGATGCATAGTTTTAGCATCTAACGAGTCAGAGCAATCCAAGACTCCAACTCGCCAGTTTCCCTACATCAAGGTTTGGTGAGAAACTTTTGGAGGTCTAGTCAGAGTCACGATTTCGCTGACCCTACCAACCTTAAAACAAAATTATGCACTCATCAACTCTGCTAATATTGGACCCTACCTTGATATGAACATCAACGGGCACATCGCGCGGTGGTTTCAACGGTACATGCAGCAGAGACCTCAGCTGGCTAGGCTGAGGATGTCGAATAAAGGTCTCTCCGCTCTCGAAGATTCCCTCCGCTAGCACTAGCGCGGCACGGACTATTGTCTCGTTGTTCGTTGATACCGCTAGCTGTATGCTGCCCTAAAAGTAGAGCTTAAAGATTTAAAAGACCTGAAGACAATTATTATAATAGTTTGGCTTAGGGATTGCTGTGTAAAAGTCAGTCACAGAACTGAGAACATAACTAAAGTTCATATTCATCGACGGACGGCAGCCTATCGTAATTTCGCCGACGAAAAGACATCCGAAGTTTAAGTTGCCCCGTATGATGACAACGTAAGGACGTCCATGAGTTCCATGACCCTGATTCCTATCAATCAACTCAGCCTGTCGTATTCTACTGTTGGAACTAAGCCTCCCCAGGCTGCGTCACAAAACCCTGTCCTCTATCTTCCGCATCCAGTCTGTCCCAGCCACCTTTTTGAGATCTTCGATGCTGCAGGTGAGCAGCGTACTACACTACGCAATACGCTACTAATACTACGCTAGAATTCGTTTGCTCTATCGATTTGACTCTTACTTTTATGGAAGAACTCCAAGATTACGACATACCTCATCAGGAGTATGCAGGACAGCAACCTGCAGTCTTGTGTTAGTTGGCATAGCCGATGCTGGGCGCTCCAGACTATCTACACTCGCACTACCAATGGCTGCGTTAGCCTCGTAGTGCTGCAGTTCCGCCATGAGCGCTTGCTTCGTGTTGAATAGCTCTGTGATTGCTAGACGGTCTTCCTCTGAATTCAGGTTCTTGGAGCCGGTGTTGAAGCCGGTGTTCTCTTGGTAGGGTGGATAGCCTAACACTGTTGGGACATGTACACAACTTAGATCGTAGGGTAATACAGCTGATTGTAACAATAATTTGTACCTATTTAGGGCTTCACGAATCTAACTGCTGGAATATTGTACGATTTCCCACTTTAAGATATTCGCTGTATCTTACTTAATACAAATTACCTTGTCATATGTATTCAAGAAATGGACTTAAACGTATCACAGCGAGAAAATTAGTTTAGAAGGTACCTGCGGACGCGCGGTTTCAAAACAGCAAAATCTGCTTTACTCACCCTCACCCTTGTCCGACACGCAGACAAGATCAGGGGCACCAACGGACCGGTAGTCTGCCAGCAACATGGCTGCTGCATTGGCGCGCATTTGTACCCGTCGTAACACCTGGCCCGTAGTGCCTTCGCGCCAATCTATGCGACCGTTTGACCAGCAGCACGCTAGGGTCTCGCCTGACCATTGCAAGGCCAACGCATTTTGTTTTGACTGCGAGAAAATGTCCAATCAATGGAAATTTGCATTTATAAACTTCTTTTCGCATCTATCCATTACTCATATATGAAGTAGAACTATAGCAACTACAGATGAGTTTTGTTTGTTGGATAGAGATCTGAAACGGGACCTACAATATTTTGTACGTCTCTTGAACGAGATAATAATAATCGATAGCTATAGTCGTCTCACAGACCTTTCATTGGACAGGTGGCTCAGGTACATACCTTCACTCGCCAAAGTCGAATCCCCTCCTCATAGATGCCAATGGTCCCGTTGGCAAGTCCATACGCGAACCTTACTTCATTGACCTGAGAGAGGCACAGTATCGGTCCAGTTTCAGCGATTTCGGCTATGAATTGATTGTTCTTCAAGACTCTGATGAATGAATCATCACACCCAATTAGAAGCTGGAAGAAAGAAATGCCAGTTAAAAAACGTAGGCAATTCACCGCCATTAATATACATCTTGAATTCAAAAGGTCATTAATATACATCTTGAATGGGTATCACGGAGTTGGTACCCATGTATGCACCTTGAAAGCCTGCACTTGCTTCAGCATTACAAGATTCGATGAGATAAATAAAAATGACACATTTAATATAATCGCTTCGAATACTAAAAAAGTCCCCGTTATCTAGTAACGACTTATTTTTCACATCTGTCTCTTACCTCATTCTCCCCATCCTTATCAAAGTCGAAAGTGATCATGGCACAAACTTTCCCGCTGACGACATTCCAGAATACCTCGTTCCCTTCCCAGTCGATGGCCTGCACAGAACTGTTGCCTCCGATAATGGCGAGAGTCTCCGTATACTTGCCGAAGAAGCCAGCTATTATCACGTTGACACCATCGGGGGCCTCTTTGAAGAAGAGGTCTGTATTGTCGTGGACATCGTACGCTGCAAGTGAGGTATCAACAGAGATTTTGGAAGTCATTTCGGAAAATAGTGATAGAAAGAGTGCGCAACTAGGCTCTTGCATTGCATCTGATGCTAAGGCTAAGCACATTCTCTCGTAGGTACCTAAACGGCGTAAGACTTTCATTAACCAAAACAAACATGGTCAATGATTTTACCTAAGTACTGCTTTCGCATTTAATCCCCCAGATGCGAAAGCAGTAGTAAAAACCGATCATCCGACATGTACATTGGATTATAGGTTTGGAAGGAAATAGAATACAGTCAGCAACAATCCTACAATACGGTTGGGAAAAATAAGTTATGACAAAGAACACGTCTCACCTAAAATCTGTGTAGGAGATCCAATAAGCAGCATATCTCTGCCAGTGTCAGGCCGGAGGGGCCCAGCCGCAAGAGCAATGATGGCCTGGCTGAGGTTCAGCTCTGACACCTCGCCATGTGCCTGTGATCGTTGTGCTCGCCCACTGACCACTCCACCATGTGGGTGGTGGATTATTATCTGAGAGGTTAAAATTATGGTAAGGTACATAAGAGACATCATTTCAATGGGTGATTTCTGTTGAACTTTTCACTGGTATATTAGGTCTTAACCAATAGAACTATTATCAATTTTATTGTAACCACACCAGTGGGTGATCCTGCGGGATATTGAACTAGGAGACTGATCGATAAATGATTGATACTTGGTCTGTCCTTAAGTCGAAAGCCAGGGCTTATGAAACCAATGAAAAAGGGTCAGGTGGCCATACACACGTTGAGAGCATTCAGCTCCTGCATTTCTTTCCTATGGGTACCCTTGATGCAATGTCTAAAATTAGATATGACTATTCATTTTGCATGTTGAAGCAGTGGCTGGAAGTATTTATGCCAGCATTTATTTATTCTGAAATATTAACTTTATCGTATCCAGCAGATGCAGTGAGACAGGGGTGCGTTCCGTCATACTTCGCAATGGTCACCACTTCAGGCGTAACTTTATGGTTCAACTCTAACTTGAACACAGGCTGAACTGTTGATAGTTGCATTTTGTTAACGCCTGTGTTTTGTTTGGATCAAGATATTTATGTATGTACGTTATTTTAATGTTTTCTTATTAGTTGCTATGGCAGCGTGTCGTGTGGACCACAGTGAAATAAGAAATGCTGTGAATTTCAACAGATATTTGTGCAATTTTGAAATTATTATTTGCAATTTTATTGCATTGTATTTCTTTTTAAGCCATTTCCGTCGCATTTTTGCTTCAATTCAAATAATTCGAAATGCGTTCAGAAACCCACTGATTTAATCAGAGCAAGGTGTTAAATGTGCTATAGCAGTTGAATGGCATCATGATAGTTTTCATAACTATTACTTTTTGGTGTTTTACAATTAAAAAATTAATTAAATAACAATAATCATAAAAAAAACATTCTTTCATCAACAAAACAAAGAAGGTTACGGTACAATATACACCAGGTTTTGATCGCAAAGAAAGTGAAAGCGAAAACCTAAACGTCAAGTTGACAACAAGGTTGACAGTCAAATTCCAGTCGAACTGTCAGGTCGTCAAATTTTATTTTTTTGGCATTTTGTTTTACGCATTTAGAGAAATAACATGCTTACTTGAAACCGTGCCGATAACGATAATAGTATTATTAACGCGGAAGTGTTATGTGTTTATTGAATTAGTACAAGTGACCAAATGGGTAGTGAATTGAATCTTGAGTCTACGGAAACCAGGTACTTACCAATATTTTAATTTTGATCTGTATCTCGGAATCTCGAGTTATTTCGGCCTATCATTATTGCGCAATTGCTTCATAATTTTCGTATAAAGCCGCCTTTGCCTCTACTTCTATTGTTTTTAATGTAATATTTGAGAAATTCATATTTTTGTAGGTATTCATCAGTGCGCACTTGATACCTTTCGTCTGTTATGCCAAGAATTCACATTCGTTATATTTGGACTCAGTATCTCATGCCGTTCATTTATCATGTCATTATTGGCTTCCTAAGGTAATTGTCACAGTCATACTAGTATTTCTTCCTTCACTTACATGTCTAGGAATGCACACTGCAGCATTTCAAACATTTTTCTCTCATGCTTTTAGGAACATTACACCCTTTTCATTACAAATCTTTATACACTATTTTCGAGTTTTTCATCTTTCTATGATTCTAAAAACGTTATCTGTAAAGATACCCAGAAAACCATGTTGGTTTGTACATATTCTTGCTGAGAAACAACCAATTTTATATTCTGTTATAATTCTGTTACAAATAAAAAAAGGTGGGTCTAAGAATCCTTTTGATTTGGGTTTTGACTTTATAGTAAGTATATTATTTTAAAGCACTGGCCAATCTGGTTTTCTTTATTTACACAATAGATAATATAAAATGTATATAAAACATGAAATTTGTTATCTTCAACATTGTGCAAATGAAATGAGAATTTCAAAGTATTGCATAAAATAATTTTTACTATTTTCCCATATAACCGATTATTGATAAGAAAATGCCTTAGTCATGCTTATAAGGTAAATATATGTGCATAGTCTTATATATTGGCAAGAAATGAAAAAAAAAACTAGTTAAAATATAAAATGTTATTAAAGTATTACTTAAACAAACATGATATAAGATTTTTATAAAATAAGACTGATTTTAATGCACCTTGTACTTTAGTATACAAAATGTTTTAAAAAATAAGATATACTTTATGACAATTATTAAAAAAAAACCATGTGTAGTATTAACAAACATTACTTATATGTTTGTACTTTGTGTATTTGTAGAGAAAAATATCAATATAGTAACATTATGTTGATATTCTTGCAGATTATAAAAAAACTCAGCAAGCACCAATGGTGTTCGACAATAAGCAAGTTACTTAGCTTAAGTGTTGTGTTCACTTTGTGTGATTCCTTTTCTTATAAATGTGAAGTCTGTTGTTTTTACAAGCTTTTTGTATGACTCCTAAACACACTGGCCGACATAACATTATACAATAACATTTAAAAAACATTTTTTTGAAAGAAAAAACAATTTTATTCAAATATCTCTTTATAAATAATGAGATAAAATATACACAGTTATAGTATCTGTGAGTATAAATTATATTAATTCAAATCAGTTGGTAAAATAATGTTGTATTTCTAAATGTAATATGTTTGATTGGTTGCCAACCCAGACAGGGTATCATCGTGATAGATGAAATCAATAAGAATTGTGCAAAGTCATTTACAATGATGAAATAGCTAGTTTCTTTTAAGTCACTTCAGTATAAAGGATTTAAAATTGAACCAAACTTGATTTTTATAATTGAACTTAATTTTCTATGCACTGAATATACCAAAAAATTATTTTTTTGGCAACATTCTTTTTATCTTAAAAATTGCCCATAGTTTTCAATAGAGGGATAAGTCTTAACAAAGAAGTGAGGCCTGTACCCTTTTGTGGGAAACAAAGGCTAATAACAATGCCTCATGTAATTGAAATTAAGTGTGTAATGGGTCTGTGCGTGTTGGTTCCTCATATGTCTTCCAAAGGTCTGGGACCCCAGGGTCCCTAGATATGTCAAAAACATTCAATACGGGCCATTGTGTTTAAAGAGTCAATATTCGTGTATGCATGTGTGTTGTCAGTCAGTGACTTAGCATGATTGCTTAGTTGACCCACATTTAATACTGCAAGCTACCGTGATTCATCCATGTACCTGCCAGAACTGATAAGTTTCTGATACCTTTTAATTTGAATGTAAAAATTAAAATAGACCAATAGACGCAGAAGATGATGTAGAGCCTCCCTCTGCAATTATGGATGATAAACCTTCTCATGATTTCACAGCAAAAGTTATTACCAGAAAAGATTATTATGTCAAGCTTCGAATTATCCATTTCCTTTTATTTTTTCTTATTATTTAATTGGCAAGCATGATTTTGCTATAATAACTTATTGTATACTGAATTTATGTGTTGTTGTATTTTACCCCCTATAGCCCAGATGTTCCATATCGTTTTAATTAAATATCTATGGTTTTTTTCTTTTTAAATTTCAGTACAGTTAGCAGGACATGGATTGGAACTGTTCTGTCCATTATATGGAAGTAAGATATATTTCCAGTTGATGTCACCATTTTAGTTGTCAATGCTTTATTTTATTTATTTTGGACTACTTTTTATTTATTTATTTTAATCAATTATAATACTAATTGTGGGATTGTCAGAGTGAATGTAATTATGTAAAATTCGAATGTGACACAAATGTCTCCTTTTTGTAAGTCATTTATAATCAAGAGTTTATCTATAAAGTCGTAAACTGTTCCTAAGCTTATGAGGAGTCATAAAAAAATAACCTTGATTTGGATATTGCTTATGTTAGTAATTCACGCCTACCTAAAAATAAAATTAATTTATGTTTGTAATTCTAAAAACCTTTCTGAAAAAAATATTTTTGTCTTCGTAGTTAGTTCCATGCTAAAGCAATTACTCCAGGGGTCGCGGATCTTAGGCAAACGAATTCTGCAGTTAACAGGAGATACCCCGTGGGGTATTTATCGGTAGGAATCTGACTGACATTGTAACTATATGCGCATCGTTCACGCGGCGAATTTTTAACCAGACGGTTTTTATCGCACTCCGAATTTTCAACTCTATATTGGGCCGAGCATTGAAATCTATCAGAGCTCATAAAAAAACATTGTTAGATTTTCAAATGTGGTGTAAACCATAACGTTGAAAATCCAGTGCACGAAGAAAAACGTCGCGTTGAAAAATCGCCCTCGCGAACGAGGGTTAACGCTTCTCCTCTGGTGGAGGGCATCCAAAAGTAAGAAAAAACAATTAAAAGGCTTAAGAAGGAAAAAAATTAAAGTCTATTTAAAAAACGATGAGGTCTATTTTTTTTAGAACCTAAACATATCACCAGTTCTAATCATAGAAATATAAAAAACAAAAGTTGTTTATTATCTCTATGATTCTAATACACCACTGGGCACATATTTGAAACTTTGCTCTGTGAGTCACCTTTTATAATGACTGCTTGTGGCCTTGGACTGCGCCTAGACTTGACCTTCTATCGCTTGGTCAGTTGGTAATGAACAAAGGGATAAATTGATTATGTAACGAAATATATCAACCAATACATTAAGGCAAAATGACGAGTGCAATAAGCAGACGTCATAATGCTCGACTAGATGCCACTATATTTTGTCACATTACGAATTCCTAAATTATGTAAGTAAAAACATTCAAGTTCTGTATCAACCCGGAATCCGGATTTGTACCCGGTTGATAACAATAGGCTCGCCCCGACTTCTTTCTTGCAAAAAACGTCGTAAACACCTAGCTAACCAATGCTCATTGCTATTGTACCTCTTGATAACCTGAATAAACAGCTTAAGAGAGCGCCATAACTAATTTATTAGTACTTTAATACTAATACAAATTTTCTAGATTTACTAACCTTACGAACCAAGTAGTTATATTGTTTTATTTTGCAATTTGAATTGTTTTAATGTTTCGTTTTTTATTTATTGTTTAGTTGAGTGTGTGTTTTGACCTGTTTATACAAATTGTTTACTGAGCCAAATTTTATTCATTTGTAATTGCAGCTAATCACGAACTGTTCATTTGTTTTGCTGTTCAAAAAATAATGTTCGAGTGGAACTTTTGCCCCTTACCTATTGCATTTCATACTATCACGATCCGAAGGATTTTGAAAGAAAATCCTAATCCATTGTTTGATAGAAACATTCGCCTGCTCGACAATGTAAAAATGTAATGATTTTTTTAGAACTGTCAAATGGCAGTAGGAGCACGTGCTTTATTCGTTGCAGAAACTACAACGGTTAAGGTACGCACGACGACCAATCAAGCTATACAAAACAAGTATAAACGGATCTCTCATTCGTATTATAGAGGCCATGTTATACTGGAAATGTATAGTTTGATGTATCGCAGTTGGACTGTCGAGTTCACTGACGGTCTGTCACTTTTCTCCTTTTTGCCCTAAGACATAAAAGATTGAAAAGTGGTCAACCGTCGTCGATGAACTCGGTAGTATCTACCCTTGCTGCTCAGTCTCCAAAATGTATGTACATAGTAATCGGGCATGTAGTTATCTTTATTCAAAATTGTAAATGGCTCAATAAACAATTTATACCTTCCGTCTTTTAAAATGTCCTTCAACAAAAGATTTTGTTTTAATTATTATTATTTTGTTCTTCTAGTTGGACCGGTGGGTGGTTCAGCTGGACCCGACAGTCAGATGCAATGCTACGTAATGTCGAGAAAAAAATATTATCATGTAAGAACATTTTATTTTTGAATCACAGCCGGCGTTCTGTGTGTTGCCTGATGTGTGAACGTGGACGAAGCAAAAGGAGTTGGTATGGATCGTAGATAGTGGCGTAAGCATAGGTACTGTTCTGCCTTCCCCCATGCGAAAAAAGCGTGAGATTGTGTGTAATTTTAAAACTTCCCTTTTTTATTATTTTTTTCTTGTGGATTTTTAGATGCTGTAAGAAATATAAGAATCTTATTTGTCCCTTATGGGAATCGATACTGGATTCTCGCGACACATACTAAATGCGCCAAACGTGTCGTTAAATTTTATTTGGGAAACAGTGCATTGATTACCTAAAGCTTTTTATCGCCAAGCAGCATACCCATGCTCCGATTTGAAAGGTGGTAATGTGTTGAAAAAAATACGGTTACTACCTTTCAAGTGCTGGGTAAATATGGGCACATAAGGCTTTGGTTTCGTGCGCTATGAAATCGTGACCGCTGTAATTGTAATAACTCGCAGGCCAAGTTCTGTGGAGTAAACGCCGTAATAAGCAGGGTTTAAAAACATTAACTAGCCTAGCTAAGCTATTATTGGTAAGATTCGTAAAATTCGCAAAAAAACATGCATAGGTAAGTACCTACATAAACATTAATATTTTTTTATTTATTTATTTACTCGCTGCGCTTGCCTGGGTTGGTCCGTGGATGGGTGACCACCCATACATACCGAGTTTCCTCCGTTGGTCCCGGCTGTCAATTTAAGATCTTTGACAGTTGTTACAAGTATTCAGTGACCCGAAAGTCTGACAACCAGTCTTACCAAGGGGTATCGTATTATCCAGTACTAACTGGGTTGTGGAGGTCAGATAGGCAGTCGCTCCATGTAAAATACTGGTATTCAGCTGCATCCGGTAAGACTGGAAGCAGACCCCAACACAGTTGGGAAAAGGCTAGGCAGATGATGATTTATTTATTTACTCAAAACAAAGCATTGTAGTGCACGTTAAAAATACAGTTTTATAAAATAAGTACTATATATACAAACGTCTGGGTGAGCACTGTTCTCCTAGCTAGGTTATGAAAACCTGTGTTAAGTTGGTCCTCTAAAGTATAATGAGGTACATATACATATATTCACATAAACATATTCCCTAAGCAGTCGAAAAACGAAGAAGTTGAAGTTTCTCTGACCTACACCTTAAAATATACCCGAGCGAAAAATTAAATGATTTAACACCCCTCCCCTACGACACGTTCAACCGGCAGGTGGCCATTACTGAGCGGTAATGTCTATAATTGTAGGGAACTGCATGCATGGGATGAGGTCGAATGCATATATAACACACAATTTTTATGCAGGTAGCTTTAGTCTCTTGAATTACTTTTGGAGATGTATTACTATTGCATATCCGACATGGGTTGACTGTTGGACCTAAAAATGTTATGTTTATAATAAGATCTAATTGAACACTGAAACTTTATCTGATGGTCTGGTTTAGCTCCCGTAGGTTAGGAGGGTCTGGCAGGCGGCCGACAGTACAACCGAAGCCATTACATTACCTTCTACAAAATGACTAGTGAAAAGGAAGTAATGCAATAGGCGATAGGATCCTTATATGTATTTACGAACAAATCCTAACACGTCTAGACACTAACAATAATGATTTGTAAACCACGCCCAATTGTTAAGGACGAATTTGCATTAATGAGACTGAACTCGATCAGCACACGAGACCGCATTCAAAAGCTGTCGGTGGCAATATTCCATAGCAATGATGATTGCTGACAGCTCTTGAACGTATTTTAGATGTTGTGGTTGGTAAAATACTCCCTAAAAAGTCAACGCGAAAAACTGTTCCTAAAAACACAGTGTTTCCAAACACCACTATGTTATCATTTTAATTATTTACCGGGAAGTTGTCATCGCGATAAAACGTTACATATGTACATATACACGGTGCACACAAACACAGTAGACATTAGCAATAACATACAGTAGATCAACTCAGATCAAATGGTCGGAATCTGCTTACATACACAATTTACACATGCAAAGCGTTTACTAAACACGAATTCTAAAGGGCCCTACAGACTCATGCCGATAACACCCGAGAAGCGTGAACGTGATTGGTTTCTCGCAACCTCTTTCATGCGCTCGCCTGTTCTCCGATCGGTGTCGGTTTTTTTGTCCGCTTCAAAGGGTTTATTTTCTCGCGTGAGTCTAATACGCCCTACAGACTCACGCAGTCACGCGAGAAGTCTCGCCGAGACTTGTTCTCAATGAGAATGAGATGGCGAGAAACCAATCACATTCACGCTTCTCGGGGGTTCTCGGCGTGAGTCTGTAGGGCCCTTGGTACCCTACAGACTCACGCGAGAAGGCTCGCCGGGATATAGTGCGAGAACCGACAAAGTCTCAACACTCATACGACATGTGATTCCCCTTTGAAGCAGGCCAAAAAACGGGAGGAAAAACGGGAGAACAGACGATCGCGAGAACGAGATCGCGAGAAACCAATCACATTCACGCTTTTCGGGGGATCTCGGTGTGAGTTTTTAGGGCCCTCATAGGGCGTATCACCATACTTCCGGTAACAGTCGGTGGGGCAAAAATTTCTATTGTGTTCTTCTATTAGAAATATGTCAGTACCAGCGCGGAGTTTGGAACTTGGCGATATAGTACCCCCGTGTCTCGGAGAGCACGTTAAACCGTTGGGTAAACACCCACGTTTGTTTGGCTTACTGTTGGTTCTTCTTTAAACTGTGACACAACTCAACCCTGCGCGCTGATAACAATCAAGAGAATGCCGTGTTATCTGCACGATAAGTGGCACATTCTAGAGTATAATGAACTTTTACAGTCATCTAGGTACCTATTTGCACAAATCCTGTTCCAAAGTCCAGCACTTTTAGCAGATTTCTGCGAGTTTTTGTCCTTGTTTACAAGTAAGTAAGGATGGATATTAATCTATGTGATTATTTTCATATGGGCCAAAAGTTCACACTAATTTATCTGTTCCAAAATACAATACTTTCGACTTTTTTGATTACACAAATCTATATACTTACCAGTCAAAATCTATTATCCTTCATTTTAAAGGACCAAAAGGCTTAGCCAGACCTCTGTCCAAGCAGCCTGATGTAAAATTAATAAAAACTACATACAGCCTTCATTCCCAGATCGGTGATATGATTAGCATCGACAAGAGAACCAGCTTTGCGGATACCTGACCGCTTTCTCTCATCACTTGCGAGAGTTGCTTTCGACCAGATAATAACTGCAATTAAATCGAGTAATAAACCTCGCATTAGGTATAGCAAAGGAAGGCAAAGACCACATAGAGTCATAAATATATGCAATAATTAAAAAAACTAAAAAAACCCGACTGCGGTAAAAAACTTAAGTTAAAAAAACACTAAAAAACTAAGAACAAGCACATTTTAAATTTAAAAAAGTTAAAAGCAGGCGGGACCGCTTTTTAGTTTGAAAATATAAAAATGGAATAGCTCCCGCCTGCTTCCAGCTTTTTAGTTTACAAATGTGAAAGATTTCGCAGACGATTATCCAAACAAATTTTTACCGCCTTCACCGCGTGGAGGTACTCCCAGCATAAGTTGTGTTCTGATTCAAAATTTATAGCCGGTGTCGCTTTCACAATTAATACGAATCTAACGACACCTTTGAAGCTAAAATCCATCGAGCCGTTCAGGCCTGCAGAGCGTGCAAAACATTTGAATTTAGCGCCAAAAATCCGCCATTTTTTTTTTTTATTTTGATATACCCAGTGTCACTCTCACAGTAAATACGAATCTAACGACACCTCTTAAGCTAAAATCCATCGAGCCGTTCAGGCTGCAGAGCGTGCCAAACATTTGAATTAGACGCCAAAATTCCGTCATTTTATTTTTATTTTGATATACCCAGTGTCACTCTCACAATAAATACGAAGCTAACGAAACCTCTCAAGCTAAAATCCATCGAGCCGTTCAGGCCGCAGAGCTTGCCAAACAATTATACATACATACGTACATACATACCTACATACATACATACTCTCGAAAAACATAACCCTCATTCTGGCGCAGTCGGGTAAAAATATGGTTCTTCTTTTTTTCTTTTCGTATCGATGTACAATACATACATTACGGCATCCTAAATAAGGAGAATGAGGGCTAGCAGCAACAGCATTTTGAAAATCCTAGCTGAACAGCACGATGCACCGAAATTAAGACACTTTGTCCGCTTGCTCGTTCGGCAGGGATGAATAATAATTCTGTGTACTCAGTACATAATTATTAAACACTAACCCTTAGTTGATAATTTTGTCTTTGTACTGACCAGTGGACCTATGTTGTCAAATTAAATAAATATAAGTATTTAAACTTTTGGAGTCCAGTAAGTGGCCACGATTATTGGGCGTCAGTCAGACGCCCGAGAAGAGAGAGAACTTGAGTGAACTTGAGTGTTGAGATCTTGATAAAGAAACAAAGCAAAGTTATGATACTCGGACGACCGGTGACCCTGCCAAATTTTTGGCCTTTAAAGCAGTGTTCATGACCCTTCGACTTCCTCACGTATCTGCCATAGTCCAATAATGTATATGTATTTTTTTAATCAATTTCCTACTATAAATGCATAGATAAGATTGGCATTATCATCTTATTCATACATTATATGACCTTAGCCGGCTTGCCGATTGGTAATACTCTAATACACGACCTTAGGTAATACTATCGAAAATGTTCTAAGTAGTGATAATACGTACTTCCTGGTATTCAATACGTTAATTGGATCTCCCGCAAAGGCCGCTAAATACTGCTAGTAAGCTTCAGTTGTCAGCCTTCAAAACTCTTAACCTTTTGCACGCCAGAGCATAAACACACGCGCGTGCCCTCCACGCCAAGCCACAATTTCACCTCATCCAAATTAGACGTGTTATGCCGTCCGTGGCGTCTTGAGCACTTTTTGATTTGACGTCCATAGGCGTCCGTGCCGGTCAAAAGGTTAAAGAGGGAAGGTCCGCAAAGGACCGCAACCAATGCATCGTCCTGTAACCGGGAGCGTAAACTGAAATAAATGATTTGAAACGAGTCGGCAAGTCGGCCAAAGTATAGACGTCCCATCTCTAGTTTTTTCTACTAGCTAATAGTAGACCAAATCCATCATTTTTCACAAGGCAGGACGGTCCCCTACGAACTCGGGACTACGCCTACGGCCTAGTACTTAATTACCTAAACAATAAAAAAAATACTGATTTAAGACAACTTAAAAATTACTTGTCGTATTTTTGGTATCAAACAAGTTTTCAGCTGACGATGGTGACTCAACACAAAAAAGGAGCAACTTAAAATGCTATATCGAGCGAGTATCACACTGCTGACGTGTTAAGGAATTCTAGTTCTTACGGCATTACAGATAAGGACTGCAGATTGGAGGCTCCGCGCACGCTCGATGGGCACATGCTAATAGTAATGATGCGGAAGTTTAAATATGTCATGACATTGTGTTTTGAGGGAAATACTTAGATAAGGTTGTATTTTGACGTAAAGATACGACGTTAAGGTACAATAAACTCTGCTTGGGAATATAATTAGTTGGTTACCTACCTTATTATTTTATTAACACCATCATACATCGTTATATTTATCCGTCAACTCATGACTCCAACTATCTATCTAGTGCCTACTTTGAAACATTTCTGAATTGCAAAAATTAGAATAAAAATCTTTTTGCTAATCCTGGAAGTCTTCTCTGTTGAAATCATCAAAGAGACACCTCACCTTTTCTTAAAAAAAATATATAATTATTCATCTGACTTCTATTTCAGGCTTAAAAACTGCATACAAACGTTTCTACGTGGACATAGGCAGCGTTGTAGGACAAAGCGACAAGATATGGACGATATCGCTGAACGACGAGTCTCCCAAGACTCCGTTGGTGATGCTGCATGGTATGGGCGCGGGCCTAGCGCTCTGGTGCCCTAATCTGGACCCGTTAGCGGCAACCAGGCCTGTGTATGCTATTGATTTGTTGGGTGAGTAAATTCTTTGTCTTTTTGATCCTTTGCTTCATTTACCCGCACTGGGCCCGTTTCGTGGATTATGGCCCGCTTTATCCCAAAGAGAGGAGTCTTATGTAGGTATTAGCAGTGGGAATGTTTATAGGATAATTATGCTATGTCCCGTTACTCTTGTGCATATGCGATTTAGAGTTTATGCGCATTTTGCATGGACTGCATGGACGATAGGCCGAGAACGAAACGGTCACAACGACTGTTTCACATGTCCTGGGTTTTATTTACCAGGTCGGGCAAAGTGTTATTGGTTTTTCCATCATGAATAACTCAAAAGAAGCCCAGAATAGATTTGTGCCTGATTGTTGGCACTGGCGATACTTGGGGGCTAAATACACATGTAATGTTTTCTGAAAGTTTCGCCATCTTAGTTGTAATTAACAGGCGCCACGTGTAAATCTATTATGCGGAAGAAAATTGGGCTTGAGCCAAGTGTCATTCACCCAAGTTGTCAACAGACATAAAACGCTGAAGCAAAGAGAACTTATTTTATTTGTTAAGCTCTATACACGTAGTACTGGGTCAGGGGTTTCCGGACTCCGGAAAACCCTGACCTGATCTGATATCTATGTCAGTTCGCACAAAATATCCGTAGTTTATATTTTTTCCATGATAACTTATTTAGTTACAATAAACAGTGATTTCTCACTTTAAAGTTTACTCTGTGTCTGTTTGAAGTTATCGGAAAGATTGGCCAAAGAAATGAGTCTTCTGCCGACGGTAGTCAACTTATCTTTGCGGAAGGCCTATCAAAGCTCATTATAGATGGCGTAGCCATAGCAATCTAGCCATCGCGGTCAAAGATAAAATGGCATTGACAGATTTTCATCACGACGCTTGGTTGAAGTTTTTAGAACAATATTTTTGATTAAAAAGAGACATGGAGTGTTTGCCTATTCTTACTCGGACTGTAGCTTCATTTTTTTAACCGACTTCTAAAAAAGGAGGAGGTTATGTATTCGACCAGTACTTTATTTTTTTCATGTTTGTACAGTGCAGCGTATTTTTTTTCAATACTTTTCCTGTATGATTGTAGCATTCCACACAAATTAATTATTGACATACCTATATGTTCATTTTTGCAAAAAAAAGGTGTTTTTTTTTTTTGATAATTCAAAAGTGCCTACAACTGGTATACCTATTTGAAATAACTGCTTTGACTTGAGAGTTTGAGCTTGGATCTAACTACGCTAGTTGCAGTAGTTTCACAGTTGACCTCTCCATTAACTATGGCCCGTTCCCTCAGGTTTCGGCCGCAGTTCCCGTCCCAAGTTCGCGTCAGACGCACAGAAGGCTGAGGCTCAATGGGTGGAGTCGGTGGAGGAATGGCGGCGCGAGGTCAACATCGCGCAGTTCATCCTGCTGGGGCACAGCCTCGGTGGGTACATCGCCACGGCTTATGCTATCAAGTATCCTGAAAGGTAATTATAGACCTAGTCTTATTTGCCTAGGTTTCTTCGCACATGCTGGCCTTTTGTATGCACTCGAGTGGGAATAATTTAATAATAATTTTCTGACGAGTTTAAATGTTTGGAAACGCACCCACGATACAGGAGAAATTCCTGGTGTGGGGCAACGTTTAAAATTACAAGAAGTGGCTTTCAACCGATTGGGAGCTTATAACTTCGAAGGGAACCAAGAGAGATACCGAGCACCATCTTAAGTTAGTGCAATCGTCAGACTTTTCAAAATAGCGGCTTTTCTGGTAAAGCTTTGGCATTAAAAATAAATAAAGCTTTTATTTGATTCCTTACGTTTCATATTCATGCATAATCATCACAGACATTAATTATTCAACAGACCTTATAAACATGGAATTTACAAATCGTATTTTTTTTTTTAAATTTCATTATTAGTTAATTGCATTAATATAAAAAAAAACCTAACAGCATAAATTAACAACATAACATAATATTAAAACATTTATTCATTAAAGGCTTAGTCTTTAGCTTCAATTAAATGGATGCCAAAATAAAAGCGCAGCATGATGAAAATAGGCACTAGTCTAACCCTCAAGTGCATTGCTGTTTCCCATCTTGGTTGGTAGAGATGCCAGTACCTACATAAACGAGCACATGTATCTCTTACCTTAGATACCAACGTTATTAAAATAACTATTCCCTTCCAGGGTCCGCCACCTAGTCCTAGCCGACCCATGGGGCTTCGCAGAACGCCCACCAAACGCCTACGAGAAGGCCCAGCTCCCACTGTGGGTGCGGGCCATCGCCACTGCTGTCCAGCCTCTGAACCCACTGTGGGCCGTCCGCGCGGCGGGCCCGGCCGGCAAGTGGCTGGTCAGTAAGACCCGCCCCGATATATCGCGGAAGTACCTCAACTTTCTGCCGGATGCGGAGAGGATTATACCCGAGTATATTTATCAGTGTAATTCTCAGACACCTAGGTGAGTTTATTATTTGCGCTTTAAATTGCTTGTTTTTTTTTTTCTTTAAATTTTGCTCCGGTATTTTATGTTTTGTAGAAGTATCAATTATGTGAATTCTGCAACGGACGTAATACGACTGCCATAACACATATATCTGTTCATTATGTCCTCGAAAAGTTACTAGAATTTACAAACCCCAATTACATGGGTCTTAAACATAACTGGCGAAATATGGCTGTACTATTAGGTACACCTCTGCCATACCATTCGGGGATTACAGGCGTGAGCTAATCTAAACTTGGGAATCAGAATATTCACAAAATGGTAGTCACAGAAAATTTACAAACATTCCCAAAGCCAACATTTCGGACTACATATATCCCGAACTCCCTAATCAGAAAGATATCATCAAACAGTTAAGCTCACCAATTAACCCAACCCCCCCACCCATCTCCCACAGCGGTGAAGCAGCCTTCCACAGCCTGATGACAGGTTTCGGCTGGGCCAAGAACCCGATGGTGCGGCGTGTGGACGAGATCGACCCGGCCCTTCCCATCACCGTGCTGTACGGCTCCCGCTCCTGGGTAGACAACAGCACTGGACAGGTGCTCGCCGAACATCGGGGACCTGCTAATACTTATGTTCAGGTAATGAATTGATTTATTTTTGTTACTATTTTAGGATTGTGGTTAAGAATTGCATGAGAAACTTCTGTCACTGGTTCCGTTTGTAAAAAATAAAATTAACTATTAATTTACATTCTTCACGTACATACGTACTTACGTATAGCTACACAACCACCAATTAGAATCTCCAAAATTTGCAGGTCTGGTAAAACATCTAATTCCTCTCTCATGTCATGCATACTTTTGATGCGGCTGATAATTATTTACCACTAAGAGTTATCTCTATCTCGCGTATAATGCTGTGAAAATTACTCAAAAACGTCATATTCTTTTTTTTTTTTTTTAATAAGCATTTTTTTTAATGGCCTGTTTGCTGAGACCTTTTAGCCATGTCTTAGGTTATTAAAAACATCATACTATCTGTCTACCCACAGGTTATCAATGGCGCCGGCCATCACGTGTACCTAGACAAGCCGGAACTCTTCAACAAGTTCGTGCTAGAAGCGTGCGCGCGCGCCGACACGCACGACCCGCGCCCCGCCCTCGCCGGCGCCCCGCCCACTCCCGCGATAGAAGCCGCCCCTTCCATGCCCGCGATAGAAGCCGCACCCACGACTTCCACGTCCTCCGCGGAACCCACAGGGAAGGCACGTACCTCCACGGAAGCACAGAGCTCTTGATAATAAAAGTTCTTTAGTTATATTAATACAATTGTTACGCACATTCGGTTATGTATGGCTGCGACTCGTTTGTAATGTTTTGAGTTGAGCGTATGTTTATTGGGGGTAGTATAGTCAATGGAGGTTAAGGGTCTCACATCGACCGTTTGCAGCGAGATCACGATAATTAATCGACAACAGTTTTCTTTTTTTTTAAAGTGAATAAGATAGAAGAGTCTGCCGCAAACTAGTTGTGCTTTTATACAACTTGTGAAACGCGCAAGAGAGACATTTTTTTGAGACAACCAGCAATCTACCGATGGGTTACACTTTAATGGGTTATATGCGCGATTTCACTTGTCTCGAATCCTCCATTAACTATTACTCCTTGCTAAAAACAAGAATTGTTATTGTTCTTTTTTAAGAGATCTATGAGTGTGTGTATGATTTAGTCGATTTTGATTAATCGACTAAAAACGTCCAAAACTGTCACATATGTATGTGGCGGCACTAAGTTAGGCCTAAAGTGGCTCGATTATTGCGAAAAGTAGATGGCTTAGTGATGTACGAAGTAAAGTATTAAGACCCTTTCTAAAACTATTAAATTACATGCTTCAAACAGACCAATGAAACAGACTAACTACTTAAAGGTTAATTAATTAGAAAAATTTTAAACCCAAGCTACTTATTTAAAAAATATCCTATTTCGTTTTAGGCTTCAAAATCCTAAAAAAATGCAAAAACAAAAGGGTTAAATAGAATGTATTTATGTTTAAATATAAAAAAAGAGAATAATCGTAGTGTATCTTCAGAGACTTTTGATATATGTATGTTATAACTACAGGTTACGGGTAAAAGCTATGATTTTGTTCAAGTTTGACTATGTAATGAAATATTTTAATTATGTTTTTAAAAACAATTTTTTATTATTAGTCAACAAAGTTTTAAAACACGACCAATATCCTACAATATAATATTAAGATGAAAACTTCCATATTCTGGTATTTTTAACTCTTAAATATCAGTGCCTTTAGTATTATAAAATCCTCTCATCAATTAGAAACATAACTCTTCATTAATTGGCAAATGTAGACTTTTTCCTCTAAAACTCTTTAGAAAAATGTTCTTCAAAGTTCTATTATAATATTTTTGGCGTCGCCTCCTATAAACTATAAGGTTTTTATACTTGGCTTGTGGAGCTACCAGTACCTGCTTCGAACAGATATATAGGGATCACATGGTAATGAGACTATTTCTACCAATTTTTTTACTCTGTTAAGATGTTGAAAGTATAAAACCAAAATGTATTTTGTGTGCGTCAAAGTTGGTCTACAGTTCTTTCACATATATTTTTATCATTGACTTTGCATCACTGGAAAAATCAGCGTTAGTGCAAGATTGCTGTTGTGTTGTTACTGTCAAAGGTAAAAAAATACTGAGAAAAAGGACTTACAATTTTTTATAATCCATAAGGCTGGATTTAGTGCTCGACTGACTACGGTAAAGGGGTCTAAAATGGCCGCTTTAGCGTATATCACGTTAAAATTCTTAAAATGGTCACAGACGCAGTAATTTTAGGAATTGTTACTTTGTGACCATTTTACGAATTGTAACGTAATAAAATTCATATTAGTATTCTTCTTAAGCGTCAATTTTAGGCCCCCTGTACTGATGAATTGCTAGGCGCGTACAGCTACGTCGCGCGTGTGAAGACCGTCGGTCGATTGACGCGCTATGCCGATAAAAAACCTATGACCGCAACCTAAGGTGTGAAGTGGCTAGCGTACCAAAATACCTAGACAAATGAGTACGGTACTGCTCCGTCTAATCGTCATGACGTCGCGACAGCCAGTTATTTATACTAACTTGGTTGGCTTTACCTTGCCCAAGTTCATTGCAGCCAAGAAGCGTAAACATGTGAGTGGCCATACAAGTATTACGTAAGCACCAAAGGGGGGGTCTTTTTAATGACATGGGGGACAGTTGGTCTGGATGGTGATGACGTCAGCAATATTTATTTAACTACTTTTTCTGTAAAATTTTGTAGATAGAGGCAACTCTACTTGTCTATGCTTGAAAGCGACGGGGGGGCGGGGGGGTTGCGGTAAAAATGAATTCCGCTTACCTAATACTTAATGGCCCCTGAACGGCGAACACAAAACATTTTGTGCGAGATTACTTACTTCTTAACGAGCACAACGGTGTTGTTTAACTATGTGTAAGGTAATGCGAGCTCGTTGAGTATTGTTGTTTAGCCACAGGCTTTTTGATACACGGAATGAAATATTGTGTAAATAAACATAATTTATTGAATACGTGCTTGTTTTATTTATACCAGGATTCAACGATTTTCCCACTGGAATAACTTGCTTTGTCAAAAGGAATTTGGCGCTAAATGCCGGGATAATACTGCTAATTACTTCGTTTGGTATAAGTATTCTACTCTTTGAATTACTTGTTTACTAACTAAACCAAAACTAGAATATTGCTATCTTTGTCTAACAGACAGTACAAGGAAAGGACAGTTGACATCATCATCTTTCTCTCCTGTCCTTCTTTGGGGTATTTACATTATGTGCAGGTAGGTCGTTATCTACTCGTACACGCTGTAACTACCCCACATAAGTGCGAAGTGGAAAGAAAAAAAAAGTTTCTGCAAAAAAATAATACACGTCCAAAACACAAAAAAAATAAATGGAAAATAACTTTACTTTCGGAAGTCGGTGACTATTTGTTTCATTGACTTTTTTGGCACCGACTTCCAAAACTAGTTTTTTTTTTGTGAGTTAATTATTTTTTTTGCAGAAACGTTTTTTTTGTTTGCTTAGTTTAGTGCTAGAGAAGAGACAAGTAGACTAAACAACGGTTTAGTATCAAATCTCTATCAGACCAATCTGTTTGTCCTTACAGATAAAAAACAAACAAAAAAAAATACAACCGAATTGAAAACCTCCTCCTTTTTTTGAAGTCGGTTAAAAAGAACAGAAGGTAAACGTTTAGGTTAGACTGTTAGAGCATTGTAAACTGTTTTTTTTTATAATCGAGCTCTCTCTTGCTTAATCTGCGAGTAAATGAAACCAATCGCCCACAACAGGACCAGCACACTTCAATCCATGGTTTGCTGATTCATTTCTTATTGCTTCACACAACTACACAGGGAAATTCAAATAAAACACAAGCTTACAAAAAAACATGGCTTATATTACATTGAATAGATCACAAAAATAAATTGAACATTATGATTAAATCAAGGCGGTGGTATACAATCAGATCAACATAGTCTCAGGTGGGTGTGGCTCACGATCGTCACTTTTCCTTCATCTTGCAAATCGCGGAGAGCCTCGTCTAGTTGTTCCCGGGATACCGTCTGAAATAAGAGATAATAATCAGTTGGTACTTGTATAAAAGGCTGATTTTATGTTAGGGGGGTGAATTCAAGCAGAGCAAACGCAACATGTCTACTCTTCTACTTCTGTATCAGACGTTCCGGTGTACTGTAATTTGCTGAGCCTAGCCTCCAAGAGGCAGCCAATCAGACAATCTATGGAAATCTGAGAGCACGCCCTAGTAATGATAATATATAATGATAGTAATGATTCGTTTGCAAATGAATGCTTCTCCTGCATCGTTAGTTGGGTTTATTTTATTCATAAGCCCTTTTATTCTGTTTTTTTTTTTTAGTTTTTGTGTGTAAAGTAATCTCTTAATTCAGCATGCCTATTGGCAAAGGCCTTCTCTAGCTGTTCATGTACTAAATACTTACCCTCTTCATACATCCGAACTATAAAAACTAAAATAAAAACTACTCACAACTTGCGAGCTAGTATTAATCTCTTGCAGCAGCTTGGAATGTGTGATGGTGTGCGGCTTGGAGTAGGGCTGTATGAGCGCCTTCAGCGCCGTCACAAGGTCCGCGCGACGCCTGCGAGCTGCCGCGCCCAGCCCGGTCGTCAGGATGCCCACGTCGATGCGGCCTGACGCCGGGTCTGTTGCTGACTGCTTTAGGGCTTCGCGGTGGAGTCTGAGGGAAAAAAGATTTATTAAGGGAGTGAAAACATTACTCTCGACGCGGATGGCGGCTTGTGCCGATCACAAAAAAACTCTTTCTTCATGCAATAAAAAGGACAAAGACATTTTTCGGTTCGAAAGACGCAACTCGACAATGCACCTAAGTGTGACAAATGTCACTCCCTCGACAAGCCATTCAAGCGGCGGAAATTCAATGTGTAAGTAAGCTCAAAACGTGTTGTCTGATGACATAAAAGATTTTGACTAAGAGAAATAGAGATTTCAATATGTTTTGTGTGAAACATTTACATAGTCTAAACTTTAGACTATCACGTCCTTGCGACTTGGAAATGGGGGGGATAACAAATACTAACAACAGCTATTTTTACATTTCCCTCATTTTCTAAAGACAATTAGGAACTTTACACCCTGCTCCTCATAAATCTAAGTATAAATTACCTGGATGCTTCATCAACATCAGATATCTCCACGACGGGTGAGAGTCGCAGCCTCGCGTGAGCCTCCGCCAGTCTGATGAGGGACTCCAGCTGCCGCGGATACGCGGAGATCTGACCACGGCCGCTGCCGACACGCCTGGAAAGAGTTACATTATTATTAATCGTGTATTCTATTTATGTATAACTTATGATTTTTTTGTTGGTATAGTTATCGCAAGCGCGACTGCTGAACATGAGGTGCTGGATTTGATTCCCAGGTTGAGTAAAGTGTTATTGAGTATTTCCACCAGAAATTTTCAGAAGCAGTCCCGAGTCAGATTAGTGCCTGGTTGATGGAAAAATGTATGGCTATTATTTAGTCCTTAAACATAGCCGGCGATATAGATATAACTATGCATTTCCTGCCCACACCCTTTTAATGAATAAGTAAGCTATGTTATGTTATTTTACCTCATATCGACGTAGGAGTCTATGAGCCTCTGTTGTGCGGTCTCGCTGAGTGTGGGCTGAACGTGTTCCTTTGCGAATGCTATGTAGTCACGCATTAACGCCATGTCCTGAAATTAAAGAAAATTACATTTTTTCAAGTTGTTGGTTTTATTGAAATTGTGGTAGTCAATGTTTTCTGTATGGAAATGACCCCACATTTGTAAGAGCCCGAAATTTCAATTTATGATCTTTTATAGTATAAATGTGTACAAACACTAATGCCCGTTTTGACAAACATCACCAAAAAGAGCACCTACATGAGCACTTGATATTATTACACGGTTGATTTTCAACTTTCTGCCCCAGGCAATACTGTGAGATTTATTAATTTAAGTTTTTAAAAGAAATGCGGAATAATACATTCAATGTAGCCGACATAATGTCTTCTTGATCATTATCTAGCTCAGCATTTTCCCAATTATGTTAGGGTCGGCTTCCAGTCTATCCGGATGCAGTTAAATACCAATATTCAATAATACCAATATGACTTCTTCTTGATCAAGTCATAAACTGGGGCGCTGTTTTGAATACTCACAACAATATCATCGTCGTCGTGCGAGTCGGTGAAGTCTTTGTAGTACAGCGAGACCAGATGCGTCGCGAGGCGCCGGTCGAACACCTCGTCTTGTGGGTCCAGCACCAGGAATATTAGGTCGAACCTGAAATACACACGATATCAATAAATTAACACCGGAAATATGTTGTACATACGTCATGTTATGTCGAATAACATCTTTATGAATTTTTCACCACCGAAGTTTAATTACAACTAACTTTCCGCTTTTTTTTTGAAAGTATATCAAGTACATTGTGTTCATAACAATATTACATACATAAATTAAAATAACCTGAACTAAGTAACTCTTAACAATAAACAAAAAATGGCGTCAAAAACTCCTCTACGCTGTCAATTGGCAATGTCCTCAAGAGACTGGCGGTGTTGCAACGTTGTATGGCAACGCTAAGCCTCTAGCCAAGGTAAAAGCCAGGCCACTTCCCATGACCCAAGGGCTATTATTATAATGCGATCAAGTTTAGTCAGTATTGTAAGTGCTAAAACTCTCAATAGGAATAGAACTCGCGACAGAATAATAATGACAGTCGATCGACTGTAGAGAATTTAGTTACGGGCTATGGGTTGGTAGTGTTTACGTATGTATGTAAAACACTTCGCAAATATCATTCTTTTAGAGTCGACTATATACTGGTATCACGGAGCTTTCTTCAAAGCATACATAACATCACGCTTGAAGGGTTAGGCAGAGGTATACCAGATAGTACACCCACATTTCGCCAGTTACATTTAAGTCCCATGTAATAGAGGGCGAGTCTATTGCCATCAACCGGGCACAAATCTAGACTCCTACTGATTGCTACTGAGAAATTCCTGATTAGAAAAATCCAATAACCTCATGCTCAGCAGTTGCACTTGTGATTACTACTATTAGGCCAATGAGACAATCAAATCAATCTAAAAAGACACAGGTATATACGAACCTGGACATGAGCGTGTGAGGTAGCTGCACATTCTCTACAATGGTCTTGTTCTTGTTCCATTGCGACTCGGCCGGGTTGGCGGCCGCCAGGATAGACGTGCGCGCGTTCAGCTGGCAGATGATACCCGCCTTCGCGATCGAGAGGGTCTGCTGTTCCATTACCTGGAAGATAAAGAGTTAGCTGTAGATGTCGTCTTGTACAGGCTGCTTTTATTTTTACAAGGAATGGAAGATATGCTTTTTTCTTTATTTAAATTTTGTATAACATATTTACTATTGTCATTTAATATAGTTACCTCGTGAAGCACACTGCGCGTAGAATCATTCATTTTGTCGAATTCATCAATGCAGCAGATACCGTTGTCTGCCAGGACTAATGCACCACTGGAAACAAGAAAATATTTGTGAATTTAATCGTAATTAGTGTAAGTACTAGGCGTTCTGTAGTTTTAGCACTTTTGGAAAAGCGTTTATACAAGGTGTAAACAGACCCTTCACGAAGCCGTTAACCAAGCATTCTGTACATCAAACTAAGTAATCCTATGCAAAAATTATTGCTGGGAAACGGATTTTTTGTTTGGGGTGAAAATTCACGGTAGAGCTTTATGTTACGCACTCAAAACATTGTGCTGATGGATGCATTTAATAGTAAACGGCTCATGGAGCTTTTCTAAAGTAACGTTATATAATATAGCCTTAACTATGGTCCAGAAACAAAAGTATAAAAAAAAAAAAACGTAATGACAGACAAAACAAGTGCCTCTCGGCTTCGTTAAGGGTCTATTTACACGCTTCATACTCGCCGTACTCACGTCTGCCAGCCCGCAATAGACCGCATGGTGGATAAAATAACAGCCCAGTCTTCTCATAGAAGAAGCCTGTGTGTTATCAGTGGGCACGTCATATGCAGATGATGCTGTACTCACGTCTGCAGCACCAGCTGGCGGGTGTCGGGGTCCTTGGTGACGTAGGCAGTGAGCCCGACGGCCGAGCTGCCGCGGCCCGACGTGTACTGCGCGCGCGGCACGAGCGCGTGCACCCAGCGCAGCAGCTGCGACTTAGACGTGCCGGGGTCGCCGCACAGGAGAATGTTTATCTCAGATCTGTATGGAAGATGGCGATGTTACCAAGAATATTACACTAAAATAAATTGTATATAGGTACTCGTCCAATTAACCAAAATTGGATAGGCTGGGTCAGATAGGCAGTTACTCAGTCTACATATCACAGCTAATATTTGCAATCGCACGCCACTTCAGCTTCAGTCTAGATGCTACAAACTAGGGTAGTGACGAAGATCTTTGCACTATTAAACTATGTTCTTCTTACGTTCCATATAGACTCATTAGAAAACAGAACTATTCAAGACTAACCTAAAATGTGTCCGTCCAGCGGCATTAAAGTTCTTCTTGGTTCCACCCAACAGTTGAAGAAGACATCCCTTCTTAATATCCAGGTTCTCATATATAGAGGGGGCGATGGCTCTCGCTAAACGTTCGTAGCTGTCTGATTGGGATGCTAACTCCTTGAAGAGTTCTACTCGTTCAGGTGGGAAGCGGTGTTCTTTGCTGTGGAGAAAAAAAAATGTCTATGTTAGAATGTGAAAGTGTATTTGTTGGTTTGTCATTCTTTTATGAGAGAGATGATTGTACGTGATTTTACATTTAAGAGATGCTTTAGAGGTTGGAATTACAATTAACAAACAAAGAAAAACCACAGGGGCAAACCACTGAAAAATGTGACGTCAACCTGTATTTAAGTATTGAAGAGAGTGCGTCTGTGCACTACTGGGCACACATTTGTGCACTATAATTTCTCCTGCATCGATGGCTTCTCTAGTTTTGGGGAGGGTTTGTATTTATGCTTTCGCGGTTGCACAACGACATGCTTTGCTTGGTAGTATAGATGCAAGCCTATCTTACCACTTCCCTCAGAGGCGGTAAGGTGGCGGGGTCTTGAAGGAGAGCGCTACAGTCGCATAGATCCTCAAGGCAAGTCTGGTGGATTCACCTTCACGAGGTTGCCGCCCTGTTCTTGGTCTAATTCCCTAACAAATAAACGCAACAAAAACCACCAGGCGCCTTTTTAACCTAACCACGACCCTAAGTGACTGAGTGGCCGTGGGCTCGGTCGCCACTAAAAGCCAACTGGCGACGAGTAGGTATCTTTAGTCACCTGTGCTAGGACCTGCGCAGTTGAGCGCCGTAAGTGGGGATGAAGGAGTCTTGGAGGGTTCAGCCAAGCGGCGCTGGTGGTAATGTGTCCGTGAGGCAACACGCCCTCTTTGGTTTGTATTTCAAGCGAAACGGTGGCCCCAACCAATAGCTGGGGTTGGGGAAATGACCACAGTGTCCCGTCAGAGGGGCACGGCGAGGAGCGGGAGGTCCGCGGAGGTTGTCTTCGGATAGCCAAAGCGGTGGGTTAAGGTCATGCTGACGATGTAAGTGAGAGTTGATCAGTTCGGAAGGGACGGGCTGTCCCCTATGCCAACCCGATCAAGCACCCGATGTCGCACTGTAAGCCAGCCTCACGCTCCTATATCTCGATGGTAATCCTAACGTTCGAATTAGTTTGTAGTAAGACGTTCCCAGGTCCGGGCTCCGAGGAGGTTGGGAAGCCAGAGAGATGAACCATACACATACTTCACTATGGATAATTCTAGCCCATATGACACCAAAAACACACACAAACAACCACTCACACACATGCACATTTCACTAACAACTACTCACACGCAAACACACCGGAGTGGAGGCGCAAGCCAAGGAGACTCCCAAGAGCGGTGCTAGTAACAGCTCTCTCGGCCCTGGACACTCTGCTGCCAAGGCAGTGAGCTCCAGCGTGGGTACCGGTCCGGCAGTGGCGAGAACTTCCGCAGCCAACACCAAAATCAAGTCCCAGACTAAACATAGGACATCGGCGCTGATTGGGACCAGTACCGATCCTACTTCTGTTTCAGGTGTACAGCCCCTCACGACGGTTAACTCCGGTGGCAGGGCTCCCCTCATACATCCATCCCCGCCTATGGCTCCTCTAGCCGCCCCCCCTCTGCTGGCAGTCACTGCTCAACCGGAGGTGATCAGCACTACTGGTGATGCGTTCGCGCTCACCTGGCAGGTGCAGGGAAATAGGCACAATAGCAGAAACGAAAGAAACGCGCAGAAAACACAACGCCGCTACGCTGACCCCTCAGGGCAATCAGCCCCAGCTCCCTCTAGAAATAGACCGTCTAAGAAGGAGCGGCGTCAAAGATGGAGAAAAGGTAAGACTCCACACACAGGACAACGCCGCAGGTCCGGCTAATACGGCTGGCGATAGCGTCAACTTCTCCGCAGGCAAGTCGCAGGCTGTGGCCGACACAAGTCGACCCGGACCGAGCCAACAGTCAACTTGTGCCGCGGAGGGACCAGTCCAGCACTCAGCACAGCGACCCGTCCGGACGGATCAGGCCGCGGCAAAACCATAGAGAAAATCTTCGAGAGAGAGCTGAGAGACGGCGTTATAAAAACTATACCACTCCATGACAATCAACATGCGTACAGCTCGGGTAAGTCTACCAAATCCGCTCTCTACCTAGTGGTCAGCCGGATAGAAGATGCGATACATCAGAAGGATACCTGCCTGGGCACCTTCATAGACATCGAAGGAGCCTTCGATAAAACAAACTTCTCCAGTATCAACACCGCTCTCTCCCGACACGGGGTAGAACAGGTACTAATAGACTTGATCACTAACATGCTAAGTAAACAAGCGGTTCGTCTTACAGATGACCAGCAGATGGCCTTGATAGCTCGAGGCTGTCGCCAAGGAGGACCCCTCTCCTCTCGAATCTAGTGGTAAACGATCTTATCACCTAACTCAACGCGCACCACTACCACACAATCGGGTACGCAGACGACCTCGCTATCCTCATTTCGAGGAAAGTAACCGCAACCTCACCCAACAGGCGCTACGAATTGTAGAACGGTGGTGCAGGGACTTCCGACCTTTCAGTGAACCCCACGAAAACCGAATTGGTCTTGTTTACCCAAAAACGTACACTAGACCCTTATCGCCTACCTAAACTTTTCGATACAGACCTCCAGTTAGCCAACGAAGTCAAATACCTGGGTGTCATCTTGGACAGTAAGTTAAACTGGAGCAGCCACCTAGACAACAAACTCAAAAGGGCCTGCATCACCTTTTGGCAGTGCAGGAGAATGATAGGTAAGGAGTGGGGCTTATCCCCCAAAATTATACTCTGGCTATACTGCGCGGTGATCCCACGGTGGTGGCGTCGGTGGTCTGGTGGCCCCGCACTAAACTTGTCACAGCCTCAAACAAACTGCAAAGCATGCAAAGGTTTGCCTGCATGGCGACTACAGGCTGCATGAGGACCGCTACTCTAGAAGCCATGTTGGGACTTCCACCGCTCCATCTTTTCTTACAACAGCAGTCGACGGTGGCGGCAGTACGCCTTAAAACACTTCAACTGTGGGGTAAGAAAGAAACACAACATACTGCGGTACTGGAGGGATTCTATAACGAGTTCCCGGGACCTGGCGAAATCCATTAATGATCGGGTACCCAAACAGTTCGTATTCGAAAAGAAATACCAAATCCAGCTCCATGAGGATCACCGCTGCGAGGGGCTTACCCCGCAGAACTATGGATCTTGACGGACGGATCCAAAACAGGTAGTGGTTATGGTCTTCTCAGAGGATCTCAATATTCACATAGCCACACCACTGGGGGTCCACAACACTGTATTTCAGGCAGAATGCATGGGCATTTCCCTGGCCGCATCAGCCATCCTAGCCAGGGAGATTAAGGACCACTCAATTCGTATACTCTCAGACAGCATGGCTGTGCTTGCACTTAACAACCACACAGTTAATTCTGGGTTAATAGACGAGTGTCACCAGCGCCTGAACTCAGGCTGGTAATCTCAACATAAGCATCCAATGGATCAAAGAACACAGCGACTCCCGAGGCAACGATGCCGCAGATGAACTTGTTAGAAGGGGATCGAGCATGGCTGTAGTAAGACCCGAACCCATCGTGCCTCTCCGTTTCGGGTTTCTACGCACACTGGTAAGGAAACGCACCAATGAACAGCACCACAAACTGTGGCTGGACCATGGTGATTGCAGGCAGGCCAAGGTAGCACTTCCTTCCTTGACGGCCGCTTTACCAAACAGGCGCTTCGGCAGTCAAAACTACAGCTGCGCACGGTTACAGCCGCCATCACTGCTCTTACAATAAACACCTCTTTATCATAGGAGTCACAGATAGCCCACTGTGTCGAGCCTGCATAGCGGAGGACGAGACAGCAGCCCACGTGTTTCTGCACTGCCCAGAGGTTGCCTTATACAGGGCAAAGTACTTCGGTAAGCCAGGTACTCTCCGCGAGATTGTCAGCAACATCAAGGCTTTGCTGGCCTTTCTCGCGGAACTGGGGTGGATCGAATAAAGTTCCTGCCCGTACACCAAATACGTGCGTTTGTCGTGGAGTTGCAGACACCGGCCCGCTATACAATACAATACAATCGATGGCTAGTCGCACAAGCAGTGTATATGAACGTACCCCTCCTCAGTCTCCAGCAGCCGGTCGCTGTGCACCTTCGTGTAGTGCAGCGCGTCGATGTGCGTCCTGTGCAGCGCCTTGAGCGTGGCCTTGCGCGGGTGCACGGTGGCGGGCGCGGCGCGGAACACGCCCGTCACGGCCACGCGCTCGCCCGCCGCCGCGCGCTCCACCAGCGCGCCGTGCGCCAGCACGCTCACCGTGGCCGGCGTGCGCCCCGCTGGCATGTCGTCTAAGGAAGTACGTAACGAAGGTGAGTTCCGATTGAACTGCTTTCGAGAACTCTCATGCCGAAAATACGAAACGAGAACGTATTACCGGGATAAAAATATATTCTATATCATAACACAGTTCATGGTCTACCTGCGTCCCTGGGGTGCTGATAACCATTTTAAAATATGCCCCAAATACTTACAGTCACTTACTTACTTTCCCATTGAAATCCGTCCAGCCGATAGTGCGTGTAATAGACAGACATACAGAGTAACTATCGCATTTATAATATTAGTTTGACTGCACTTACCAGGCGACTCCTGCAACTTAACAAGCTGCTTATCACTAAAATGCGATCTGTTATGTATGAGGTTGTAAGAATGTGCAGTGTTGCAGTGGCTGCAGTGCGCCGGCTCGGGCACGCGGCCGCGCTCGAGCTCGGCCGTGGCCGCCGCGCCGCACACCGCGCACCGGAAGTACGCCTCGCGCATCTCCGGCACGATGCTGGACGTACGGATCACCATGCCGGAGAGCGTTACCAGTTGGTCGATGTCTGTGGAACGAATGGATATTGGTTTAGTTTAAGGTTTTGTAGCAAGTTGGTGTAGATAGATAATTTTAAATGAATAAGTTTTCTTATTATTTTTTTTAATTACTTTGTCTGAAAACCAAGATAAATCAAGATGTTTAATGACACAACGTTCTTTAATCTTCTCTTCGAGTTGATACCTTCAGATCAATGGGGTCCAGGAGGTGGCCACGTATAGAGCAGCGTCACTGGCGCTACTTAGGTCCTCGAAAGTGCAGTTGTAGTTTTGTCCAACAATTTGTTTAATAACACAGGTCCTAAAACTGCAAGCTAACGTTTATTATATTACCTTCAGGGTTCAAGTCCCGCATGTGTCGCTGCGGCGCGTTGTAGGGCCGCACCTGTATCTGATGCTCCAGCACCGCCGCCGGGTAGCGCTCGAAGAACAGCTCGTTCACTGCCGCGTCGAATGCCGGGACCACCTACAGATAAATGTAGATATTATGCTTCTTATTCAAATTGAAATACTAGCAAGATTTTTCGAGGTTTTACTTGTATTCCATTCTAGACGACTTATGTTGTGTTTTGGGATAGAATGCAAGTGACTTGATGTTGTGTTTAAGGCTTTTGATGAAACTGGTTACTGCTTCGTTGGACTAGTGGTCGTAATCGTGTCTGCTGAACATAAAGTCTTGGGTCCGATTCCCGGGTTGGCCAAATTGTTATTGGATTTTTCCATCAGGAATTTCTCAGTAGCAGCCACGGAATCTGGATTTGTGCCCGATTTATGGCAATAAGCTATAATAATAAATAATAAAATTGTTTATTTATCCAAATAATACACAGACACAGTTCAAAACAAAGTGGCAGAGATACAATAGGCATAACAATATAAACTTTTTGTGCACAGAAGATTTAGGTCTACAATGAAAAGAAGTCTATGCATAAAAAAATAATGAACCCTGTCTCTTAAACTAGGAGACCTGTATCGTAAGAGACATGATCGGCCAAAATTGGAATGTAATAAAACTGAAGTTTACAAGAGTGAAAGTGTTGCTCGCCCCCTATTACATGGGACTTGAACATAACTGACGAAATGTGGCTGTACTATTAGGTACACCTCTGCCTAACCCTTCGGGGATTACTGGCCTGATGTTATATTATGAAATTGGTTAACTTGGGAGTGACCACACTCATTGACGCGGAACGGCGAAATCAGCTTTAGCTAATCTTGTATGTAACAAGATAAGCTCAACCTGATTTCGCCGTTTTCTACCCGATTACGGCAAAGCTAAACGGTAGGGTTCATGGTTTTTGTCAAGGTCATTGAATAATTTAAAGATGTTTTCTAATATGGGTTATGTGGTATCTGAAATAAATATATTTTTAAATTTAATTGAGTTCGGCAAGATGTCGTGTCGTGCGAACTGAAACGAGGCAAATGACGTCTGTTTAGCGTTTACACGCGTTTCACAAGATAGTGTATATATGAGATACAGTTTATATCTCGTATTATTTAGTCCTTATTTGAGAAAAACCACCGGTTTTACCTACAACTAAGGGATTATTTTCTAAAACTTACCTCTTGAGGATAGCACACTAGTTGTCGATGCAACTTGGCATCAAAAGCTTTGATATGCTCACAATCCACATTCAAGAATGGCTCTTCAAGGGTATTTATCTGAAAAGAAACAAGTTTGACTTAACATCATAAAACAATTTTATGGCACCTTGTGAATGAGAGCGAGTGGTACCCGGGTCATTTGTCAGTAGTAGCCACAGGGTCTGGGTTTGTGCCCGGTTGATGGCAATAAGTTCGCCCACTATTACATGGGACTTAAACATAACTGGCGAAATGTGGGTGTGTATTATTAGGTTCAATTCTGCCTAACCCTTCGGGGGATTACAGGCATGATGTTATGTTCTGTGAATTTTGTACCTTTTTTTTCGTTCACGGGCTAAGGGTGAGGTGCATGTAAAATTACGACACATCAATTTGCCCTCTAAGGTTGGCGGTATTTATGCAAATGGACCCCAAAATAATTCCTAACAAAGGCAAAAAAATCATAAAAGTAACTATATCTCACCTCTTCCAGCTTCTGCTCATACAAAGGTTCATTGGTCAGAGCGGTCGGCTCAACGAACCTCTGCAGGAACTTGATGAACTTGTCGCGACACTCTGCGATGGCGACGTCTGTGCCCCACACGACTAGCTGCGGCTCGCTCGAGGCCAGCTCGGCGCCCGTGTCGTCGATCTGATGGGGAGTGGGAATTGGTTGGTTTAAAATACATAATGGTGTTGTATATAACATAGAGGAATATGGAGGAAGACATGCTGCGCCGACCCCAAATAAATTAAGATAAGTGCAGGAGAATGATGATGAATGATGGTGGTATTGTACACAACTATTGATTGTTAGAATTTGCGCTTTGGACCTTCCACATTGAGCCAGTCTTGTTAAGGGTTACCTCAGAGTTTATCCAGTCTTGCCAAAGAATATCGTGTTCCCTAAGTAACAAGGTTGTGGAGGTCAGATAGGCAGTTGCTCCATGTAAAATATTGATAATCATCAGCATACGGTTGAAGTGGAAGCCCACCTCAATATAGTTGGAAAAGGCTAGGCAAAAGATAATCTCTTACAGTTGATCGATTATCGATCATCACTCACCATTACATCAGGTACATAAGTAAAACTGAGATGAGAAGCAAGCCTGTCTAATAAAAGACGATCTTCCAGACTCTTAGGCAACGTTCAACCTATTTTTTCCACAACATTTATTAAAACCTCATCAAATCATTCGACAACCTACATAAAAAAAACCATCAACTGACATGACAGACATCACTCATAAATCATGGTAAAACACAGAAAAATGTAAGGTGAGAGAGAACGAAAACGAACAACAAAAAAAATGCGCGAATCCGGATGTGATTTACATATCAAACCCTCCTATCCTAGAAGCGAATATGAGTCCGCCACGAGTTTGGACGTGACGGCTTCGTCCATCATCAGCAGCTGCAGGATCTGCCTGTCTTCGATCTTTGACCCTGCAGCCTTGACGTGTGGTCACAGGTTTTGCGAGAAGTGCTTGACGCAGTACTGGCGGATACGAGAGAAGCCGGACTACATCGTGTGTCCGTTGTGCCGGGCTTGCGCATACAACGTTGATTTTACTAAGGTAAGGGAAACAAATGTACTAAGGTACAATAGACTGATAAGAGCGATCTGTTATCTAAGTGACTAGTAGAGTCAGTGCCCTGTTTTGTCTGACCCGTCTGGCCATCTGATCAAGCAGGGGTGGTTGTGGGGTTTAATAATGCGGGGCACTGACTAAACACATACGTTATGTATAAAGAAAAGAAATTGCATATCTATTTATATAAAAAATCAATTTCTGTTCATACCCTAGACTCCTAAACTACTGAATCGATTTTGAGGAAATATTGCAGTGTTGTTCTACATAATCAGGAAGGTTTCTGAAAGAAGAAGGCATTGCAACGCATGGCATAGATAATAGTAAGATATATAATAGAAGCAGGTTATAAAATTTTAGGTGACCGTTCAACATTCATTCATAATAGTTTCTCCTTTAATTAGATGGAACAGTATGTACTTATTATAAATGAAAGAATCAGACATGTGATGTGGCCTGTAGGTAAGGAGCAGTGTATTTTAGTAGATAGTATAGAGGAACCAATGAATTATGGTAGCAGTTAACCAGAAATCAATATAACTAAGAGTCATTCTGGCTATCTACTGGTTCACCTTTTCTCGACGTTTCATAAGTGCCCATGTACCTAGGCCTATTCAACATTATTTTTAGTATATGCGAAACCAGAATATAGTTTGTTCAGAATAAGTAACTGAATCGATTCCAATAATTATATAATTTTTATATCATGTTATATTTTGTCCCAAAAATATTTAAAAAAGGTTACGAGTTGGACACCGAGCGACACTTAGTAGCTATCCGCAATCATACGCGCACAACACAGGCATTTAAAATTAAATATTTTGATTTTGACCATGTTCTAAGTCAAATCTAACACTTTACAGAGAGAAAAACGAGCTTCAACGGAAGATTTCAGAAAAACATTCACAGAAATGAGCAACATGGATGAATCGGACCTCAACTACAATGCAATGGTACTTTGTCTCAAGATCAGTGTCCTTATACCCACCCTGTACTGTTTATTGAAATGGCTCAAGGTCCCACTCGTAGATCTTTTCACGAGCATACGTAACCATCTGACAAATTGAAATATTGTGAATACATGTTTTGACGATTGTTTTGTGTAATAATTAATTTAATATTTATATTAAAGAAGCAAAATGTAACAACAATTTTTTTTGTTTTTACTTAGCATAGCGCCTTTGACGATCGTATGGATGCCAATCAAACTATTTCTTATTTATAGTGGAATTTGTCTAGTGATTCAATATTAATTTACACATCTATACATCAGATTTTAGTTTACAATGTTTTATCTCAGATTTTTTTTAAAAGAAAGGTATTTCTTTTTATATTTTATTCTTTATAGGCTTATATACAAGATTAGTTTTAGTATATGCAAAAGCCGAAACACGTGTCTAGTATTTTATGTAAAGAATCTATGTACAAAGTTTCAAAACTGTATCATGAAAAATAACAAAGTTATAAGCTTGTTATGTTACCTGGTTGTCCGTACAAAAACATGCTCACCCCGCGGCCCCGCGCCGCCCGCGTCGTCGTGCGCTCATTGATAATAATTTGTAATCAACTGGTAATAACATTTTCTATCACACTTGCAGGCTTTTGACTGTCGTAATGGTCAAGTGTACGTAGATATTATTATGTACTTTATTTGTTTGTACTGTATTTGTTGCACCTTATGCCAACCGCTTAAAGTTCAAAGTGAATGAAAAGTATTAAACATCGCATTACTTAGTTAACCACAGCAGTCTGTAGGTTCACCGGGACCCTAGTCCCTACATCTTTGTGTGACGGTAAGCATTGTGTTCCATGATACTCTGATGCCGAATTTCTCCTCGTACCGCCGCACTGCCGTTACCATCACAAACAGCTGTGTATGTACCATTTAATCTGTGTACTGAACGTTTGTGTATGAGAAAGACATGGGTTCACTCTTTATATACGATCAACCGAAACTGTAAGGCCCACGATGGGCAGGCGCTCGCGATCACGTGATGTAACGGGACGGGAACGTAACGCGTGCGCAACTTGTAGCATCCGGGCGACTGAAGGGGTTGTTTTACCCCCGCCCCGCTGTGCGCCCGCGCCGCGCATTGTGCGCCTATGATTGCGGATAGGTATTAGGGTCGCTAGGCGTCCAACTCGTAACCATTTTTTAATAATTTTGAAACAAAATATAACAAGGTGTAAAAATTATTGGAATCGATTCAGTTACTTATTCTGAACAAAATATATTCAGGTTTCGCATATACTAAAAATAATGTTGTATATTTCACTCATCTCAATTATAGGCAAAGGAGAAGTAACTTATGCGAAAATTCAGAGCTCTGTGAGGGGGGGGGGGTTCAAATACCACATATAGATAAAATGGCAAGATCATGCTACTGCTAAACCCGTTTCTACTACATATTCGCCTTTTTTCGCCTTATAGATTCAGTCTGTTCGTATGTCACAGTCATTTTACTCCGAGACTATTGGCACCATACAGTTGTAATTTGGACAGTAGGTGCCTCCTATGAACTGCTACACAAATACGATATGAATAATAAAAAAAATTGGGGTGGCCCTTCATACATGTAAGGGGTCGTCCTTTAATCACGTGAGGTTTGAACAGGGGGGGAGGGTATAATGTGACAATCAAGTGATTTTTTTCGTGGGACGATATTTATGAATTTATTGTTTGTGTAAATTTTCTTTTACCAATATTGAATTTTGATCTGAGCAAGCGATTTTTGGTCTAAAAAACCCGAGCAAGCGAATTTTCCTCTAAAATATCATTGTATTGCCCTGGGTCAATAAAAGTGGCATAAAAAACCTCTCGCAGTTAAAGGACTGCCCCTAACAAAGAGTTAAAAAAAAAACTACGTATATAATTGTGTGGGGTGTCTATCGATAGCATTTAAAAAAAGAGACTTTTCATCAAACTGCAGCAGTAACTTTGTTTTTCATTAACATACTATGAAAAGCAAATTTAGTTTTGCTGTTATGTGTAAATTAACAGATGAATGTGCGTTAAAATTGTTACTATGTTGTTTGGTGCTACGGAACTCTGTGTGTGCGAGTATGACTCGCACTTGCCCGTTTGTTTTTCTTTTCTGTTGACGAATAATCAGACTTAAGTCTGGCACTTTTTTTACTGACTGTACAAATGGAAGGACAGAATTATGTGTTTTGTATGTAACACTTACCCTTCTTGTAGGGGTAGCACTAGGGGCAGGCACACTGCGGCCATGCTGGTTGCTCTTCAGGTCAGCCCTCTGTCTTGCAGGTGTCATGGCACCACGCAGGTTGGAGCGCGGTGTGCTCAGAGAACTTGGGGTGCCATAGTTGAGTGGTGAGCTCATGTCTATGTCTGTACCTGTAAGTAAAAAAAAAAGTTATTTATTAGAGCTAATTTACTGTTCTGTAGTGATGTGTTTGTTAGTGTATTTTATACATACAATGAGATATAACGCAATATGATTTAGTGGTAAGTCATGTCAGCAGATATACAAAAAAAAGCATACACACTAAGGTAAACAAAACAAGACTTACAACTACTTTAACTTTAACGCTGTTAAGTTTACACCTGGCTTTGATGATCTGGCATTCTAGTGATGTGCACACTTAGCTCAACCAGGGATGTAACTGGGCCGTTTCTAGTAAGTGCTGACACTAATGAGTAATTTTTTGAATTTCATGATCAACAATTTACAGTTTTTATAATTTGTTGATGAAAATGTACTCAGAGTATAACGAGAATAATAATTTTGCAAGTAGAAACTTGAAAGGTTGATTAAAAGGCTTGCTCTGATTTCTTTCAGATACATATTTCACTTGTTTTCTTTTTTTTTGTAACAAAACAATGAAGATCTATTAGACCTACCCTAGCTACAATATGTTGGAACTAGCTAGTTCCTGTTTACAGAATATCACGACTTACTGTCAGCCAACATTATCTCAAAGTTGGACACACCCCATGTCCTGCAAATGTTTCCGTCCAGCCAAAACAAGACGACTTCAAGGATGGCCTTGAAATCTTTTATACTGTTCTTATTTAGTTAAAAAAAAAAAAACATACCAAGCGGACTGGAAGCTATGGCACGAGCAGGTGATGTGCCGGGTGCCTCACGAGGAGTGCGCGGAGTCCCACGAGGAGTGCGCGGAGTCCCACGAGGAGTGCCGGGCGTTTGTGGGGTCCCTCGCGGAGTACCAGGAGTGCCATCTGGAAATTAAGTTCGAGTTTTGTTTATATGAAGCTGTAACTACACATTATCCTACAGTGCTGTATAATGAGCTGAAGTCCGCAACTCCACGTCCTGAGGCGTATTTATTATGTATCATCCAATATTGACAACGTTAAATGAAACCAGGTGCAAGGAGGACTTTGAAGATGAAAGTTGTATTTGTTCTTCAATTGCCCTTTACAAATAGTTCTAAACGTTTTCCCAAGTCAAAACAATAAGTTCTTCCTATTGAATGAGTGCTAATTATCCTCATTTGTACAAATATAACACGGAAATATTACGTTGGAATAAGTTAAAGTTAATGTACTTTTTGAAGGAGTGCCGGAGGAACGCTGCGGTGTTTCTGGAACAACAAGTTGTTGCGACGACCGGGTCCTCCGAGACGGCGTTGGAGCATCCGACGACGCCTGAGATGCTGGGCGCTTAGATGGAGTGGACATTTCTTCTTTTCACAGTAATCTCAGAACTAAATATAGAGTTGTTTTCAAAATTACGGTAAACAAACGCGGCGCACGCACAATAGGTTACTTTTCATTTGGCGCGAAATATTGACAGCAACTGTCACTGTTCGCACAAATCGAGATTCGTAAGTTCGAATCGAGTAAATCCTGAGAGAATATTGTTTTTGATATTAATAATTAAATGTCTTAATTAAATAATCATAATCAACCATAATAAACTATTGATATTATTTTTAACAATTAGCGGATTTTTTCAAGAATTGCATATCTGTAAAATTAGTTTTAATTCTATGAAAGGAAGTAACATTCCTAGCAAGAAAATCGACCATCTAAACACAGAAGACAACAAACACGATCCAATCGACTAAAAAAAATTGTCTCTGAATGGAGGGACAACTCTATTGTTGTCAACTTTCCATAAACAAGACAAAAATCTTTTTTAAATCAATTGATCGTTCATTCACCGCTGATGTTTTTACGGTGTTATTTTATGATAATAAATAAATATAACGATAATTGCGAAATAAAGGCGATTGTAATGCTCAGCAGTATTGAAAATTAGTGCAATAAAATTATCAGAATCAATGTTTTATGCGAAAATATTGATTGACGTTGTAAAAGCTATCTTTGTGCAATCTACCTGCATCGTAGAAAATATTTTCGTGAATAATTATCTTTGACGGGACAAATAAGATACGTTTTAAATGGACAATGTAAAGTGTGTACGCATTATTGCGTAGTACGTATGTTTACTTGTGATTCAGCGGTTCTCCCACAAGGACTGAAGATATTTTGGTAAGTATCGGTAGGTACCGCGATGATTCATTTTATCTCTGCGTGCATTTCCATTGTAAAGGTCCTGGATACGGCGCTCGCTATTAATATTTAACTAGTTGGAACTCCGCGCACGATATACACTTATCACACTTTAACAGTTTATCATGCCGAAAATGCAAATTAGGGGGTCCCTTTTTATCTAATGAAAATAATATTGTGGGGTAGAAGTCTAGAATTAAAGATATCTTAATTCATCGCTCTTACAAACACAGCCAGTGAGGTTTAAAACCTAAAGAATGTAGCACAGGTAAGGTTATTAAAGGCTAAAATAAAATAAGTGTTATTGTTTATGTATGAAACAAGAAAAAACATGGTTTCATCACAAAAACCAATCAATTTGCTATATATGAGTCTGAAATTATATTTATCATTATATCTGAAAATAAAGTTATGGTTTTACATAGAATCAACATGGCTTTTACACTTTCCCTCTTCGAAGTTCAAGGTAGAGTTACAATATTGATCTTGAGTGTCTTCGGATTTTCTTTTAAAATTGAAAAAAAAAACATGCTTGTCATTGGCTAAGCATCAACACCTATTTTATTTTTTATTTTTAGAACCACATTTCTATTTTAAATCTATTTTTCATTGTTTTGTTATGTAAAATCTGATTTCCAATAACTAAAAATGCTAAAAAGGGCACCCAACCATGTTTGAAATAAACTGGTTTTTTATTTCTAACAATCACCCCTTACAAACAAAAATAATGTTACTCATTCATGTTTGCATGTTTAGCCATTGAGGTGAGTGAGAGGTCAGTGACCCCTGTTGCAAGTCAATGTACAAAATTTTTAATAACTGACAAATGATGACATTTGTATAGTCATCATTTTAACATGTTGTTAGTACAATCTATTAATTACTCATATTTAGGATCCTAGAAATTTTTGTTTTTTTTTTCGTTATTTTGGAGAGAGAGTTATGTTAGATCTAAGTAAGTTTTTTTTAAATCACCTTTAGTTAAGAAGCCCAACCTCATTAGAGCCTTTAAAATAAGAATTGCATAAATATCTAAGTCAAAATGATGGCTAACAAATTATTGATTTCTGAATGTTTTAGTCCCTTTTCCAGTAGTATTCCTAGTCTTACTGAGGTGAAGACAGAAGATCTAGCTGCGATGTTTATAATTTAATATTAATTTAGATCTGTGAGATCATAAATTGCTACACAAGAGAATGACCTCAGTGGGTCAGTGCAAGGTCCTTGCAGACTATTGCATTGCCATGTGACTCAGGCAATTTAATATTATAATGAAGATTTTATTTGATTTTAGATGTTCTGATCTTATTGGTTTTTACTCTCTTAATGAGAATATTTCAGGTAGGTAATGTTGATATAATATTTTATTCATGGCAGTTCTAGAGAATAGGAATGAAATTGGGAATCCAAGCCATTAAAGGACGCCATTAGAGTCAGAATGCAGAGAGACATAACTTAAAATTAGTTTCAATTATCAAAGTGCTAGGAACTAGTTTTAAGTAACGCAGTAACCCATTCTGTAATAAAGCCTAAGTTTTAGCTTAAATGGAATTGGATGTTAGACCAAGGTATCATGATCTTGCTAGCTTTTTTCCATGTTGGGTTTGGCTATCAGTATTTTACATGGAGTGACTGCCTATCAGACCTCCACAACCCACCACTAATTATTACCCTATCACCCCAATTTATTGCATGTGTGTACTGGTTATACTCAATACTATTATTTGGAATATTAACTACATAATTGAAAACATTTTGTTATAGGTACTCATGCCTACTGGGAATAAAATGAATCCTAGTAAGTTTACCTGCAGTACCTCTGTACTTCATCGAATAATTTATATTTTAAACGTAAAGATCAAAAGAATTCTTTATTGACAAAATGCTAATCAAATCAACACTCAATTTTATAAATCTTCATAATTTGCCACCATTTTTATTCAAGGCAAAAATCCATTTAAAACAAAAGGGAGCTTCAGGCCAAGTGTTGATTAAGGAAAACTATTGATTTCTGTAGCTCTGTGTAAGGGGGCATATTTCTCGTAATCTCGAGCAAGGTAATCCTGCCTACCCTTCGGGATGCGAGATCGCATGCGCCAAGCGCTGTTCACCCCTCGTGCGGACTCCGCAATTATATGTATATAACTACATATACATATATCGGCGTACTACGCATCAACGATATCTTCAATACTTGAAACGTTTCCTGCGTATTCTATTCGACGATATTGCGTTTTAACTTAAACGCAATTTCATTTTAGAGTATTGTAATTAAATTTTAGAGTCAAATAACAATAGGAGTAGGACGTCAGATGTTTTTCGTCCCACGCAAAAAAAAAAAACTAAACTGAAAGGGTAACTAAGATACGCTAACGCTGCTTCACCCTCTAGTTTTATCAATGCGTAGAGATGGTTGCACATTACATTATTAATGAATTAACTAGACGCCAGGGGTTTCTGCCGCTAATTGTATACAATAGCAAAGTCTGATCGTTAATAAAACATTGTACCGAAAGACCAAAATCCGCTCAGGAGTTTCTGTTATATCAGTCCTAACATAGACACGCACCTATGAACGTTTCTAAAAAATGTCCCGATCATTTAAATAACGAACGAGTAAAAATCAATACCATAGAGGGTGCAGTATTTTTTTTCACGACTGGCAACGCATGATGCTTCACTAATGTTGCTGTTGACCATACCAATTAACTCAAACGCGTGCGTACCTTTACGTACACCGAGTAGTTTGACGCACAAAACGGACAAAAGTATGAAACCCTAATGCGATCGAGAAACCTTAGTTTAACTTGGCTTTTGAGTGACGTAGGTAACAATTTGTTAGGCAAAGTTTAAATCTGGAGGAAAGGTCAAGCTGTTTGAACCTGAAAAGTTTCGCAGTTATTCATGCTCAAAGTTTTACTTGACTATGAAGTAGAGTTGTTATGTTTCATACTTTCATCGTTAATTGTGCTGAACATCTATTACCAAAACCAGGCTTTTTCCCCAGTGGTATGATTGGTAGTTTTGGTTCACGTCAAAGCACGTACGCTGTTAGCAAAGCTCTGCCTGAGAAAGGGAAGATTTAAAAAGTTCTAGCAGATCCGACTTCTAACTCTAGTTTGTGACTGTGAAATCAATTGGACACAATAAATAGTTTAGGGTTCCAGAACTAGAGATCGGCACAATGACTCTTTTACGCTTTTATCAACTACCAGTAGTAGTAGTCACACCACATCTGTTTAGCAATTTCGTCGGCGTCTAATCTAAGGATGCAGATTAATACCAATATGTTACATAGAACGAGTGGCTATCTGACTTCCTTAACCCAACTGACTGGAAAACAAGATACCCTGTGGTAAGGCTGGTTATCAGATTTTCAGACTTCTGATTACACATAACGACTGTCAATGATCTGCAAATGACAGCCGGGACTACGGCTGAACGTGCTTTCCGGGGCATGGTAGTCGAGGCAGTAGTGGTAGTAAATAGTGGGATACTAGCGTCCCTTTCTCCCAAATTCCTGATAAAAGATCTAAAAGGAAGCTCGTAACGTACGTCTCAAATATATTCCTTCCTTTGTTTGATAACTACGAAAATACCAATGATATCAGTGGCTTTGATAATCGATTATGTTATTATGTCTTTACAGCTGAGTCATGGCTCGATTTCCATAGTTACATCAGAAATTATTTACGTATCTGCCTACCTTTCTAATACGTAGAATTATGCACTTAGAAGATTATTTTATAACCCAAAGATTTTCCTTTGGTGTCATACAGTAGTATCTTATCATTATCTTTCAATTGGTTAACTTGTAATGACAGCTTCTTAACCTAAATCTAACGAGGCTAGGTTTAAAAAGTAGGCTTATAGCGTTATCGTAGCGTAACATAACGTAACGAAACCAAGATTCTCTAACGGTGGAAATCCGTAAATTTCTACAATTTCGTCTCTCCTAAAGCATGGCATCTCAAAGAGGACAGTTTATTCCGTTGGGATAGCTACTGTTTCCTGTTTCGTCAAACGCTTCCCTGCAAACATTCATCGCATTCCGGAAATTCTGATCTAAGCCCTTAGGCAGTCCTAAGATCTATATTTCCGGATTATTTAAAAGACAAGATAAGGAGTTTAGCCTATAGACTCGAGCTCAGCCTATTACTTTTGCCCTCAAATCTTGTTTCGAAGAGGATACAATAATACCATATTATTTCGTTGAACTAAAGATCCCAATTTGATATTAGTACACCGATGATTGGCCGCTCGCCTTTTACGACACCCGTAGGACGCGATGGGACGGTTTTCGAAGCCGGGACCACACGGCTAGTTTATTTATTTACGTTTTGGGTAGTTGACTAAGTTAGTCGAAAAGGCTGATGTCAGTTTTATGATGACTTGAAGCTGGGAAACTTTATCCTAAAGTTAGTTTAGTGGTCAGGTTAGAAAAAGTCATTGTTGACCCTTGAAGCAAATTTTCACAAACATGTTTTCAATTTGACCTGCAATTTTATCTAATCAGATTAATAGGTTCACCTAATACCATTATCACTAGTGTCAAGTTCCTCTTACCATATTGCTATCAACACTTTTTACTTTAGCAACCTATCCACTACTTCCTAAGTTAGTCATCTTAGCAAACGAAGCAACGAGTATCATATTTCATTTAGTCTTGAGACTAATCACCTGATGGATATGATTCATATATTTAAAATATATTACGACTGCTAAAAAAACGTGTGTTACTTTAGAATCATCGGCTCTTGGCGAACTTATTTGTTTTGGATTGATAGCTGCTGTAACATCTTCGTACTTTCAGCGTCTGATGTAATTGTGTTAGATTTTTGATTTTGACACCCGTCACCTGTCTAGCTTTTTTTTCCTATGTTGAGGTCGGCTTCTAGTCTAACTGGATGCAGGTGAATACCAGTATTTTACAAGGAGTGATCTTCATTAAGATCTTGACACTAAGATAATGTGATTAAAACAAAGCTGTTCAAATTATTATAATGTTCATTTGTAACATTCAATAAAACTTGGTTGGCAATGAGTGTGCCCACAACTAGTCGTTCATTCAGGTAGATTTCTGCGGCGCAGTCCAACGGTGCTCAATGTTTTAGATTTGTTGACATTTAATTCATCTGAAACTTAATTGTGTTGCTCTATAAGTTTGTTACTTATTTAAAAAACATTCGTTGTAACCTTGGTCTTGGTTCTGCCTTCGACATGTTATTGTGTTTTTATTTCGGTCAAAGGTTAGCTTAAGGAAAATAAATTTCGTTTCGGCAATTCCAAGACTCCTACCCTACAAATTGTGAAAAATGGATTATTAGATTAACTAAAATATCAACATAGATATAGTGTCAAATCTAGCTGATTTTTGGACCACCAAAGGAACTTAGAAGTTTCTGGTGCTACTCGTTCCTAAATCCAAATATATTTATTTGCCAGCTGCTCACAAATGAAATTATTAGCAATGTTAGCTGCCACTGTGCTACTGAGTAGAGGTGGGCGCACTGGAGCACCGTCGTAACATGCCCGATCTACGTAAACCTATTGTTTCCCTCTAACTCTATACCCACAGAAAAAACGCCAGCTTTCATTTTTTTACTAAAAATGTACAAAGAATGTTACCTGCACTTACCTTGCGGTGTATGTGCGTAATGAAAGGTTTATTATACATAGTTCTATGCATTTCTTTCACCTGTATTTATTTTATTTGTGAGTGCGGGGCGTAGTAACCTTTTTGTGCAATGAATTTCTGTTTTATAGCTATCGCAGGTAGGACGCTTCCATCGTTTGGGTTTGTTATCACCGTTCTATTGATTATGATGTTTTAGAACTGATTTCTGTCATGCCCATTCTACGGGTCTATAGTTAGATATGTGTCCGTGAGTGACGCGTCGCTTTGAGCGTTATCTTATGCGTAAAATGGCGTCAGTAGTCCATAGTCTACGGATTCCGAACAGTCTCCTTCAATCGACTCCCACAATCTGCGCAGTATTTCAGATAGCTAATACCCAAGATCACAATAATTAGAATAGGTGATTATAATTATATTAGCGGTTTTTCGAAAAGTTCGTCAGCCACATTGTATACAAGATTCTCAAACAAAGATAAAAAAAAACACAAACTATTCGTCATTAAAAGCGAAATAAAAAAAACAATGATGTCTTAATATTGTCACCGCTCCTAATTAGTGTTATTTATTTCATTTGTTCACTCCAGTCATTCAAGAATCTTTTGAACTGAAGCTTCTTTTATTTTTATTACGTCTTTATCCTTCGCTGCATTATTGTCCGTGAAAATCTTACCCCTTTCAGCCCTAAAGGGATGAAATGCAAATCCTTTCGTAGGTATCTTTTCTCTCGTGACTCGTGAGCGCTTTCGAGCGTTACATTTAGTTTAAGATGTTTAGCTTGTTGTTTTCACTGTGGGTTTTAGAGACAAAACCATGATCGATTTTGCTTTAATTTTCCACAAACACATTGGTTTGAAAAGTTGTTCCTAGTTGTAGTTTCAATTTGATTCTAGTTTTATGGATTGCAGAAATTGAATTGAACACTCGGGCAATTATTTTAAAGCAAAATATTTCCCATAATCGGTAGCACTCTCAAAGGAGTTTTTCTATCGTGATATTATTACAGCATTTTTATCCGCGGTTTCGCCCTTCGTAGAAAGTAAGGGCAGCTAGGGAAGGCATCGATTTTCGGCACCCTACGCACTTCTATAAAGTTCGGGGAGCGCGGGGGCGTCAAGATGGCCGCGGTAGGGTCTACCCAGACCTGCCTCACGCGCACTCGCCTCACAAGGTCACGGTGCACGCGATGCCACCGCTGCGCCTCCCAAAATACAAAATCTCGATAATAGGAAATACTTTCTGTCCCTTTCTTTTCTATGACAACTACGTTGTCATTGGTCTCTGTTCCACATCCGCCCGTTGGTTTGTACTATTAGACAGTGATAGATGCTCCTACAGTTGGTTTTGATTGCTGTTCTAGTAAGTTCTGAACTTGAATCATGTCTTTAATTAATTTTCATAAGGCTGGAATATTTCGGCCAAAACAACTCTCACTCCCAAGGAGCCATTATTAAAACATTATATAATTCATGCTAAGATTCCACATGGTTAGGCAACAGAGAGCATGAAACAAATTCAAAATACTAGCGAAATTCTCTTTGACTCCCGCGTCCATAGCCCCGTCCCTTGCCAACCCTAATCATAGCAAACCTCCTTATCTAAATTATGGAAAATTTTGGAATGCGACACATAGAGGTTCTCTATCGCACCCTCGCCTATTAAGTGTTGCTATTTCACTCTCCCTCTACCTACGATATCACAAGGGGTAGTGGTAGGGCGCGCACAAAAGATTTTGGGATGGATGTTTTTTCGCAAACTGCACCATATGAAAAGATTCAGTGCAACCATCAGTTCATCGCAGAAGCATCGATAGGGTGCGCTTCTGCGTCCATTTTGTTATTAGTTAATTCATTAGTTTTTAGGTAAAATATATCAGTTGTTTTGTGTTAGTGATGGTGACAGCAATTTGCTGTATATTCAACAGTATTTACATAATGTTCCTAGTGTTCTGTTTTTAATTGTGAGTACAACCGTTACAAAATTAAAACTGATGCGTTAGTGCGCGAAGATAACTTTTAAATATTTATTATTTAAATCGTAAGAGCTAATTTCTTAGGCGGCAAAAGCCTTCTGTTTTTTGGACTTCAGTAGGGATCTTATACCTAATAAGATTTCAATTTTTTCTTTATGAGAACCATGTGGTATTTTACGTACAAATAAAAACGGCGGCGCTTTCCAATCTCCAAATCCGTCATGATTATTAATATCTCCCAGTGTTACACGAAAATAACACCGCGTTTGTTTGTTCCAGTTCTAATGACGTAACGAAAGACGCGAAGAATGACGTCGTTCGCTAACCTGACGCAGCTAGCATCGAGCCTGCCGTCGACGTCCGCAGCCAGCGGCTCGAGTCACAGCGCCAACGAACAAGAGGACATGACGCATCTCATATGCAACCTCATCGACAACATGACCAAACCGTCGAGCCTGCAGACCGCAGCATCCGCCTCGGCATCGTCCAGCATGCCATACGACATTTGGGCACTGCCGGCCTGCAGCTCCATGCCGAATCCACTTGGACCTATAAGTCGTGAGTACAACGTTACCTCCAACAACAACCACCAGCATCACTCCAAAGAAGACAACTCGAGCGGCTCGCCCGGCACGTCGTCGTCGGTGTCTATCACCTGTTTTCGCTGCGAGGAGCGCACACCGACAACTCGCTGCCTCGAGTGTAACGATTTATTTTGTCATGAATGTTGTCACAAAGTCACATCTGACTGCCAACTAAGAGAGCACACGCTGCTCCCTATACACCAAATATCGCCCATAGGGGCCAGGCCTAACTCAGTGAATAACGAGAAAGAAATTAAAGAAATTATGTTCTGCGACATACACGGCGATCAGGTTAGATATTACTGTGAACCTTGCATCGTCTTCATATGTCAGGAGTGCACGCTGTGGGTGCATAAAGATCACAATTATACGCCCATCAAAGGTGCCCTTGACATGTGTCGAATCGGTGTTTTTAGAGCTATTGAAGACACGAAGACGGGTACAAAAGCAATAAAAACTGCGATAGATCGCGCTGTTGCTATGTCGAAAGCTTATGAGAAAGAAACCGCAGAGGCTAATATGAAAATAAGGAAAGCGATGCGATGTTATGCTCAAGCTATCGAAGATCGTGAAAAATATTTATTGGATAAAGTAGAAAAGATGCGTCAAGCTAAAATGAATGAGTTATCAGATCATATGAACACACTTAGAGGCATACTAGCTGGATTAGCTCATACGAATGAAACTCTAGTGCGAAGCATGGACTCTGAAGGGATCGATTTGTTTATGGCAAAAGAAAAAGGACGAGCTCAAGTTGACTACTTTTCTTGTATGTTTAAGAACATGTACGTAACAGAGGAACGGATCGTGTTCATCCCTCCAAATTACGACTTAGTGGACCAGTTGAAAAGACAATGTGATGTGCAGTCCGCGCCGTCCAGTTCATTGCACTCTCTCAGCTCAACATCCTCGATTCAGTCCCGCCAGTCCTTGCTGTCGTTACAGTCAATACAGTCTGCCCAGAGCTTTCAGCATCTAAATTATAACATGTCAGGATCTAGCAGCTTGAGATCATTACCAGACTACGGACCACATACAAGATCGACTAATTATTATGACCACAGCATTTCATCAAGCCTAGCTCTGGACTCAAACCCCGGCCGCGGTTGTGGTCAATCGATACCTGGCTATTGGATGTCTGTGTCAGTGCGACCAACACGAAGCCCTGTTCCTGGTGTCCCCATGTTCTCATTCGCTCGTGAAGGGCAGGATGAAGGACAAGTATCCAGACCGTGGGGTCTCTGTGTAGATAGAGAAGGGAATATCATTGTCGCCGACAGAAGAAACAACCGCATTCAAATATTTAGCCATAGAGGAGACTTCAAGACAATGTTCGGATCTAAAGGCACTGGGCCCGGAGAGTTCGATCTCCCGGCCGGCATCACCACGGACACTTACGGACGCATTATAGTGATTGATAAGGACAATCATAGAGTTCAAATATTCACATCTTCTGGTAACTTTATTCTCAAGTTCGGTTCATTTGGCAAAGAGTGTGGACAATTCCAATATCCTTGGGATGTAGCTGTAAATACTCTAGGAAATATAGTTGTGACTGATACGCGTAATCATCGTATTCAACTGTTCACCAGTGACGGAACTTACATAACCAAGTTCGTGTTTGAAGGCGCTAACCCAGCTAAAATGCTGAAAGGGCCTACGACTCCTAGAGGTGTGTGTTTTACGACATCGGGCAACATTATAGTGTCGGACTTTGAGAATCATCGTCTGTTAATGGTGGACCCAACTCTGTCGAAAGTGCTGCACTGTGTGGGTCGCGAAGGTTCTGGAATCGGCGAACTCAATCGCCCATCAGGGATAGTGACCGACGATGACGGACGCATCATAGTCGCCGATTCCAAGAACCACCGTGTGTTAGTGTTTACGTCAGAACTGCGCATCCTCTGGGCCGTGGACCTGAAGAGCCCCGGCCTGGACGACAAGGACCGGCCGAGTGACGTGGCGCTGACGCCCGAGGGCTGTCTCGTGGTGCTGTTCGAGACGCTACCCGATACCGCGCGAGACATCTCCTCCCATGGCAAGCAATACATCAAAGTATATTAATATTATAATACTGTACCTAATGTTAAGGCCAACTAAGTTCGTGGACCTAAGGTCCGCCGTATTTTATTTTGTTTCGTTTTATTTGTGATTTATTTGACAATGTGCCAATTTTATTATTAACGTTTGGAAAAATTCAATCGAGCATAGCTTGCGCGGAGAACTTTGGTTAGCCCATTGACCTATACGTTGATGTGCCAACCATGTTCTCCATGAGTCCTGATGTATTTTTCGTTACCAGTACTTTGATTTTCGTTTCCGTATCGACTAGTCTCTAAGGACCAAACAATGTTTGCAGTGTAATTTACGATGTAATTTAGATGCCGCAATTATAAATAGCTGTCATTAATCCGTATAACTGTAGAACACACCCAACTCATAGTCGGGAGCACTAAATATTTAATGTCGATTACTTATAAATGTACTCTTTCCTCAGATCCTTCCGACTTATCGCTTATGTAATCGAATAGACAAATCGTAAAGATAAACTATTATAGAGTATCACAATGTGATGTAAAAGATGTTTTTATGTGAGATAAATTAAAGGATAACTTGAAAAGTATTTTTCCACAATGTTACATTTTTGCGTTTTTTAACTTGGTTAATTAATTAATGCAGACGTTGATATGTATTTTTATGATAAGTTATTTTGCATAATGATTTAGGTGCATATAATATTTTTATTGTAGTTTGGTGCGCGTTGTGGCGGCGCTCGCTCGGCTTGGATTAGGTTCGTATTAGTTACTTCTTATCGCTCGAAGGCTTCTTCTGTTTCTTTCGCGGCTTGATAAGATGGGACGTGAAAATGTATGAATGAGCAAAAGAATCAATGCAATAAAACTTTAAGACTGACTTTAGAAGACTGTCTTAAAGAAGTTGAGATGCGTCGGCGCCAGTGCCGTCCGGCGCGCGTCGGCAGCGGCGGCAGTCGCGGCCCGCGGTGTCGCGCGATTAAACCAAAATTCTAAGTATTATTATTGAACCACTTGGCAAATGTACGAACGTACCTCGTTTGGAATCTAAGCTGATGATCTTATCGTCGTATTTGCTTATGAGACGTGATATTTTTATTTTCATACGTAAAATATGAAAGTTTTTTTTAATTTTATTTCGTATTTTTCTTTGTGTCGCAAAACTTTGACTGCCGGCTTGATCGGGTTTTTTAAACGTAATGTTAGAAATGAATTAGAGTTGTGTGAGGATGGCATGGAGTTCTATTAAACTGATTTATTTATTTTGATAATTAGTAATATTATAACGCCTGTTGACGGCGTAAAGTCAACGCACGGTCACCTCGCGTACAACATAGAATCGTATGGTGTGAGTGCGTGTTCCTGGAGCGTTTCACGCACTGCAGTCTTACTAGTTAATTTAATTTATAGAAAATCTTGTCTCTATATTAACAATGATTTCAATTAATTTTATACGCGTGGTCGTAAACAAAATTTTTCGTTTTAGTTCAATTATTATAGTGAAATTCTTTTGAATAAAAAAAAAAACTACTAAATCGATATGATATTTTTCAAAACGTATGTTAGGTGACTTCGAGATAAATCCCTATGTGTTCAGTCAGTATGTGTTCACTTAAATATAATTAATTGTTAGATAAATAATTTAAATGGTAAGTTTAGTTGCATGCGAGACGGTAAGTCAACACTCGAGTATCGTGTATTAGATTGTGTGCACTATTTCTCCCGTCATGGTTTTCAATAATTTGACACACTTATACCCTAGCATGAATCTGTTATATTATTATTATACGTATTATTATTTTTTGTAACGCCATGTCTCAAAAACAAAGTCTGATCTAAGTTATCCTACAATTTATCGTTTGCAAACAATTTGCGCAGAGAATTTTGATGAAATGTAGTTAGTGAATTGTTCAGTTAGACAGATTGTATGAAAACCATGTATATTATACGGGATTTAATCTTATATGGTATAATATCTAATTATCTAATGTCATTATCGAGAGCTGAGTGGGAGGGAAAGCTTTTGTTTCCAATATAATGTTGTACAATTATGCCTGTGGCTTTGATAGAGGCAGGCAAAAGCTTTAATTTCGCGCTATGCCTCGTGCCTTGTGAGGCAGGCTTACGTTTGAGGCTGTTTACTTTTCGCGCAGGGTTCTCAAATGAGCAAGCAGCACATTTGTATCAAACATTGCCCTAACGTTTTCTTAGAAATGTTCCTTGATTTTTTTTTTGTTGCGAATGCTTTTCCTCCATTAAGCTTTCGGTGTACGTATTATAATATAATACTGTTACAGCTTGTTAGACCCCATAATATTTATAAGTAAATCAAATTTATAGTGAATTGAAATTATCTTAGCTTCTATCAATCGAGAGAACATCAAGGACAAACTATATTTATAGGTAGTTACTGATTCAGTACACCAAGGCCTCTTTATTATAGAATAATCATGAAAAGCAGTTCATTTAAGTGTCACCAGCAGCAACGATTGTGTTGTGTTGTGGGCAACATGGACATGTATAACCATTACTATTGCTTTCGATATGGACAGCAAATAACTCTCTTAGTCCCAGTTCGTACTGAATAATTCCTACGTTGTATAGTTTGTCCGGTAGACCTTGTTATCCCCTTCGCGGTAATTAGCTCGTGTATATTGCGTAATCAACGCTAAGTTTCACCCAATAAACTAAATTAAAGCATAATAAAATTACTGTAAGTTACTATACGGTTAGAGAAACATTTTCACGTTTGTACTTAGGATAATTCTAGCTTAAGTTCTTCTAAAATAATATGTGGTATTCCTAAAAATTCAATGCTTCAAACAAAAATTTTCTAGTTACGGTGTGGACAGGAGACATAAATTAAGGTACTGATAATTATAGATAACGTTGACTGCAATATGAGTCTGAAATTAATTACTTAAGATGGGAAAATTATTGTTTGAAGTCAAACTGTGTGTCACAAGACGGTAGGTTTAATGTTGGGTGCGTTTTATTTATTCGTGGTGTAAGAACGCTCGCAGTGGTACGGTTTTCGCATTTATTAGCAGTCTCTCCCTTAATAGGATAAGTAAACAAATATATTACATAATAGTATTCTAGTTATACGGTGCACTATGTGTATCGTCTGCGCTTAAAGCCATATCTTACAGTACAATTTTGTAATAAAAAACTTGTCCGACCCGAGAAGCGTATTAACTTGTAAATAGGATAAAAAATGTATCTGCTCTAAAGACGCGTGTCAAGCGGAGCAATAGCGCGGGACGCATTTAAGTTAGCGTCGATTAAATGCTGCCCGCGTAGAAAGAAATCTTTTTGCATTTATTACAGCTTTAAATTATTCCCTAATTTCTAGTTCATTCAATGCTTGAATCAAGAGTAAATTTGTTTTTTTTTTGTCTAAAATCTAGTATGTTTTCATAGACGCAAACTTGACTTACGGGCCGACTCGAACAGTGTGACCACGTAAATGTACCAAGTGTACATTTTCGTGGTCACACTGATCGAGTCGCCCCGTAAGTTTAAGCTTTGAATAATATTATATTATATTTTGATCTTTTATTTCTTTATGCATAACATGAACATCATACGAAGGTCCCAGTTACGTTCTTCATTGATCGGACAGGCTTTTTATTACATGCTGTTCGTAGGAACAGAGCCCAGAAACATTACAAAGTGAATAGTTCTGGTTATCTGGTACAACAATGTAGTTACTTTTTCTACTTTACGAATAATAATTGTAATCACGTTTATCCCACTTAAAGTGAAGTTATTCTTATTCATCATCTCGTAGATTTGAAGCAAAGCTTCTCTTAGGCTAAGTACAGTCTTTTGTAACATGTAATGCAACACTAGTTAATGTAACGAAGTATCATGGACCCGCGCCGTCCATTACTGATTGGACGATCAGTCATAATCGTGTAATGGAATGCTCGGTTTCCAACCAATGATTATCTGATCACTGCCATAGAATAAGTTTCTTTTTTTTTTTGTTCTTTGTTCGTTGAACGTCCATGAAACATGCTACAAGACGCCATTGTCACATTACACGTTGCAAAAGCATGTATCCACCATAACACGTAACAGATAACGCATTTGAAATGTACATAAATAGACTTACTTTATTTTCTTATACAGGAATGTAAATAAAATAGTGTGAATTGTTTACCTTAATATAAATAAGATAATCACGTACCTATATGATAACACCAAGTTAGTTGAAATAGTTGAAGCGAAAGCCGTGCCGGGCGTAGCGTTATAGTTAGGTTAATTATGAGCAGTGTCTTGCGTCTTAACGGTGTTGACGAATTCCGCATATGAATTAATAATTAAATATTTATCTTTTCCAGTAAATAAGTCATGGAATTAACGTTTACTTTTTGTTCAGTGCCATTATTAAAGTATTACGTTATTTTTAAAATAATGTGTTGCATGAAATGCATTTTTTTATCATTATTATACTTTCAATGTTTTTTTCTTGATTTCGATCACAGTATGTTTTTTAGCCGACAACGAATCTCATAATTATAGTAAATACTGATTCTATTGTCGTTTGAAACTTAGGTAACGGATTTGCAAAGCAACTCCCTCCCATCTTCCGTCTGGTGCACTCGTAGAGTGCCGCCGTCATAGCATGTCTGAACTGATCCGTGTGAGTGCTGTCTCAGCGCTCCCTGCACGGAACGCAATAGCTTGCCTTCGCCTTCTCATGAAGGGTATATTACGCGCTGATCTTTGACTACCACATAACTACATGTTACCTTTGTTTAAAAAAAGTAAATTTTATTGTTTCATCAGACAAGTCGAGTATTGGTAACAACTAGGTGAAGTAGACCCGAGGTCGTTATTGTACAACTGAGCTGAAAGCTGCTGAAGCATTACTTAATTTTATGACTGCATTTAATTTTGATATAATTTGGTTATGTTTTATTTAAAATTATTTTGTTACTCAAATGGTTCTGTGGATTTCCGAAGTATGTTTACTTGTTTTCAGATTGAAATTGAAAGTAAAGTGAAACTAAGTGTCGCGTTAATTTATTATTGTGCTGAATACTGAGGCATAATGTTAGACGAATGTCGACCTTACTAAACATACTTAAGAGATGATCACAAAATCAAAAGGTATATTTTGTCGTGAAGCGATGTGTACTTTGTGAAATCTGCTAGCTGCTAGCAGTATAATTGTGGTTTTGTGATAAATACAATAAAATTGAGAAGTTAATGATAATTTTTGTACAAGTTTTTGATGTCTATCACGACGATTGTAAATGCATTCGGAACATTTCAGCAGTTAGTTGAGACACGTCACAATGTTGTGGTAAGAGTGTGGGAGCGAAGTGAGACGCAACACTAAAACTGCATAATAATAATGATACAATTATGAGATTTTAGCGAATGTAATTAGCCATTTTCGTGCTATTTTTGTAACTTTAACTAGGAGCTTGTGTTGTGTTAGTCTTAGTGTAGGTAATTATGTGCATCCATCACCCCTTTGCGAGTGTCCCTGCATACAAGCGCGCTTATTGCAATAGATAGCGCATAGACAAGCCAGGAGAATGTATGGAACATGACAGTTGACAGCTGTCGAGATGTCACGTGGTCCAACTGTGACAACACAAGCCTGGCTTTTCTATTCGTTATTGTCACACACCTAATGCACCATGTCTACTAGCAAGTTTTAATGCACAACTTTAGGTGCACAGCCGACTTGCACAATAAAAACATTCACAGCAAGTCGACTTGCTGTTAGTTTTACTAACTAAAACTGCTAGAACTGAGCTTGCTGCGATCAAGCGCAAATCTGGCTAGTGGGCACCGTGCATTGAATTGTTTGACGCTATGCTTGCTTTGCCTCTTTAAAACTTACCTCAAAAAGGCACGCAGAGGACCACTGTACCGTCAGCAAAGGGTAGATGAATGTTTTTGTCAATATCAATGTGTAATAAGTAGTATTTTTGTACACGTGACTCGCGGGGCGTGAGGACCAGTTACCCTTGGTCCTAACGGTCCGCGAGGCGCTTAGTGGTGTTCAAAGATCAACCATAAACTACCTCTTTTTTGTGACGTTAAGGAAAGACTGACGGAGTAAAAATAACCATGTTTGGTGGAATGGTGGTTTGATCACCGCTTTAGAAGCCTGTTGTCTACTATTTTATTTAATTTTTAGTTTTCTGTAGAATGTAATCTTAGGCCGTCACCGTCAGGTTTAGTTTGACTTGAGCAATTGCATATACATATATTCATGTAGTGTAGTCCAGCTTACAAATCGTCATAGCGAGTGGACAACAGTCTTGTTCTATTATAAGTGTCTAGCGAGAATATCTGTGGACGCTGTCAGCCTCGTCGCCCAAACAGCGCTAGTAGTGGGCGAGCGGGGCTGAGAGACAGTGTAACAAAGAGTGAGGTCCACAGATATTTCCGCTAGATTATAATTATTATCTACCTTAGCTTACGTAATTATTGTAATCATCTCTAATGTGTGTAATGAGACTGAATTTTTTTTGTAGTAGTGTTCCTATATTTTAATTTAGACTATTTTACTGCCTACCGTATTTCATTAACTTTATTTCTACCTTCGGTACATATTCATGCATCATTACATTCATCCTTATAATCCTATCAATTTATGTACGACGCTATATAATGTCAAATTTTTGAAATTTTTTAAATGAATTTTGTATGAGAAATTAATCAAGTGATTGATAGAAAAATGGTCTTTTATTTTTCTCCACACACTTACCCTACGCTGACTATTGTAGAAGAAGGACGCTCTCGTCTGTTCTCCAAATGAATACATAATAATTTTAAAAGCTTTAAGTAGGTACACGTCACACCTAGACACACATACACTCTGATTCTGGTCGTTGGATAAACATTTCATTTCTGCTCAACTCAAAATACTATCAAATCGAGTTCTTATGAATTCAGAATCAGTCTATCAATGTTCTCACTGCTGCATGTATGTGATAGGAAGTGAAATCCACCCATTCTCACCAACTTGATTGCAACCTTTTACCTGGACTTAACCCGCGGCCTTAAATCAGCTTAAGTGTGTACTGCTATAGGCCTAGGCTCCATGACTCGACCATAGCCAAACCGATTGAAAGGTCTGGCTGGCGTCTTGTCTGTCAATATGGTCTCTCATGTCAATGTCATGCAAATGATTAGCGATAGAATATTAAATTAAAAATTCATAAACTTGAATATAATATCTCGCACAAATCGGAGATGGGCCATCATATCAGTGCTATGTTCTCCAGTTTGGGCAGATTTTTCGAGTATCCTGTGAAGCGGAAACCGATATGTTTCTACAGACAGGAGGACTTTAGTGCAACAGGTAATGTAATTTAATTTTTTTCTAATGGCATTTTTAGTACAATTATACAATCTGAAAAATTGAAAATGTGCTAATATGCCTCTTAGTAGAAGTAGTCACAAATGCGACTGCTCAGCATAGGGTTTTGGGTTCGATTCCCAGGTCGGACGGTGTTGGATTTTCCTGCTGAAATTTTAGCAGCTCGCGAGGGTAACATTTGTGCTAAGAAATGCCATGGCAACATGCTAGCTTTTATGCAAAAAAGGTATGCGAAGTGTTTGTGCTGGTATACACCTCTTCATCAGTAGGTTTCTATGGAGGAGTAAGTATATCAAGACAAAGATATTTATTCATCCACGAGTGCGTTACTTTCACAGGGGAATAGTCAACCTATTGCAAACAATTTTAGTTCATCCCTGTTTTCAGAATACTCTAGCATTACTTAAAACTAGATCCAAACCATTTGATTGGTTGAAAATAGTTTATGCTTGAGTCTTGAGTGACGTTCTGTAATACGGAACTTGATCTTTGGCAAACCAATATAAATAAATAATGCACACACAGCTAGTGTTGTCCCAATGCAGAGCTTTCCTTTTTCCACTCAACTCGATCTTACGTCAAAATAGACCAATCCCGTTCATCCTATAAGCGTCGAGCTCGTTTCTTATATGCCTGGGTCTGCCACGATGTCGTCGTGGTGGTCTTAGCCAAACCATATTACAAAGAATCCTATCAACAATAGGTGAACCTCACAGGAAAGTAGCAGATCAGCAGAGAAGCATTCAAACGGACTACGACAAACTTGTCGACCTGTTCTATACGAGACTAGCGGAGCAGCGACAGTATAACCACGTAAGGTGTTCTATGAGAACTTAGTTTATTTGGTGGATTAAATAATGATATTGTATTGTATAACGGGCTAGTGTCCGCAACTCCAAAGGCCAGCAACGCCTTGGTGTTGCTGACAATTTCGAGTGGAGTACCTTGGTTACCGAAGTTAAATAATGATACGTAGATTATTATCTTCGGATACGCACTCAAAGAACTTTCATGACATGTAGCGACACTGGTCCAGAGTGCCCTGAGCAGGTAGCTCCGCTACCACCTTGCTAATCTCTAATATTTTTTACAAATAAACTTCCTACCGAATTTCGTAGAAGCAGTAAACAACCGTACGTCACGCGGACACGACAGTGTGGGTTTATGCGTTACACGTGTTTCATTCCAAGACTGCTGAAAAACATTATATGGTGTGTTATTTCTTTGCTACACCAGTGAGCGTTATACATATACACTTGATGTGTTTTATCATTAGGTACCTATGTCGTATTCATGCAAATGCACTCATACATATATTTTTAGACATGGTAGGACTTAAGATACTGTCCATCTTTTTGCAATAAGCCGCTGTATGTTCAAACTAAGTTCCTTGCCGTTTACTTAATAATTTAATAGTAAAATAAGTTTTTGATGGTCAAGAATTAGTAAGTCCTCCATTACTCCTTTCGCCGCCGACAAGTTCGTCATCGTTCCTACTTCATTACTCTAGTACTAAACATCTGGTGTGGTTGGTAGGAGATGAAGGAAAAGGATCGCAGATGGAGTATGCAGAAGGTGGTGGAGCGCTTCCCGGGCTGGAACGAGGTGACCATCGCCAACCTGCACAGCTTGTTCCTACTCTTCGACAACCAGTCCAATGGCATGCTCGGATTTGATGATTTGTTAGTCTCACGTTTTGGATTTTTTGGATTGTAGCCTAGTTTTACCCTGGTATCTATAGGCAAGTTAAAGTAATTACCTACTCGATTTTAAATAATTACTTATACAGCCATTTTTCAATCCAATAGCTAAGAATTATTCTAACTTTTGACAGTTCTAACTTCTAGCAATTAAGTACTAAACTACTGAATAAAAATCGTTATTACTTTTACTCAAATAAACACTTTGACTTATTTATAGATACGGGTGTTAGTGTAAAGAGCTCCAGAGAGCTTAGTATAAGTTATCTTTCTTCAGCGGTAAAGATGATTGAAAAGCCAAAAATATATTAGATTGAAATAAGCTACCGAAAAGCCATCAGGCTGTTATTGATATTTAAAATAGGTAGGTACATTTAGTTCATTCGCCGTTCACCGCTTTCTGATATTTTAAACTCCCTTGCGGCTGCTTAAGTGCCTATGCTTTGCTGCTATCTGATTAATTTCTGTTATATCTACTTATTTAGCGGGGCAGTTCTAGAGAGTCTGGGTGATGAGAGTGGCATGGAGGTTCGCAAGGAGAAGTTCAATCTTGCTGACACGGACAACGACGGCTGGATCACATATGATGAGTTTCTATCGGTACGCGTATTTATAGTAGGATATACCTACTTTCTAGGAATAAAACAGATGTTCGTCGAACGTGTGCAATGCAGACGTCATGCAAACGTGATGATACCATATTAGTCATTTTTAAACTCCCACCAAACAAGAGGGAAGTGTGTATCTGGGTGTCTGTGTCTGTTTGTGGCATTAGCGGATCGCACGAGCGTACTAACGGATGAACTCTTTTAATTTAGCCAAAAACTACTACTACTATTTTTAGCATGTTTGTATATTAGGAACGATACAAGAAAATCTTCAAAGTCAACGCAACGACCTCTTAGCGGCTGCGTAGCGGCCATAGTGGTGGTTAGGTAGTGTTCTTGCGTAGCGACGGCGCCTACGAAGCCTCAACGACATTACGCCACGAAATCTACGAACCCTTTACGCCGCTACGTCATGACGTTTACGATGTATCGACGCCACTATGACGGTGCCTACGAAAGGTACCCAAGGACGTCTAATGGACGCCTATGGCACTAACACTACAATGACGCCTCAAAAAGGTCTACGCCGCTACCCAATGACGTCTACTAAACGTCTAGGCCGCTACGACGTCTACAAAACGTGTACGCCGCTACGACCGACGCCTACGAAAGGTCTACGCCGCTACGCAACGATGTCTACGAAATATTTAGGCTGTCTCCATTCCGATCCGCCTCTCTTTGGTGGGGTCCGGGCCTTATGCCTATGCGTCGCGTCTAGTCTGGGTAGCGTATACCCAAGGTCTATGCTATGCACATGAAATGCTGTACACTTTACCATTGCTACTCCTGTTTCTCAATTATTTAACTGCAAGACTCTTTTATCTGGTTTCCAGTTGGTGTACAACTTCAACCCCGGCGAGGAGGGCCGCGTCACCGGTCTGGCAGCCTTGTGCAATGACGTGGCCGAGAACATACAGTTTGTGAGCAATCTGACTGTCGGTGAACAGCTGGAGTATGGGCTGTTCTAAATATACTTAGTTATGTTTGCAATTGCGTTTTATTGCATGTAAGTGTACCTGTTAAAGATGTTAAGTTCTCACATTGTACCATGAGTCATGGCCCATGACTACATGAGCTTAGCTATGAAACCACTGTCGTATTGGTGCAGACTTTACATCGTTATTTTACCTCTGACTTAGCATCACTGTTAAATCACAATGACCTTTATTGTTATTGACATAAGGTTGGCCCTGGCTTGCTGCCATTGACAAATCTGACAAAATCAGAGTGACATTTAGGTATTGTAGTTTCAAAAAGGTTGTTGTTGTTAAAGGTAGGTAATATAACTGTGATCAGCGGGATAAGGTTCACTTTAGATTCGCACAGAAACTGTTCTAATAAGACATGTGTTTTACTTCAAAGACTGTATTTCAAAAGCTTAAGCGAATATGTCATGCTTAAAGTTAAACGAGTTGCACATAAACATAAATACATAACAACACCGAAGGGACTGAAATCATTAATTAATCTTCGCAATGGGATATGGTCATGACTAGATGAGCATAGCTATAAAGCCATGGTGGCAATGGTACGCGTACGGCAATTGAGATGTGTCAGCAGTTCCGTTATAACGTCCAATATTACTAATATCACTGTGGCCTCACAAGAGCGACGTAAGAATATTTCTTCGTGTATTGCCATTTCATCGATAGCTTGTGACTTGACCAGTGTGGCCGTGACGTATGAGACACAGCAAAGGTGCTCACAACTGCGTTTTACAACAAACATCCATGGCCTGTCAAAATTTAGAAGAGATATTGGATCAATAGTTTGTCGACCTATGATCAAGCGGTGGCTCTGAAGGACATGTAACCAAGGGCAAGGCCCTCGTTGCCACAGGGGTTCAGACGTACCCCGCGTTTCTCTGGTCCCTTAGATCACACCCTTCCTTTTATACCCCTCAAAACAACCGGTCAAGCCTGCACACTGCACAGGTCACCACGCCCCTGACGCAGAGTACAAAAGAATTTTTATTGAAAGTTACTTTTAATAATGCGTTTGGCTATTGGTCTGCGTGGAAATTGAGTTGTGTGTCAAAATAACTGTGGGGTTAGATAGTATAGATCCCGCTGTTTAACCCCAACAGTGCAGCATGCATAGTATCTTGTTAGAAGACCAACAATTCCAAATAGGTACAATACTCAACAAAGCCTAGGGAACACGCTAACTATAATAATAAATTGTTTAAGCAAATTCTTCAAAAAAGTACTGCCCACTATCTTTTTTGAATGTAGGTTGAAACTGTAAAATCAAAATATTTTATTTCACTTATGCCTACATGGACACTTGTAAAAAGCATTGCACTTAGTCAGTTAGTTAGTCAGTTAGTTAGTCAGTTAGTTGAGGTAGTTTGAAATTTTAAAGAATAAAACAAATCAGCCGAAGCGTTTTTGGAATATATTGAAAGGAAAACTTATTTTGGACGCGGTTTTGGGCAAGCATTGTGCGCTGTTAAAATCGAAAAGCTCCTTGGAATGTTTTTTCTTTTATTAAACATTTTTTTTTCTTAATTTCCAAAAAAAAAAACAGTTTTCGCCCCAATTCAGATTTTTCATATAGTTTAATTTTTCGCTTAGGAGCTTCTTATTACACGTATTGGTGTATTAAGTTTTTTTTTTAAATATCCTTGTTTGACTTTGTTGAGTAGGTAATCTATGATCTGTCATCGATATCCAAGAAGTTACTTTTGGGATATCATAAAGGAAGCCGTCAAGCATTAGAATACGTGAATGAAACAGTCGATGTGTTTAATAAATATTTAATCTTAGACAATAGAAGAATTACAGAGTTCTAGAAAAATAACAATTTCCTGATTGGCTAGCAAAACGCACAGGGTAATACCGCGTCAACGGTTCATTAATCACTCATAGACAACGCGTTAACAATTTTTTCTTTGACTTTTCGACTATCGTTTAGCTGATAGAATGTCATATTTCTCTAAGCCAATCGGTTGAATTTTATAGTAGTCAATAGCGCAGCTGATCATCTTCACTGAGCGAGTCCACATCGCTGAGCTCGTTAAGGCTGGGGTCACACGCCAGGCACCGCGCGCCCGCCTCCTTCCAGCACTCGGCGCAATATACAAACGGACACTTCGGCAGGCAGCAGCAGTGCCAAGAGCTTGATGGTTGTTGTCCTGAAAATGTTATTAAAATTATTGTACGACATAAAAGTATACAAAAATGCCCATTTTCATGAACACAAATGTAAGGGTGTTACAACACCAATCGATCGATAATCGATCGATCGTCGAATTATCGTCATTTTATTAAGGTATCGCCTAGTGCAAACGGGTAGGAGCCACAACACGTGAGTTTTTTTTCGCTTATAATTTCTTTTGGAGGTAGACGTTGTAGGTGAATGCGGAGGATACCATGTGGAAGTCTTCGATCCCCGATCCCGATCCGAAGCAATGCCGTTATGATGCTTATAACTAGTGTCCGACCGAAACTGGTTTTAACGACCGAGTGTTGTGTTTTTAAGGGGAAAAATAAAGAAAACGTTATTATAATATCACGTAATAAAAGTTACCGAATTCAAAATGAATCACACGAAAACTCACAACAAACAAAATGAACCGCAAACACAAGCCAGTCACGGCATGATTATGCACGTGGACGTGACAAAATGTCTTCGTCGCTTACTCGCTTGGATGGAATTTAACGCACCGAACATGACCAATCACAACGCGAGAACTCCTGAATGCAGTTTCGGTTTCAGTCGTAGTTTCGGCAGGTTTACCGCCGAAACCGAAACTCGTGTTTTTGCCGAAACTCAACCGAAGCCGAACTTTCGGTCGGACACTACTTATAACCACGTTGTAGTATAGAATTTCATACAAAGCATGGTGGACGGCTCGAGTTGAGGAAATGTTGATCATGTGTGTTGAGTGTTGAGCTCATAGCTTCCATTTTTTTTGACGGTCAGTAGGTATCCATACCCACACTACTATCTCACCCTCATCGTTCCTAGGTTCCGTCTCGCCACAAATGAGGCAGGTCATCCTTGCCGCGGGCAGGGCATTCAACCAGCCCAGCAGGTAGGGAAACTTCATCCTCAAACTGAGGAGGTTCTCGCCAGAGAGATAGTGTGCGCGCACGGCTTGCACCGCTTTCCTGAATAAAAAGTAATTTTGGTGATGTCAAGACATTCCTAGATAGTTAAGGAACAGCCATTGGGAACAGCTTTTTTTTTGATAACACGAAAAATTTCAATTCTTCCGTGATCCCAATCCTGAGGTCTTTTTATTTTATTTTTCAAACACAAAGATTTCCAAATTTTACTCTGGTAATGAGAGGATTGGTGTTAGCTATTGTTATCCTTACCTGCGCAACGTTTTATCCATTTTCATTCGTTTCTTGAGAATATCGTTGTAGAGATGCAATACGCGTTGCTTCTCACGACGTGGATAGAAGTAGCTGCAGATTTGTCTGAAATGGATATTGTAAACTTAACTGGTGAAATGTACCTAGGTGTAAAATAGTTATAGGTACGCCTCTGCGTAACCGTTTGGGGATTGCAGGCGTGATGTTATGTTAAGAGCTGTAGTGGCACCACCCCGCATCACCAGGTGGTTTTATTTAATATTATTATGGGAAGCTCCTAAGTAGCAAGAAACAAAGATCGCGAAATCAGCACCATAATGGTACGAGTACTAATTTCGCGATCTTGACTTCTTCTTTTGTGTAGTTGTTTCCTAATCCTACGAAAATTGTTGCTACAATAGTAAAAAACTTTTTTGCAAAAAAAAACCGATTTCCAAATAAACACAAAAAAAGTGGAAAATAACTTTACTTTCGGAAGTCGGTGACTATTGTTTGTTTCATTGACTTTTTTGCCACCGACTTCCGAAAGTAAAGTTATTTTCCACTTTTTTTAGTGTTTTTTTTTTGGAAGTCGGTTTTTTTTTTGCAAAAAAGTTTTTATTTTACCCTTTTTAGTTATCGTATCACACACAAATCCTTGTCAAGTATCAAATTCGCAATTTCTTTTACTTGAATGACATTTTTTCCAGCTATTTTGATTTCAAAACCAAACTGCTGAACCGATTTTGATGAAATTTCTATGGGAGCAATCGGGAAGTAGATCCATTCAGATAAAAGAAGAATTTTTCAAATCGGTTCATAAATGACGGAGATATGAGGTAACAAACACAAAAAAAAAAAACTCAACCGAATTGAGAGCCTCCTCCTTTTTTTGAAGTCGGTTAAAAACACAAAAAAAGCGAATTTCTTTTACAGCAGTTAAAGTCTTACCTTCTAAGTCTCATCGTATACGGGTTCAGATAAAGCAGCAACAGTATCCACACGTATCCTCCGTAGATTTTGACGAAATAGATAGGTGGCATGGCGCGAGGATGCGGCACACATAGTTTGTTGGTGACCGCGGGACGTGCGCCCTGGCTTGACGAGAGATTGGACACCAGCTTGCGGAGGAGGCTGGCTAGTACACCTGTTCCTTCCACCTGAGAGAGTATGTGGCAGGTAATGGGCTATGCACTCTTAGACGTGTTTCTAAACCCTACCTACCTATCTGGATCTTGTATGGCATATGGATATGATCTTACATGGCATAGTAGCAAGTGTTGTCTTTCGAAAGCATACTGATTAGAAGCGGTTTAATCTAGCAGTGGAAAAGGATTAGCTAGGGATCCAAAAGAGCTCGTTCTCGTTCACCATCATCGTTTTGATTTCAACCCAGTCCTGAGTATAGGCCTCCCCATTCTTCTGCCATTTCTCTCGTTTCCTGTGCGTCCCTTAGTAAAGCAAGAGATAATAGTGGATAAGTGGAGAGTTAGTAGGATATTTATACTCACCCTTCATTGAAAATTGCAACCATAACTGTTTATTTTCAAATAACGTCAAACCGTCACCTCAATTCTCAAATCCTGCGTTCCTTGTTGCACGACCTCAAGTTGGGCATGCTGTCGCACCACATCTAGCGCCTCGTAGAACAAGCGGTCCAGCATCACGAAGGTGGTGGCTGTCACCACCTCAAGCATCACCTTCAAGATCTGCGTCAGAAGTTTGCTGTGCGCCGATGGCGTGTACCACATTGAATGTATGTCTATGTATTTGTACCGCTCCATCTAAGAAAGGAAAATCGTTCATCGCTAATTTGAGATGGACATCGTATGCTAGGGTGTTGTATTTTGAAGTTAAACCAATATTCCTACTACAGCGTCTGTCCTACATGAAAGATATTAAAAGACTACGGCAACATGGGTTATGAAAAGATTTGTTGAAGCAGTTTAGGTAGGTATACGACTCAGCCTACAGCAGAATAACCTCAAGTTGCCCTTGTAGTCTGGTTTAAAAAGGTTACCTACACCTTGAAAACTATTTTTATCTTATTGCATACGGTTAGATCGGAAGCGGTCCCTAACATAGTTGGGATACGGTCTGGCAGATGAATTGCAAAATTGGTTTTCACTGTAAATCTCATTACCTTCTTCAACGGCAAAAGCGTGACCTGATTCTTCTTCTTCCTCTTCTTATCCAACCTCTTGAAGTACCCGGTAATATACACGTTGTCGAAGTTGATGCTGGTCAGGTACATGTCGTGGTACGTCATGGCTGCCATGACGATGCGGAGAAACAGAAAAGCCATAGCGACGTTCAGAGCGACGAAGACCACGTTCATGATTATGTGCTTCTGTTCGAAGGAGTGTAGGACACGCTCGCCAGTTTCTTTAGCGTCCTGGGACCGTTTTATGAAGTATTATGTCACATGACTCCCGCGTTGGTCGAGTGGTCGCAAACGCTGAGCATGAGCTCCTGGGTTCAATTCCCGGATCGGGAAAAGTGTTATCGGGTTTTTCCATCAGGAATTTCTCAGTAGCAGCCACGGAGTCTGGATTTGTGCCCGGTTGATGGCAATAGGCTCGCACCTATTACATGGAACTTTAAACATAACTGGCAAAATGTGGGTGTACTATTAGGAACACCTCTGCCTAAACCTTCGGGGATCACAGGCGTGTGCAGGCCGCGAATCATATTTTAATCAACATACAACCTGACACTGACCTGCAAATTGCAAAAAACATAAGAAAATTTGAATTTCGCGGGCTACCTTGGAGCTTCCACCCTTAAGCACCCCACAATATGGCGCCTTTTTAAAGTAACCACCTGACACTCGCTCTACCAAGATGAATCTAACGACGTTTAAATTATCCAAATCGGTTTAGAAGTTACGAGGGAAACAGACATACATACGTACATCATACTCACAAACATACAGGCCAAATAGTCTTTTTGGGATTTGACGCAGTCGGGTAAATTAAGATGATATAGCGGCATTTGCCTACAACCAGCTGTGACGCGTCCACAGCAAGACACAGGCAACGGGCATTTCGTTGAAAAGATAATGTTAAAAATGACAAGGCATATAAGTTACCTGAATATCATACAAGTTGTGCTCGAATGTAACTTTGTATTTCAGGGTGACATTATTTAAATTGCCGCCTAGTTCTTGTTTAGCTTTCTGTAGAGTGACGTAACCTTCGCCCAAACCACGGTCCATCTGCAAATGTTAGGTTCGCAATACGTACAATGAAAAACATTTAAAACAAGTCTAGGACGAAGACATTAAAAGGTTCAAGTTTAATCAGTCACCGGACCGAAACCAACCGTTTAATTCCAGTACCCTAATGTAATATGGATTAAAATTATACTTAAAAATAATGAACTGCCGTTTATGCTCTAGAGTCTAGATAAATAAATCCGAAACTGCAGCCTTGGAGTTTTAAACTGAAGTTTATTAGAGCAGGAACAAAAATTACGATGACAATTGAGAAGATGAGATAACATTTAACGATATTGTACACAACAATTTGAATTGTTAGAATTTTAGGGTGCGCAAATATGTTTTCCCTACGAAATTGTTCGCTGATGTCGGTTTCTTTGTCTTGTCTTTGCTAGTTGTAGTTCTCCCCTTATTTAACCGGCGAAGTGATTGTGGATTTCACTTACCGTGGCAATGCCATTCATTTTGCCAATACAACATCATTCATAACGTTATATAGGTGGGTTGTTGAGGAGCCGAATTTTTCAAACGTGGATTAGAGATTACTTTTAATCTTATTCCGTATTTCACGCAATAAGGGTGCAGATCCAGTCTTACCTGTTTCCTACTATCACAAGTATCATTCTTCAGAAAGACTTGGATAAAGTTGCAGATATTGTTGAGTTTTAAAGGCCAGCACATCACCAAAGCCGCGGATTGAGGCACATAATTATAACAATCGTCGTAAGCTGAGGCAAAGGCTTTGAGGCATACTGCCACCGCTTGTGTCAGCTGGTATTGACACCTGTATTCCAGCTTCTTTTCATATAGCTTTAAATAATGATCTTCTTTGTTTACTTCTGGTATTTTTCTAAAACAGATTGCAAGATGATTAATGGTATTTTTATAGCCAGCTTCCAAGCTATTATATTTAAGTAAATAAAACATTACCAAGGGGTATCGTATTACCCAGCTCTAACTGGGTTGTGGAGGTCAGATAGGCAGTCGCTCCATGTAAGATACTCGTATTCAGCTGTTCCGGTTAAACTGGAAGCCGACCCCAACATGGGAAAAGGCTAGGCAGATGATGAAGCATTACCTTGTTGTACCATTATATATTTTCTGTGGAATTACCTATGTATTCTGTGGCATTACCATTTTTTTTTTAATAAAAAAATTCGTACTTACTGATACTTGACCCCAATGTATCTGGACCGTGAGCTCAGATTTAGGAAGCCATCCACCTGGTCGCTCTGTTGTTTTTTAATTTCAACTTCTTTTGTATCTTCTATCTCATGTTCAATGGGAGCTACTACGTCGCGAATTGATCTAGCAACAAATTATTAATAAACAGTGACACGTTTGGTACTAAAATGATCCATCCAATCTTCCTAAATCAGAATTATGGCAAGATAAGAATATCATTTTTTTTTTCTATTTTGACATTTTTGTGCAAAATACACAAAATATATCAGAAGTCGGTTCTTCGACCCTACTACATAATTTTGTTTACAATATCTACGGGGGTTTCCCACGTTGCCAATGTTATTAAAAAAATCAAGTTTTCACAGCATTATCAAGTGAGTACTTATGTATATTTTTCATACACGAGCTCAATCTGTTGCAATGATCGCTAGACTAGACACTAGACACTCTCTAGAGTAGACGATCAAAAATGTATGGAGTGTTAAATTATAGAATTAATATTTCAAGTTCCATAGCGGTACTCCTACGCATTAGGTAGGTACTCTTCCAAGAGCAAAGTTCGACCCTAAGCGGTTGTCTACCTAAATTCGGCTAAATAATTTATTTGTAAGTTTTTCAGATAAAGAAGTATTAATTCTAGTTTCACTGTTTGAAACTATTTTACCGTTCATAATAATAAAAAAATATGCCACAATTCTGTTGTAGGTAATGTGCCTAAGCACTCATCGCTGGCCCCATCTGTCAACTACAGCTGTATTTAAGAGAACATCACACGCACGGGTGGTCATATGGGGGCTGTGACGTAGGTAGTCTGTAGCCTAGCCAGGTAGGTACACTGCTTTTTATCTATTTACGATTAAAGGTAGCTTCCTACCATACTCTGCTTCTAGATGGTACCTATTTTCTTATAAAACTTTTCAGAAAAGTCCTTCGCAGGCAGTAGAATTCACCTGCAATGTTTTCCGGAAAGGAAAAACGACTTTCGTAAGTATATTCCAAGGGCGTAAGCAGACGTATATATTTATTTATTTAATTTGGCTCCTCAACAATGAGTACACTATTACATAAAAAATAGGATAACATTTTAAACTTAGTGCCCCATCACTTAAAGAAGAGCACTACATGCACTATGTTATGCGCATATATAGTGAACACTGGGGGCGAGCCTATTGCTATCGAGGAATCTGTCTGGTATTCATAATTCGGAATGATAAAAAGAAGTCCAACTTCAATTAAGTACAATTAAGTCCCTATGGCAAAACCGCCTCGTATAAAGCTTCAAGTGAATTGTACTTTCGGCAAAGATGAGTAGATAACGAAGGCATAAGTTTAACTAACTTTCATAGACAACACTTAAAGTACAGGGCGAGTTTCTTTAGCGTAAGTAGGTAGCTGTTTTCTAAACATGAATCATTATTCCAAACCTCAGCGTATCCTTCAATTGATCCATTTCACTTTGCAAACTGAGCGCAGTCCTCTTGAAGGGCTCGACCATCACGTCATACCTCTCTTTGGACAGATTGAACGACAGTTGTGTGCTGCAGGCGAAGACTCTCACTACTTCTCTTGCGTTTAATCCCATGTTTGTGATGGGCCCTAAGGGGAGAACGAGAAGATAACGACTAAAGTATTAGGTAATTGCGGCCTGTCCCGGCTTCGCACGGGTATTTAACAAAAATTTGAGGGGACGGGATAGGACGGGATAGGACAGGATTGGACAGGATAGGACGGGATAGGTCGAGATAGGACGGGATAGAACGGGATGGGGCTGGATAGACAGGATAGGACTGGATAGGACGGGATAGGACAGGATAGGACGGGATAGGACGGGATAGGACAGGATAGGATGGGATAGGACGGGATAGGATAGGATAGGACGGGATAGGACCGGATAGGACGGGATAGGACAGGATAGGACGGGATAGGTCGGTATAGGACAGGATAGGATGGGATAGGACGGGATAGGGCGGGATAGAACGGGATGGGGCGGGATAGCACGGTATAGAACGGGATAGGGTAGGATAGAATAGAATAGAATAATATTTTTCAAATATGGGTTATACACAACAGTTTTTATAAATAGCAGAGTTCAGCCATATTTTACCATTCAAACATGCAAACATTTACATACATTATTTATGACACATGTACTTACATTTTAGAGACCAGATTCAATTAATAAATTATCATATATTATTTTCTTTACTTATTTTTCTTTCTTTTTATTTTTTAAATATTCACATATAAAATAAATTAAAAACAAACATTTAAAAATATTAAAAAAAACTAACTCCCGTCCCGGCTTCGTACGGGTATTTACAAAAATTTTAAAAATTATAAATTTTAACACATACAGACACCCTTCTTTTTGCGCGGGGTTACTAAAAAAAGAGTACATTATAAAGAAAGAAAGAAAGTTTGGATACTATTATTTTAATTTTTTTTTTGTTATTATTTTTTATATTATTCGTTTGTAATTTTTTTATATTCGATTATTTTATTTTTATTTCTAATGTTTGTAAAAAGATCATAACTACAAACAAAAGCCATTAAACTTTATTTATTAAATTTTTTGAACGCTGCGTAGGGAGCCGAATTTCTTAACATTGACTACCCTCCCGTACCTCAGTGACGCCTAGATCGCATAGTAAGCCGAGCCGAGTGACCGGCGACCACGCGTCTTTTTTCTAATACTTACATTTTTGAACTCGTGATATCTTTCGAATGGAATATCCTAATTGAATAATTCAAAAAGTTATATAAAGGTATTGAAGCAGTCTTGAGTATCAATTAATTTATTTTGATAAAAATTACTACCAAGGTACAAATAAAGAGCCGTTTCTAGCGGCGGTATTTCAATTAAATTTTTTAAAATAAAAGTGACTTATACATAAAAGTTAGACATATGCGGTCGCGGCACTTTTTGTAGATAGTGATGTGTTCTGCAGTCGTAGTACATTATTTTGTTCTATCATCAATAATTTTAGCAGCGCACGCGATGTAAGGTATATTTTAGGTCATTTTTTTACACCTTGGGTTACATTATTGGAGTTTTAGTAAGGATCCCTAAAATTTTTGAAAATATAATATAGCTTATGTCACTCGGACATAGTGTAGCTTCCCAACAGTGAAAGAAATTTTCAAATCGGTCTTGTAGTTTCGGAGCCTATTCAATGCAAACAAAAAACAAATAATCAAATCATTATCAAATCTTTCCTCTTTATAATATTAGTATCGATAATTCGCGGCGCTATTAGTTGCTTGGCTATTCGTTAGCTATGGATTTAGCTTGTTAAGGATAGTTTTCTTGTTAGTAAGATTATTTCAGGAAATGTTAGTTTACTCCAACTGCTAATATGCAGGTCAAGGACTGGGATGACTTCAATAGTAAGGAAAAAGAAGAGTAGGAATCGAACTCATTCACTCAAACGTTGAGTTAGCTGCTGTCTTAAAACAGTACAAGAGTGATTATATTATGTATGTGCTATATTAGATCTGGAGCTGAACTCCTCAAAGTTTTAGTACATCCTAGAAGTAAAAGTAATCAGGTTATAGAAGTGTTTTCCTACCAGCCACAACGTGAGTCAAGATAACAGCCTTCAGAACTCCTCGTCCCGCCTTGCCACAATACATCGGGAATATCAGGAGGCATATACATCTTACTTGTATTGATATAGCGTTTCCTATACCTGTAATAATAATAATTTTGGTATATGTCGTAGGCACGTGGTGCCAATAAGCATTTGGCACTATACTGCTGTGTAATTCATCGTTACTAATGTATCATTGAGCAGTGGTAATGGCTGACTTATGAGTCGTGATTGCGAACCCCAGCGGGCACTTTTCTTTATGAGTGTTATTTCATGAACACTGCTTTCTAAACGGTGAAGAAAAACAACGTGAGGAAAAGGCACGCCGAAGAAAAAAATTACGTCCACTATACCGCATTGGGCCCGCGTGGTTTACTTTATCGATCGCAGATTCAGAAAGCTATCCTTTTGGAGATTTTTAGAGGTTTCTCAAAAACATTGGATATGTGCAGGAATCAAAGCCGCGTCCTGTACTGCATAAAGCATTTTTTTTCTAGGATAAGTCAAAAATTTAAGTGATTTATTAAAATGAAAGCTTACATCAAGTAGTGACGAGCGGGAATTTTGGGGACACCACAGTTCCCGCTCTTCTTCATCTCCTATTATTTATAGCTAGAAGAAGTGCCGGAACAAACTCCCCAACAACCTGTCTGCTGAATATGATTTGCAATCACTTACCAAGCAATACACTTAAAACTAGCGACAAATACAATCCTAAATTATTAGGGAAGGGTATCTTCTTCAACAAATAATAATAATAAGCCTGTCCCAATAGGAGCCCCGCAAAGAAACTCGTGCATCTTAGGTTGCTACTCTGATTACAATCTGAAAAGAACAGTCTGTACACTGGGGGACAGAAAAAACACGAACATTTGACTAGGAATTTACGTAAATAGTAGAAACACAAACACATTTATAAATGTTTGGTAAGTAAATATTATTGTTGTTGTGAAATATTGTATCAACAATATTGACATAATGTGTTTTTATCTGTGGTAGCCGATAAGAAAGTTTGTTTTGCGCGCCAGGTTTTCCAGCGATCAAAACATTAAAAGAGGTTTTATCAATTCAAATTCCGGTATTGTCATTGGCTTTATTTTCCAGACAGTCCAGTTGTTTTTGATGTGGCTTTTATTCAAGTGAAATAGTTTTGTTGAGATCTTTAAATAGTGGTCTTCTTCTTCGTCAGTGGTACGACTTCTTTAAATTTCTTGGGCTCAGCATGTGACCAAGTCAATCGCGGCGTCTGTGGCGTCTTTTAGGTCATTCAAAGTGCAGGTTTTGGGACATTTCGGACACTCCAGCAAGTGGGGCATCTTCTGGCCGGGAACAACGCATTCACACTGTGTGTCGGAAGGTTCTTTAGTTCCCCATTTTGCCAAATTTTGTTTACAGCGACCTACTGAAGCACCGACTGCGTACCCAACGCAGTCGGTGCTTTCCAAACAGGGTTTAACGAAATCGGTGATGGGTGCTTCTCTTCCGACATTCTGCTTCTCACTTTTCGTGGTTTATCGTGAATAGCCTGTGTGGAGCGTAAGAAGCTTTTACGACTTTTAAGCCTACCCGGGGTGGTTGTGTAATCGTAGAGGGGATTTCGAGAATCGAATTCTTGGTTCTTCTTTCCATCGCGTATGCGACATCCCTACGTACGGCAGTTGGTGATTTCTGCTAATGGAGAGTTTATTAAGAAGAGTCGGTTTTAGGCAGCCCGATAATCCAACACGTCTAATTTAGGGCAAAGTCTACTTGCCTGGCGTGAGTGGACCGGTGCCACACTGGACACGCAAATTCACCAGCAGAAAAACATAAAGACATTCCAGTTGTGCGGAGTACGTCGCTCCCCAGTTAGTAGAAACTAGACAACGCAGTAGGTTATTACGGGTCCCTTCCTACCTTCTGTTTGGTTTTGAAGCAGTGTGATTTATATGTAAGAGCCTTATTTAACGTTACCCCTAGGTATTTTGGGTTCGAGCAATGTTCAACCTTAGTTCTACACCACGTGATCTTAAGGACCCGATTTGAGTATCTGTTGTGGAGGTGGAATGTGCATGACTCTATCTTAGGCGGGTTTGGCCGGAGGACATTGCTGTCGTTGTATTTCCCTAGTTGGTCGCATGCCAGCGACAGCTTATCTTCTACGTCAGCAAAAGTCGCTGATTGAACCACCAGACGCGGTCATCCGCGTACGGGAAACGTGTGTTGGGTGGTAGGCTGGTCGTTGGTATAAATGTTGAACAGCGGTGGTGCAAACACACTGCCCTGAGGAAGACCGTTCTTTTGCCGTGGTCATCTACTCTTACCAGACTGAAGGCAGATCTGGAAGCTGCGGTTGTGTAGGAGTTCGCTTATGATTTTTACGAAGCCTTTGTTGTTGGTAAGGGTGGTCACTTTGGCAAGAAGCCTTTTTATGTTAATAGTGTCGTAAGCTGCAGAGGTCAACAAATACGTCACCAGTGACTGCCTGGCCTCGTACCCATCCTCTAAGTTTCGGGTTAGACAAATGAGCTGACTGGAACAGGATTTTCCGGGTCTAAAGCCAGCCTGCTCAGGTATTTAGTGTTGGCTCAATTACTGCTGTGAGGTTGAGCACTAATGTTTCGAATAACTTATCTTTGGAGGGCTTTCCGGGTTTCAATTTCGCAATTTATTTTACTTGGATGACATATTTTTTCCAGCTATTTTGATTTAAAAACCAAACTACTGAACCGATTTTGATGAAATTTCTATGGGACCAATCGGGAAGTATATCCTTTGAGATAAAAGAAAGAGAATTTTCCAAATCGGTTCATAAATGACGAAGATATGAGGTAACAATCACAAAAAAGTACAACCGAATTGAGAACCTCCTCCTTTTTTTGAAGTCGGTCAATAAAAGAAAATAGCGGTGTATGTTTACAATTTACATATCGTATCCCGTATTCTCTCAGTTTTAAACACAATAATGTAGGGTGTTTAGACTCAAGATATAAATGAAAACAACAACTAAATGTATAATCAAATTTACTATCGATCATTTTTTAGTATAATTAGTCTTATAAAATTCAATACGTCTTGTATAGAGAACCTAGATATTTACTGAGATGAGTTTAAACGAAAATGTCTCAAGCAATTGACGGCAGCATCCAAAATGCCCATTTACAATAAATTAACGAATCACTAATCCCGCGACTAACGTCTCAACTTCAACACAGTTCAACAAAATTTTGCTATTTTATCTATTTTGCTCTAAAGGTACAATACCAGAGGCGACTGCAACCAACTTCTATAACTGGCGAAATTGTCGAATTTTTCACCCCAAAAAAATATGCATTCCAGCAATAATTTTGCGTAGTGTTTACCTTGGTTGGCGGCATCGTTAAGGATCCGTTTAAACCTTGGATAGGTACAGTTCTGCCTTACTCTTCGGGGATATATAGGCGTGATGCTATGTTACATGGAAATCAGTCGTGTCCCTGTAGTCTTTCATTGCCACTAACGGCTTTGAAGCTGCAGTTTGCAGTTGCGGTCGTCTCCGAAATTGTTCAATAAAGCTGCTGTTTTTTTACATCATATAAATGCTCTATTTCGTAGATAAATAATATAAGGGTTCACTTCTGGTTTAAACATTAACATAGTATATTGCTTTCCAATTTCACTCGAGACAACCTTGCTATCTTATACATACAGTTATAACAGAAAATAACGAACATGAAAACTGAAATGAAATAGACCAGCCGTGATTATAGACTTACAGACAACACCAACAGTTCAGACTATAGATATTATTAAGGCTACAAAATGCCGAGGTAGCAGCGACTGACTATGCATAGCGATACACAGGACCCAGTCGTTAATATGACACATCGCGATTTGGAAAGATACCCACCAATGTGGGACAGAGCCAACGCTCTACTAGGTATTGTTTCGGATAAGCGATATTTACAACTGGGTACTGTAAGGGTAGCCTACAGCATAGCTTTAAATGCATATCTATACATAATATTATCTTGCTTAAGTTACAGAGATCGATTGCCAATAACTAGAAACTCGACATTATTTATAACCGAGTACAGAAAATCCGAAGGTATAAACTGTAAGACACCATTCCGATGATATGACATTTGGGGCTTTATTCAATACTCATTTAACTACACCAAAGAACGAATGGTAGTATAATTAAATATTAATCTTGTTTAGGTATCATTTTATTCACGCGAAATCTGATTACACCTTTGGCTAGACTAAAATAAATATAGTTCAGTTCAAAGTAACTCAATCTCTAGTCCCTATACATCAGGCGGCCTACACTACTGTGACAAGACACGTGCCACGAACCACCTACGACAAAATGTCACAAATGCCGCGACACATGGCACAAACCCATGACAAATGTCACTAAGCCACGACAAGTGTCACGAACCAGAGACAATGTCACACACCCACGACAAAATATCTCGAAACGACGATCTTGACACATGTCTTGTCACAATCATTTCGGCTAAAGAAAGTTGGCTAAAAGTCAAGCGGGTTGGAACAAATGGGAGCTAGGTAGCAACGTAGGGGGTGGGGGTGTTACGCGAGAGCGACTGGAGGGTCTTCGTCATCCCGTTCGGTTATCATCGGCTCTGGCTTGTCGCCTACTTCGGGTAATTCCAGGATCTTAGGCCCGTAGAGGAGGAGGTATGCGCAGTGCCAGTCTCCTGTAACAATATTTGGAAGTTGAATTAAGGTTGATACGTTGATGTGGCATATTCAGTTGACTTTTGGAACTTACAATTATAGTCAATTGTAAGTCAGTTTTAAGTTTTGCAGTCTTACCAAGGGCTATTGTGATATCCAGTTTATTTAAAAGAGTGTCCATGGAGTTTCTTGCCCATTCTTCTCCATAGAGATCTACGCTTTCGAATGGGCAACTACAGTACTTTCACAAATTATTATGCCCTGTGACTGGGACTGTAGCTTAGTTTATTTTTTTGTGTTTTGACATTCAAAAGTGCCTGTAATGGTCTAATTGAAATAAATGCTTTGAGTTTGAGTTTAACTGGGAGGGCAGGTAGTCAGTCGCCATGTAAAATGTTGGCATTCAGTTGCATCCGGTAAGACTGGAAGTCAACTCCAGTATAATCGAGACAAGGCTAGGTAGATGACGATGATGTGCGATAATGGTTTCTTACAAAAAAAAAAAACCACTTGACATCTTTCCTTTCCCACTTCGAGTAGGGTAGTAAATGAACACTACGGGTTCTGTGCAACCGGGTTAGCTGCACAAAAAAACGAGTCACATGTGATGTGTGTTGAAACATAAAAAAATATTATGTAAAAAGTTCTTTGAAGATCACTGAGACTTGTTCAGTCTTTTCTTGATTCTCTTGAATGCTTATTTCTCACTTTCTCTTACCTGTCTACTGTCTCTGGTGCTTCTCTTATATTATCAGTGAAAACTTTTAATTGGCCTTCTTTCACTAACTGGTAACTATCTGTAAGTTTTCTTAGGAAATAAAATAAAAATACTATGATAGAAAATGTGAGAGCGATAGTAGTAGCAAGTTAGTAATGTCAGTGCGTGGCACTCACCGCCGCCGCTGAGCTTGAGCACGTCGTCCTCGCTGACGGGCGTGACGGCGTCGTCGTCGCAGCGCAGCCAGCCGGCCCCGCGCGCCACCCACGCCACGTAGTGCCCGGACGACGACGAGCGCCCGCGGTGCGTCAGCACGGCCTGCAGCCGGTAGAAGCCGCTGTTGTTGCTGCCCACGTCTGTAACCAACATAAGCATTATCAGCACACTGCATAAGTCATTTACAGAAAAAAAAACCATCATGCAGGCCAATATGGAATGGTAAATGCCACATGTCGTCAAATTTTCGGTTCTAAGACTCGTTCCGTCACGATGTTTTCCTCCACCGTTTGAAGAGCGGTGCGCAACAAAAACGTAAAATAAATATAAAATTTTAAAAATAGTCCCAAAAACTTCAGATTTTTTTTAATAAAAAGCCAGAAAAGTGAAAAATATCATCATCCGCCTATAGCCTAGCAATTTGACTAAATCCGTCAGCTGCTACCGGCCAAATGGTGAACCTACAAAGATAGCCTGTCAATCTCATTCAGATGTTACTGGACAAGTGGTCACCCTACAATACAAAGGCAAATTTCTAAAGGTAAAAAGTAAATGGGAAAATGTTTCCTACCATCAGGGAACCAGTAAGGTACAGCCCTCGTCGGTTCCTTTTTCTTAATTTCCTTTGTACTGTCACCGTGGTTCTTCGTACCTAGCGATGTCTCCACATTAGCATCTTCGATTTCCTACAAAAACATAAAAACCACTTAAAACCAACGACATATTTATTATAAGGCTGATATAACGTCGCTCAATAATCAGCTAATATGCCGCTCTTTAAATGCGTCCAACCGAGAGGAATGCGACCTAAACGGATGACGTCGCGACCCTTTTAAAGTAGTAGTTGTAGTTCACTGTGGATGGACGTGACCATAGCTAAGTCAATCTGACCAATAAGATCAAGCTATTAGGAAATAAGCAGATTTTCAACCAATGACGATGCTTGGAACTAATAATTATGCTTGCACCATTAGTTTCACAGTTGGGGGGCTGCGCCACATCTATCAACACGGAATCGCATTATTCCATGCTCCTTTTTTGTCGCACAGAACCGTCATTTGTCAAAGCGAGAAACAGGTGGTCTACTCTCTAAGTCCGTCAACGAAGATACGGGCCAGTACGAAAGTAGATCGAAACGTCGAAATGAACCCTACGCCCTATTATTTTCGGATTCATGAGTTTTGAAAATACATCGGGAGTAGGGACAACAGTCCAATCGTGTTGTCATTCGTTTTTACTTCGGGTCTCTCGCTAATCGTAAGTGATAGGGAGTAGGAAACGCCCGTATCTTCGGCCGAAACTACGGGTTTCGTGTTTAGAGAGTAGACCTCCTGTGTTGGAGTGCTATCGCACGCAGCGGCATGGACGATGCGCTTTTTCGTAGTACTACCAAATTCATCTAGTACTACCTTGAGACGGTTGCCCAGCAGTGATGTCGATAAAAAAAAACCTACCTTGAACTTGTTCCTCATGGGCATGAGTCTCTCCTGCAGCTCAGGCGAGCACAGGTCGTACACGTCCAGCTCTAAGGGGAACTTCACGTCCTTCAGGATCTTGGCGTTGATAGACTCCTTCTCCTTGTAGTAGAAGCGCACGAATTGCACCGTTAAGTACGCTGGCAGACGGCTGATTTTGTTCTGCAAGGAAATATTGAATTAATGTGGGAAAACAGTAATAGGTATGAGACAGAATATTATCTTCTGCTGGGTCTTTTCCCAGATATCTTGGGGCACAGTTGCTGGATTATACAATAGCCCTTGGTAAGACTGGTTGATAAACTTTCGGACTTCTCGACTACCCATAACAACTGTCAAAGACCTAAAATCGTTGACAACCAGGATCAACCGCAGCGCCAGGGTAGCGCGCGAATTTCAAATTTTCTTACGTTTTTTCATGAAATAGTCATTCAATGGGATTAAATGAACTTAGAGGTTTGTATTGATGATTGTAATACTGTAAATACATACGTGTTACGGTCGCAAATCATATTTCGTTCAACATACAACCTGACACTGACCTGCAAATTGCAAAAAAACGTAAAAATTTGAATTTCGCGGGCTACCGGGCACTTCCCTCTTAACGTGCTTCCCCGAGGCACGGATTAAAATGCGAGACTTACTGTTTTCGTGTAGATCGCATCCCTTCCTAGCGTCTGTGACATTTTTGTGATTTGCTCTGCCATTTTCTGTAACAACATAGCAGTAATTTAACATTAGAAAATGTACGTGTTGCGGTATTATAGCGTCCTTATGAAGTATGCGTCTTTGATGATGTCTCTTTCGCTTTTATAGCATGAACATAGCTTTTGACTGGCTCGTTGGTCTAGGTAGGTCTAGTGATAGCAAACGCGACTGCTAAGCATGAGGTCCTTTTTTTTTTTTTTTTGGATGGGAAATCATCAAATGACTTCTCCCGCTCTGGGCTGAGCGGGAGAGAGTGTCAGACTTTTACTGACTAAAACCCATCCATGTTCCTTCATCGCCCTTTGTGTTCCGGGGCCGCGGTATCTCTTTCGAACAACCCGCAGCACCCGGCAGGCATCGGCCCTTGCGGGCCCCTTCCCTATGCTGACATCTCTTTGAGGCGCGCGTGGAACACGAACGCGCCGTCGACACGGCCTGTCGTCCTAAGACGGAGGGACGGCGAGCTAGCCCTTAGCTCACCGTCCACAGGCCCGCGTCTACGGTGGCGACGCCCGGTGCGTCTCCCGCGGCGGCTGGGACGTGAGGAGGAACGCTCTCTCTCACGTTCCGCCTCCTCCTTTGCTAGCATGACTGCTTCGCAAAAGGAGGTGACGGCTTCCCATTCCGTCTCGCTCCGGACCATGGAAGCATGAGGTCCTGGGTTCGATTCCCGGGTCGAGCAAAGTGTTATAGGCACGGAGTCTGGATTTGTGCCCGATTGATGGCAATAGGCTCGCCCCCTATTACATGGGACTTAAACATAACTGGCGAAATGTTGGTGTACTATTAGGTTCATCTCTGCCTAACCCTTCGGAGATTACAGCCGCGATGTTATGTGTGATGAACATAGCTTTTTTTCTGACCAGCTCAAACCGGTTAAGCGATGAGAATTTTGATTACTCTCTAAAGCGCATACAATTTAGTGGACTGTCTATAAAAAGGTAACAAATGTTGGTTAGATAGTATGTATGAAGTAACTTACGGATCTAAGCCCCGACTGCAGGTACTTGACGTCCTGCGAGATGAAGCAGGACAGCTGCAGGAAGGTCTCCTTGGTGCGAGAGGGAGGCTCGTCAGCTTCGGAACAGACCAGCTCCACGTCTAGAGTACCGCCGAAGTACTGCTCGATCACTGATGATCTGGTGATATGAAGTGTGACTTGAGTATCAATTTCTTTACTAAGCAAAAGTTCAAAACATTATTTTTATAATACAGAGGATTCTACTACACTGGCCTGACAAAGGCCCAATTTGCTAAAATAGGGTACAATATTTATAGTACCCTCGCATTTTTACTATTTGTAACTTACGAGAAACGGTATTGAATATTTTGCTCTGCTTTGTGACCTAATTGCGACCCCACTTTTAAACTGCTCATATCAGTACAAACAAATATGGTATGTTACAATATCTTAATTGCCACGTTTCCGAAATACAAGGTTTAAACGGACCCTTGACGAAGCCGTTAACCAAGCATTCTGTAAATCAAATTAAGTAACCCTACGCAAAAATTATTGCTGGGACAGGATTTCTTTTTGGGACTGAAAAATCACGTTTTTCGGTATGACTCAATGGAACACACACACAGGGATCCTGGAGATATTTTAAAAAAACTTGTGAAAAAGTTGCAACTTTGACCTCTAATATCTCCGTATAAACTAGAAGTTTCCCATGGTTTGGTCCAGAGCAAAAAATTATCACAATGACGGGGGAACAAATGCCTTTTGCCTTCATTAAGGGTCTTTTTACACCCATTATAAAATAGTAAAGGTAGAATCTTTTCTAGATGGCACCAACAGTATTACTTATTTTACTGTATGAACTATCTCGTACCTGTCTGGGGGAGCGTTGGGTGCAGACGGGAGCCTCGCTTGCAGCGCTCTTATAATTTCCGTCCAGCATTCAGAAGCATCTTGCTGTGCCAAGCCGCCGCCCGGGCCGCGCTCGGCGAACCTGGGCGCCGTGGCGTGCAGCGCGCGCAGCAGCTTGGCGGCGGCGCCGGCGCAGGCCCCGGCGCCGCCCCCCTCGAGGGCCGACATGGTGTCGCTGAGAGCTGACGTTAGCTCTCCAGCTGTGCCGCCGCCCGATGCTGTTGAGACAAATGACGATCGTTAATACTCACTCATCATTGTCTTGCCCTTATCTCAATTTCGTTAGGATTGGCACAGCTGGAGACACAAACACCACAAATGCGGCACCAGGGACAACAAAAATCCACCAAATGCTAAAATAAATAAATAAATGCTACATAAGTAGATCTTCTTAACTAACAACCTCGCCACCGAAATCCCGAAATAAGCATAGAATAAATCCAATAACAATAATTTACAACATCATGTTCCCTACACTCATAGTAATGACATTATAATTCTTGGATCCATAGGCCGATTTTCGTCAACTCTGTTGTGTTTTGCTGTGGTAAAACAGTCTGAATAATAAATAACTTACTCTTATCATAACCAAGTAAGGCATTCTTAAGTTCAGGGACCGTCTTCAGGCACTGTACTGTAGCGTTCATGTAGCATGTGTTGCCCAGGTTGATCAAACCCTCGGGCATGTCCATCTGAAACAGAAACACCAAAATTTACATTCATGTGGAGCTCAGCAAAGCTTCAAATAGGAAATTTCTAGATATTTTAGTTTATTTAGCAAAAACTGTTTGACTAACAATAAGCTGGACACAAAACGCAAATTAGTTGTGTGTGTGTGTGAAGTCCATCAGAAGATTAGTTATCTATACTTAAAATTATAAAGAGGTAAAATTTGTATAGTAAGGTAATCTTCGGAACTGCTGATCTGATTCCGAAAATTCTTTCACTTATTCTATTTCCGTACATAACGAGAGCCAAGCCGAAAGGAAAAGCTAGTTCTATGATAAAGGTACACCCACATAATACCTGCAGGACAGAGCCGCACAAGTTTCGCTTCATTTTGTTTCGTAGTTCAACTGCTGAATGCTACATTTTGCTAACAAAGATCAATATACTCACAGCAGTAGCGAGCTCCGCCTCGTTCATGTCTTCGACGAAGCGCGTCTGTTCCACGGGAGCGGCCGGCACGTCTTCCTCCTTGCTGCCCATTACTAGCACCAGAGCATTCTAGAATTGTCAAATTATCATCATGAAAAATGCTGTCTCATTCTGCCTAACTCTTAAAACGAAGAAATGATATGAAATTACAATTATAAATTATAATAAGGTGCAATTACGAAGGCGACAGGCGGCAGCGGTTCGACTGGTTTCGATGTATCTCTACAAAAACGCTACCCAAGACCCTTGGCACTTGCCAATAATGGCGCCGTGAGGTCACCCTGAGGGTTTCTGGCAGCATCTCCAACGCGATCTAGAGTTATTCCCAGAATTAACAAAATACAAAAACCACCGCCATGGTAGAAGCCCAACAGTCACAACACTTCTAGTTGGAGAATCATTCCATTTCTATTGAGGATTTTCATTTTATTTCCTTCACCTTCATTGAATTAACTGTAGAACAGTCTCAATAACCCTCAAGTATATATATATGACTACCATGAATAAAATGTCTTAATTTGTAGAATAGTTTATGTTTGAGTAATACAGTAGATTTCAACTCATGCCTCTAATGTTGACCAACATACAGGTTTTTGATCTATTGTTTATTTAAAACTACTAAATGAGTCATTTACCCTTGTGTACATTAAACAACAAGGTTACACAGGTCATCAACTTTCAGTAGTGATTTTTATTAAGTATTGTATTGTATAGCGGGCTGGTGTCCGCAACTCCACGACCAACGCGCGTATGTTGCGTACGGAAGTAATAAATAATAATTTAATATATTTTTTTTTTTAATAATTTTTATTAAGTAGCCACAATAATATTGCTCTTGATTTGGGTGTAAAATTATGATTTCAGGAATAACATCATATAACATCACGTCTGTAATCCCCGAAGGGTTAGGTAGCGGTGAACCTAATAGTACACCCACATTTTGCCAGTTATATTTAAGTTCCGTAGGCGAGCCTATTGCCAATCTTGTACAAAACCAGACTCCGTGGCTGCTACTGAGACATCCCCGATGGAAAAACCCAATAAGTAACAATGTGCCCGACCCGGGAATCAAACCCAGAACCTTCTTGCTCAGCAGTCGTGATTGCAACCACTAGACCAGGTAGAAAATCTTGCGACATAAACAAATTACCATAATATTAGTTGGAAATTGGAATGCAGAAATGTTTTTTTTTTACTTCAACTGTTATTTATTATGCACAAACAGCTTTTGAACAAGCATGATTTATTGCTACACATTTCTATTAGAGAAGGACCTCTTAATATTTTGTTTCAACCACATTAATTTTGAAAATAAATACTCAAACTCGTTTACTGCTGATTAATCTAGTTTCCATACCTACCTTTCTCATTTGTCAACTTTAGTCTGCATGAAAATGCTGTGGGGTTGGTTTGACCTGACTACTTTACATTCACACATAGAAAAGTATTATAAGTTGAAAAATATACAATAAGGAACAACTCACATTAGTTAACTTAAAGTTAGACCAAGAGTCGTCCCTCAGCGTGACTCCCTTGCAGACCACCTTCTGTCTCTCGGGCTGCACACCGGTGAGGGCGAAGATCTGTGCCTTGAACACCACAGGATCATCGTCTGTGTTCACCTCCACGCCTGGGTACAGCTCCTTGCCCCATTTTACCTTCACTGTAATCGCTATAATGATTAATTACTATAATGACATTGGCAGATATATTTTTAGACTCAAAAGGTATTGTGTGGCATTCTTTACCTTATTTGTTTATGAGGCCTTGCAACTGCATTTATGGAACAAACTAGGAATGCAGACTGATTCCAATGAGTTGGATTTATAGATTTCTTTTTAGTTTAGGTAAAGACATGGGAACTTGTAAAGCTAGTTAGTGTTGCATGATAACAAAAATGTAATCTGTTTGTCAGTTACGATCTTATTAGATTCTTTGTTTTCGTAGTTGGACATAATGAGCAAAAATAGGTATAAATGCAAATATGTTTAGGTAACTAATATTCATTTTATCCATTAAGTCGATTGTGTGCAGTTTGTGATTTACTATACAAACATTATACGTCGCTGAGAGTAAAATAAGGTTTTAGAAGCAAGAAAACATTACAAATGCCGGGTATGTTTTACCGGCAAATAGAGGCCGCAGACATGACGATGCACTTTTCATACTAAATCATAATCGTATTTTATTGTTGATAGGAGTATAATAACAAGGAATTTGGACAAAATATTAGAAATTCAAAAGTAAAATAACATTATATACCAAGTTTAAAATGACAGTTTGGAAAAGCTATAACCTCAATGTTAAAAGAATGATGTAGCATTTTCTGAAAGTAGTAAATATTCAGCTTTAGTATTTACCTGAAACCTTAGGCATTATGGATTATGTCCACGCAACACTGAGGTGTAGAAAACAAATAGATATTCACATAAACTTGCAAGAAATTGAAAGTCACGATTCGCATCCGGACTGATGACAAATTTGACAGATAGAATGTGAATGACAGCTGGGTACTCTCATAGATAAAAATAAACGTTCTGTTTGATGCAGTAATACGTTTAGATTCCATCATAATTGGTAATATTTTAAACCCTTTTTTTACCTTCTTCCATTTAACTGTTGATTTCGGTGAACAGCTAACTAATTCTAATTGTAAAAACAGAATACCGATATTACAAGATAAATATGTTGAAACATAATGGTAGAACTTTGCACATTATCATTTTCTACAAATAAATTAAACCCTAAAATGGTTGCCGGTTTTATTGAACGGGTATAATATAGTTGGTCGTATCTAGCTGACGAGTTTGAACGATATACAGTACCTTCACGTTACATTATTTGTTTGCAACTATGTAACCTAGTCCACATTCATTGCATTTGCGCATGCAGCATACAAACCTAAGCCCATTTCAATGTATAGACAGGTGAGTTAAATTTTCTCGAAGGCTTTTTCTCATGTGATTCACTTCACGCGGGAGCTACTCGTTCGATGAACTTTCCACCGGCGAAGGCTGCGCAAACGCCTCCAGGCGCGACATGCGCACGCCAGTCTCTGTACATATTCTTCGCGTGTTGGACGTTACCACAATATTCAGTCGTGATTCCGCGATTTTCACACGACATCAGTTGATGCTCTCACTTGTACTAGTGCTACCTATATGTGAAGTGATCATAAAGTGGTTATTGTCAGTGGATATTAATATTCTATGCAATAAAATCTGAATGCGGGATGGTAATCGGACTTATAAAGGAACATCGACTGCCGAAGCCTACTGTAAGTTTGCAAGCTTTTGTGGTTAGATTAAAGGGCAATAAGTTTATTGCCGATGGCTCTACAGGTGTAGGGAAGTTGGTGTTAACCGCTTTGCGCTTATAAGTACTTAAACGTTTAATGAAATTGATAATAACTTTAGAAAATTTTATGTGAACTTACCATAGAAAAAGTTAACACTGCTATTAATTTAAGCGCAAAAGTTTTCACCCTTCCCTTGCACGAAATTTAATTTTGACCGCCCTCATAGAAACTTTATCTATAAACAAAACTACAGTCGAGTGTGTGTCCGGCACGAAGGAGAAATAAAACCATACGAATTCAAACTAAGACCCAAAATTTGCCCAAAGCCGTAGATCTCATACATGGCATGAGGCGAGATACATATATGCCTTAAGTTTAATGAAAAGATACGAAAATGCATTGAAAGGAAGGGCGAAAATAAAACCAATAGATGATGAATGCAATAAACGGAATTTTTTTTTACTTCTTGAATCTACAAAGACATTCAGAATGTCCTCCAAATAGCTCAACAACGCCTAAAATAATCGGACGGGGATTAGCATAAAACAAAGTCATTTGTTCCATCCAAACAAACTAGTATCCAGCCCAACTTTACCTTCATATTATTACCTACCATGAGTTCTGCTTAGAATACAAAAAAGCTTTGGGCAATCGCGAGCGGATTCCTCGTGATGTTTTTGCCTTTGCTGGCGTGAGGAATTTATAATGCGGTACCCAGGACTTTACGTTTCATTTACCTGACGCTAATAGCCCGGCCGCCGTCCGCGCGGGCGCAGATGCCATAATGATAACATTTCGCTTTACTACTTACTTGTTCTTGTCGTGCTCAGCTCCTCTGTACTTATGTTTTCCTAGTACTTGGAGGTTGTTGGACACAGATTTTGTACAGACAATTCAGGCCCCAAAGTATTTTTGGCATCATCACCATCAACTGTACCTATTCGTAGAGTTTGTATCAGGTAGCTACCGTTATTTATTCGTATTCCTTAAAAGGTTCAATCGTGATGCGGTTATAAATAGCACCAAATTGCATACAAAACCAAATCAATCCAAACGTTACCATGATTTGAGTACCTAGCTACCATGAGATAGAGTTCTAAACAACAAAAAACCATTGGAAGCCGAAACCGAACCCTGACTGAACATCTCATAATAATGAACTGATTCTCACCATTTTTGTTAGTAAATAAATCATTGCTGATGAATGAGACGCCCAGAAGAATGCGTTGAAAATATTTGGACGTAAAAAGACGAAGAATGATTAATTACGTGTCAAGCGCACAAACCGTGGTTTTTCGTAACATTACGCACTTTCACTGTTGCGTTTTTATTAGATCTTTAATCGTTTTAAGGTTTGTCAGACTTTTTTGAAGCAAGTGATTGAAATTAAACGGCTTTATAACAAAAAACGGCTTGATCAACACAATGTTGTTCTGTTAATTTGATGGGAAATCGAATCAAACTTTTTTCACCAAATCACAATTATTCAGTTTTTTTTTTGTAAAACTCTCTGGCACTCCTTGCTTTTTGTATCAGAACAACATTCCGCAAGAATAGCAAAACTCACGGCACTGCTTGAAAATTCTGAGAATTAAATGAAGACGATCTAGTTTACAATGCAGAACTGGAACCTAAGTCATGTGTAGAAGTAAAGTTTAAAGTTCAAAAAAATTATGCAAGCCAAACATTGTCTTAATCACAGAACATATAAAGGTCTTAATGTAGTTGTCAAATTAGGTAATAATGACAGAGTGAGATTGTAACAGTAAATTTTGATAGGTGGGGAAACTTTGTTATTGCGGCCGAGGCGGAATTCACACACGAGCCGACAACTGCAGTAACAAATGCCCACGTGTATCAAACGACGGTTTTCAATACATTTCCTCGAAAACGGACTCTTATCGCACTACGATTAGGTTCAACATGTAATGTATTTCATAGTCATAGATTTTTTCATTAGTATAAGTAGGTACTTAGTTAATGATCGATTCTGCAGGAATATTTTCATAATCAACCGCCTGTTAAACAGATGGTGATGTGAATAAGAAAACCTTCTTTGAACCTAATTAAACTGTTCCTTTAGACAAGAGAGAAGAAGCTGGAAACAATGTGCTTATATTTTTAATGAAGAAAAATGGACACCAGCCCCCGTATTCTCAACGCTTCGATTCGATTTCGGAAAGTCTTATGTCTATCTCGCTCGTTTTCGTTATGTCAAAAAAAAGACAGACATATGACTTTCCGAAATCGAAATCGAATCAAAGCGATGTGAAAAAGGGGGAAGATATTACTATAAATGTGTTGGCACGCCAAGCTCATGCGAAATGTTAATAAAAAGCTCGTCTTGAAGGACACACTACTAGTCGACCGTCAATTGTTTCCTCTTCAACCAGTTTCAGCAATTAACTAGTTTTAAAACAACTTGAAACGCTAATTATGCTCAATGAACGTCCAATACTGGCAATACTTTCACGCTTACTTTAACTTATTTACTTGACTTTAATATCGTTGGCAAGTAACTTACTGTATAGCCAATTAATACTTGGATTTTATTTATCGTAGGTACTAATATGGAGAGTTTATCAGCATTCGCGGCGGGAAATTACATAATACATATAAGGTAATATTAAATCTTGTTTATTAGAAAAAGATGTGGGTTTTGTGACTTGATGAAAAAAAATTTTTAGTAGGTCAGCTATCGGTAACCGTTAAATGGGTATTTTAAGTTTGGAGTTATGACACTGCTCATTAATTTAATTAAAAAGATAAACAACTCTCTTTTGTCTTTGTCTAATGCCAAAATGACATGACTTCAAATATGATTGTACCCCGACCCCCTTTTATTTACCTATAAATTCTCATATGTTCCACGAACGTGGAGCTTTTACCGCAGAACGATAATCCAGTGGATTGAATTCGTTGAAATAAGGGGTTTATTAACTTATATTACCTTGCTGTTACGCCCTGTAGTCGCACCATGCACAAGGACAACTGAACTAAAGTTATGTAAACTGTAACATGCTACTTTAGAGGTCTACGCGTGATACTATAAATAGCAAAATAATCTAGATCCAAACTCATTTAAATAAAAATGCACATAATATGGTAGACCATTAAACCGCGTATTTTCGTTTCAAACACAATTTATGATACCTACAGATATAATTTTATCATCTTTCTGAATGAATAAGTTAGTAGAGGTCTATTAAATCTGCATCTGCGTCATCTCGTGATTTACAGAATAAAATAAACTCAGAATGGTAGCTGAGTAGCACATAGTAGCAAAAAGTAGGACTAAGTTATGCTGGAGAGCTGTACATCGCATCTACATATTTCGAAATGGAGCTCACCATATATGGAGCTAAAGTCAAGGACAATAAAGAGTCAACTTATCTTGTTATATTGATTTATTTACATGGATCTTTTGATGCCTCAAATAATAAGGACCAACGCCGCCATCATGGTTTTTCATGTACTTTTCCCAAATCTGTAACAACAGCGCCTATCTAACAACTTCATTCGGATGCTAAAAGATGCATGCAGCGTTATTGTTTCAACACGGGGTTACATTTCTTTACTAATTAACACCACTAATCATCATCAATAATTTGAGTTTCACAAATTAACATCATTAGTTAATCACTAAAAATTTAAACATGCGACGTAAACAAAAAAAGTCTACTGCCATTTCAGTAGAAATTGGTGTTGCTGCGTTTGTATCTACGAGTATATGACTCAAATACAGTATCGCTACAAACTACAAAGAAGGTCAAATATGCAAAGTTTTTTACTTTTTATTGCCGTTCGTTAATTTTTATGTCTCACGGCTCTGATCACATTTTAATAGTCAGTGAAACTATTAATCATAGTTTTTACATGCTGTTCTTAATAACGCTGAGTGATACGCGGGCTTTCACGAACTGTTTTTGTTTCCCTTGGCATAATGGCTCAGTATTAATTAGAGGGTTGATTGTTAATTAAGAAACTCATTATATCTTTTGTTTGTGCAAGAGATGTGTATTTTATGGTCTCTTATTTTTATGCTTTATTGAATCTGCTGCGTCGAGCTGAGTACTCAGACCAATAGAACTTTTTTAATTGATCTGAGGCTAGAAAAGAGAAAATGAAGAATTAATGAGGAGGAAGTTTAATTTTGTCTTTTGCACAAATCCGTCTGGATTTGTGCTCGATTGAAGGCAAACTACCCCTTATCATATCGGACTCTTAAAAAAAGTTAATAAAATATGTGGTTGTGGAATAGGTAGGTACAGGCGTAATGTAAGAGGACTTGATAAATCTTCCGCATGAAAAAGTACTCTTAATAAAAGCAAGATGTGATCTCTGGCGGGAGCTGCTTAAACCCCTGACGGCTTCATCGAGCCGTCTGAAAGTCTTCCACCTGGGCATGCGTTAATGTGACCAACTTGAAAATCTCATAAATCTCTAAATAGACTCCGAACCCAAGTCGGCCGTACGTAGCAAGACAATCTCTTGAGATGGGGGTACTGCTCAAATCATAAGTGTGTATGCCGCGTGTCTCCACAATGGCCCACCTTCCAAGTCGCGCTGCACTCCCTGTCACCTGCGCCTTTGACGATCTTCATCAGCGAACTGAGCTAAAATTTTGGGCCAAATATATTTAATGAAAATTTGCCATCGACACGCTAAGGAGATAAAAGTAACATTGTAATAAAAAATAAACCGCAATTAGAAAATCATTCGACGTAGACGTATTGCCATAAACAGTAAAATATGTGCTATTAGCAAATAAGCGTTCGGTAAAATATCGCCACTAGCGTGTCTATGTGTCACTTTTATTATGAAAGCGGAGAAAACCAATATATTGTGAAGAATTTGTAGATAGACGCAGGTTTCTCTAGTGGCTTGAGACTTCTTTGTAGTAAACTTGGAAGAAATGAGCAGTTAACCTTAAATTTCAAAGATGTCGCTTGGTAGCCTAGCTAGCTCTATTAAAACTATGATTTTCATACGACTTGTACATATCTAAGTTATTATTATTATACGTCCTGTGTATACCAAAGTTGCCATTCCCGTTGGTGTCGTGGAAGCAAGCGCAACTGCTGAGCGTTTAGTCCTGGGTTCGGCTCCCAGGTTGGGCAAAGTGTTATTAGGTTTTGCACAAGGAATTTCGTATTAAGAGCCCGGAGTTTGAAAGTAGGCAGTATGTTTCAATGGTGTCTTTTAATTACTCGCCATAGTAGATTCCTATAGGCTTAGATAGGTAGGTAGAATTTACTTTATTGTGCACAAAAATTGATACAAAGCTAATTTATAATATCGTTAATTCCTTGGGTACAACGTCGCTCTTATCGCTGATAGCGATATCTTCTAGATATCTATATAACTACGTGAATAGCATAAGCAAAAGTTATGAAGAACAAAACACAACACATAACAACATTTTTGTAAATAGGCTAACGTTGTATTTGGCCAACCAACCTTTAACCAACAATAAAATCAATAGGTAGCTACACACTATAGGTACTCGATTGATCGAGCGACAATTTCGTTCATTAGCATTACTGAAGTGACCTTTGTATGTACTGTTTGGGAAATAAAATTCTTTAAACCGAAGTCGATCTGCAGTAAATAATAACTTATTTTATTTACTTTGCACACAATATTATATACATTTATAAATTAAAATAACCCAAGTGCCTAACTTAGCAATAAACTAAAAAATTGCTTCAAAAAACTCCTCAAAGCTGTCAACTGGCAATGTCCCCAAGAGACTGGCGACGTTGCCACGTTGTATGGCAACGCTTAGCCTCTGGCCAAGGTAAAAGCCAGCTTTTGGCTCACGGGAACTTTCAACTAAGATTTTTGAAATTTCCTTGCAAAGGCTGTGAGCACTCGGACCCCACGGTTTTAGAGTTTAAACCCTCAAACGGCTCGAAGAAGCATAAAGTATACCGTAAAATTTCTATTGTTCATCACAGGTACTGCCAAAACTTTCTCTCCTAACCTATGATTGTGCTTGATTTATCACAATACGTGTGGAAAATATCATGTTATAAATAATAGAGTATCGGTCGAGAGGAGATATTATCTATGCAAGACATAAACCATTATGTGACAGAATTAAATAATAAATGTCATCCTATTTGCAAATGACCACGTTATTCAGTTTTATTTATGTGATGAACCAATGATTCTATGTTTAACCAAGTTATTTACAGCTTTACATATTAGGTATAAACTACTTTTTACTATCGTGACTGCTTGACCACGTTTTATGTTTAACTAGCTGTCCCGGCGAACTTCGTACCTTCTAACAGTCAATGAATGTGTTTTAGTTATCCTAAACTACCTGCAAACCTACTTACCTACCCGACCTACCTACCCTATCTATCCTACCTACCTACCCTACCTACCTTCCTTCTTACCCTACTTTCATACCTACCTGTACCTACCTAACCTGCCTATCGCACCCTACTAGTACCTACCTACCTATAAAACAAAAGCGTACGTGACGTGAGCTGTCAATTGCGGAAGATGTCAAATAGAATTTACTTAAAAACTCATTTGATCTCTTTTTTTTTTCGTGATATTTTAATGGTTATTCTGCTATTCGGGGCGGAGACGAGTCCAGCGAAACAGAGATCATTAAAATCGGCCAAGCGTTTCTTGAGTTACAAATGGTTTAACATACACGACCTTGTTCTATGTATATACTCGTATAATGTAGAATAACGTACAACGGATTTGGTTGCAGTTTTCACAGGTTTTTGAGTTTTTAAAACATTAACATATTTTAATATTGTATTTCTATGATAAACATTCACAAACATCCATAATACAAATAGATAATCCCAAGCAATGGGAAGATTTAATGAGATGTTCCAAGCACAGGCTTTCATACAAAGTTTTCTTTTGAGGATTTCTAGTCTATACTCTGCCAATCGTATCTATAGTCAAGTTAAAGTAATTGCTTGAGTTTAAGATGCAACCATTTATTTTTTTATTTATTCAGAAAATCATTCTAAGCTTACAATTACCAAATCGCTTAAATGCTGACAATAATCATATTACAATGTCAATTAAAATCTTGTAATCACAACAATTCAAAAAGCTAAATAAAAATTATATGTCAAGTAATGTTAAAATCAAAATGTATATGCGATAGACAACAATTAGAACGAACTAAGAACCGTCAAAGAAAGCAAAGCTAAGAATTCTAAATTTTAACAGTTCTAACTTCAAACAATTATAAACTACAGGATAAAAATCGTATCTTAAGTACTTAGTTACTTTTACGCAAATAATCACTTTGACTTGTTTATAGATACTGATGTAAGTAAATACATATGTGTAGTGTGTGTGTATGTGTAGTAGATTGGTTATCGTTATTTTAATGGCTTATTTTGATAAAGATTAAATCGAATGTTCCTCACGCTGCGACTAAGTATTTCTACTAAAATACGTAGTGTAAATGTGAGAGTTTTCTTATAATTAGCTCTAGTGTAATTACAGTAATTGTCGAGAACAATATGAGGAGCTCGAGGCTAAATAATAACAGCCATACGGGTCGATATTGTAAACTAATCGCCAAGACGCCAATGACAACGCGCACACTTGTGCACTATAATATTTTCCGAGTCCGTTCGTTGGCAAGTCTCCGGTAAGATTAGCCACTACATATGCCTATTCAAAAGTTACTTCCCAACAGAATAGTATACCAGCTAGACCCCTAAAAGCTTTCCTTTGTACAGTTTTCTGTAGAGTTAAAGCTTCCGAATCAAATTCCCCCAAAAAAACTCATGTAAGTCGAGATAAGAGAATGGTATAAATTCGGCGGTGGCTACTGGGTCGACGTCCAGAGGCGTCACGGTTCACGCTCCGTGCTTCCGACTCCTTAGCTAACTATATCATATTCGTTACCTATGTTTATTACAGTACTGTTATTACAGTAGTGTGAAGAAATAAAGGATTTTTTGTATCAAATTCAACGTATAGAACAAAAGACATCAACGCGCTCCACAGTAGCGAGTGCAAATTAATTAAATTGTAATGTTTTGCTTTTTTTTTCTCTAAAATCTTAGTAATGAAACTTGATACCGAATAAATAAACGTAATAATATCTTTTGGTTGGTCGGCTTTTAAACAGCTCTGAAAATATATTGTTACCAAATAATAAAACGTATTTTCTTTCCCACTATAACTTTTGTAATGAAACTTGATACGCATATAAATAAACATAATAATACCTCTTATTTCGTCGGCTCATAAAGTCATGAACAGTTCTGAGATGACATTATACGTAATTACATGACATAACGTCGGCAACTTTATGATGAATAGGTCATAATATGCGAGGTCCAAGTTTTATCACATTCTGTGACATAAACAAGACAAATGACATGCACAACGTAATTTAGCTACATGTTCACATGTCATTTACTTCATCATTACCAGTTTATGTGACACTTTCGTTACATAAAACGTGCCTATTCATTAAAATTGTTACATCATTTCACAATGGGTACATTCGATTACATCTTGACTGTCAAAAATTATAAAACATGATGTAATATTATGTAAAATACGGAAACAGAGCACGGAAGCTTCCATAGACATCAATTTACTTGTTTATGGCGGCCTGCTGTTGATGAACGAGTGTAGTTAAAGTAAAAGTAGGTTGCGATGATTAAATTTTATAAGTTACGACAATTTAGGGCCGTGAGTTAATTTAATGAGAGTAAACTTTCGATTCGCTTTAGAATGTAATCATTTTGCTTGAGGCGTTATGATTGATTGGAATTCAATTATAATTGGTCTAATTGTTAGTTTAATGTGAGGTTTGCTAATGAGCTGATCTCATTATCGCACTTGGGTGTAGAATCTCAAGTGTTGCTGTCAAAATGTTAACGTTATTACGACCGACAACATCGTTGTAGTGTTTGAAATTTATTATTACTAATTTAGGCCAGTATGTTTAGTGTTATTAGAACTACAGTTTAGATTAACGACTATTAACACGCGTAATTATCGAATGTAATCAGATGAATTAAGTTAATAAAATCAGACAGTATATTAAACATATGTCTGCAGTATGTTCCTTATTGGTTTTACTTGAAACTATGTATTGAAGTATCTAATCAATATAAATGATTTCAAATCGATCGTAATGGACCATAAATGTTCTAAGAATAGTTGGACCACCCTCTAGCTTCCGTTGCAAGTCGTTCGACTGGATTAGGATATTTTATTGAAGCTGTATCCGTCTGCATGCTTGATAGGTTCGCGTTTACTGATCCTATCATAGATAAGAGATGATTGGTTGAACAATAAACTGTAAAAATCAATAGGTTGTAGTAGACACTGCCTCTCTTAATAACTACGTGTAAATACGAAGCTGATTAATTCGTGCTGATTTATGTTAAACTAGATAAAAATATAATCACCCTTAACATACGCAGAGTAAAGTAACAACCAGTATATAACCTTCAGATTAACCAAACATTTATAAAAAAGCGGGAAGATGAATATCTATAAAATTAATAACAGACATGTTGTATGTCTGTTTTCCCCTGAACGATAAGGAATAAAAGTGAACCTAGTATTATATATTAGTTCCTCAGAAACACATAGAAGGCGTATTTATGTTCATGCTTTTCACTATGATTATATTCATAAACTAGCCTTTGCCCGCGACTTCGTACGTGTGGTAGTTAAAATAAAAAGATAATTTCTGTGGTAAAATGTAGCCTGTAGTTTAATTTAGGCATCTAGCAGTAGAGTGGCTAAAAACTGTTGTTTTGGCTTTTGTTGGCCTAATAAAGACCCCCCATATAATTATTTTTTTCAATATCTTCAATCTACAGACATCGGCTTGTTACAATTTTATTATATGTATATAGATAAGTGTAGGCCTGTTTCCTAGCGGTGGTAACGCTATAGGCAGCTTATTATGTAAGTGATTAACGAATCCATAAAATTAGCATTATTATGACTTCGCTTTGGTATAGCAAGTCTATCAGCCCCCAGGCTGTTGTCGAATTCTCGCTAATATAACATGTATTACTACATGTTTAATAATTAATCTCATTAGTAACCAGTAGTAGAAAGTAAACACTGTATAATTGTCTGGTGTGTGATGAATTTATTATTGTCAGGAAAGTAGCTGTCAACCACGTCACTCGTCACGCATGGAAGTGTACTCGATATGACAGAAATATATTTTTTTTTATCGGTATTTTTTTTCTTGTGATACTGCTCTTGTTTCTGAGTTATCAAAGCGTTTAAACGTTTGAATTTTAAACATACATCGTCTATACGAATTCATAAAACTGAATTGTCTGTTTGTAATTTTAAAATAACAGCCCTTTACTGAATGCTTATGAAAGTATATACTGTAATAAAATATATTATTATAATATTATATTATAACATTTTTTTTCTGTCTGACCATTTGTTCCGGCTAATCTCCGAAACGGCTGGACCGATTTTGACGGGACTTTTACTGGCTGATAGCTGATGTTAAAAAGAATAACTTTTTTTATTAAATTCTATGCGGACGTAGACACGAGTGACAGCTAGTAATTCATAAAATATTCATACTAAAAAGTTGGAACCTAACTAGGTATGAGAGGTTTTATTATAATAAGTTGTTATCACTATTACCTTCTGTAGTTCAACGATCAAGGTAACATTATTTAGAATACCATTAAACTCGTCACTTTAACTAAACTGCTAATTATTTCATATCTGCAAGATTCCCATCATCAAAGGCCAACCACAGAATAACTTCAGGAATACCAAAACTCGCACAAAAGCCAACGATCCCGGTTTAACACGCCGCACGCAGGTTTATTATAACTTGTTCGAAAAACAAAAACTTGTGCGGCACAGCAGATGCGCCGGCGCACCTGTCGCGCGACCAGGGAAGTTTGATTCCTGTTTAGAAAATAGGTGGCGAAGCCGCTTCTGTATTTGAGAAAAATGTACGAACTCTAAACAGAGTTGGATTGTAGCTAAATCGAAGGATTTCCGAAACATAACGAAGAAGATTGACTTAAAGATTTTGATATGGGGTCACCAATTAAATTACAATAAACCATTAAATTAAATCTTCAATTTATTGTAATTAGTGGTCGCGTAATGGTCGAAATTCGACCTAAATTGATTCGGCAATAAATTTTAACCGTTGAAGGTAGAGTAAAACAATACAAACTTCATTTATTTTAACAATAAATCTCTTATCTTATCAATCACAGATATAGTTATCAATAGATACTTAACCTTAAAAAAAGATTCAAAAACAGAAGAGAAAATGGTGCTTAAATATTTCGTCTTTGCCTTTTTATATTATAATAATTATTTTATTAACGTATTTAGAATACATCACTTTGCGGAATTCCGCTAGTTGACTTGTACCAATTTTCAACCTTATTGCTTAGAACATAAATGGATGAAAGTGGTAAACCGTCAGTGAACTCACCTTGTACAATTGGTTGATTGGGTTCGGTGAATAATGGGAGTAATATTAAAAGCGGTTAAACACATGCGCAAGTCACGAATTTCTTAACTTTTAATTAAACAGTGCTCATGAACAAAGCGCAGGTGCATTGCTAAATATCAAAAGCCATTGCGCCGGCATCCACAAGTTTTACTCTATATGTATAATCAAAAATCGCAATCGCATCGCATAAACCAACTTCAAATAACTAATTAAGTACGTAGCTCTAACGCCTTCAAATCCAGATTGAATATGAACCTGAAGTGAAGTTCCTACATCAACAGTTGAGAAGTCCCTGGACCCAGTATGTAGATTCGAAAGGCGAAATAGTGCATATTGGAAGTAGCATATATGCCCAACATTAGTCTTATAAAACTTTAGTGAGCAGAGCTTTCTTCAGAGTTAGATTTGTTAACGTTGCATCATCATCATTAGGTAGATGATGATGCAACGTTACCCTTTTCCCAACTATGTTGAGGTCTGCTTCCAGTCAAACCGGATGTAGCTAAATACTGTTTGAGGGGAAGTACAGTATTTTACATGGGGCGACTGCCTATCTGACCTCCACAAGCCAGTTAGTACTCGGTTATACGATAGCCTTTGGTTGCGACGAAATTTTCATCTCATTTCTGTAGTATTTTTCAGCATTGAAGGTGATCAATTTCGTTTCGAAAAAACCTTATTAAACAGAGCGGCTTAGATATGCTAGTTCAATCTCGCCGTTGTAGACCGTACCTACTTATGTAAGTAACATTAATATTTAATTATAAACTATTAAAACCTTTTGTTCTGGAGTTATTACTTTGTAACGTCTTACATAACCCATGGGAAGTGATCACATGATCTATGCAAGTCCGCTATGATAATACTATGATTACGCTTTGTTTATCACCTTTGCGGTTACGTGGATACAATAGAAGATTTGAAAATAATGTTTTTGCAGTAATGTATTCAGTGCATCGGGGAACTTTACAGTTCTTTGTGGTATTTTGCTTACAGAAACTTGGGATCCGAGCCAGTTGAAATTTTTCTCCGGGGCTTGTTGAACTTCATTTCCTCGGCGCATTTTTGATGGTTGCCATTATTGATTTTGGCTTTAAGGAGAAGTTAGTGTGGCTTGTCTCAATTACAGAAATTTGGGTTAGCTGGGGAAATGTGGGTATACTATTTAGGTACGCCTCTGCCTAACCCTTCGAGGATTACAGGCGTGATGTTATGTTAGCTATGGCGTTTTTGATTAAAACTCTACCGCTATACTCTGGTTGGAGACGAATTAGGGCATCATAATATTTGACTGAGAGACTTCCCAGAAACTTTTAGTTTATACTTCTTTTTCTTTCGACGTTACGTTTAGTATCTCTTTTGCTTAATCCTACCAACAGTGACCGGCATCAAAATGATCATATTTTTTTAATCAATTAACCGCATTTTCAATTCAACTCCTACACAGCTAAATGACGCTCTCATCTCCGCAATTTAAAACTGCAACAGCTCCCACAGTTTAAGCTGCAGCAGCTGCAAACAGCTATTAAAACAAAAGCAAGAGAGCGCATGACAGATGCACATGTTATTGGGTCTGTAGTCGCATGTTTACGGCAAGGGCAGTCACCTGCGCGCGCGCAAGGACGCACGCCATTCATAAACGAGTTGGTTTCGACACAAGCGTAGGTTGTATTGAGTTGCTGGCGACCTGGGGATATTATTGGTTGTTTATAGATACATGTTTAATTGGTATATAGGAGAAAAATAACGCTAGAAGTAGTAACCCGAACGAAGCTAAAGAACTTTTTTAAATCATTCTGTATTGACCCACTGCTGGGCAAAAGTCTCCCCAAAAGTTTTCCAGTCTTCTCCATGTGTGCAAATATCTAGCCAATCACACATAAAAGTCTCCAAGTCATCACATATGTAAGTATTCTGGAAGTGGTCATAGGAGTGATCTTTTGAACACTACAGAGAGACTCTAATCTATCTACGGATAATAGGTTTGAGTAAAATCGAAACGTAAAGAAAGAAAGATATTCATTCTAGAAGATTTACAGGCGTCCTAAAGTCAAATACTCAGAACTGAACAGGCAATCAACAAACTAAATCATGTAACGAGCCATAATCCGTTACTAATTTTATAATTTAAACAGTCTTCGTAATGTGATCGTTCTTATAAATTCCGTTTTGTCAATATTGTACAAACTAGGTAAAACTAGAAACTACACATCAAAGAGACAGATAGAGTTGCAGCCCAACCATTCCAGCCCCCGTATTCACCTCTCTTCGATTCGATTTCGAATTCGGAAAGTCGTATGTCTATCTTTTTTTGGCATTACGAAAACGAGCGAGATAGACATAGGACTTTCCGAAATCGAAATCGAATCGAAGAGAGGTGAATACGGGGGCAGATCGTTTCTTTACTCCAAAATAAAGAGCATGTAACCAGAGAATGGACAGTCCAAGTTTATGTGTTACCAGTCTCCGTAATTCTACTAGCCACTGCACCGTTAGGTTTCAGTGCGCGTTCTAAAGCATTCATTATTTATTGCAGTTTATGTTATTGACTTTGACCATTTTATTAACCGTTTGCATTCCTCGTCTTTTGTCTGTGGTAGTCTACGATGAAAATGTTCTTTAAGTTTGTGTCCTGTTCGCGTTTTCTTTTTAGGTTATGTCTATAATAGGTAGCTAGGCTTTCAGACAGACTTTCTTCTTGTCTAGACGTTTTATGAAGCGTTTACATTATTATCGTCGTCGTGTGACTATTGGAAATACATAAAAGGTTCCTGGTCTGTATCTATCAACTTTATTTACTACGCAACCTACTTATGGAAATCTTGAAAAATCACTTTTTTGTTTCGTATATAAAATGGTGGGCTGTATCGTTAAGCTTGTCGATATATGTAAATCCTTCAAGGTTGCGAAAGAGACTGTTATTTATCCTACTACCTAGAATCTAGATAATAACTCAAACAACTGGGTCGTTGGTTGAGTGGTGTAAAAAAACCAATAACATCATTCTGATCAACAACTATACATTTAACTATGCTGCGGTTCACACATAACGTTTACATTCGCATATTTGTTCACGTGCCAAATAAACTTCAGGTTGTTATCATCACCGATGTGCGAATCCAGCGCATGCAATAACGACGCACCGGGTAGAAATAACTGAGCGTTTACTGGGTCAGGATCAGTGCAAACAAGTTTACTTATACTCTTCTTTTATACCCCACGCGTTATGTGAAATGTCAATGGAGCTTTTGAACGGGTTACGGACGGTTTTACCGACAAGCATGGCTCATGTTTTGAGCAAATGTTTGCTTTCCATTCCAAACGCGTATATCGATTTTTTTCGAAGAATTGATCCTTGTGATGTCAATTGTGCCTTTACCGTTATGTTTGCATATATATAGAGTGGAATTGAGTTTGGAACGATTCTTAATAAGTAGTAGACACTATGCCATTTTACACCACGACGAAGCGTAGTTTATTCCAGTTTTATAAGCATTATTAATAAATTTTCGTTAAATAAAACAATCACGATTAAGATATGGCAAGAGAATAAGAGAACTACAATTTTACTTGTACCAAATATGTCATGTATTTTAATTAAAACTTCAGATCTCTAGGTACTCATACTTAATAACCAGGGCTTTTAAGTTTCGTCGTTTCGGACGAAACTAAGCCATAACCAGCATCTAACGTAGATGAATTACGAATATTCGCCTCTAGGTCCTTTAATCTGAATTTAATGGATGCGCGGGCGCAAGCCAGTCAGCCCACCCATTTATAAATAAAATAAAATAAATAAATATCGCTAGACATTACACACAGCGCCATCTAGTGCCACATTAAGCAACGAGGCTTGTGTCGTGGACACTAGATAGTTGATATACTACATAGATACTTTTGGATTTATTTGGACAGTCCGTACTCTGCAGCTTCACCGTGCTATGTACCGTTCAAATAGTGGTCCAAAACAAATAACCGCTAGCTAGCAGACAAAACGCTGCGCCTGCGTCGCTGTGGATGTGAAATTGTGAATATTCATTAACACATTACCCTACAGATGTTGAGTATTCTGGAATGTAATTTACGCCACAATTATATTTTTATGGGCTGAAATGAACAAGCTTTTTAATTGAAATTCTTTAGTAAGGTATTAGCTCTTACTCGCGGCTTCGCTCCCGTTATGTAAGGAAATTAACCCGCGGGAACGTTTTAAATGACTATGACACTCGGGCATAATGTAGGTTCACGTTAGTAAAAGAATTTTCGGAATCGGATCTGTAGTTCTGTACCCCCTGCATACCAATATCCCCCCCCCTCCCCCGCATACTACTAACAAATGTTACCTTTTTATATATTATTAATAGTGTCGACAAGCCCACGAGGCCCAATCGGATTTCCCATAGGTAAAAATGTCGAAGATCTGTATCATCTCCCATTTAACCACTATAAGGAGCCAGTGAATATTCAAAAGTTCTTCCTTAATAATTAGTTCCTGCTTTTAGACCTAGTGGTTTAGGCTGTCCGTTTTCTGTCAGTGTGTAATTTAAGATTTTTTTAAAGTAGTTTGATATTCTTTATCATAATATCTTGAACCGAGGTTCTAATATACCCTATTATGTACCTACTTACGTAGTAAAAATTGCAGGCAGTGGAAATTTCCGGAAATAACGCAGCAAGTTATCAAGCCAAACGTCAAAAAGAAAAAGTGTAAGTAGACGAACAAGATTGTTTTGCAAGATTTATTGCTTACGTAGTTTTTGTTAAAATTAATAAGCTTGATTAATATTTAATAATTACTTTTAATAAATTGTTACATGTAAAGCTTTCTCTGTTAAAGAAACATGTCAACAGTGATTTATCTCTAAATTAGAAAGAAGACTTGTTGAAATTCACGATAAAATTCAAGAAAATAGGAAGGAACAAAACCATTATGTTGACAAAGCCATTTATTTACCGAATCGTTCATAATAAAATGCTTGACACATTCCTATTTGTCATTAACTTACATAATATCGTTTGATATAAAGCGTTATTATATCAATTAGTATGTAAATATATTCGTGCTATTATCATATAAAGATACTTTCGTTACGACATGCATACGTTTAGCTTGGATAAATATATTAATCACTTAATTATGATAGTGTGTTTGACAGTTATGAGTAGAATCTTTATGCGTTCTTGCTGTTTTGTTAAATTTATTAAGTTTTCTACTTTGGGTGCCTATGTTCTCAATTTACTTTCAGTGACTTTTTCTATAAGTATAGAAAAATATATTTTGGTCCAAGGAACTGATGAAATACTGATTTCTAATGGTAATTGTATATCAACGTCCTACGAACTGCTAATAAGTAAAACATCAATCGAAAATAAATTCCACTCTGTTAGTTGTCGCAGTAATTTGGAAGCATATTTATGAAAGCCATTATTGTCAAAGAAGTCTAAAACACTGAACACTGATAATAATTGTACCTAAGATATTTGCACGGCATGATACACACACACATGTTAGAGCAAATACAATTTCTTATTCTTATTCTTACTGAAGTCATCAACGGCCTAAAACATGAAGGTCAAAATGTAAAATAAATACAAGTTGGATACGTCACTGCATTAGAATAAAGTCTTCTTTAGTTATGTCTTATTCAAGCCAGTAAACTACCTACCTAATCCTGTCTAATTATTTTCTCAATGCAGTGGTAAAACCTGAGCAACTAGGTGTAAAAGGAAATGTCCTTATTAGCAGCTGTCTATGGTGGCTACTGCCGCATATAATCCACGCACTTTCCCTTTGGAAGCGCGTAGCATTCCAATTGCCAATTACAGGATGTGTCCCTTGACAACTATTTGACTTTTTAATACGAAACAAATGGTTATTATTAGTTAGAAAGGTAGTCTTGACAAAGACAATACGGCAGATATAATTGAGATCAGATTAAGATTTAGGAACTAGTCTTGAATGCTTTCTAAAGAGGGACTTTTGTGATTCGTATCAAATCATTACCACTTTGCCTCCAACCAGCTGCGACCATAGATGTTCAGCAGTAGACGTCTTCAGGATGAAGGGAAATTATTTAGATAAATAAATACGTAATAATATGTTTATTTCTCATCACATCACATATATATGTGAGTTAAACATTTGTGAGAGATTGGTGGCCGAAAAAGGCATACAATACCTGTGTTAAGTTACGGGTCACTAGGCCCCCAAAGACTTACAGGCGTACAAATTAATTTAGATGAATAAATTAACAACTCATGAGTAATGATTTATTTATTTTATGTAGGTGTTTACTTGCATTTTGTAGCCTGAAACACAGGTTCAACCTAGTTCAGGCAAATAAGCAACTGTGCTTTATTTTAATTGTTGAGATACTTTATTGTAATTGTGCACCTTTTTATAAATAGACGTTATTTAATTTTTTATGTTATTTTACTTAAATACAAGGTAGGTAAGTACATAATGTTGTAAATAAATTAAACTATTCTAGAAGGACAAATATGCACATGTATGATTTATGTGTATGATATAGCGAATGTTTGTTGTGTAGCATATACTAGTAGATGATAAGCGGATTGGATTTTCAGTTACTTACCTGATAGAGATCTAGAGTTTTCAACCATTTAAAGACTGGTCTGCGCAGTGGGTAAATTGTAAGTGTCGTGTTAATTTTATTAAACAAATATCCTCCAAGAAAATTTTCATTCCATGCAAAAACAACGCCAACTCACTCATCTACATACAACCGAACAACCACATAGTCGCCGTTCATAATTCTCCACGGAACAATAGTGCACTAATAATAAAATCACGACAATTATGTACGATCTGCGATCAGGTGTCGGGAACAATTGCCGGCATTCCGTTACAGGTTGAATGACCATCCGCGTGCCGACACCTCGCCACCGCATCGTGTAATCACATCCTTACTTGCCTACACGATAATCGACGCTTATGGCAAAGATTTATAAATTTTGGGGTGGTGAGGAAGAGGAAGATCAAAGAAAAGATGCGATGGTTTGTGTGAGGGATAGTATGAAAAAATCTGAAATAGTTATAGCAACTCCATCTTGATTTCTCGGCAGTATGGCAGCTTTTGATGCAAAAAGTTCCATTTTTTTTATCATAGTTTAAGGCACATAAAGGTATACATAACATCACGCCTGTAATCCCCGAAGGGTTAGGCAAAGATGTACCTAATAGTACAGTACATTTCGCCAGTTCCTGCACTGAAATATCGTCGAAAATTTTACTTCAAAAATCTGTTTTCGAAAAACTCAGCTAATTTTTTAATTCAAAACATCATCAGGTCTCCTGAAAAAAGTAGGAATAGTAAGATAAACCATGTTCAAACAAAACTGTCTCATTACATATTTTTTTTATAAATAGTTTATCGTCGCTTTATAGTGAAAACCTCGTAGGTATATGCGAATAAGGTAACTTTTCAGGAGGAAGAAAATAATGCGCCCTTTAAAACTATTGACACAGCTTTACGGGTGCAATTTGGATACATTTTCAGATGCATAAGATATGTATTACAGTTTAATATCGTATAGGTACTAAACTTTTTGTGAAACTAGTGCGTTGCGATGTTTTCTTTCCAAAAATTTAATATAATAAAAATTTCCAAAATTTCATTCCCGAAGTTTTCACTCTAAGGCGACGGTATGTAGTTTCAGAGTAAACTTTGGTAAACACACCAGAGCATAATTAAGCTCTCTTAAAAAAATACAAGAGTATAATAAGATACTTGATTTTAACTTTGATGAACAGCCGAACATCATTTTATTTCGAACATCATTTGAATTCCTCGTGGTTTTTTATTGCCTTGTCTATGGTCTTGTTTACTTTTACTTTTAAATTCATAGAACCAGTTGTTCCAATGATTGATGATGTAGTTGTAAACTAGTAGCACAGAATACTAAGTAATTCCGTCATCCATGCATAAAAGAATTTTACAGCCTTGTTAAAAAAGCTGAAAATATTTTATGATAATTTAATTTCTTGCTAACAAAATATTTTGCACGATTCTATAAATGATTCATCACGTAACTGATCCTATATTGCGCATGATCCAATCAGTATAACTTAACCTATCGCCACACAATTACCTAACGGAAATTGACGGAGCAAAAAGTGCTTTTCAAAAATATCTCAAATCCCGTCTTACAAAAAACAACAATAGAAGATGTCTCAATCAAATTCAGCGCAAATTGGTTCACAATAAAACATAAAACGAGCTTCGCGGATGTCGGTTTACGTGTCGAGGTCAGACCATTGTTCGTGATATTATTGTACATAGGTAGGCATTATGTGATCATACCTTAGTCTGCTCTTCTGTCGAATTTACATTCAATATGGATCCTCTTTGAATCATTCATGTTGTGTGCTTACGATTTGTCTCCTTTTTAATAAAACGTAGCATACATAATGTAAGTAACCGCATATTTCATATTTGAATTACTTACAAGTTTTAATAAGTTCCTAACTTAATATAAGTGTTTGATATACAATACACATACACACCAAATGTCTAGTAATAACCGTTAAAATTTAAAGTCCCATGAAGTGGTTACATACCGCAATTTTAATGAGCAGCATAGCATTTAACACACAACTTATTTTTTTTTAAATTGTAAACGTACGTAGATCTCTTTGAAAAAGAACAAGCAAGACACTTCAATTTTAAGTGTCAAATCGCTAAATCCCATATAAATTGCGAAATGCAACTACTTCATGGAAATATGGACATGGACTATGTTGAGTCAGACAACCTAAAATCATTAATAGACTTTAGGAAACGCTTTATCTACTCGCCTCGATGCCATGAGGTCCTGGGTTCGATTCCCGGGTCGGGCAAAGTGTTATTGGGTTTTTCCATCAGGAATTTCTCAGGTGACAAGTTGATGGCAATAGGCTCACCCCGTTTTACATGGGACTTAAACATAACAAGCGAAATGTGGGTGTACTATTAAGTATACCTCTGGCTAACCCTTTGGGGATTACAAGCGTGATGTTATGTTCTGGTTTATCTACTTAATGATTTTTTTCGGCTTTCATTGTTTGGGCTACCGCTCCAATTTTCCCGATTTCGAGTTTATTTCAACTTAGTCCAAAGAGGAACAAACGCAGATTATATATATCAGTACCACAGCTAACAAATTATACAAGAAGCACGCTTTACGAACTGAGATATTAGCGCGTAGGCGCAGCTAGCCTATAGTTTAGATCTGAAGTATGGCGCTCGTTAAGTTTAGAACATTATTGTTATGGGCAACCTTACACAATGCCGACGATACTCTACTGCATGCTGTTGCGATCACCTTGTATGGCAAAACGGTTTGCGTGCTTATAAATAGGTGTGTAAGCAGATAGCATTCTTCTTCCTTGTGTTTTATCGAGTGGAATTCGATTTGTATCAAGCAAATAGGTAGTCATGCATTTGTCGGAAGTCTTTGGACCGGGTCGTCAAAACGGTGAATGAAAACATCGTGAAGGAACCAGCATATCCTAGAAGCTATATTTCGAAGACTTAGTGATGACCATACTCACACTGGGCCAGTGTGAAGAGGCTTATGTGCCAGTTGTGGGATGTCGCACAGACATTTGCTGTACTTCAAAATCTCCTGTAACAAGTTACGACGAACACGGAATCCGTTTAGCGTTACTTCACCATTATGCAGTGACTTCTACGGAAGTCAATAAACAGTATATAAGTTCGGCAGCAGCTTTAAGATAGATATATTAAATCTTATGTTATCTTTGATAGTCTTACTACGCCCATTGCTGAAAATATGCCTCTCTTTTGTGTTAATGCTTCCCTGGTCTGTGATCTTTTATATCCATCATCTGCCTAGTCTATTTTAATTTGTTGCAGTCGGCTTCCAGTTTAACTGGATGCAGCCTAAAACCAATATTTTACATGGAAAGATTCCCAAACTGACTTCCACAACCCAGTTCTTCACAGACAACCGTTCTTGTACATATTTCCAACAAAATAATGGTCTTTAGTTACCTACAAATGTAACAAGATTGGTCCACATATCTACGTTTTAAATCATCATAACTATAGAATTAAATAAGAAATCTGTCCTTGCGATTACAGATTGTGATCTTCAACAGCCGGTAACGATAAGTTGTGTTCACATTGCACCCTAATTCCGCAGATCATTGACAAAGGTACTCGATGCATCGTAATGAACCCCGCACTCCCATGGCCGCGGTTCCAAGAACGAGACAATGGCTGTTGCGGGGGGTATCGTCATATCGTATCGACATAATAATTGTGATGCCTAAGCGTCACCAAGCCGTTATTTGTGGGAGAAAGAATGGCTGACTCTTGTGAATGTTTGTTCCGGATTGTTTTCTGATTCGTCACTGAGATCGTAGATCTTGGATGTTAGAAAATTCTGATCGTCTGATAAAAAGGAGATTGGTGTATCTTTGTATTACCGAAACTGTGATGTTGATACGGCTGTCACATAAACAAAAGAAGTTTAGCAGCAAAGTTGGCAACATACATACATATATGACTCACCAGTCAAATGCCAAATTCTACGAAAAATGATGTGATAAGCTATCAAAATATGAAAATTCAAGGAAATCTACCAGACAAAACATAACGGCGCTACCTCATCAGCATTCGCCTGTAATGTAACAGTTCGGATTGCACTTGTTTCTGTACAAAATCTAATCTTGGATTATTGCACAACAGGCGAATGCTCCCGCACCTTAAGAATCAGAGAAATCTGACATCAAAGTTGCCAAAATAAATAAGATAAAAACAACAAATTAATTAATCATCAACCATCAAACTTACGCATCAAATCAACACCGCCACTACAAGTCTTGCCAACATTCCAACGACACACAACCGCATATTTTCGTCGCATCAAGATACCTGTCACGACCTACATCGTCCACCTTATTGGACGTGATTTATAACATAATTTCATGGCGTATTTGCGGCGTGCCTGCTGCTTCAGGAAGTCACAATTACTTGATCGATGCACCGCCGAACTGGTTTAGAAAGCCACTCAGTTTGCAGTCATACGCTAAGTACCGGAAAATAAGAATCAAAGTCGAGCAATTATTTATAAGGGATATAGAAAGTTAGTCTTATATGGATTTTTTGCTGACAGACTTGAGTTTGAAACATGTGAACACACAGGTTTGTCGTAGGATGGAGAGGATGTTCATTTAAAACATAACATTACGCCGTGTCACCAGTCCCATGTAAAAGGGGACGAGCCTATCGCCATCAACCGGGAAAACCATGGATATGGAGGCTGGACTGCTACAGAGATTTCTCTGTGAAAAAACCCAGTAACGTTTTGCTCCGCCTGGTCTACAATCACTAGACAAAATATGAGAATTCAGACTATGGATATTTCATATATTATATTAACAGCCAGCTGGTCTATTGACTTGGTAAGGCCTCCCAAGATTTTCCTTTCAGTATCCAATCCGTAACCAATCCATTTAGAAATAAAATAAGTAGAAAATACATTTATTTAGACAGCAACTATCATTATAAAACTAATTCTTACTGGAGGTACAAATACCCATTTTAATAATAGAAAGGCTGTCTACACACCAAATAGCCAATACATAATTGTTTTGCTTTATACGGCGAAAACCTGATAGAGTAATTTCAGTTCAAGCTTTCTGTAATTTCCTTATTGTATGATTGCTAATTTTATGTGCCAGGTATAAAAGTTTACTCTAAGAAATCATCAAGTGCTCTGCTTAGCCGTTACCCAACAATTTTGGGGTCGGCTTCCAGTCTAACCGGATGCAGCTGAATACCAGTACCAGGCCACTCAGAAAGTATTGCGATAAATGGTTTTTATATATGGGAGACTGGCCAGTTAGAATCTTTTTCGAAAATATGATTACTTGTAAGTAAAAATATGTGTTTCATTTTCAAAATTTCCCTCCACATTTTTTGCGAGCCAATTCAAAGTATCGTGTCTTACTGAAAAATGGATCTGCGCCGGGAACATTTTAGAGCTATGATTTTTTACGATTTCAAATGTCGCCTGAAACCGGATGAATCGTTCGATAGACTTCAAATGGCATTTTTGGATGAAGGCCCCTCCAAGGCAACCGTGTATCGTTGGTATAACGAATTTAGGCGCGGTCGACCAACCTTGGGGGATGAAGAAAGAAGCGGTCGCCCTTTGACGGCTATTACGGAAGAAAACGTGCTAGCAGTGAAAAATTTAATCCAAGATAATAGGCGAATTACATATCAGGAGATTCAGCACATATTAAAGATTGGATCGGGAAGCGTTCACGAGATTCTGCACGGGCATCTTCGCGTGAGGAGGATAGTATCGCGCTGGGTGCCGCACTACCTCACCGACGCTCAGAAGCAGGCCCGGGTGGAATGGTGCCGTGATATGCTGAACAAATTTGAAGCAGGCTTGTCTCGGCGTATTTACGACATCGTAACAGGTGATGAGTCCTGGATTTATCAATACGATCCAGAAACCAAGCGCCAGTCGACAGTTTGGGTGTTTCAAAATGAACCAACGCCTACCAAAGTGAAGCGATCTCAAAGCGGGGGGAAGATTTTGATCACCAGCTTTTTTAATTTGCCTGGCCACTTGGCCTTAATTCCCTTACGAGATCAAAGAAGCATCAACGCCGAATGGTATACTACCAAATGTTTACCAGAAGTTTTTTCTGTTGTGAGCAACAAGCGACCAAACACAGGGCTCCGCGAACTACTGCTCCACCACGACAATGCGCCTGCACACACCGCGCTCAAAACGAGGGACTTCCTGGACAGTACACCAGTCAAACTCCTGGGTCACCCTCCTTACAGCCCTGATCTAGCACCGTGTGACTTCTTTTTATTTCCAAAAATAAAAAATCAGCTCAAGGGGATACAATTTTCGTCGCCGGAAGATGCGCTGGCTGCGTTCGAGCAAGCTGTAAACGAGGTGTCTGCGGCGGACTGGAAAAAGTGTTTTGAAAACTGGTTCAGACGCATGAATCTTTGTATAGAGGCTGGTGGAGAATACTTTGAAAAGATTTAATAACAATATATGTACCTGTAGAACAATTTTTTTTAGTGTCGCAAAACTTTCTGAGTGTCCCACGTATTTTACATAGAGCGACTGCCTATCTGGCCCCTACAACCCAGTTAGTACTGGGTAATACGATACCTCTTGGTAAGACTAGTTAAAAAGTTTACAACCATTGAAATTTCTTTACCGCTCTCTTCGAAGTTTTGGAACGAGCAGCTGCTCTGCAACTTTGTTACTTACAGTTGACAGATCTAAACCAAATGAAAAAGAATGGTCCTACCGAAGTTGAAATTGGACCTTTTGGTATAAATATCTTCTCTTTGAATTTTATTCGCAAATTGATGAAACAGGCACCATGCAACCTGAAAAGCATAGCCTGGCAAAATTAAACCATACAAATCTAAATAGAATTTAGAATAGAATAGAATAGAATAGAATATACTTTATTGTACACCAAAATTGATACAGAACGGTTTACAAAATTGTCAATTTTATGGTTACAATGGCGGTCTTATCGCTGATAGCGATCTCTTCCAGACAACCTTTGGATGGACTGTACGAACATGAAATAGAAAAAGGGGGGGTAGTCAGTGGTGTACTGCAATTAATATACAAAATTTAATACAATACAAGTTATTTACTACTTATCATGTAAAATAAATACAATGCATATAAACACATATATATAATAATATATATAATAAATACAATATAATAATAATAAATATTTTGTTTTATAAAAAAAAAAAAATAAAAAAAAAAATATTACAGAGAAAGAAAATGATTTTCAACTAAGCTTTTAAAAGCAACGAGTGACTGAGCTTGTCTTACTGACACCGGCAATTCATTCCATAAACGGACAGCCTGGACCGTGAATGACTGGTCATAAAATTTGGTGGAATGTGCAGGCATCAAAAGTCTCAAATTCTCCGATGATCTCAAATTTCCAACATGAGTGTCATGAATAAAATTAAAACGTTGTTTGAGATAAGCGGGCGTTCCGGGATTAAACAGAATATTGTAGAGTAATGATAAAATATGCGCATTCCGGCGAAGGCGGATAGGCAACCACTTGAGCCTAACGCGAAACTCTGAAACATGATCATATTTGCGTAAACCAAATATGAATCTGATACAAAAATTTTGGAGTCGCTCAAGCTTATCTAGCTGCACTACATTGAGATCTGGATAACAGGCATCAGCATAGTCGAGGATTGGGAGTAGAAGGGATTGAGCGAGCGCAGTTTTAGTGGCAGTTGGGAGGAAATTGCGCAATCTGCGCAAAGACCCAGCAGACCTAAACAGTTTGCGGCTCACTTCTTGCAACTGGGGACCCCAGGACATGTCTTTGTCATGTCTTTGTGTATGTTTGTTTGTTGTTTGTGTGTGTTTTTAATTGAATATGAATCTCGATAAGATACCTACACTATGAGAAACTTTGCTAAATCTGCTGACTCATAGGAGGAAAACTGTTATGATTTGTCACTTAATAAACATACAGAGCAAATAAATCAGCCGAATGGTTAGTTTGAAAAGTTGTCGACTGTTCAATACATTCAAATTGAACAGAGTATTTTAATTTAACGACAAAACTAAATAAATTTTATTTCACACATTCATCATCTGCCTAGCCTTTCCCCACCTATGTTGGGGTCGGCTTCCAGTCTAACCGGATGCAGCTGAATACCAGTTAATTTTATTTCATACATAAATTTTATACTTTTTGCGGTGCCCTACGGTGTCCGTAATTGCACCTTAACTTTAAGCCCATTGTAAGATCTTCACACATTATGGAATGCAAATAAAGATATAAATATGAATATCGTAGGTTCCATTTCGAAATCAAGATCATCATCGCCGCTTGAGGAAGTTTACGTAAAATTAGCAATCGATGTATGAACGTCGACGAAGCCAAATTAGTATGTAAGATATAAACGTTACGTAGATAAGATTATTAGTCGAAATATTGCCACTGGAAAACCATAGATAATAAAAAACTGTAAAAGCTCACGGAGGAAGAGGATACCGTTGCCGAAACCGCAGTGCACACGTACACGGTTCGTCAAAAGCTTAGCTCTCGTCTAGACATTCGATACTGAATACGTAACTGTATCGATCGGGTATCGGTAATTGACCACCGTATTCACCGGAGCCCGTAGTCAGAATATAAAATATCATTTCACCGTTATAGGGTTACGAACAAACTATCCGGATTTGTCCAGATTTCTGGCCCCCTGTTTGAATTATGTCCGTCCTTGACCTTTCTACTTGTGTATATCTATATTTAATTTTTTTTTTAATAAAAATATAGAAATAGTATAAAGAATTCCATAAATACTGAAAAATTTAAGAATAAAAAGTAAAATATACGGAATTTTTTTCAAACGAACAACTTATTTGCAAGAGCTCTCTTTCGAAATGATAGGTAACCCTAACCCATACCGAGGCACGGTAGCGATAAATCTAGAATTCTGTTTTTTGTATCATGTCTGTCAATACATTCTCTAATGAATAGACGTATCATATGTATTGACTAATGCATTTTGGAGTTCGTTTCATATACGTACCCATTCATACAATTAATCTTTAGTTGGTTGCTTCTGCTGTAAAAATCTAAATTAAATGAAAATAGGCACGGATGCGAAAAGTATTTTGGTCAGCTAATTCTGAAACTAATTTGATTAAATGAATTTTGATTTGATCCCTATTCAAAATAAAATCAAACAAATAAATCCCATTGAACATGCAGTATACAGTATTAACTAAGATAACTGGACTAACGTATAAACCAAACAGCTCATAAAGCACATTGATTTGCAAAAAACTGATAACTGCAATCCCTTAAGCGATCCTTACCTACATTAGAAATTGCTTCAGGCGGGGACACATGACTTGTATCCGAAGCATATGTTTTACCATTTACCAACAGTACTACGTAAAGGTCAAGTATTAAAGGAATAATAACGCAGATGTACACGGTGCACGTTTGCGCGTCAATATCCCATCCACCCTGTATAATACAACCAAAAGGTACAGTGCTGCATGGTTCTTTGCGATTTAATGACATTGTCAGAGGGACGATGTAGTCCTGTGCAAATCGTATTAAAAAAGATGGCGGCGTTAGTTCCAATTACGGTCACGCGCCAAAAAAACCATGTACAATTTTAAACTATAGAAAAAGTTAAAGTAAAGTTTAATAAGTAGAAACCGTTTTTTTTTATGAATGTAGTTGAAGAAAGTTTCAGTCTTCTTATTTTCAATAATTTAGTTTTTACCGAGTCATCGCTTTCAAAATATCTAATTGAAATGGCTAGGTAGTTCAAGAGGTTTTGAGATCAGTTCAGTCCACCAATCATATTCATTATTATTCATGCTTGATTATGAGTTGGAACGAGAAATATTTACTTTTAGCTAAAGTAAATATTGTCATTTCAATTTCGCGTCTCACAGCCAGAATTCTTGGCCGCACTATAGGGGAATCGAGCAAACAATGGTTGAGCCACAAGAGATAGGTATTTGTATTTTCGAATGAAATAGGTAAACTATAAGATATTAATTTCCAGAGGGCTGGCATTTTTTTTGGCCAAAGTATCAGCTTTGCCATCCTACGTGGGAATACTGCGAATTTTTTGACGCCCCGTGATTGTACATATTTTTATTCTTATTTTAGATCTAATATTAGTTTGCAAAAAAATTACATCTTTTTTTTAATTCTTACTGCTTAGGGATGTAGGCAGGTTTTTCCCATAAAAAGGTACGCACGTGCGTAGGTACGCGTAACGTAACGCACTCGCAAAATATTACAAAGTTGCATGAGAATTTAAGACAGTACTGTAAAATTATTCTACGAGAACTAAATCATTTAACTTGAAAAAGCTTGTTTATAATGAATTTCCTTTACACACCGCCTTTCGTAAAATAGTTACTGTAAGTAAGTAGGTATCCGTAGTAACTAATAATGAGGAAGGAATACCCGATATACAAGAACACGATTTCTAGTTGCAGCTGCTATTAGGTTTCTTATACAGCTCATTACGACAAGTACCTAGTGTCTCTTTGATCTTGATATTTAATGGTAGGATAAGGAGTAAGAAATTCTCAATAAAAAGTGCCTGAAGTTAGTCAAAACGGACTATCTACTGATGGTAAAAATGGATGGAACATTTTAACTTAGGTACTTCTATGTATAAAGGATGAAAATGATTTCGACGATATCGAAATCATTTGCATCAGAATTAAACCAACACATACATACTATACCTATTCGATTGATAAAGAAGAACATTTCTTCGATTACAAGCTAGAGGAAATTACTGAACGATAGATCAATTAAAAGATAAACGAATAAAGATGTACCTAGCCTCCTTCCCTGATATTTTAACTAGCCCTTACAGCCACTACTTCGTAAAACTACCAAAGTTATACCATCAGTGTAAGTTAATGACCAATTCTCATTCATGATCTTCTTATTTATGGTATCGACCGCTACTTTTCAAATTAAATTACATGAAAAGAAACATCGATCACACGCTAATAACAAAACAAAAAAAACACCGATGAAAGTAGAAAGTTTATCATGAAACTAGAACATTTAGAACTACTGCAAGTCTTTGAAAAAAATCTAGAATGCAAAAGAATCTAGTGTTGAAAAGAAAGGAATATTTACACCTATTGTGTACGCCTCGTTAATCACACAAGTATTGTAATGCGATATGAAATCTATCATCTTTCATTGGATAAGCTGTTTTCTACTAGAGATCAGCCACATCTTTTAATTGACTCGCAAAATTTAACTAAAACTGTAAGAACTTGAATAGTTTTTCCAAATAATTGTGTCAACGGATTGACGCATTTTTAAGTGTTGTAACTCATAAGAAAAAGGAAGGTGAAGAACTACTGTATAATTTGGCAGTGACACCTTGAGATAAACCAGCAGTGGACCACGATAAGAAAATTCATTGATTGAAACAAATCGTGTCTTATCTGACTTAAAATTGTTAAGTCCATATAAAGCAGTTATCTAAAGATGCATTCCACCTAGTTAGCACTTCTGACTACCTCCTGGAGAAACAAGCTTTAAAAGAAGTAATTAACCATCATTGTTTCCAAAGCAAATGACAGTTACTTAGGCCACAACTCATTGAAACGACATTTTCTCGTCAATGGCATACTTTCTACATAAATGGTAAACATAAGTACATGTTCTGTCGAGATGGAAAGCAAAGGCAGCTCCGCAAACAGCCAGAGGCAAAACCTTGAATGATGAGTTTATTAGTGTAGAAAGTATCGCTTAGGGCAGCTCTTGATATAAAAAGTATTGACATACTTAAAGCTGTCAAATTCCTTTTGGTAAATGATTACTTCTGTGTTTAATGAAGGTGTATACTTAAAAAATTAAACGATAATTTAGCATGTTTAAATACTAAAGCCGAACAGATCGCAGATTCAGCAATCATTGCGACAAATGAATTCAGAACTGATGATATAAATACACCAAACACTATAGCAAATCATACCGCATTTGTAGTTCTAATTAAAGAAACAAACATCGAAACGCCTGTAGTGATTAACACAAATGTACAAAAAGCATCATTTAAATCTAAATTCAAGTAAAAAAGCAACAAATTAATAGCGATTCGCTACGGCGATCATAAATCCGCAAAGCCGTGGAAGCAGCTAATTGCAATAGATAAATGAGAGAGATAAAACGTTTGGCAATCTGTCGATGGATCAGCGCAGACGCAAATTTATCGCCAATTAAATTTGCATATTCCATTCAGTCCTTTGTGATATTACCTTATTTGGTAAACCTTCTAAAGGTTTGTAAGGAAATTGCTAGATATACGATGGGCTATTGTGAAATTTCTTGTGCTGTTCAAATTGATTTCTTACACTTTCATGTATCTTGTGTCCAATAAATAAACCTTGGCTTGTTTTATTCTATTGCAGTTTAGTGAGTTTAAATCTTTCCATATTTAGGAAGATAACTCTGTCTTGCATCTTATGTTTTCTACTTTCACAATAAGTAATCACGTCTCCTTCATGTTCATCTGTTTATTTCCATATACTTTGTGATTTCTTTCCTTTAAATCTTGCCTTATTTAGTTATCTTGCTTTCACATTAACTAATTTCTTATCATTCATTTATCGTCTCTGTTATTCTTATATTCCTAAGTCATTTAGGTTAATAACGATCTCATCTCCATTACCTAACTCTTCCTTTCCCATCGTAAGATTAGCATAGTCATAACTCTCACGCAAAGATGTACCGATAGCATTATCTTCCTACTTACACTTACATAATTCTGTATCATCGAAACTATCAATTTATCAACGATCGGATCGTTGCTCACGTGTCAAATGTGATCTACTCTTGCGCAGGTACTTGCGTGCAAGACCACTTGTCTTCGACATCCAAACTGGGTCGAACACTTTCCCAGAACTTCACTTTACTCGCACTTTGACGCTTACTCCAATACTTTTACGTTTATAATAATAACAGACAATTCATTAACGTGTAGTATCTTTTAACGAGACGTGGTAACTAATTATGATCTTGTTTTCATCGTATGAGAAACGTAGATCTATGAATTGTCTCTGATGACAATACGTGGCTGTTATAGTAATTAGTTGACTGACTCCCATAATTTACTCGCCTTATTGGTTTAACGTTAACCGACTATGTTAAGGTCGAGAAAAAAAGAGGAGTATTTTAAAAACCAATTTTGGAAATTAAAGATTGCCACCATTGTAAGCAAAACGATTCGAGCCGTGCTTTTATAAATGCAATTTCATGACGTTAACGTTTTATAGTAATAACACGTCGAATTGAAGTTACAATAGTGCATAAATCGTAGACAAGCCGAGGGCTGCCGCATTCCTGACCAACCTGCAGGCACTGCCGTCGTAACCAATGATTTATTTGTTCTTCATCATATCCTCTTTCCTGTTTAATGTAAATCCAATTGGAACCAGACTAAGTGATATGGCCATAGGTAAGTAAGTCACTTCTATAGCCAGATTAATACAATTCAGTGGATAGAGTACCGAATTCTGCAGAAACTGAATGCTATGCTTGTTTCACAGTCACGGACAATTAAGATTTTTCCTAAATTCTCAGACCACAGACAATATTTTAATAGAAATATTTAGACAAGGTTTAAAAAAATGTAACTCACTGGACGCTAGACGGACTTTCTGACCTGCATAAGACAGAGAGGTTTGGAAGGAGAAAGGGGAGGATATTGCTCAGCAGCGAACATGACCTTGATTTATTTATTCGAGAAAACATGTAGGTACATACAATATGATAAATTGAGTATGAATGTGGATGGATAAGAGAAGATGGATGAATAGTGCCAGAAAGGAGGTAACTGCTGAGATGACGAGTAATAGACAGGTATGGAAGAAGAAGTCATGCTGCGCCGACCCCAAATGAATTGGCATCATCATCATTACATGTGCAACATAACATATACTTAAAACCAAGCACAGTTAAAAAAAACATATTTACAAGAAGGAATGATAAAAAAAAAATTAAAATAACAAGAAAAAGTCTTCTTTCGTCCATCCTCTCACAGAACAAACACAAGACAAAGAGTTCAAGACCAAGATCTGTAAACGGATAACAGTCCATATTACAAAAAACTTTTTTGCAAAAAAAAACCGACTTCCAAAACAAAAACACTAAAAAAGTGGAAAATAACTTTACTTTCGGAAGTCGGTGACTTTTGCCACCGACTTCCGAAAGTAAAGTTATTTTCCACTTTTTTAGTGTTTTTGTTTTGGAAGTCGGTTTTTTTTTGCAAAAAAGTTTTTATTTTACCCTTTTTAGTTATCGTATCACACACAAATCCTTGTCAAGTATCAATTTCGCAATTTCTTTTACTTGGATGACATTTTTTCCAGCTATTTTGATTTCAAAACCAAACTGCTGAACCGATTTTGATGAAATTTCTATGGGACCAATCGGGAAGTAGATCCATTCAGATAAAAGAAGATTTTTTCAAATCGGTTCATAAATGACGGAGATATGAGGTAACAAACACAAAAAAAAAAAAAAAAAAAAAACACAACCGAATTGAGAACCTCCTCCTTTTTTTGAAGTCGGTTAAAAAACCAACAACAGAACTGCATTACCGAAATACTTTAAGCAAGCCCTCTTTCTATTACCGCGTAGTTAATGCAAATGGAAACAAGTTTACAATACAAGGAGGATTAAAACGAGTTTCTGAAATAGCTTCCAGACTCATAAAACAATGTCATGAATACAATTTTTGTGATGATTATAAAAATTTTACTAAGATAATGTTCATTATTTTACGACGTACCTCCTTAAGTACTTCGTTGGCGACTACTTTGGTGCTAAATTTATTATTCTAAAAGATAAGGTAAATTTATTGTTACTCTTGGGTACATTTTTATTGTTAAAATTCATCATAATCAGCCAAGCTTTTTCCCAAGTTGTGTTCCGCTTCCAGACTAACTGGATGCAGCCGAATACAAGTAATTTACTTTACTTGTATTCGACTGCCTTACTGATCTCCACAGCCCAGTTACTGGTTATCACGAAACTCCTTGAGAAAATTAATGGACTAAATCAGTAAATATCGTGCTTGATTTTGTGTAATTGTGCTATAATATCTAAACCTACTGCTAGCATCTTTCCATCTGATACGACCAGAACATACCACAAGGTGCCAGAAGTGGACCAAATTGACCAAATGATCGACAAAAACGATAGAGCATGCAAAACGCGCAAACACGCAAAGAAGTTACTTTTTCAACACAAGTGCAAACACGGATTATAATCATAATCATACAATCAACCTCTTTATACGCTCTGATGAGTTTAGACGATGCATGGGAAATTCATTACCGATTGTTTTTCATTTCAACGCTGCATTATTAGGAACTGTTCGACACGGTATTTGACGATGGCCGATACATTTTTATAGCTTATTGGACCTAGATATGCTTACAAAAACTCACGCCTTTCTTATGGGACGGAGTATGTAGGCAGACGACACCTGCTACAATCTTTACTCCATATGCTTTGCCCACTATCACACATCTGGTCATACACACCGGTTGCGAGAATTACGCACATGACCTTTTTGAAGAACAACTGGACCTAATAACCCGCAAAATTGAAAATATAGAGTAAGACCCCTTGACTGTAGCATGAAGAAGGTGATTCAAGAAACGCGAAAAATAAGTAAGAAATACAACCATGTTTTGGGAGCGCCAATCAAGGTGTTATTAAGTGACCAGTAAACTTTCCACGTCTCAATCCGTAAACATCTTAATTTCGCAATCTAATTGGACAGCTACGGCCTTTTTGCAATAAAACATTAATTTATAGGAGATTAGACAGACGGAAATGTTATACTTTCGCGTAACCCGTAAGTGAAGGTAGTCATTAATATTTATATGAGTAGACAGGATGCGTAAGCAAATGACACCCTATGTTACATAATAATGACCATAATACATCTAATGAATGCCAAGTTAAAAGTGATGCCAGACTGGAATCTAGACAACTAATTTGCACAATCGCGTGTGATCTGTACTCGTGATACCCACATAATGCAGAAGTACTTTTTTTTTCGGGGGGAAACCTTTTATGGGTTACCGGTCTTCAGGGTGTGGGATTTCTACCTCACTAAAACCACTCCGGTGGTCACAATCCGCACATGAGAGGAGGCACCGTTTAACGCAGATGTACCAAAGTATAATAAATCCATGTCTAATGTCAAGCAAAACAGACCACCTCATTGAAAACTCGAAAAATACTGTTTATTCTGCACTTATACCACGTCGGCTGCTGTATTTATCTTAATGTAGTCGGCGTTATCCTTTACCTCTGCATTAAACCCTAAACCCTATCGTCCGAGTAATTTGTGTGATGCCGATCAATGATACCACCTAATTAATTAATACTATTTTTACGCTGTATCTATTGCGGATTTACGATGGTCAGACTATAGATTTTATTGAAGGCAGTCTTGGTGGGCTTTTACTGTTGTTTTATTCGAAAAAACGAATATAGTTTTATTCGAAAAACGAATATATCTAGTCTTTGGAAAAGGCATTAGATTGGTCTTCAAGATACGCAATTGGGTTATTCTACTTGTAGATAGTTAAACTACAGGTCTACAGACCGGTAGTTTAATTATCTACATATATATATCTCATTAATCCATAAATTCAATAATTAAAACATTTTTAGCTGACTGTATTTTGCCTTAAAATATAGTAAAAATCCAGTCAGTCAGTTGGGATTGTTTGTTGTTTATGCTATTCTTTTAAATGAGCAATATTTGTATTTATATGTAATCAGTCACGTTCTCGAAAACAGATCTAACGATTTCGACGAAAGTCGCAATATAGGCGTTTACGGGAGCGAAAAATCTAACTAGCTAGCAGTAGACTCATATCTGCGAAAATTTATTTTCTCTATTTTCACCATAGCTGAGCTCGGTTGCTCAAGTACTAAAAGTTTACAAGACAATAACATTACTTTCGTACTTACGTAGCTATTGAATCTTACGATGTGGCGGGTAAAATAGCATTTCGAAAGTGTCATTTTAGTCTGGTATGTGCCAAAAGTTAAGAAAATCTAGCCAAAAACTATAGTGATTTATTTACATAAACCGCTGTTACAATATTGATCTATCCTAAGTCTTCTTCCTCGTAGGGTTACCATACTTTCGAATTTGTCCGGACGTAATCCGACTTTTTGCCCACCCCTCCGAACTTTGTTTTGAATGTTAGACTAATCTTTCGGATTTTTCTACTCAAGGGGATTTCTTTTGCTGCGGGTTGTTCGAAAGAGATACCGCGGCCCCGGAACACAAAGGGCGATGAAAGAACATGGGTGGGTTTTAGTCAGTAAAAGTCTGACACTCCCTCCCGCTCAGCCCAGAACGGGAGAAGTCATTTGATGATTTCCCATCCGGAAAAAAGGGGATTTCTTTTCGGGGGAAAAAAACGTACAATGAAAAGAAAATAATATTTAAAAATCTGCCTAGCCTTTTCCCAACTATGTTGGGGTCGGCTTCCAGTCTAACTGGATACCAGTATTTTACATGGAGCGACTACCTATCTGACCTCCACAACCCAGTTACGACTGGGTAATACGATACCCCTTGGTAAAACTGATTGTCAGATTTGCTTGCCACAGACTACCTGTAACGACTGTCAAAGATGTACAAATGACAGCCGGGATCAACGGCTGCATTATGATTGAAATGAAAAACAAAATCCAAGTAGGTAACAATAAAATGTCCGTGTCTATGGCGCTCACTCTACTTTCCTATCGTAGTTCTGCTGGAAGGAATTTCTAATGAAATAAGCAGTACCCTTGTGCTCTTTTATCTTTATGTTATTTCAATATTAGGTGTTTCGTGCGTAAATTTATAAATTTCCGGACTTTTTGTCAGGACTTTACAAATTTCGATACGGTAACCCTACTTCCGCGTCACTTCAAAGCCTTGGGGGGAAAAACGGACATTCTGCAAATGTTGACATAATCGGAGAGCTCATCTGCTCGCATGACTTGGCGGAATCTGCCGCCGACGCGCCGCGAGAGAAACGCGGAATGCGTCGAAAGTAAAATTAAACTCAACTCAAATCCTTGTTACCAAATGGAGGTTTTTCCACTTTAAACTAAAATCAACTTTAGACTTAAGTTAATTGAGTTGATTTCACCATGACTAAAAAAAATTCATGACTTTTTTAACAGTGCTCTGTTAAAAAAGTCATGAAATTTTTTTAGTTGCAGTTCAATCAATAGATAAATCTAAACTTTAGAGACGTGTGGGTGTTAAAGTTTTCCATTTGGAAAAAAACACTTTTAATTGTTTGCATGCTTAGAAACTAAATCGCGAATGTAGTATACAGGGATTAAACGAATTGTGAATCGTCCGTCATGCTTAACAAGTGAAGAAGTGAACGAGATCTTAAGTATTGGAAGACCGGATCTGTTTGCCATTTCCGGTGTTAATACTGATTGGATGATTGAAGAAACTGTTTCGACACTTTCAAGTCTGGGTTTAATGAGGATAATATTGGTAATGATTTGTCTTTTGTTGGCGACGTCCATTGTGGTGGATTTCATTTTTGGTGAATGGTCTAGTAGTTTGTGAATTAGCTTGGTGAAATCCTTGGTTAGTTTTATGTTTCTTTTACTGTTAATTCAGTTACTCTTGATAGATCCAGTAAGCATAAATTGTGCAATTGTATAGAAGGTGAAGCTAATTGCAACGAGTCTATACCTATGATAAACGCAGGAGCTCCACGAAATCAGCCTAAAACGTTCTCAAAGCTGAGACACAGGCACTCTCTCTACATCTGTGAAAAATGCTTCCTTCGTTACTTTGATATCAATCTGAAGACACTAACCTCAAAACCCTCATAATACCTCATTCCGTATCTCGGATCCAACAAAAATAATCAACCAAAGTGATACCCTTATAAATAACCTGTCATAAATAACCAAGTCCATTAAAAGAACTGCTAATTAGGTGGGACCTATCACTTCTTGCTCCATGTTTGGATGTAGGGGTCATTTTATCTTGGGTATAACTTTAAAGGCGCCTGTGAGTCATTGGATATGGCGCTTACGGTCACGGACCAATTACGACCTTATTTTTCGAATTGTAAAACAAGTTTGATACAAAACCGCTGTCACTTGTATCCTTTGAAACAAATTAATGGTGGATCTGACCGTCGTTCCATATTCATAATATTGCGTTTGCGCATGATTTTTTACAGTTTTCGTTTGTGGGTAAAAACAGATTGGTGCCTGTTTTTAAATTCAATATATCGGTTTATTCCACACTAAACCGTTAATAAACGCACAAGAAATTGTCCCTGCCAAAGAAGAAATATGGCATGCTGCTGTTAACGCCTTTTATAGATGTAGTAGCAATATATCTTCTGCGCATTAGCGGCTCTGTGAGCTATGTCTTATTTTCATTTTTCTTTAGACTATTACGTTCCTTGTTTTAACCAATATTAGGGTGGACTGAGGATCTGATAAATAAAGACCACATATTTTGGATCTGTTGTTGATTTTTTTGGTCTGTTGTTTCTGTTTGTTTGTAAGTCGCTCTATGTAAAATACTGATATTCAGCTGCATCCGGTTAGACTGGAAGCCGACCCCAACATAGTTGGGAAAAGGCCTGGCAGATGATGGTAGTTTTGACTTGTTTGAATACCTAGGATTAGTTTTTTTTTTGCATCAGTACCTAGGTAAACCTGCACCACACTAATGGGTAAAGGTCTACTTTAAACATTCCAATGTTATTAATATTTTTGGGCCTGTCTCATTCTATTTTTTTCTTTTCAGAACCAAAGCACTGACCACTAATGTTTGGGTCGGCGGTGGCGCGATGCGCGAGGAGGACCTGGAGGTGGCTCTCAAGGTGGTGATCGTGGGCGACGGCGGCGTGGGCAAGTCCAGCATGATCCAGCGCTACTGCCGCGGCACCTTCACCAGAGACTACAAGAAAACCATAGGAGTCGACTTCTTAGAACGGCAGATTGAGTAAGTTGACCATGTTTGGTCCAAAACCTTAAAATTTTTGTCCTCCCGAATGTAAGCTGGAAGATCGACTTTAGAATAGAAAAGGAACACGTGTAGACTAGTCAGAAATTACGGGCCAATTTAAATCATGGACATCTCTCAACCTATTTTGAATTCAGGAAGTTAAAGTACGTACTTCTGGGATGCAACTATTTTCACTGACCTCGAAAAAGTTCAAAGTATTATAAATTTATAATCCTAAAATAATAAATTAAAACACTCCATTTTAGCATCAAACAACCGAGCCTAGATAACCCCAACGACCTCTTTTCTAGATTACATAAACAAAAATAGACACCTAGGCCATTAAGGCCAACATAATCTTTGAATTAGCCACCCAAAGCGAACCGTGATTAAAAAATAAATGATCACTGAGTCGAACTAATATAACAGTCTAGATAATTATGGGCTTTAATTAAATGAAGACATGCTGAGATGTCGTGTACTAGATGCAGAATATGGACTCTAATTAGGGTAATCAAGCAGGACCTCAGGTGTGGTCTGATGTAGAATTGATAGCATCCTAAGAAGTCATCGAATGAAGGCAATTGGCTGGAGGAAATGATGGTAATTGAATTAACCGGTCAGTAGACGTGTTTTAGGAAAGTATTATAAAACATTTATCTAATTATATTACGCGTCCATAATTTAAGTAAATGATAGAATCTGCTCACGTGTTTTGCTAATGATGCTACACTGAACATTTGCTGTATAAATGCTTAAAAAAATCAATTTAACGTGTTTTCTGAGGCACGGAGTAAACTCGATATGAATGGATGATCACCTATCCACAGGCCGACATTGGCAGGCGCAAGGAACTTTTAATGTGCAATATTTCACTGTTGCTTCAAGACCCTCTGGTTTAGGCTGCGTGTTGTCTATCAGTGAATTGATGAAAACGATTTTTATTACGTAGACGGAAAGGTCTAAAGTAGAGAGATATCTACTAACAAATGGCTTTTACTCCATTCCCAGGATCGACGGCGAGGAAGTCCGGCTGATGCTATGGGACACTGCAGGACAGGAGGAGTTCGATGCCATCACGAAGGCATACTACCGCGGCGCACACGCCTGCGTTCTAGCGTTCAGCACCACAGACCGCGACTCGTTCCTCTCGCTACACTCGTGGAAACTTAAGGTAAATATTTAACACTTTAAGTAAATAGTACAGAGGCGGACTTAATGCAATGAACATTTTCTACCAGTCAACAATATAGGTAATGCTGAGATATCTGTAGCTTAACTATCATCAGCAGCCTATAACAGTGGCCTATATGGCCTTGACAAGAAGCAATCGCTTTCAAAGCGCTTCGTATTTCTATAACAACAACTTTCAACAGCACTTGTAGCATGATCACCGTAGAAACGGGTTTTGTCGACGGAAGAATAGACAAAATGGCAGATTGTAGAAAGATTTCTATTGACAATCTGTCAATTGGTCTATTCTTCCGTCGCGTTTACCTACGCGTGCAGGATTGACAAAAAGCTTTTTGGGATCTTATGTTCCTACAATATATTTTTGGAATTTATATCATCGTTATCGCCGAATGAATATCGAGCTTTGTCTAAGCTCTCACCTGCTGGCCTGTTCTCGGCTGCTCTTATCCAGTTGTAAGAAGTTGCACCTAACCTGCAAAAGATCTTCGCTCCACCTAACCTTAGACTGCCGTACTCGTACCTATCATTAGCCAAATTTCATGATTGGGAAATCAAACTAAATGATGAGGAAAAATTTCTTGCATTGACTACTAACTGAGTTCTGAATTCTAGCAGTTTCCTAATTGGAGAAATGTTATCATTAGGTAATGTTTACAGTTCATTCAAACTGAGATATATAAACTGAAACATTAGATACTGATATGCGCATTAACCCAAGATAAACCGTCAGAAAACGGTCAAGCAGAAATGAATCATGAAGTTAATGCTAAAATAACCATAAACCTATTCACCAAACAGGTACCCAGTTCGTAAAATATTAAATGAGTTTTAAATGAAACCCCCTATAAAGCCCTGTAGTTAAACCGCTTCGGACAAAACTTTATGCTAATCGAATCCCAACATCTTACATAGTGGAAGAGATTTGATTCCGCAACTAACTAATAAACATGTAAATAGGACCGTATTACTGAGGGCGTTTGGCAAGTGCAGATAATTTTATACTACTCTCTAGTACCTTAATACTCGTACATTGGTCACCGGCCGCATTTGACCCTGTTAACGATTGAACTAGGTTGTACGTACATACATACACATGTAAATGTTTCTCGTTCTGGTTATTATAGAGATCATTTTTTGCGTCTTTTTGTTAAGACCAAGTCACGAGCTACTGAGAAAATGTTCACATTAAAAACATAAGCAACGTTGGTGTTGTATAGAAACACAGTATTTATCTACATAAAAAGCGGTCTATCGGAACATAAATCTCCAAAACATACATTTTAATGCTTAGCTCTTAAAATTCAGTTCCATGTTCCTAGGTATTTTGTTAATTGAAGCAGCACATTAAGATAAGTAAGGTCGTGACTCGTTCACACAGCCGGCCGTGTTCCGACACGGCTACGCTATCTAACACAGCTATCAAGTAACGCACATCGAATGTTTACATTCTCCCAACTATATTTGGACCGGCTACATTCATCTCAGATCTTGTAATCATTAGCGAAGATGCACGGGTATCACGCGTTTCTCCTTACCGTCGCCTGTTTACTGTGTGGTGTGAATTCTGTAGTATCTGTGAGCAGAGAGTTAATTTGCACACAATACTACGCTTCAGAAGAAAACTATGATTTGAACGAGTTGCCGGTGCAAATGTATGGAGTATATTTCTGGCCTCCAAACCAGAGGCAGCGAGACAGTTGCGAGAAGATCAGCTTCAAGAAATTGTCGCAAGAAGAGAAGACAGTGGCGAGCGATGAGTGCAGCAAACTAAACTTGCCGACAAACGAGACAGTAATGAAAGCAACATACATCAATAATGCCGGGAAAACAGTCAATTTACTTTATTACGGCGATGCTGAAGTGAAGGACATGTATCGTGGTTGTGAGAAGAATATAGTGAAGTATATATTTAAGAAAGTGAACGATAATTATGTTTTGGGGATCAATTGTTCGGCTGGTGGTCGTGGGATACTGTACTCTAAGGTTCTGCCAAGTTCTTCGGAAGTGCAAACCGTTGTGGAAAACATAGAGATAATGAGTGGACGTGAAGGAAGCCCTGATTGTAGTCTTAGCAGATAATCGTACATATATTTTATGTTGAATAACTAATAATCTACTTACTTATTAAAATGACGTAAACTTTAAAAGGAGTTGTTATTAATTTATCCATGTTATCTTCAAGAAATAGGTAATAAAATCGGATCAGTCTATGTATACTTGTGAAGTGCAGAAAGTACATAAGAATTTGTTTATTTCCAGGTGGAGAATGAGTGCGGGGAGATCCCCACAATCATAGTTCAAAATAAAATTGATTTAATGGACCAATGCGTCGTCGGACCGTAAGTATTTTTTTATCATTCTTATAATATTCATTACATTAAGTTTCTAGTAAACAATTTATGGTTATCTATCTCTGCAAAAAATAGCGATGGTGTTGCCATATTCTACACAATAATAAATTGCGCAAGGAAAGAACAGAAATGGAACCAGAATAGAGCCCTGGGGCACGCTCATTTTTGTCAAAGATAACGAAGATGTCTATTGTCTGTCTATTTACGTTTTGGTTTTAGTTGTAACTTTGTTCTTTTACAGATCATTTTACTTTAATCTAATCCTGATCATTGCCCAAGAGTTTCATGATGTGTACACTGCGTGCAACGCATATGTACATCGAAAGACTTTGACAACCCGTTGAATTTTGACCAGACTTTTTTTCTCCGGTTCGATTAAGTACAGATTAACTACTAAGTTACTAAAAGTAGTGATCTGTATTGGCTGAGACAAAATACTTGTGTATAAACTCTTCCTCGACGCTAATACATTTTGCATTTGTCTGACTTTCCAGAGACGAAGCAGAGCTGGTAGCACGTGCCCTGGGCTGTCGACTGATGCGGGCGTCAGTCAAGGAAGACGTCAACGTGGGCGCTGTGTTCAGGGCGCTGGCAGCGCGCTGTCTGTCCGACATGCGGCGGGATGACGCCGACGCAATGCCACCGTGCCAAGCACCCGTTATAGGTTATTTCATCTTCCTCATTCTGACTCATTCCATCCAGTAATAGGTGACGCTTCGTGATGTGTCGATATGGCTACGTAGGTGATGTGGGGATTTAAGGCGATTTAGCAAAGCTTGGGGGTAACATATGTTCAGGAGTAGACGTATTTCCTCCTAACTCTTGGTAGCAAGCAAATTTTATCCCTTACCGAAGATTTACACTACCAAAGTATCGTACCCACCACCAAACGAAACAAATGCAATAGAAGTGGAAATTTACTGCTCTAAAATTAAGGGCTTCTTAACTTTAATGGTGTATGCTATTCCATACCTATCTCTGGTCTTCGAAGTTCGTGAACATTCCATAATATCAAACCAAAAATTGATTTCAGGAACCTTTACAAACCACAACAGCAACGGTACGATCCTGCTGCGACCGACGAAGCACCGACCAGGCGGCAAGAAGAAGAACGTGCTAAGAAACGCTTGCAGACTACTGTGATGTTAACACAACCCTGAGGAACTGCTCAACTTTACATAAATAATTTAATGCTCTTTAACTGTGTAGTTCCAACCTGGATCATTCCAAAAAGGAATTTGCCTAGAATTTCGAAAATGGTTCCACGGTCAGGCCTGAAAACTGAATAGGCAAGTCTGCAACCTTGATTTCCTAAACACACAATTTGAAATCTGTAATACGAATTTGGCAGAAATAAACAGGCAAAACTAATTTCTGAGCTGATTCGTCACAGATTGCCATTGACAGCTAAAAACAAGAGTAGGAGAATTACTGATGACTGGTATCTGTGGCTTTTTGCTGGAGAATTATGTTAATTTCGTTTTTTTTTATTCATGAAAGGCACACGACGGTTCCTGCCCTAAAATTTTATTTTATTTCCAAGTCCAATACTTACAACGACCCTAATTTTAGTCGTTTAAGAAAGCTTTTTAGTCATATTTTAATGTTTTTAGTTAGTAGATATAAAAATAACAAAGCTATGTAAATATTTTGTACTTATGTATCTAACTATTCATTTTATAAAAAAATAAATTATTTGCAAATATGATCTTTGTTTTAATATTTTACTACTGGATCGGGTTACTGTTTAAAACTATCCTGATAACTTTGGAATATAATAATAAAATGAACATTTTAATGAAGCAATCTTACTACTGTGGATAGGTTTTTTTAAAATTTAAGATGGCTTACTCTTGACCTCAATCTTGTCCTTAAAACAGAAATGAAGTCGACGATGGAACGAGCTAACCCAAAAGAAGAATATTAACTCGCGACTTAATGGATTGGGGTCATATGAACTCGGGAACACCGACGCAGGTAGGAGGTTCCACTCCTCGACGGTGCGCATAATGAAAGATGTAGCAAAGCGCTTCGTGCGAATGTGTGGAACATCGGCGAGGTATGGGTGATAACCTGCAGTACGTCTGGACCCCCGATGGAAAGGAGACGGTGGAATGAGCCCGTGGAGCTCTTGGGCACACTCACCGAAGTACAGTCTGTAAAAGATCGACAAGCATGCAACTTTGCGGCGGTGGGCCAGTTTATGAAGCTTTGTACCCACCAGCTTCGGTGGGCCAGGTTATAAAGCTTTGTACCCACCAGCTTATCGTCATCACTGAGCCTCTTGGCTCTGCGCTTAACAGAGTCGAGGGTGGCTAGTTGGTATTTGGCTGAGCCATCCCAAAGGTGACAGCAATACTCCGTGCCGGACCCGACCTGAGCTTTATTTAAGACTAAATGCTTGAAGTAACTTTTAACCTAATTGGGATACCCAGCTTTTTTGCCGCAGTTTGTGCTTTCGACTCAATGTAGGCACCGAAGTTTCGATTCGCACGGTAACTAGTAGGTACAGATGTACCTCGGAAAGTAGGAGCCTTGTGTTTCGGAGGTGGATGCTTGTTACTTTTTCACGCAAATAGTGCTTAACGGATTTGGATGAAATTTGGTAAACACATAGGGTACCTTTTATTCCAGTACTACTTTACCGTGGAATAATTCTCGAATTCTAAAGCTAGTAAAACCAAATAAAACCGCATTGTTGTATTTTGAACGTTCATTTCAGCACCGAGAGCCGACATTCCGATAGTTTCACAGCCCAACAATATTTCATAGTGAATTTATGGTAATTTGTGTCACAACACTTGCACTTTGTATACAAAAACCCTTTATTAAGCGTGTCGGTGTCATGTCGTAGCAAGGTAGGGTTGCCATACGTCCGGACTTTTGCGGGACAAGTCTGGAATTTTAGCACTATGTCTGGAATGCAAGAGAAATATAAAAGGTCTGGAATTTAAAAAAAAGAGAAAATTCATAAAATAGTTGGTTTGTATAATAAAATTACCTAAATACCTAAGATTATTTTATCAAACCAAAATTAATAAAGCCTGAAAAATTGTACGGCATTATTTTACAGAAAAACGTCTAAAATTTTCTACAAAAGTCAGAAATTTTCTCCGGAAAAAGTTATCGTAGATCAGGGAACCCTGTAGCAACTACTGTTAACTTATCAAGTAACGCGCATCTTTATCAGTACAACGTTATTAGCCTAGTAAATGATAGCATGCTACAGTTTTCTAAATACTTAAACCCTTGGTCACAATATTTAAAAAAAAACCATTTATTATTAACAATGTTTTATTAGCAAAAATTGGAATAGGTGGAGCATATTTTCCTAAACTTTAAGGAAGTAAGTCACGTAGTTACCTACTCTAAAATTCTGGAGTACGTAATTTTAATTTCAAAATTTTAGTAAGGTATAAAATTGTTAATATTTGAGGGAGGTACCACATAAAGGGTGTAAATAGACCGAAAGGTACTTTTTCTTCCCGTCGTTGCGATTTTTTTGTGTTCTGGACCAATCCTGGGAACCTTCTAGTTACGGAGAAAGTGAAGGTCGAAGTTCCAACATTTTCACAAACTTTATTTTAATTACTAGTTTTTAAGGTTTACTTTAAATACGTCCATGGACCCTTTACTATTCAATACATCCATCAGCACAATGTTTTGAATGCATTACTTTGAGTCCTACCGTAAAACGTGATTTTTCACCCCAAAAATAAAAGTTATAGCAACCAGCAATAATTTTTGCGTGGAGTTAGTTATGTACAGAATGGTTGACGGCTTCGTGAAGGGTCAGTTTACACCTTGTAGATATACATATATGATACTTACTTCCTTGAAGCACCTATAATCCGATCTTTGTCTTGAAATGAATTATTTCCGACAATTCTAAAAGCTACAAGTCTAACGGTTTGGATAACTAGCCTAGCCTTTTTCAAAAAAAATTAGGACGGGCTTCCAGTCTAACGGAATGCAACTGAATACCAGTATTTTATACCTGACCTCCACAACCCAGTTAGTACTAGGAAATACGATACCATTTGGTAAAACTTGTTGTCAGACTTTCGGGCTTCTGACCAGGTATTCGTTGAGACTGTCAAAAAACAAATAACAGCCGGGACCAACGATGTACCGTGCTTTCCGAGGCACAGAGGAAACTGCGCCTGTTATACAATGCGGTAGATTTATATTTTTACTAATAAGGAACCACACATCATTGGATCCTCTAAATAAACAAATCTCGGGGCGCAGAGTTTTGCAAAAGATTCACGCTGAACTGTTTTACATGTCATACAAAGTTGCATAAATAGGTCATGTAAATTTTGAACATTATGCAACAGCCTTTACCGCTACCATTCGCATAATGAAGCGCTTTTTAATTACTGCTAACCGACTATAAAATACGAGTCGTTTAGTGCAAGTGAGAAGTTTAGTTGACTTGAAGCTTAAACTGTTATTAAAATGATCAACGTATTCGTTTATGTGGTGAGTTTTACCAGATTATCATGCTTTATCAATCTTTTGCCCGCTTTCACAAACACCAGCTGTGACACCTAAACTCCAATACTTACCATGAACAGCCAGAACTAATGAGTCCGTGCGACGAGCTCACCATCTTCAAACGGCACATTACAATATGCCAGGAGCGTTTGTTCAAGTATTAAGATTGCAAAAAAAAATCGGCTAACAGATTGGTGAAGTTTGATCTGGTGGCCTTGTCCTCGGTCCCACCTAAGTTGGGATCTAAGACTAATTATCGTATTTTTGTTAACAGTTCGGCGCAATTTGTTACATGACATGGAGAACCACTTTTTATCCTGACTGGAACTATACGTAAGTGTATACTGAGATCATAGTGGACAAGATAAGGAGATTGCTACCGAATGTTCCTTATTCCCGGTTGTTAAGGGAGGATTCTCCGACCCGATGGGTGATGTGTCTAGTGGGCTACTGCAGCCCGACCGTTCCCGTCGGGTTCCTGTATACAAGGTGGAATTGACACCTACGCTAAAATGGTTACCACGTATCAGTACATCATTCTGCACTCCCATAGTAATTTTTAATCGCATTTTTTTTAATGGTACCGGGCCGGTTCAGAATACGTAGTAACCGTTTTAGCGTCGTTGTCAACCCTGTATACGAGTATGCTTAACTCGCGCATAATATTTAGTTCTCATCCTGTGTCATAGACGTCGCTGCTGATCTTTTTGTATTTTGGCGACGTCTTTTTCGCTTTAACCTTTTGACCGCCACGGTCGGCTATAGCCGACAAATGAAAAAGTGCCCAACATGCCACCGTCAGCTACAGCCGACAAGAAAACGACATTTTTCATCTGTCGGCTATAGCCGACCGTGGCGGTCAAAAGGTTAAATTCATAAACGTTAGGGTACAGGTGCAGAAGTGTTCTAACCTTATAAATGCAGTAGCTCTGCATAAGGCCTGCTGCCAGCCCGCTATGCCGTCTAGTCTTAGTAACCCTTAGTCATAAAATTAACAATGGGATAGTTAGTTGACATAAAACATTCACCAATCATCAATGGCACATACTTTTATGAGCTGTCAAAGCTATTCCACTATAGATTTTGTATGGCAATAGCCTCTGCACCTGTGGCGTCACTAATTTGCCAACTCAATGGAATTGTAGGTTAAATTAATGTTCTCAACTAGGTACCTAATTATCATGATATCTAAGTTTAATACTTTATCATTTCCAGGACTCCATTTTGATGTCAGTTCAGCCACCTGCGCACATATTCGACACCGCTCACCAATGTTTTACCCAAATATAATCCACTAATCCGTTTATTGCGTTTGTTTTTCCCTACACCTACGGCCTAACGCGAATTATAAAAGTACACTTGCGAATTCGATTGTAATCACAACCTGCAGCAGAACGCCTCCCAATCGCAGCGTCACCACTGGTTTTTCTAGAAACTGTGACAGTTGGCAATGTCTGAGTAGTTTGCATAGAAACAGCACCTCTTTGCACTTTATCTTCAAAACTAGGAATTTCTCCTATTTCGTGGGTGCGCTTACAAACATTTAAACTAACATACACAAACCGCCAGACCCGGAACAATTACCTGTAGGCCATACGAATATTTGGTCCGTGCGGGAATCGAACCCGCGACACGCAGCGCAGCAGCCAATCGCTCAGCCTATGCGCCAACCGTGCAGTCAAACGAAAAAAAGATAACGGAAGCAACATAATTTATTTAAACTTACGTCAATGTAAACTTACTCTTAAGTAACACGTTACAAGGTTGGTTTTAAATTAAACACAGCAAATAAGATTATACATTATACTTGTATTTAAAACGACGCCGTTATAACAATTTAAAGACCTAACTGCTCAAGAAATTGCTAACTCACTAAAAATGCAATGAAAAATACAACGATGCTGTTAAATTACAAAAACACTTTCTTACGATATTTTATAAAATACAGGGTGACACAATACCCTAGACTATTATATTTAGGCATTTTTGAACAAGCGACAAAATAACCATAACATTACTTATTTAAGCAGCAAAACAATTTCTCGACATGAAATATGTAATATCCACCCTGTATATAAAATGTCGTTTACAAACATCAGGCTATGAAATCAAGACCGCATAGAAAAAAAAATTGTATGACCGCCTTTACATGTTAGAGAGATCCTCAGAATATGGTATAATTATGTATGTCTATTACTAGTCTATGCTATATACGGCTACAGAACATGCTATTCTTTCAATGATAGTACCTATACTTCTCATTAGGCATTTCTGTCAAAATGACATTGAATTTATTTTCTTTACAATAAGGTTGATGTTCGTTTGCTGCCACTGACAAGTTTGTCAAATAACAGTGATCTTTATTCTCATTACAATAAAGTTAATGTTGCGTTGGCAGACGTTAACTATCTGTGAATGGATTGAGCCGCCCATTTCTGGCTTCTGGCCACGGTTGATATAACATAAGTAGTGTACACTCACCTTAAGTTGACTTAAAAAGCTATTCGTAACTAAATAATGCTCTTGTTCACTAATATAAGCGACATCTAAATGCATGCCTTAATATTATTGCACTATTGGAATTTTCCATTAAGCTGTGGACCAATCAAAGAGATTTAAAAGACTTATAGAGCGGACATAGGCAATATTTTCATACAAATTTTATGCTACCTGACATCACGAATGCTACCTGACAGCGGGCGTTTGACACTAGACAGACCGACTTGTTACAAAGTATCAACAAGTATTGGATAACGATTTTGTTCGAGTTGTCCCGTCTATCGCTCGTAAATATTTGAATGTCTTGGGGGCCGATATAACCACACTGTGGCCTGATACGGCCAGAAGGCGACGTGGCAGACCTAGCAGATGGCGGGAGGAACTGGACAAAACCAACGACGAGTGGTACACAGGTACGTGCACGTGGTCTACGTTAACCCTGAATGATCCAGGGTTAACGTAGACCACGTGCTCCGGAAAGATCTTGCCTGCTTCGAAAGACCTGGAAGTCAAAGTGAGAGACCTTCGCCCAGCAGTGGGATGCTGCAGGCTGACAGTAACACTTGGAATTTCAACACTTCAATCCAACAGGCGCCTTAGTTATAGCATTTACTTAGGTGCCACTTAGACTTAGTGAAACGTCCATACGACATACAGGTTGTACTTACTTAATGTACTAAAGGTTACAGTATACTCGGCAATAAATAAAACACATCGAGCTGTAGAGACTGTTACTCTGTCATGAGTGACATAGACAACGCTCTATAAAGCCGAAGTTTTTCAAAAACTCGTTGAGTCATATTTAGGGCCGGGTAATGTAAAATCTATGGAAATTATATGATCTCAAGCACTCATACATATTCACATACAACATATAAATTTTCTTCTCAACTTACGAAAAATTGTGATGATTTGCAAATATAAAACCAATACAAAAGTAATAAAGTACAATTTTAATTAACTATAAAGATCTTGAAATACATGACGTCACGATAATGAATCGATGTAGGTAGTACGGTAACAAAACCAGTATAAGCTGACATCTTATTTCATTGAAACTCCGTACTACACTAGGCCAGCTTAAGGTCCAAGAGTTAGATTGAATGTACCTACTGGGTGATGATTGACGATATATAATATAAATACCTAGGAATATTCTTTGTTCTTTTACTCTCTAATAACAAGTAGCGGGATAGATAACGTTTAACCTTTTGACCGCCACGGTCGGCTATAGCCGACAAATGAAAAAGTGCTCAACATGCCACCGCCGGCTATAGCCGACAAGAAAACGACATATTTCAAGTAGTTTTCATCTGTCGGCTATAGTGTCGACCGTGGCGGTCAAAAGGTTAAAGCCTATTACCTACATACTGAGCGAGGGCACGACTTATTTTATTTGCGGCAGGCGACAAAGTAGATGAAGGTATTTTAAATTAATTAGTCAGTGTATTAAGAAAAAAGTGAAGTGTTAAGAATATGTGCGAAAAAGCAATTTGTTCAAAACAGCAATATTGACCTGTTTATAATGAGACGATGGTTTTTTTTTTAACATGTATGTACAGATTTTAATATTTTAAATACGTAATTGAGCAGTTTTATTTGGATGAAGTAAGTACAATTTATATCCTACAAGTGTAACAGGTTAACTAATCGTGTAATAAAAATGAGTTAATTTTACAAATCAAAATAACCTTTAATAAAACTGTAGGGAGGCAGATACATATTTATTTTGTGGATAAATATAAATTTTGGTTTGACACTAGGTTCAAAGCGGCATAATATAAACACGTTGTTAATTTAACGTAAACATTACATAGCAAATCGACATTTTACAAAATTTAACATAACCAGTGATTTTGACACTTAAAAACTTACTACATTTTTCAGCAACAACTAAATAAAAACGAAAATAAGTAATTTAAACAGTCATTTTCCCATCATATTTTAAAACAGCAAAATTATGAAATTGAGCCTCTTATTACAAATGCCAAATGATTACAGAACCTGGTCCTAAATATCATACACTGAACTTTAGAATTTTAGAGAGACAGAGGAAAAAGTGCTGGACCTAGCTAGAATTGACGGTAGGCCTTCTTGCTTGGCCAAAGATGGCGGCAGATCCTACGACAAGACGGGTAGCTCGAGGCCCCTTACCTCGTGGCCAGGACCTTCAAGTCAAGCGACACGTTTCATGCCACAGCGACTGCGGAGAGAACAAATGATAGCTATTTAGAGCCACGTCACATGGACGCGACTGTACGCAAAGTAACAAGGGACGCGCGCGTCTTGACGCAAATCGCATCGCCTGAAGCTGCGATCCGGTCCTTAGCTAACTTTTGATAAGCAATTTATAGGTAAGAATGCAACAAAATTTTTAATTTTTCTCTACAATTGTTAAGTGAATCGTAGCGGCGAAGTCTTTTGTAGTGCAAAAACATGATATAGACTTCATTACTAAGAACTAGACATACATAACGAGTTAGCCGCTTGTATACCTATCTCATTTGCTGACTGTACATAGTAATCGAATGGTCCATTGAAAAACAAAATCAATTCCATCATGGCATGCAATGGAATTTTAAGTAATAATTAAAAAAAAAAACATTTTTTACTAAAAGTATACACAGATTATCACATTTATCAAAGCTTTTGATCACTGCAGGGCCGTATAGGATGACTATTTGGATGAAAATCCGTAAATTGGAAATGTCGCAAATAATAGCTGTCAAATATATCGCTGTTATGATGAATTTCTTTAATATTAATCAAATTTTTAGTGTAACACAGAGCAATATTTCATATAATTTCATTCAGTAATATTGACAAAAAAAATAGTCAAAAAACTAAAAAACCTGACTGAAAAAACTGTAAAGCAAATAACAAGCACATTTTAAATTAAACAAAAAATGGAAGCAGGCCCATTTGAAATATAAAATTATGAAAATGGGAAGGGCCCCGCATACATACACACATACATACATACACACATACATACATACATACAGGTCAAATACATAACCCTCCTTTTGGGCTTCGCCGCAGTCGGGTAATAATCATAACAACGAAATATTTTATAGCAATTCGCAACGTTGAAAACTTTCAGAACGCAGGGTGCGTTCTTATCATTATGTAATCATGACTGTAATCCTGTCTTTATCATTATGTATAAAACAAAATGAGACAGCAATATTCATATATTTTGGTTCACAGATTCATAAGAGCTGAACGCATACTGATACAAATAGAACATTGTACTGGAAACAAGAACTTGAGATTTTTTCGACATCACGTGCTTTTGGACATTTGCCCATTATGGTTTTTTAGAATGCAATTTTAATGGGTGACTGAATTGATTTGAGTCAAGCGGTTTAGAAATTCAATACTAGGAAATTTAGAATGAAATAAAGAACATGACTCATTTTTTTCATCATGCATGATTTTTATGCGCTGAGCAGACGACGGACTTGTCCGTCGGACAGAAATGACCGCTGGAATGAATTCTGTCCATTGTTTCCCGTGTTGTTTTTCCTCCATTGGATGCTACAAATTGTCTGCGGACAAACTGGCCATCGTCTACTCAGCACTTTTATGGTTGTTTAGCGCTGGGGCCTAAAATGGCTTTTAATGCGGCCATTTTAGGCCCCCTGATCTAATTTGATATGACTATCGTTTCGACCGCTAAAACGGTGATGGTAACATATGAAAGAATTTAAAATCAAGCCAATAATAATTATGTACTTGTATTTAATCACAGGTTACTATGATACAATTACGAACTTCCTACTAAAATGAAGTAATTAAGAGGAAACGCGGGCGAAGAATAACAAAACTTAGGAATATGGCAGTGGTAGATATTGATTACATTCTTATGGAAAAATTATATATTTTTCTGGTGACATTACCCAGGGAGGAAACAGGAGTACGCTTGTATGAACGCCCGCACTGCGTCTTAAGATTACAATATTCCTGATACAGCCATCCTAAGGACGGTTGTACACACATTTTTAAGTTTTGCCGTATGTGTCGTATCTGTCGACACTTCTATTATAGTGATCCATTTTCACGGCAAAAAACGAGTGTGTATAACCAGTGTAATATAAACAAAAAAAAATCTAGCAAAAAAAAAAAAAGAAACCTATCCTAAAATCACAAACGAACCATAAGACATACAATTTATCGTTCACAGTCTTTCAGTTACAGTAACAACATATGCTCATTGCTGAATAGGCACCACGTCTCAGGCACAGTTCAAATAAACGAGAATCTGGCAGTACAGGCGCTTAGCGAATGACAAGCTTGCTCTCAAGCTGGGCCGTTACTCACGAGCAAGTGGTGACATTTAGCTTAGCGAAGTAATCTAGAAGGCCTTGGAGACGTTTCTTGACTCGTTTCTGGTCGTCGAGGGTGCAGCCCAAGATGGCGGTTTCGAAGTTCTTGTCGGTGCCAGTGGAGGGGTCAGGCTGGGAGGTGCATGCGTTCATGAACGTTTGACAGCGGGTGTGCGCGACGACCGCGTCGTCGTGGACCGAAATTACCAGCTGGTCTATGTACATGTTTACCTGGAAATTAGAGAAAATTTGATTGTAACTTGTGTGAAATTGCCGAAGACATTATTTTTACTGGTCTTATGCAGACTAGGCTCCCAGTTTTCCTCTTTATATATCTTGCTGTAGTCTCTATTTAAAAAAAAAAATGTTGTAAGCCTAACTGCATACTGGTGTTCATTACAACTTTGCTAACAGATTCATAAGAATAACAACTTTTATCCTTAAGGAACTGCGTTTGGAGCAAAGAGAATTCTCATAATTATAAGAAAAATCTCTGTAATTACACGAAAGATATATAATATAGCTATAAGTGGCATTCCTATAAATAATCACGACGTAGCAAAAACATAGCATTGAGAATATTTCTATAACATCGTTGTATGTAATTAACTCTGCTTGGAAAAATGTAAAGAGCCTTCATAATAAGATTACGTGTTGTCGCTGATTATAAAAGTTATTTCTGGTCAAAACAACGAAGCGGATATTTTTATAAAAATATCGTTCGTTATGAAAGAACAGTAAATTATATAAGTTGGTCATTGTGGTCCGGTTATAAATGTACCTACGGAAATAAATAATACGTTGCCCGAAGGCGGCAATCTACAAAAGAATTGTATACAGGGTAGAAACTTTTAGTGAGGCATAGACAAAAAAGCCTTGTCGATTAATGGTGTGCAAGTGACATCCAGCCTTAGGGTGATAAATTGGCATAAGCTTGGCTTACAGTCACCACACATACAGTCGATATTATGATTTATAGGTGATAGCCTTTTCCTTTGAAAAACCGCAGCATATAATGTATTTGTGAACATATTTGGTAAAATGAATAATAGTGGTAAAATAATGAGTATGTAGCAAGTGGCGTTCTGTTATTTCTGCCTACCCCTTGAGTCGTGTTGAGTGTCTGTTCTCACACGAGAAAAAGGCGTGAGTTTCTGTATGTAATTTGTCATTATGGTGTAAGTTGTTTATCAACGTTCTTATTAGAAATTATTTTCTTAATTTTGTAGTTAGGTAAGTGCCTGATTTTGCCTCAATCATCAATAACTTTCTGTAACACTTTTCTATTAGTTTTTAATATTCACTCAGACATAAATAGTATGTCTATGTTTAGTTCTATTATTAACACTGCGACTATTAGTAAGAATACTAATATTCATTTTTACAATTATTTTACGAACGAGGATCCATGTGTAACTACAGAAGATTCTCAAGTAGGGTCCACTAGTACTAAGGTTTCATTGTCTTGTAATGGCATAGGAGTCTTGGGGCTCACTCCGGATGCTCATTTAAACTAGTTAGTAAGACAACAGAAGATACCAGTAACAGTAATGTTACTTTAACCAACAACACAAAGGTACCTTCTTGCTCCCAAAAAGTTAGATGTAAAAAAGGGGCTAAGCAGAATTCCATGCAATTATTTCACCAGAACATTCAAGGCTTCGCTTCAAAGCAATTAGAAATTGAATTGTTTTTAGAAAAAACAAAGTTTGAAATAGTTTGTTTCACTGAACATTGGTTAAAAGACTTTGAAATGCTCATTAATTACGAAAATTACAGTGTGGGCAGTTGCTATAACCGGAAATCTAAGATGCGTGGGGGTTCATTAATCTTAGTTAAAAATTGTATTAAATTTAAGTCTCGTAATGATATTGTTGATCTATCGGTTGAGCATAATATTGAACTGTCTTGTGTTGAGCTAGATAAGCATGTAATAGTGTGCGTTTACAGACCCCCAAATTATCAGAACTACTCTTTATTTGAGTCAGTAATGGAGGATGCTTTAGCAAAACTTGCTACTAGTAATAAATCACTCGTTATCTGTGGTGACTTTAATGTTAATATTTTAGAGAAAAATTCAAATAGCAGTAGATTATTACATCTTTTTAAATCATTCAATTTGTTAAACGTGTTCTCGGAACCAACCCGAATTACTAAAAATACTGCTACATGTATTGATAATGTTTTTTGTTGTTGCGACTACTTAGATAAATCCATTGTAAATTACCTTCCTTCTGATCACAGTGGTCAAACCGTTGTTTTCGAGTCCTACAAACCATTACAAAAAATCCAGATAAAGTCTAGACAAATAACACCCAGTAATTTGAATAATTTTAATAATAACTTAATTGGTAATTTAGGCATTCCGGGATATATTATTGAAAATGTAAATCAATTTTATGAGGAATTCTTTTCGGTAGTTTACACGGAGTTTAATAATACAATAAAAATGAAAACTAAATCTATTTACCCAAAGTTTTTGTTCAGTGAATGGGCAACTAAGGGTATTAGGAAAAGTAGGGAGCGATTGTTTGAGCTGTACGGCCTCAAGCCTTACATTAATTCAGAAACTTTTAATAAATATGTTGCAACATACTCAAAAATTTTTAAAAACACTTGCAAGGTTGCTAAAGCCTTATTCATTAGCAACAAGATTAAATCCGCAGATAATAAAATAAAGACGGTTTGGAAAATTATCAATAGTGAAACTAATAGAAATAAAAAATCCAATAGTGATATCACATTAGAAACCTCACGTGGTGTTCTAAGCTCTAAAAATGAAGTTGCTCAAGAATTTGTAGATTTCTTTACCAGTATCCCACTTAAAACTACCGAAACCTTAAATTCCTCACCCTTGCTTTCTATTGATTTATTAAGAGCAAATGTTTCAGCCTGTCCGGTTGAGTTTCAATTTAAACATATAAACCCCATAGCTGTCATTAAAGCCTTTAAGGAAATCAAAATCAAATTAACAGAAGATCTATGGGGAATGTCTATTAAAGTTTGCCAAGCTATTATTGAGACTATAGCACCGTACTTGGCTTTAATATTTAATTTGTGTGTGGACCAAGGCGTCTTCCCGGACCTTATGAAATACAGCAAGGTAATACCACTTTTCAAATCCGGGGACAGTAAAGACACCAATAACTATAGACCCGTATCCGTATTGCCAGTTTTTAGCAAGGTGTTTGAGAAGGTAATGCTTAATCAGATGCTTAACCACTTTAACAACAATAAGATCTTACATGAGAAACAATATGGTTTCACCAAAGGACGTTGTACGACTGACGCCGGTGTCACCTTATTAAAACACATATTCACTGCGTGGGAGGAGGCACAAGATGCCATAGGAATCTTCTGTGATCTCTCGAAAGCGTTTGATTGCGTGAGCCACGAAACCCTACTCCTTAAACTTGAGCATTACGGTTTAGGACAACTTGCGCTCAGTTTAGTGAAGTCGTATTTAAACGATAGACATCAGCAAGTACAAATAAATGGTGTCAATGGGTTTAAAAGTAAGGATGGGTGTACCACAAGGCTCGATACTAGGTCCTTTCCTCTTTTTAGTCTATATTAATGATCTACCCCATTTATTTAAAAACCAACCACAAATGGTGTTGTTTGCTGACGATACTTCTTTAATATTTAAGATCAACAGACGTGCCTCAAATCATGACGACGTAAATAGCGCCCTACTGCAGGTCCATAATTGGTTTACCGCGAATAATTTAGTATTAAATGGGAAAAAAACCAAGTGCATAAAATTTACTCTACCAAATGTCAAAAGTAGTGATTGTGACATAGTATTGGATCAAGAGAAACTAAAATTCGTCGATGAAACTGTTTTCTTGGGGATCACGCTCGACTCAAGGCTACAATGGGGTCCTCATTTAACATCTCTTGCAGGACGGCTGAGTTCAGCAGCATATGCTGTTAGAAAAATCCGTCAATTTACTGATGTAGATACCGCGAGGCTAGTCTATTTTAGTTATTTTCATAGTATTATGTCATACGGTATTTTACTATGGGGACGGGCTGCAGACATCGAGTCTATATTTATTCTGCAGAAAAGAGCCATCAGAGCCATATATAATCTACGTAGGCGCGATTCTCTAAGAGAACTGTTTAAGGAAATTAACATTATGACAGTACCTTGCCAATACATCTATGAAAACATAATGTACGTTAGAAAAAATCTGCATTTATTTAGTAAAAGAGGCGACAGACACCACTATAATACTAGAACCAGGGACCAACTAGTTCAGCCAGGTTTCAGGCTAGCTAAAGTAGACTCATCTTTCATGGGGTACTGTTTAAAATGTTACAATAAAATACCTCCCCGCATTCTACAACTGAATGAGACGAAGTTTAAATCTTGTATAAAACGCACACTATGTAGGCAAGCATACTATAAGTTGGGAGATTACATTGATGATAAAAATGCTTGGCTCAATGCTGGTCCTGCTCCACAACCATAGGGGCAAACTAATTGATTACTTTGTGAAGTTATTGTGGCAGCTGCAGAAGATTGTAAACATATCTTTGCATTGTATAGATTCAGTCTCTTAGTATTATATAATTGCATAGCACATGTGTGAGTTCTATGTACGATAAAGCTACCATTTACATCTTTTACTGACTCGAATTTGCCCTGGCGGTTGAGAGAATGTCATGCTCACTCAAATGTCTCGCTGATGGTGGCGCGTGTGTCGGGTCGTTTAGTTCCCTCCAAAATGGTTGAGTTGAATGATGGCTGATCCATGCGTCATGTTCGTGAACGGGCGCTGTCAGTTGTGACTGGTCATCTCGCAGCTGCCATGGATTATTGTATTTTTGAATTGTTAATTTTATCTTTTTATTCTGGACGCTCTTACTCGCACGTCTTTCTACATCGTTCTCACATGTATGTTTAATCTCAACATGAATGATGTAACCGAGACTTTGTAACAACAATGATTTAAAAGAGTGTCCATGGAGTTTCTTGCCCATTCTTCTCCATAGAGATCTACGCTTTCGAATGGGCAACTACAGTACTTTCACAAGTTATTATGCCCTGTGACTGGGACTGTAGCTTAGTTTGTTTTTTGTGTTTTGACATTCAAAAGTGCCTGTAATGGTCTAATTGAAATAAATGCTTTGAGTTTGAGTTTGAGTTTAACCAAAACTGCTGATTTGAAAATCTTTAAATGCCGTGCGGACACAGGTTGGCCAAAGCAAGGAAAACCTATTCAGGTAGAGATTCATAGACTGGACTGACACTGACTGTAGCGTAAATGTGGTGTTGACCCTTGATTAGTGTCCTGCCTACCCTGTTGTTTGCACATCACAGGAGCTGATGGCTACTGAAAGTGCCAATCTCGTCGCCAAATTTTGGGCTGACTCAATTAAGATTGTCATCGACACGCTAACAAGACCAAAATCTCTCCACGTGAGGATCGATCATCATCACAGAAACACAGTGCACCATCACAATACCACGCTACTGTTCATCTAACTTGCAAATCGTAAGTGTGATCGCATGTAGCTTGTAAACAATGGTGAGTCGTTTGAAGAGGACATCGCACTCATACAAATGTATTATGTCATCGTTGTTTTTTGTTGTAACTGTTTCTATGTTACATAAATAGGAACAGAAGGTTCACTGTCTTTATAGAATAGTGTGGAACTATGCAATTGGCTTTTAAAAAGAAGTGCGCGTCTAAATAAGAAGACCTTACATATTTTATGGTGTAATAGAACCTTCACGAATGGCGATTCAGTTGAACTTACTGTGCGTTTGCACCGGCAAAAAAAATTACATAAAACATGCTTTCTGATGTGATAAAAGATTTCAACTAAGCGGAGAGTGAAGGAGAAGTAGATTTCACCATGTATTACGCGAATTTTTCGCCACTGTGAACGGACAATCAAAATATGACCGGCGACCCTAGACAGTCACACATTCTATCATCTCCGACTGGCTAGTCGTTTTTTACAAAATGAGCTCTTCTCGTTTCTTTCCTGGTTTTTTACTCCGTCTCGACCTTCTGTATGTCCTTCTGTCTGTATTCCATGTTTATATAACTAATTATAAAGATTACAGTCGATTAAAGCAAACAATTTGCTAATTAACGTTCACTGCAGATGCCCAGATGGCAAGATTCATGTTTAATTTAACGGAACGAATGCTGCATTGGCTTGTAACAACAAAATAGTCTGGGCAGTGGGCACTTCAGTTCAAGAACCACAGCAGCTAAAGAACTGCTTGATCCAGAAGACGTGATAGTTCCTCAAAGAAATACAGGCCTAGCGTCCGTCCGTAAAAAGCAGCCAAATTGTTGTCAGAAGCATGAATAGCATTATGACTTATATTTTGTTCAGCAGATTATATTAACCTTTGTAAAATGTAAGTTCAACCTGAAACCAAAAATTATCTTCAGTGGTAAGGGCGATTTTGGTAATTTATTTAGGTGGTAATTTCTTCACTACATAGTACATAGTATAAAACAAAGTAGCTTCCTGCTGTCTGTCCCTATGTACATATGCGTAGATTTTTAAAACTACGCAACGGATTTTGATGCGGTTTTTTTAATAGATAGAGCGATTCAAGAGGAAGGTTTATATGTAATACGAGTACATGTATACAGGGCGTCCCACGGATATGCCACATGGAGGGAAAGTATCTTGAATATTGTAGATGGAACATTTTACTGAAAGAAGACATTATTTGAATTTAAAAAACAATTTAAACTGCATTCATAGATATTTAAATCATTACATGGTTGAACCGGGAATCGAACCCGTTCCATTAGAAAAATAATCACCCTGTAGCTTTATCATACCGATCGAAAGGCTTCATCATAAGGATTATTTTTTGCTAAGTAACATAGTGTCACAAATAAAAGGAAGAACATGAATTTTAACATTTTGAATACAAAATTAATCAATTTATCAAATGCTCAAAATGAGTCCCCTCCTGTTGAATACAAAGTCGCAATCTTTTGATTATTTCGCTCCCTGACGATTTTTTGATCTTGTTGTGGTGGATATTTAGAATAATACGTCTAAGTTCTGCTTGTAGCTCGTGGACACTTTCATACGGGTTCTTGTAAACATTTTTTTTTTGTGTAACCCCATAAAAAAAATCTAACGGGATTAGATCTGGGGATCTCGGCGGCCATCTTATTTGTCCATTTGTCCCGATCCAGGGATGAAAGTGTTCATTGAGATAGTCCCTTATTCTGTGACTGTTATGAGTCGGAGCCCCATCTTGCTGAAAAGTAAGGTTTTGTCGTTCTGCAACCGGAAGATTATTTATCCCATTTCTCAATCCAACCAGGTACTACTAATTACGTATCTCTTTATCATACACTTAAATTAGAATAGGGACATGATGCGTACTTCTCAAGTGGGTATATTTATTAGTAATAGGTACTTATGATAATGTCAGTTGTATGTCCTTACGGCAAGGTCAGCTTTTCATTTTTCTGAACAAAATTTCACATCAAATGTTAAAATTCATGGTCTTCCTTTTATTTGTGACACTATGTTATTTAGCAAAAAATAATCCTTATAATGAAGCCTTTCGATAGGTATGATAAAGCTACAGGGTGATTATTTTTCTCATGTAAAGGGTTCGATTCCCGGTTCAACCATGTAATTATTTAAATATCTATGAATGCAGTTTAAATTGTTTTTTAAATTCAAATAATGTCTTCTTTCAGTAAAATGTTCCATCTACAATATTCAAGGTACTTTGGCAACAATCAATATCTCGCACACAGTAGGAAAATAGTAAGCCTAGTCATACGATCTTGTGTTCCTTAAGAATTCTGATTCCAACCTTTGTGTGTGCAGACACAAAACCATATGCACAGTTCCATAAGCACATTTATCACAAGCTATGCCCTAGAACCGAAGAGTTACGAGCCAAAACACTTCTATTTATTCCTTCGACAGATCGCAAGTGTGTGAGTAAGTATTGTAAGTAATTAATTAGTGCTCTCGAGCAGACACTAAACTTCATGATTAATTAAAGTACTTCTAGTGGAAGTTTTTGCTTTATACGACGGCCATATTGATTAGTTTACTGCGTTGTGTAACATTGTTTATCAATGACAATCCATTTAATTGTGTCACAATTAGATGTCAGAGGCTCGGGAGGCCTAAAATGGCCGCTTTAACAGAATCATAATAGGATAATAATTCATTATTTTACGTTACAACTCGTGAAATGGTCACAAAGTGACTCTTTTATTAACTGCGTCTGTGACCATTTTAAGAATTTTAATTCGTATTATTATCCAGTTATGATTCTGCTAAAGCGGCCATTTTAGACCCCTGAACTTTCGGTACCGCTATGCTAAGCTATAACTACTCGAGGTAGACCAAATGTACCCAAGAGTGTTTTATGTCCTTCCCGATTACCTGATTAGATTGTTCATTTAAACCCAGAAAAAGCCTGCGCCCCTTATTACATTGGACTTACAAAATAACCTAGCGAAATGTAGGTGTATTGTAGGCACAAATCTGCCTCACCTTTTGGAGATTACAGGCGCGATGTTACACAATAACCACGCGGTTCATTCGCCTGGGGCGACTATGTTTTGCTTTAAGATTAAGATTTTTGCGCGGAAGTGTGACGGTTCGAATGATGGCAAAAAAAAAACGATTGACCGAGCTCAACACAAAGAATATTACCGAGAGCAACTTACTACAATTTATTTTCGTAGCACTCACTAGCATTGACATTTAACCCGGCCAGTAAGTCAGGGTCAACAGTTACATTACCTACATGTAAATGTAACGTAATTTTAACCCGCTTACCGTAATTTATTTAATCGTTTTTTATTTAAAAAAATATAATTTTATAACATTGAACTCAGACCTGCTTACAATGCTTAATTTAAAATTGCAATTGTTTAATTAATTCCTTAATAAAAAGTTTATCATAATTCGTAACATTTTCCTGATTGGATTTATACATTCGCTGAACACTTCCTTAAAAGTCAATGTTGTTAGCTGTATTTTATCGATACGTAGGTAACTTTCAAATTATATGATTCATATTCATAGAACACAGTAGTAGTGTGAATAAAATAATTTTATAGCGATCTATGAATTGAATAGGCCCACTGACCGTTCTTTGTAGCGGTCATTTAGGGGCCGTTTTTAGGACAGTTACGATAAGGGACTGATAAAACCACGCAAGTCTTCCTTTAATATAGTTCGGGGACTTACCTACTTGTTATTGGAGTCACGCTGTTTTTTATTACCCACCTATACTAGCTGTCGCTCGCGACTTCGTTCGCGTGGAAATTTGGATGTGGTTTTCCGGAGTAAAAAGTAGCCTATGTGCTATTCCAGACTATAATCTATCTCTCTACCAAATTTCAACTAGATCTGTTCAGCAGTTCTGGCGTGATTGAGTAACAAACATCCATCCAACCAAACCTTCGCATTTATAATATTAGTATAGAAGTATAGATTGATCAGGGACTTTTAGGAGGTTTAGAACGAGAAAGAGGAAGCTGCGGGGCAAGGTCTTTTCATAAGTAGTAGGATAAGAACTACATAAAAATAAAACTAGATCTTAGTTTAAAACTATTCTAACGCGCAGTGAACGTTATAGTTATGAAATGCCCCACAGTTCCCACGCTACATTGATATTGTATCACTGCCCGCTTTTATGTCTCTTGCCTTGATAATTATGACGTCATCAAATAGATGAAGTTAGATGTGCACACTCAAGTTTTAAGCGCTACCAGACTGCACAAGTGGCTAGCTTTTAGTGACCAGATTTTGCCAGCGACAGCGTTTGCGTGTAGTGTTCCATGTTTTTTTTTTAAGTGTGCAGGATGATATTCAGCCTATACCATTTACTAGGCCCAGGCTACCTTTCTGTGTAAATTTCATGACAATAGGTTCTGTGGTTTAGGCGTAACAGACAAACAAACAGCTGCTTTCGTATTTATAATCCTAGCATGGATATTATGGATATATAAGGTGTTACAGAATATTCACAATACCTCTTAGGTCGACGTTATTTAGACCATCGAACTGGCCACCATTCACCAAAGGCACAAGAGTCGAAAAAAAAATTAGAATTCCCAATCTTCCCACACAAAATATCGCATCGGCTGATGCAATTAGTACCTATATAGTCTGATTTATTTTTTCGCATCATGTTCCTTAGGGAAAGCTGTCCAGTTTGATGGTAAAATCACCACCTAAGAGGTATTGCGCTTTTCTATTACACCCTGTATATGGAAATATGGATTAGCGTTAACTGTGATGGCTAGTCTACAAATTAATAATCGTATTACTTAGCGTGAGAGACGCAAAAGGCTACTATAATCGCCTTTCGCGGGGACAAAAGTAGCCATTAAAAGTTATCGCCATGCGATTGATCTACAAACTATAGTTTATTCACGCCTAAAACACTAATTTGGTAAACATACGAACCGTTGTCGTGCGACATTCTTTCTAGGTTGGAAAATCTATACCATTATTATAAATGTGAAAGTAGCTGCCTGTCTGCCTGTTACCTTTTCACGCTTTAACAGCTGAACAGATTTCAATGAAACTAGGCGGACAGGTAGACCATGACCTGGGTTAGGATATAGCATAATTTATATCCGAGTAGTACCTTCCTGTGGAATAATCTATACTAATATTAATAAGCTAAAAAGTTTGTTTTTAACTAATCTCAGGAACTACTGGTTCGATTTGAAAAAAATCTTTTAGTGTTGGATAGCACATTTATCGAAGAAGGCTATAAAACATCACGCTGCGACCAATAGGAGCGGAGCATTAATCAAAAATGTTACGCAGTTCGTCGTCGTTGCGCCGGTCAGCTAGTTTCCGATAACGCGGATGAGGAGGTGGGCAAAAGCGACTGTGTTACATATAATGCCTCGTCAGCCACATATGGCTGACATTTTCCAAACCAATTGAGCCGTGTCAGCCATATGTGGCAGCCACCATTATTTATTTATTTATTTTACTATTATAATATGTAAAATGTGACGAAAATAGTGAAATATGACATTCCTCACATTCCATGAACGTATTTTACAAAAAAAAAACGGTAAGTTCATTTGTTGGTATGGCATTATATGTGTTAATAGTGAGAGTCTCTATTGACTAACATTAATTTCTCAGCTTTGTTTGTCACACTGTATTCTTCACTCTTTTATAGAACAACCAAAAAGAACATGCACAATTGTTTTTCTTTTTAAATAGATATGTCGTGTATTTCTGAATAAAGCCCGCATTATTTAAATGATGCATCATGTTATCAGTGTCATACATCTTTTAAAATAGTACTCTTTTACCAGAAGTATTTCGTGAAATGGTAACACTTTCAATAAACAAAGTTGAAACTTTTTCTTTTTTTATGAGAGGTATTTTAAAGGGTAAATTAAATTAGCTAGCGAAACTTGACAGACGTTGATGGGTATGGATAACTGAACAACATAAAACAAAAAAAAAAAAAATTTTACGTGGCAGTGACAACAAAGTTTACTATGAGATTAAGTTGACGTGGGTGTGAATGTTAATCATAAAATCATTCTAAAATCTGGAAGATTATTTGTTCAAATACGAATTTCACGAATTTCAGATCACAGAAACTTGGCCTTACCTTAGTATTTTTAGTCTCTGTGTGCCCTTTGGCAAAGTCCTCCTTCGCAATTATCACTCTAAGATGAGACTATAACTAAATAAATAATAAATCAATTTACCTGGGACAAGGCCTCCTCCTGCTGCGAATCTCTGTCGGTGCGCACGGCCACCTCCACCGTCATGGCCCGCGCCAGGATGCGCTCTGCATACCGGGTAATGTCATCCTTGTCACCTGGATAATGCATTCATAACATTTATAAACAGATTATAGTGTTAAGACCCACGCACCCTCCTCGGCCTAGCAAGGCCTAGTGCAGCGGTGGATAACACTTGTTTTTTAGATTTTGGTTCTAAAACATTTCTCGTGATGGCGAGATGAAATGGGAATTGAAAATGCAGACATTTTCAGCATGACACTAAAGAGTGGGTAAAAATGGTTTCCACACAATAAAATTTTCAACAGAAAAACCTATTGCAGACCATTGCTGGACATAGGCCTTTTCAATCATACGCCATTCAACTGGATTTTTGGCTACTTTTATCTAACTGCTACCAGCCCTCCTGCAAACATCTTCAAGCTGCACGAGGGCAAAACAAGCTAAAATGTTATTATATTGGATTGAAATCCTAATGAATCAAATGGACCTCAATATCATCTCCCCGTTTATTTTTTCCCATACCTTGTTTTTTTAACAGATAACTGGAGGTCACATAATATCCATAAGCAAATTAAAATATTACACTGGATGTTTCCAGAAGTTAACCTTTTGACTGCCACGGTCGGCTACTGCCGACGATGAAAAGCACTTGAAAAATTTCGTTTTCTTGTCGGCTATAGCCGACGGTGGCGTGTTGGGCACTTTTTCATTTGTCGGCTATAGCCGACCGTGGCAGTCAAAAGGTTAATGGAATGTTCATAAAAATGTCCAACAATACACAATCAAGCGTATCAATTAATGTCCAAACACTACCTACATTCAGACACATCGCCCAGCAGTTCGGAATGCTTGATGCTGTCAAGAGTAGATAGCAAGGAGTCGCGCTCTTCCTCAATACGGACCGTGTCACGCCGCAGCCGCTCCACACGCATCTCCACTTGATCGAGTATGGATATCAATCTGTAGGACAACAAATGCTTTTTTTAAATGATTTTGATTGTGGCAATAAAAAAGATAATTATGGACGAAGGAGACATGCTGCAAAGATGTACCCAAATAAATTGGAAAAAGGGCAGGCAAGTGATGACTAGAATAAGCATGATCAGCCTATATCCAGCCTATCTTTCCAGTGCTGGGACAAAGCCATCGTCTCTATAGAGCAAGACACTCCACACAGGTCAATGAGCGATTAATGATAAGTGGCAGGTGTTCCTCATGGTGAAAACTGATAATTGCTGCCTAATACACCTGATTAATCTCTACACCATTTTGATGATTGGATGGATAGCCTGCACCACAAATATTCACAACAATCAATTAGGGGTAGTTTGAATCACAAAATTGTAATATAATTTGAGAACTTTACTCATCAAATGTGTCCATGTTTAGGTGTCCCAAAGCGGTGGGTATTGTTAGGTTACTGTGAGTGCTATGAGTATAATAAAAATGTTACTCTCTTTTGTCGAATGGGTATAAGTACTGTTGTAAGGAAAAAGAAAAAGGTCTAAGGGTCATCATTGATTATTTTATCGTTAATGTTGACTTTGTTAGATTTTTGTCTTGAATTTTTTTACTCATAAACAAGGAATATTTATGTCAGCACACACATGTTCATTCACTGAACATTAGAAGCAACATTATTATGGCTCTTATCAGTACTATGTGGTCTTACAAAAAGATAACTCATACTCTGTATTTATCAATGACTTCTCACACAATATGTTAGTATGTCCACCATGCATAGAGTTACATTTATAATCGTGCCCTTGTAAGGAGCCACTTAACAGTTAACAAAAAAGGCCGACCAGCTATAACATTGTCAGAAAACATCGTAATGTAATTAATTATGAGCCATAGGAACATAACTGCTGCGTGGGTGAGCACATAGAGAAACTTTTTTTATAACTCGAAACGATTGGCGTTGACCTTTTTTGGAGGATCACCACGCGGTCCAGCACCTCGCACTCGTCACACTACCTTCACTTATAGTTTTTATCGTGCACTTTTCGTGGAAAGTTACCTGTCTTTCGGCGCCTGTATCCCGAACGCCGCCGATTCGTCGATGAGAGGCAGCCGTGAGCTCTCACCGGTGTATAAATCCACTGCAAATTGATCTACCTCCATAGTGTCGCTATCGTTCCCTCTAAAGGCGGCCAGTTTTCTTAACTATAAACCCCCGGAGATTTTGCACAAATGTACAATATTAAACAAACAGAAGGAACAATTTTCACCCAAGACGTCAAAATCAAACTAACCAAAACAAATTGAGTGACGTTTCTCAAATTCTCTTGAACTTTCCGAAAAAAAAAAAAACGAGAACAACTGTCATGGATTAACTTGACATTTGAACATCGAGTTATAGTTTATCCTAATTTGACTTCGAACTTTATTGCCAAGATTTTAAGAGCTAGAGTGGTTTTCCGCAGAGATCCCCCCGCCCACAGCAAAATCCAAAAACAAGGATGAATCATAGACAATAATTGTTTTTTTTTTCATAACAGATAAGTTACCGCTTCTGTTGACTAGTAAATGTAGGTAAGAGAATAAAAAAATCGTGTCTGAATATTTTACAATAATTATTTTGATGGCTTTTCGCCAAATTGTTTGATGATACATAGCGAAGACAGGTCCATATGATAGATGGACGGCAAAGTTATGACATCTTTATCAGTTAATTTATGAATCTCGAGGTGCGAGTATATAAGGTTTACAAGGATCTTTCGGCGAACGGCCAAAATCAAATGAATGGTTTTTCAATAGTTTTCAAAATTAGATTGTAGCTGTTACAAGCCTGCCTACGGGTTGACTCCGTACTTACTTCTTGAGATTTATGTATATTATGTATATATTCAGTAGCCACATCCATGAGTCAGTTTGTTTGTATTTATTTGAATTAGTCTCTATCATCACAGGATGTATCCGTGTGCGAGGCTGCCTAGTTTTTAGTTATTTTAAGAATATAAGTTAATATTTGTTATTCCTAAAGCTAGTTCAAGTGGTGTTATGTTGTTTGGTGCTATGTTATTGGATCTCATAGCGATCGCGAAGTCTTAACTATATGTATGTAAATCAATGGAGTGTTGTTTCTGAATAAAACATGAGAATTATTTACAAATACTTTATTATTTTTTATCTTATAATAAAAACAGAAGTAAGCTATAAAAACATAAAGTTGATTAATTTGTGTTAAATAACAAGCAAATAAGGCTGCTCGTATTATGGCGTAACCACGCTGATACATTACAATAACTAAAATAAAGAAACGAAATCTTCTGGTCTCTTCTAATTGACGGATTCAATCTCAAAATGTAGTCGAGGCATAAGGGACGGATACATACTCGTACTAGTAGTATAATAGCTATGGCCACCTACTCTTAAGGGTTTAAAAATTTAAAATATGATATTACTTTTACCATATGCGTTCCTGGCTAAGTATAGTCACAGTGAGTAGCAATCGATATGGGTCAATCACGGCTTGCTGCAGTTTGATAGACGCTAAGCGCTTTAAATATTGAGTGTTACCGGATATTTTCACTCAAAGTTACTAAACCGTTTCTCTGACAGGTTACGTTAGTGTCAACAGGACTGTCCAAAAGGTATATTGACATTTAGATGACTTTCTCAAGAGGCAAAACATCAAGAAAAGAAGGAATAGGGGAAGCCCTTTGCCAAGGAGAGGAAAAGGCAAGGCTAAAAAAGAAGATTTAGGTAATTTCCAAGAACGGCTAAATTTCCCAATAATTTTAGGTGTAGTCTGTGGAATTCACTGCCAACTTCTGTTCCCTGATCATTATAATCTGGATCTATTCAAGGTTCGAGTGAATCGGTTTGTTATAGGCAAGCGTGCTCCACCCTAGGCCGCATCATCGCTTCACATCAGGCGAGTTGCAGCCGAACGTAAGCCTCTTTAGGATATTATAAAAAATATATATATATATATAATCAAAATGTTTTTGGTGTCTACTGTCTTGATTCGTTTTACCGTGTGCATAAACTGGTTGTAGCAAACAAGGACAAAGTAATGTTGACTGTTACGTAAATCAGGCATATATGTATACAACAAAATTAATTTATCTTAAAAAATCAAGGAATCATTAAAATCGCATCTATAAGTACAAACATAATAACAATAAATAAATCTCTGATTCATAATGAACAAATAACAAATACAATACTGACACTTGCGTGGGAAACACAATAATTTTCATATAATAATTAATGTTGCACATTTAGTTTTTACATTAGAATATCTAAACTTTTTTTTTTATAATATATTTTTTATTTTACATTTACTTGGAATAAAATTATAATTTTATGTGTAGTCATATTCTGAAATGTTCAACCTCACCTCCAATGTAATTTACTAGGATTTCATCCAATCAATTTATATCAGATATTTTACTGATATACGAGGTGGAAGAAATATCGACGCACACACGGTTACCATGTGTTCAGTGCATCATTCTGAACCCCCCAAAGAATTTTTGACGTGACAACGTCTTATAATTCGATGGAGCCGGCTGCACGCACGAAAAAATGCGGCGTTACCTCGCTCTGAGGCGTTACCTCGCTCTGCCTCGCTCTGAGGCGTTCCATTTAAGGCTTGAAGTGCAAGCGAGAGCGCGGAACGAGCGACAAAGGGGCACAATCGGTGACGGTGTCACGTTCAACTATCGTCAGTAAACCGACTTTACAGACAACCGATTTTTTTATCAATAATCTATGCAATCAGTAAAATTGAAGTGTCTGTTTGTAATTTAAAAATAAAAGCTTTTTACTGAATGCTTATCATCATCTGCCTAGCCTTTTCCTAAATTTATTGGGGTCGGTTTCCAGTCTTCCGCATGCAGCTGAATACCAGTATTTTACATGGAGCGACTGCCTATCTGACCTCCACAACCCAGTTAGTACCGGGTAATACGATACCTCGTGGTAAGACAGGTTGTCACACTTTCGGGCCACTGACTACTTATAACGACTTTCTAAAATCTTCAAATGACAGCCGGAACTAATGGCTTAACGTATTTTCCGAGGCACGGAGGAAACTCGGCATGTAATTGGTGGTCACCCATCTACAGACCAACTTAGGCAAGCACGGCTTAACCGGAAGATTGATCCGAGCAGCTGTTATTATTTTAGCCACGAGCTCCTCCGTCTCGTCTGTTTTTAACTATCGGTGAAAAATGTATATGAGGGGTGTTCGGAATGACGTACTGATCACGTGGTAACCGTTTGTCAACAACAATCCAACATCAACCTTACAATAACGACAGTTAAGACCAATATTTTTTGACAGACTTATCAATGGCAGTAACCCAACAGCATCCTAATTGTTTGGAGAATTAAGTTCAGTGACTAAAAGAGATAAAGAAGCTTTTCAATATAGGTGAGTTTTTTCGTATTCTTTTCAGCAAACCCTTTTAATTGACACCCATATCATGGGGGTGCATACAAATAACGAGTCTGCAATCTTTGAGACTCGGCCATATTGGATTTAGAATGACATCACTTAGCTAACTATACACGTGTATGCAAAATTTCGGTTCAATCGGTAGGGGATAACTGTTTTAAAATTCAGTTGCAAGATTTGACCTAAACAAACATACAAACATTGCAAGTTAATTAAAAGCTTGTAATTACTGTCATTGCAAATATGGAGTTGACATTGACAGCGTCTTTATGTCGTGGTAGCAAGGGCGGTGTTCGTAGTTGGAGAGTTACTGAGATGCGGTTGTGTAAGTAGATTTCACCCGGGTACCTAACGGCTAGTCCGTAACCATCATAATTCTTCACAAAATATTTTAATATGTCACATTTATATTACGCTATAAAGTAATTTAGTCACTACTTTCTGAAATACATATACTTTTTTATGGAAGCTTTTTAGTCGCAAAATGGAGCCTGTATTGTAGTGGATAAAGAAAAAAGTATCTATAAGAAGGCCGTAATCGATCCTATTCTATTAAAATTTAACATATTTTATTTCGCATAAACCTACATGGGCACTTATGAAACTTCAAAAGAGAAAGAAATAGACAATGTAATTTTACAACACAATACAATACACACATTTCTGGCAAATTATATCAAACAGGCTTTTGTCAGCGGCCTCGCTCGCGTTATGGTTGGAAACTACCCCACAGGAACGTTTTGCATATAGCCTATTACCCCCGGGGGTAACGTAGCTGCCCATTAGTAAAAGAGTTTTCAGAAAAGTAGTTACAATGTTAGCGTAGATTTCTTCAGATTCTTTTTTAAAGAACATGGCAGATAGTGCCTGTTCGCTCACTAAAATTAGCCCTAATGACCATTTCCCTATCCACAGTCAATACAGCAGTTTAAAATAAGAACATTCTACATAAAGTCTAGTAAAGCTCAAATCCGGAACGACAAACATACGTCTATCTCTATCGCTCTAATGGTAGATATGGCGTGTGCGAGCGAGACGGCATTCACTTGCCGGTCCACTCGCTGATGCGGCCGTTCTCGAAGGAAAGGTTCTTCCTAGGTAGGGGAACTAAAGTACCCCGCTTGACGATTCCCATGTCTTCGCCGGGGTAGTACTGAAAATTAATTAATTTTTAATTTTAACAGCAGCTTGTCAGTTAAAAGACAGTATTTAAAAAATAGAATGACCGAAGTTTTCAAAATAGTTGTATTGACAAAAAATACGTATAAGTGAATTGATGAAGCTTGTGGAGTCTAAATAAAATTCGTTGAGGGAAAAAAAATATTATTACCTGACACTGTGAAACGAACTTCAATATATCTGAACGTATGAATTCATTGTCTTCTTTCACTTTCTCTAATCTGTAAATACGAAAATATTGATATTTAGAAACATTTAGAGGTAAAACCTCTCTGTACTTCGGGAGGCACAGCCAAAAACTGGCCTTATCATGACATTGTCCATGGAAAAAAAGAGATTGCCCTAGACTTGTCTAGGGTCATCTTTTCCCACACTGGAATAGAAATAAAACATTCCTGCATAAAGACGTCATGGTAAGCCACCAGGAGTCCAAAAAACCACCTTGCCTGAGTAGGGAAAAGACAAAAGAAGCACAAATTTAACAAAATACATTTGATGAATGCCGCGTCAATTAGACTGGGAGTGACATCAAAATAGTTGGGAAATGTAATATTTTACAGCTGCAGTAGATCTGCCATAGTTAAAAATGAGAGGAAGAATATATGTAAGTACTCACAGTTCAGGCTTAGCTATTCGTTCTACTATACACTTGCAAATCTTCTCACATAACGTCTCGTCAAACAGCGGGATACCGAACTGCAGATCTACTATCGTCCATCTCTAAAAAGTGAAGTAAAAGACCATTTTTAGCATGCAATGAGCACAAGCACTGGTTGATATACAGTACCCTAGCGTCATATTAAATGACACATCTTGTAATGGAAATATTCTGACACACAGTTATGAGTTGAATAGACAAACCCTCAGCAAAACCCAACTTTTCCTAAAACTCGATATGCCATGGTTTGACATTCTGTCCGCAAATTTTTATGTCGATCTTTAAAGAATCTGTGTTTTAGAATTAGGGACCACAGGCCTCAAAATAAAACAGAAAATCGACGTCAGCAAAGATTTCGTCCGAAAGCAATGTATATGTATTTTCAATTGATGTTATGTCCATTTGAAAAAATGTCAACTGTATGCATGTGTAAATTAACTTGATGTATGAATAACTATTATTTTAGAGCAAACTGAACTTTTAATGTGGGTATTGAAGTTATTTTTCCAAAAACACATCAATTGTATACATTTTGCAAATGCAGAATAGGTAATTTGTTTAAAAAATAATAAGTGTACATACCTCAGGTCTACAAGCCTCGTCATCGGACACATAGTGCGCCGTATCCACCCCACTATCGCCCTCCGCGGCCGACATCTCCGTCAACTTGTCGGTCAACTGCGTGAACATCGAGATGGACTCCTCCGCGGGACTCAACAGATCGTCCAACTGCGTGACCGACTTCTTGTTCAAATTCTCGCTACTGACCGATGAGGAGTGAATCGGCACCAAATCGTCCGACAAAGCGATAGACTCTTTGCTGGTTGAGTTTTCCTTGGAATGTTTCTTTTCTAAGTCTTCGATACTGGCTGAAGATGAATGTATGGGTACTAAATCGTCGCTGTTAGCTATGGACTCTTTGCTGTGGGCGTGTTAGGTGACGTCATCGAAAGCTAGATTATCAAGTTCATCGCATAGTAACTGGCCACATTCAACGCTTGTAAAGCCATTTGCAGGTGAACTGTTCTTGCTCTCGGTAGTAGGGGTGACGGCGAAGTGTGACTCGATGGGCGATTGTAGCCTCGTCAGGGTTTTGGAGTACTCTTCAGAGTACTTTTCGGTGGAATCTGTCGAAGATAAGGAGACTTCGCTGACTGGTTTCGCCATGCCACAATGGTCTTTCATTTTCTTTCGTTGTGGTACTGTGAGAAGATTTTTGAGTAAGTGAACTTTGTAACAAAATCAAACTATTAGGTCGTGCTTGCAAGCGCTACTGTTGTGTATGAGGACCGGGGTTCGACTTCTATGTTGGGCAAGTGTTATTGGGTTTTTCCATTAGGAATTTCTCAGAAGCGGGGTCACACGGAGTCTGGATTTTTGCCAGGTTGATAGCAATAGGCTCGCCTTATATTACATGGAACTTAATCATAAATTGACGAAATGTGGGTGTAGTATAAAGTACACCTCCGACTAACACTTCGGGGATTACAGGCGTCATGTAATGTAATGTATTACCTAGTTGCACAGTAGCAGGCGGCCTGGCACAGCCCAGGTCCGGCACGCCGATGTCGGCCAGCGTCACGTAGCCCACCGAGCGAGTTAGTCTCAGCCGCTTCAGTAACCGACGAAGACCCGCGTGACGGGACCACATCGCTTGAGACTCTGATAGGGAATTTGGGAATAAGATATTGAAAAATGGCGGTGGCGATTATGCAAAAAATGTTATGCCTTTAAACCAAAGGTAAAGGGAGAAAGCGGGTGAAGCCAAGAGCGTTTTCCATCTTCGGTTAAGTTTCAGCTGGAAAAAGCTAAAGTGTAAGCCGACCTGCACAAGTATCAGCTTCCGGCGGGAACATAAGGTGTCGCAGCGGCGCGGGCTGACGCACGCCCAGCGCCTGCAGCAGCACGGGCCCGCGCCGCAGCGCCGTGTTGGCGGCCAGCAGCGCGGGCGCCGCCGGCAGCGCCGCCGCCGCCGCGCCCGCGCCCTCCAGCGCCGCCTCCGCGCCCCACCACGACACCGACAGCCGCGAGTACCCGAGCAACAGCCGAGGGACACCACGAAGTTGGCTTCCTGGAGTAATAATGTAGGTTATAGTACAAGTTTTCAGGTGACGAAAGATCTTTTATAGTGAACTAGTGGATACCCGGCGTATGCTACTACACTATAGTGTCTAATAAATTGTTGGTTTAATCTTCGCATTATAGCCTTTGTAATGAAATCGGTTTGGGGCACATCGGTTGCATGATTTCAAAGTCTATAATGGACATAGGTAGAAACATTTATACATTTAAATTCCACACTTTTTTGAACCGACTGCTCTGTTGTAGCGGCCTATTTCTAGCGAATCAGTTACATATGCCTTAAGTCTTGTTCACTAGATTAATTTGACTCAATGATAGCCACTTTAACCGTGGCTTCAGTGGCATTCTTTAAGTCCAGGAGTCCAAGAAAATGGACAAGAGCACCGCACTTGCACTGGGTGTTAGATTAACTAATAATACCTTCAAGTTTGAATTAGACCTAATAATTCCCACGACAATTGAAGCTGAGTTGAAGCCCGCTTTCGCATAATGCGAGGGCGCATGAACATGTGTTAAAAAAATCATAGGCGTATTTCTAATGAAGAAGTAATGTTTGAAAACCATTAGCATACCCTTCATTAGCAGTAAGGTGGGAGGTCCATACCCCGCTACGTGGTACAAGTACAGCCTCATCCACGGCGTGTGGGCCTCCGGGGGCGCAGGCCCCACGTGCGGCAGCGACCCCGCCGCGGCGCCCGCGCGCGCTTCTCGACAGAGCGGCGCTGTTGATATGGCGAGTCTGTAACAAAGAATAATAACAACATTTTAATATGAACACAGGGTAAAATTAAATTGACTAGTAAAACTAAACAATAATGACGAGTATTGAAAAATTGTTTTGTGCGGGGACTTCAACATTAACACACTTAAAAGAAATAACTGTACATTAGACTTTGAAAATTTATTACTTGCCTATAATCTTAAATTAGAATTCAAGCAACCGACTCGACCTAAAAGCGGCACTTGTCTAGATAATTTTGCTCATAATTCCAGTCAAAAATGTGTGAGTGAAGTAATCGATTTTGAATTATCCGACCACACTGCTCAGATTTTAAAAATACGGGTGAACAAAACATGCATACTAAATTCTTGGCACATACATAAACTTAACTTATCCAAAGAAAATTTAACATTATTCAAAAAACACCTGCAATGTCTGTCTTTTTCAGAAGTATTCGAAACAGACAACCCTAATGAGGCATACGATAACTTTATAGACCTATTTCGCCTATTTTATGATTTATGCTTCCCAAAACAATTAGTTAATGTAAAACCTGATAAAAAAGTAAAATGGATTTCACGTGGAATAAGGATTTCTAGCAGGAAACAAAGAAAACTTCTTTGGAAATATAGAAAAGCGCCTTCAAGTGAAAGTAAAAACACATTTAAAAATTATTCACGGAGACTAAAAAAAATAATAAATCTTACTCAAAAAGCTCAGAATAATTACCTTATTGATTGTTCTCAAAATAAATCAAAGGCGTCATGGCAGATAATTAATGGTAACAATCTGTTAAAAGAACCTATTTTGCAAATAATTAAAGATAATAAACAAGTAAAAAACCCTAAGCAAATTGCTGAATCCTTTAATGATTTCTTCGTTGATCAGGTACAGAATGTAACTGGGAAACATCTAGGCAAGACAAGTGGCAACACTAATATCAGTAATTCTTTATTCATGCCCCCAGTATTAACTCAAGATATTCTACGTGTAATAAAACAGTTAAAAAATAAAAAAGTTTTGGATACGACGAAGTTTCTACAGTGGCAGTAAAATTTGTTTCAGACATAATAGCGAAACCATTGAGTCATATAATAAATTCATGCATAGTCTCGGGTTTATTTCCAGATAAATTGAAAACTGTGGTCATAAAACCACTACATAAAAAAAACAATAAGGAAGACATGTCAAACTACAGACCAGTGGCTCTAATTCCAGTATTTTCTAAGATATTTGAAAAGATTATATATGAATCTATTTACACATTTGTAATTAAAAATAATATATTATGCGAAGAGCAAAAAGGCTTTCGGAAAAATAAAAATATTAACATGGCAATATTTGATCTTTTAAAAGTGATCATGAATAATGTTGATAAAAAAAACCCTGTATGTGCAATTTTCACAGATATGACAAAAGCGTTTGACTATGTAAAACATGACACCCTGTTAAGTAAACTTGAAGACTATGGTATAAGAGGCAACGTACTAAACCTAATAAAGTCTTACCTCACTGATAGAAAACAGTACACAGAAATATCAAGAGTATGTACTAAAACAAAACGTGAATTAAAATACTTATCTTCTAGTAGAATACCTAAATTTGGGGTTCCACAAGGTAGTGTTCTTGGGCCATTATTATTTCTGTTGTACATTAACGATCTACCGCGTCAAATTCATCATCCGATGACACTGTTTGCGGATGACAGCACAGCTATAATTGAATGCATAGATAAAGCGGAATACGAAAAAGATATAAACAACACCCTTAAAACTATAATAGATTGGCTTATTACAAATAATCTAGTTATAAATCTAAATAAAACACAAGTGATGCATTTCTACCAAAGGCTAGAGCCAGAAGATATGACAATTAAATATAATGAGCAAAACGTAGATGCAACTACAGAAACAAAATTCTTAGGAGTACATATCGACAATAAACTGACATGGAAACATCATGCTGAAAACGTGTGCAATAAATTAAGTAAAACGGCATATGTACTCTATAGCCTTTCAAAAAAAGTTAACATAAAAACATTAGTGATAGCATATCATGGTTTAGTTGCTTCCTCGCTGAGGTTTGGTGTCATATTTTGGGGAAACTGCAGTGAAAAAGAAAGAATATTTAGGGCCCAAAAACGTTGCCTTCGATCAATGACAGGTCTTAAAACTACAGAAAGCTGTCAACCTGTATTTAAATCTCTTAAAATTCTTACATTGCCATCGTTGTATATACTAGAAGTTGCCCTATTCGTTAAAACGAACAAACACCTGTTTACGTCAGTAGTGGATAAAAGACAACGCTCAGGACCAATAAGGTCACAATATAAAAACCAACTTTACACAGGTGGTTACCAAACGTCCTTACTTAAAAAAAATATTTTAATCATGGGTCCTCTTATATATAATAAAATACCGTCACATTTAAAAGAATTACCCATCAAAGTTTTTAAAAAAAAGTTAACAAAACTGCTACTGGACAAGTGTTACTACACAATTAAGAGTTTTATTGATGACAAAACTTTCTGTTAATACAATAGGTGTGTATACTTCTTTGTGATTTAATTTAATGACATTTCTATTTTAAATTTTATTGAAAGTCTAATTTTATTTTTTTGTTTTTATTTATTTTTTTGCCATTGTTTGAATTAATTTAGTGACATTTAAATTTAATTTGTTGACATTTTTTTAATTGTATTTGTTGATTTTTTTTAGTTTTATTTACTGTATTTTTTTATTTTTATTTAATTTATTGACATGTGTATTGAATTGTACCTAATTCCGAATATTTTTTTTGAATAATATGAGTATTTTGAATGATGATAGTAATGTTGCTTAATAGCCTAATGGAATCCGTTTTTTTTTTTGTTGCCTTTTTCTATTGTTAATTTATAGTCATCACACTGTTTATAATCATTATGTCTCAAAATAAAATAAAATAATTTTGCATGCCGTAAGGTAAAATGTATCGGGACTCTCTTCAAAATAACCATCATATTTGTATACCTACATTATTGGCAAATAAATGATTTCTGATTTCTGAAAATACTTCATCTGCATTCTGCTTAGTCTTTACCCAATTATGCTAGGGTCGTTTTCAACCAGTATTTTACATGGAGCGACTGCCTATCTGACCTCCATAAACCAGTTAGTACGACGAAGTTAGTACGTAGCAGGGGTAAGACGAAACCCCTTTGTAAGACCAAATCTAACCACACACAGTCATTAGTAGTTAGTGTACACAGTACACTCACTTGTACTTAGTGGACAGCAGCCTGCTCCGCGCCGCCGCCCCCAGCGCATGCAGCGCTTCACAGCGCAGCAGATCAAGCGGCCGCAACTTCGGTCGGAGAGTCCGCAGCGCTATCCGTAAGCATGCAGCGGCTGCAAGGTACCGCCGCGCTTCACCTTCTATCTCGGGGTCAGCTACCACCTGGTGTGATGAAATATTTACACTGTTAAATCAGCTTGTAGGACCTTATACAATCCTGAATAGGAGTAGTCAAAACAATACAATTAAACGACGAGCCTATTACTATGAACCGGGCACATATCCCGACTCCGTGACAGCAACTGAGAAATGCCTGATGAAAAAACCCAATGACACTTTGACCGACATGGGAATCGAACCCAGCATCTCATGCTGAGCTGTATAGTGTTGGCGACTACTAGAGTAACAGAGTAGTTCTATCAAGATTAAAACTCGGCTCACGCAAATTTTGTAACAGATAAAAAATAATTAATAAAATAATGTTCCTATTGTAATAAAGCAAGAAATACAACTCACCTTGTCCAGCTCCATAAGTAAACTATCCAGACTCTCGTCAGGCAGCTTGCCAACTTCGAACAACGTTACTGCGTGACTTTTTAGGTCCTAAAATAATTCAAAGATAAGGTTAGCCTTAAATCCTTTGGTGCATTTATGAAATACGAGTGCTAGAATAAAAACAAACGTTTAATGTGTTCTGTGTCTTTATGTGCGAGTGCATGCAGAAAGTTTGAAACTATATTACTGGCCGTTTTCGGTAACGATTCGTTCCGACTTGCCCACACCAATCCCCGTATTCACAAACGCTTCGATTCGACTTTGATTTGGGAAGTCGTATGTCTCTCATATTTTTTGGCATAACGAAAGCGAGCGAGATAGAATCGAAGCGTTTGTGAATTACCCTGAGGGCTGGTATCTCACATTTTTATGCAAGCACCGATAGCAAAAACAAACCGGCCATGTGCGTGTCGACAGTGAATGTTTGGCCGTGAATAAAACAATATTTATTTTATCGGCAGCAAAATAAGTTTGTGCTTCATAGTTACTTCATTTAGTTTCCATTTCTCACTTTTACAAAAAAAAACCGAGTTGCAAACACCAGCCCGATAACCAATAAATGACATGACATCACTCTTGTAATCCTCAAAGGGTTAGACAGAGGTGTACCTATTAGTACAGCCACATTTCGCCAGTTACGTTTAAGTCCTATGTAATAGGCGGCGAGCTTATTGCCAACAACCGGACACGAATCCAAACTTCGATGCTGCTTCTGAGAAATTCCAGTTGGAAAAACCCAATAACACTTTGCCCGACCTGGGATTCGAACCCAGGACCTCATGCTCAGCAGTCACACTTGCTCCCACTAGAACAACCAGGCAGTCAATAGATTTACAATACAATACAGTCATATCGTCGCTGTAGAATGATAACCTCGTATGTCCAGGAAACCAAACTTCACAGGAAACGAAAAAAAACGTTTAATTTTGCTACGTCGTTACCTGTAACGTCTCATGTTTTGAATATAATAGATGGCACTAGTAGTCATATACTGGGTTCACAGTTTCGCCGTATTATAAAACACGTGGTTTTCATACGAAATTTACAAAAAAAAAAAAAAAGAATTTTTGACATACGAGGTATTCATTCTACAGCGACGATATGTACATAGTTGCTCTCGAGAAACCTATGAGAAAGACTTGAATAGATAAGAAATATTTTTGATATACACACCGGCGATAGATTCCCCATCATAAGATAAGCGGCTAAGGTAGAGTCGAACAGAACAGCAACTCTTTGACCAGCATTGTTCGAAGGTTCTACCCCGTCTTCTGGACTCTACAAACACCAAGTTCACATTATTACTAAACGATCTGGTAAACTGCCAGACGAGAGAATATAATGGGTGTAAAATACCCTTCACGAAGCCGAGAAGCACTTGTTGTATTTTTTGTTTACGGCGATATTGGGTGTCAAAGTTCCAACTTTTTCGCTAGTTTTTTTTTGACGAGGCAACATCTTATAATTCGATGGAGCCGGCTGCACGCACGAAAAAATGCGGCGTTACCTCGCTCTGAGGCGTTACCTCGCTCTGAGCCGTTCCATTTAAGGCTTGAAGTGCAAGCGAGAGCGCGGAACGAGCGACAAAGAGGCACAATCGGTGACGTTGTCACGTTCAACTATCGTCAGTAAACCGACTTTACAGACAACCGATTTTTTTTTAATTCAAGTTTTTAATGTTATAAATTTACTTTACATACCTCTAAGAACTCCAAACTATACGATGCATCCATTAGCACAATGTTTTGAGTGCGTTATATTGAGTCCTACCGTTGAAAGTGATTTTTTACCCCAAAAAAAGGAATAGTTCTTGAATGGACACCGCTAAACTATAAATGTAGTGTAAGACACCCTCAAATAAGGTAAGATGATGAATGGATGACAGTTATCAGAAATCGAACCTCGTGACGTCCAATTGTAGAAGCCTATGTCCTATGAGTCAAGCATAGGACATAAACCTCAAGCCAATTTATCATTTTTAACAGCATTAGACGATTAAGAAATGTTTAATTTATGGGCGTCTTAAAATGCTTTGTAAAGCAAATCATTTACCTGTTTGGAAGTAGATGGCGTATGCTTTATGAGAATCGGTTCCATTTGTATGGAGTCATCATCCAAGTTGGGGTCAAACGTCAAAGGAGCAATCTGTCTGTACCTGTAAGTAAAAAGAAGTCTTGAAAATAATTACATTGATTTTAAGGACACTTCGTCTATCCACCATAATTCCTTAGTTGGTCTCGTGGTCGCAAGTGCGACTGCTGAGGATAAGGTTGTGTTCGATTCCCAGGTCTTGCTAAGTGTTATTGGGGTTTTCCATGAGGAATTTCTCAGTAGTAGCCACGGAGTTTGGGTTTATGGCCTATAGATGGCTATAGTCTCACTCCCTAATACATGGGACTGTTGTTAGCGAGCCGGCAGTACAGGCAGTGCCTGTTGTTAAATACTAACGGCTGATGGCTGTGCGTGGTGACAGCATGTCTCCAGGTGGGGTGTTGCGGCGCCACGGGCGGCGGCTGCAGGTTGTTAGCGAAGCCGAGCCGGCAGTATAAGGAGACTGCTTGCTTTACTAGCTCGCATTCCACCTGCAAGCAGTCCATTAGTTAAACAGAGCTCTGTTTTTCTGCTGTAAGAATATTTGATAACTATTAAACGTACAATGAGTATGATAGGATCGTAGCAGGTGATGAGGTGACGTTCTGTTGTTTCTGCCCGAGTGAGTTTATGTATGTATGTATTAAAGGTACATTTTGTAACCGCAAACCACAGCCCAATCACTATTGACAGATCATTAATTTAATTAAAACCAATTTTAAAAAAATCTATGAAAGAAGATAACTGCCTAAAAAACAAACACTCAAATGTGGAACTTTGGTGGAAGTCGGTGGCAAAAAAGTCAGTCTTTGGAATATCGATTGATTTATTGAACAGTCAGTGCGCTGCATTATAGAGAGGGGTCAGGTAATGCTAGGCTCTTTGCTAAATTGCTCTCTCCATATTGATGTCACCTACGACCTTGTGCAAGCAGTGGGTCAGTGTCAAATTAATTATTAAAATTAATTCGGTGTGGCGACCTCTTTGTGCTAAAAAAACGATCTAATTTTCAAGCCAAAGCGAACTTTAAAACCAACAACATCGAATCCAATTTGCAACTACCATTACGGAGTATGATAAAAATAGGAAATATAATATTCTAGTCCATCTCAATTATCATACATCCTATCTAAACATTATGACATTAATTATACGAATAGTTGCGAGGGCAGTAACGGATATAAAAAAATAGACATACCAACTTGAGGAAATACGATTTTTATAGGAATTTTAATTGTGTGTTCTTTTGTTTAGGGTAAAAGCCGGATAGTTGCCCCACTTTTCGAAAAAGCTTTATTTTTTTTAAATATGAACTCGCAGAAAAAAAATCAGTATGTATCTCACAACGTAGGTCTTTTATCTTCTATAAAAGTCTATTTTTGTATGCATAATTAACAATGGTTTTGAATAAATACTGTTTTATTTCATCTCTCAAAAGAGGGATAGTTGCCTACTATGGCGGATAGTAGCCTAGCGCGGAAAATGCTTCGGCGGATACTTGCCTCGTGCGGGGATAGTAACCTCGGTATGATTTTTATTTTGTATAGAAAGAAATTTATATCAATTTAAGTAATCTTTATTATTTATTTAACAACAACAGTAATTGTTTCTCCTTTTTCACCGGAAGTAACTGATTTAACTGCTTTAGCATCTTTCTTAGCTAATACTTTACCAATTTTATTATTGAGTTGCACACCGGTTTAGTCCATGTTAAATATTCTATCTGGCTTATCCAGCAAATTATTCTCAGTTAAAATAGTTGTTAAGAGTTTGAAAAAATTTGCAACTTTTGTTCTGTTGAGACCCTTCGCTCTTTCAATTGATAAACCCTCAGCTTGTCTCAAAGCTATTTCAGGATTTCTTTGCGAGGCATTTTACTTATCTAGAATAAATATGTAAAACTGAAGTAGATATTTATTTAATTTCCAACAAGTTAAGAGTCAAAGTAAATTCGAAAAAGCAACAAAAAAATTAAATCCGTCTTTGCTTGTTAAGAAATTTTTAGTCACTCTTGGGGCAACTATCCGCGACAGTATGTAGGGCGACTATCCTTTTTGATACGGATACTTGCCCTTTTTATTTGCGAAATAAATAAAAATTATTTAGCAATAAAACATAATAAACAGTGTCATTTAATCTCTATTGCATGCAAAGAAAAAAAAAGTTGACTGAAACCACGATCAGTAATAAAAATATTCAATAGAAATTATTTACCAATATAATTATAACGTCCGTCAAAGTTTCGCCGCGGAAGATTTTTACTCTCACGGACAAAACACGTGCGTATATTCCGATGGCTTAGCAGTACTGAGACCTGCGGAGTGGTCACTACTTATTGTAGTAAAGCACCAACACAACTTATAATCTTAACATAGTTTATTAAAAACCGGGGCATGTATCCGTCCGAGGCAACTATCCGGCTTTTACCCTACTTGATTCGACACAATGACGGTTGGTTAGGTGTTTGATTCGATACGATTACTTTACAATCAACATCAATGAAAGGAAATTAAACACAAACTACACTGTGCAATTTATGGGATAGGTACTAGCTGGTGCCCCTGGTGTCGCCTGCGCGGTGGTCGGAAATTAACCCCGAGGAAACATACTTCGGGAATAAATTTAAATTATTTTTTTTTATTAATTTTGTGAACACGGTACAAATGATGTTCTATAAAAAGGTTTGGTCCATCCTATGTTCCGCCAAAAGGCATACAAAATAGTATCGTTAAAGTCAATGTTATCAAATTTAAATTAATTATAAAAGTACAAAATCTCATAAAATACAATGTCAGCAACTAAATTTGTCAAAAATGAAATGAAATAGTACAAAAATCGCACGAAAAAGAAAATACAATATCAGCAATATTACAATTATTGTCACATAATCAAGGTCACGGTCTAGTAGCTAAGTCGTGAAAAGGTAACGACACACACACAGTCAGAGTTACTTTTGCATAGAAGTATAGATGTACAATCATTCAAATATTGAATGAATTGTTTTGATAACTTCAGGAGTCTTTTATTTGTGAAAACTTGCAAATGGCAATTGTAAAAACTCAGTTCATATTATTAACCTACTTAGATATTAGACCGTTCGCTTTCCGAAGAATAAATTACTAAATGTGTGGCCACACTAACCTGCAACACAGCCGCCAAATCAGCCACGCTGGTATGCTCATCAATGGAGACGAACACCTTGTAGAGCAGCGTCTCGAAGTAGTCCCCAGCTATTCGGTTCATCACGAACCCTTTGAGCGGGGGCACTGATACCTTGTCCGCTGCTGTTATCGGCACATCCAGGTAAATTAGGCCGCGCCTGTGGGGTTGGGGGTTTTGGAAACGTTAGGTAATGGTGAGAAGGTTTATAATTCTTTGTATGTTGGGCAGGACTGTTATGTGGCTATTTGAGGTTGAGGAAGAGTTAAGAACATGAATTTGAATGAGTATATTTTTTAATTAACCGGTTTTGTCCAACTGCTGGGCAAACGTGTGGAATCAATCCACGGTTTTCAAATAATCAAATCAATCCAAACAAGACAATTCATAAATAGACGAATAAAAAACAACTAGTCACTTTATCTTTAACACTGCAAGCAGTGATTCACATCCAGAAGAGTAATATTTTTAAGCTACGGGACGACGCCCCTCTTTGCATCGCAGAAAAAATAAACCACTCTCCCAGATAAGGAGAACAGAAGACTATGTATGCACTGACAGGTACCTTGCTTAGCGCCTAGAGCCTAGTGACTTATTATTATTATGCTAGGATATAAGTTGGCCACACACGCGCAGTGCGGCCGGGTACGAAAATTCTAGAACGTTCGTTTCACTTCGCTACTCGGAATGCGACTCGCTGGGCTGTATGCGCTAAACCAGATCAGTGCGTACGTAGCCTAAAGGTTTGTCATATTTCACCAATGATGAATAGATACTTGACTGCAATCGATTGTGAAACAAATGAATTGAATATGTATAACTTAAGTTGTCCTACATCTTTGCATATAATTTCTAAGGACTAAAGTGTTATGAATATAATAAAGCATGTTAAATGTTAATATCATACCTGTACAAAGTCTTGACGGTATAGTAGTCGAGCGTGCCTGCGGTCTGCGATCCGCGGTCGATTAGCAAATCTATTAGTGCCCTCTCGCTCTCGCCTAGAGGCTGTCGTGGAAACAAGCGATGGGTTATGATCAATAGTTAGTATGAACAAAAAAAAACATCAGACGGAAGAAAGAGACCATCTGCAATAACACAGCGGAAGTTAACACTTAGGCCTATTTCAGAGCGAGACCGAGCGACCGTCTGACCGGAGCACGCAACAGGCGCCGTTCAAGATCTTAAATAGGCCATAGTAAAAGCAAATGTATCCAGTCAGTCTCTGAGATGCTCAGAGCTTTAGTCACACATGGCTGAGGAATCAATATTTTGCTGTGGTTACCTATAATTGAGTGTGCGTTACAGGACATCGCATTCTGTAGTAGTTTTAATTAAATGAATGATAATGTAATGTAACTCGTTGGTAATCCAAAATAAATAAATAAATTTTCTTGTCTTTCCCTTTTTTCTTTTTAAAGTGTATCCAGACAACTGTATAGATAGTCTACCATTAAGTTATTAATACGATTTTAATATTTATCGAAGTCTGTATTTGTTTGCTTGTATGACGTTCAAATGTGATTGTTTTGTGAAAGTTTTGGGTATTCTCGTAACAACTTTCTCTTCAACTTTAAGGAATTATTTTTTATGCTTGACCATGCCAGGTGTGAGCCAAGGCTAGAATACATAATGCATAAACTTAAACTAGTTAATGCACTCGACGTCAATACTGCATCTCAAAGAGCTTCAAATAAGCAATTAAATTTGCAGTGCAGATAAGCTCAGATCCCGCAAGGTCTAGCATTAAAATAATCATCTAACATTGATTATATTGCGCAAACCACTTGTTTATACTGGTCAGTGTAAAAAAAACATTGTTATTACCGCCGCAGCCAGGTGTCAAAATTTAAAGTATATTTTGCCGCCCGCTATGCATCGTACCAAATCAAGTGACCTGAACCTGTGTACCATGCCTTATACCTTTATAAGTTTAATTTTTTACTGAATAATTTGATCTCATAATGGTTCTGCAAACAAATTTTCATATGTTCTGTAAGTAGTTTCTTTAGTTAATTTTACTTTCAACAGATTGTTGCTAACACAAATGTCAACAAATCTCTAGCACACTCCAGTTTAGGATAACCAAAACTCAAAACAATTTCAAGATTAAACAAACAAAACTCAAAATAAACCCAACTAAAATCTCACAACAATATGGTTCATATTACCTTCACATCATCTTCTAAGACATATCCAAGTTCGACTCGCCACCACGGTTGCATGGGTATGTTCAGAGGGACGCGCGGGAGTAAAGCACGGATCGCTTTGGGGCGCCCGCGTCGTCCCAAAGAGCGGGCTTTTGCCACCAGCTCTAGGTACTCATTCCGACCTATACCGAGTAGTCTGAGGCCTATGGGAAAGAATGGTACATTTCATAATTCAGATTTTAAGGGAATAAGTCCTAGTTTTTTAAGACTGCGTTTTAATAAGGGAACTACTAGTTCAAATAATGACGACAACACACACAGATTAGGAGTATGAAATTCTGTACAAAAGTGAGCTAAAGGACTTGAAAATTCATCTCCTATTAAATCCAAGATGAAAGTTTCTCTGGAAGTTCGTTATTTTTGCTGATGGGAAATCTAATTGAGTACAGCTGCGGGTTGTTCGAAAGAGATACCGCGGCCCCGGAACACAAAGGGCGATGAAGGAACATGGGTGGGTTTTAGTCAGTAAAAGTCTGACACACCCTCCCGCTCAGCCCAGAGCGGGAGAAGTCATTTGATGATTTCCCATCCGAAAAAAAAAAAAAGGTAACAAAAGAACAGAACATTTATCACAAAAATATATCATAACACTTACAATCAGCAGCAGTGAAATTAGGCATAGTATCGTAGCTCTTCTCCATCTCTATGAGGAGAGCCACCACCTCCACATAGTAAATGAATGGGGTTATTCTTAAACCTAGAAAATAAAAATTTTGCTGTACATTTTTTGTTCTCCAATCTTGCCAAGGGATATATCTAGGGTGGACGGGACACCAACGCTAAAATGGATACCACATATTCAGTACGTCTGTAAACAGCTGATATAAAAAAAATTACCAATGAAAAAGCAGTTGGAAGATTTTTGAATGAAGCGTGGCCCGCCTAACTTCCGCCATTTTACTTTATTTTCAAAATAGCGGCCACACATAAAACCTGTATCAATCAATAGCTGGCATCAATACAAACTAGTATTGTATGAGACAAAATCTTCTAAAGCGTCACATTTTAGAAATATAAGCTTTCAAAGTTCTGCCGATGGCAAAGATTGTAACTTAGATGGCTTATATTATGATATCTCAGAAACATGACACTTTAGAAGATTTGGTCTCATATAAAACTTGTTTGTATTGATGCCAGCTATTGATTGATACAGGTTTTATGCCTGGCTGCTATTTTGAATATAAAGTAAAATAGCAGAAGTGAGGAAAGCCAAATAATTCAAAGCTCTTTCTATGTGGGGGGTTCCGAATGATGTAAGAACTAAATATGTGATAACCGTTTTAGCCTTGGTGCCCTTCCACCCTGAATATAGGGATAACAGTAGCTTCATCGTGTAGGTTGGATAGGCAGTTGCTCTATGTAAAATAGAGGTATTCTGCTGCAGTTAGACTGAAACCCAGTCCACACATAGTTGGGAGCCTAGGTAGATGATGACTGTACACATCCGCTTCCTAGATTTCCTGCAAACTTCACCAATAAATATAAATCTATTTGTGCTAGGAGTTGATTCTTGTTAACTCATTCAGTTAGCTCATTCATTCAGTGCGGCCAGCGCACATGTGTTGTGCAAAACACGCATGTGCGTTGGCCACACTGAATGAGTTAAATTTGTAACAGTGGGATTTGAACATCCAACCTCTCGCTCATCAGCCAACCGTGACTTTCCGAGTTATTGTCATTTGTTTCAGGTAATCATTTATTAGATTTGACATCATGATAATTATGAGGAAATGATAAGCGGTTATTTAATTGTGTAAGGAATTATTGATTGATGATTCATTTTGAAGTGTATGCAATACAGGATTGAGAAATACAATGAATATTGGCTTAATAATGTATAAGCTAAAAGATTTCAAGGCATGATAAGTGTGGCATAATAATAGTGCAATGTGCATAGTGTAATTTGTTTGTTATTACCCTCTCATGGCACACCAAAGACAGGGCTATATTATTTATTCTAAATATTTTCTTCACATTTAAGCTCAAACAACAATAGCTCATGTCATGGTTACATTCTAGCCAGCCAGAAAGTTGGTAGCAGGGCTGACTGCAAAAAGATGTGCAGGAGACTTCAATTTAAGCATTGCCCGCATGGAGCCTCCATGCCAGGCTTAAAATATACACCTATATTTATTGCAGGGCTTGATGAAAACAACTTACCTTTAACAATCATGTCAGCTAGGTGATAGGGGTAGAGCATGAGTCTTTGTATGCTGCTCTGTATAAGTGTCTCATAGTACTTCTTTTCATCTTTCCGAATCGTCCGGACTGTCAATAAAAGATAAGAAATTAGCTTTTGGATAGCTAAATGTTTTATTATCAGTATGAACTTCGTAGATTTAATATGATGGGTTATTTAAGTACAATAATTTATAACAAAACAGATCTGTGAAAAGTAGGTCAAAGAATATTAATTAATTAATTGTCAATTACGAAAAATGTACTATTTTCCATTTTAGATGATATTCAATATGTTAATGAAACTTACCCAGACTTCCTCTGTACCTCAATTGATTTTTAATACTGAATTCGAATATGTACCTCTCATATTCTTTGGGAGAATCACCCAACAGCTGAAACAACAGTCATGTTTGTATATAGTCTCTTTAGAATAATATCACTGGTTATTGTGTGATAGGGAAATACATAGCTCGTGATGTTAACCCCACTTATACTGCACTCTAATTACCGAAGATAAACATTATTAGCATTGATACTGTAAAACAATAACATAATAGTTTACCTTCTTCACAGGCGCAGGTAACTGCGACCACTGTGTCTTTTTCCTAATGCATTCCTCAATTTCGTCTTCCATGGTACTTGACCATTTAAATAACGATTTAAAATAATTACATTGATAGCAAGGAACTCCTAACGGCCTTGGATAAATGGATAAACTGCACAAAATATTTTTGATAAGTAAAAGCAAGCAAATACTGGTGTGCGTTCAGAATAATAAACCAATAAAAGTCGAACTGAAGCATTCCTATCCAAACAAATTATGAAGGACGCAAAAGTACGTTATTTTTTAGTATTCGTAATGGAATCAACGCTTTCAAATATGTTTTAAATACTAATATTGGTTTTATAGAATTCTTTTATTAGAATGAAATCGTCACCAAAATAATTGTGAACTGAATGTGTTTTTGAACGTAACAATGTCTACGATCCTTGCTGTCATTGGGCATTGACATTAGGTTTAGAGTTGTCATAACCTAGGGCTTAGATTATTTATACCTCTAGTCTAAGACCTAGGGTAATACCTTGCTAATACGATTGATTGAAAATTAACCAGATAAATAAAAAAACCTTTATTAATTCTAGTAGACATCTGCATTTACAGTTTTAGTAGCCCACCGGTATCAGGAGTAGGGTCCAAGCTGTTTTCATAGACTAATATATATATTATGAGAGCTGTTTTTGTGCGTAATGTGTACACTACTTCTGTGGAGAGCTTCAGCAGAAAATGGCACAATGGATCTCCAAAATGACTTCAGATTTGCAGAATGGAAGAAAATAAACCATTATTATTAATTAAATAAAGCTTCTGTTTAAAACTTATTACATGCTCTACTGCTCAAATCATAGTAAAGACCGTGAAATGCAATGTTTTGCAAAAATACATTTGCATGATAAATTATGGCTAAAAACGCTGACTTCTTATAGTTTTTTTTAAGTCGGCTTACTTTTTTGCAATTTTAGCCGTCTCCGACCAATCCGTTGAGAATGAGTCCAGTCGTATCTATCTCGTTCATTTTAGTAATGCCAAAAAAAGACAGACATACGACTTTCCGAAATCGAATCGAAGCGTTGTGAATACCTACGGAGGCAGATCGTCACGCCAGCGGTTTTTGGACCTGCCTCGGTTACGACGTTTTGTCAGATAGCTAGGTAGATAGTCGCACAGTGGGTGCCTGAAGAATTCTGATTGTAGTTGGCAAAAAATTATAGTATCTATTAAGTTATTTTCTTGGGATTTAACAGTAGGTAGGCAGGTACCTATAAATATATTCTAGAGAGCAAAGATGAGCTATTAAATATGAGCTAAGTCTCTACCAAGCAATTGGTACAAAAAATAAGAAGCTCAGTGGGTCAATTTAGATAATAGTAGAAGAAATAAAAGGGTTTCATTATAATATCTTAGCGAAAACAAAACAATATTTAGTGTTGATTTTAAGTTTTATTGGGATCCATTCGATGATGTATTTTTTTCTTAAATCAATGAAAAAGTCGATTCAAAGGCCGAGTGAATCTGATTGATCATATCTGACGCCAACATTGATTGCCCATAAATAATGTTAGCCTTATAATTGCTTAATCTCGTAAGTTTTGCTGCAGCATATGAAGCGACACTTTGGGCGAGCTGTGGTTGACTTTCGTTCTTGCAAAGTTCCGCTTTTAAAGCCCAATGATAAAATGTTCCTAAAGCTCCAGATAATATGTCTCCTTGTCCTCCAACCCGCCGTCCTGAACCTCCTCCTGTTGCTACCCAACTGTAAGTAGTCTTATTTGTATAAAAATTATCTTTTTCACCCTTTACTAAAACACCTACGCAATCTCCCCAGTAACTGTACCAATTGCTATCATTTCTAGAAACGGCTGCCATTAACTTGTTTGCTTCACGGCTATTTGGTGTCATGACCACTCCAGGACAAGGATAATCTTTTATTAATGAAGTATTTTTAGCAATGGCGTACAGTCCATCGGCGTCTATAACTAAAGGTTTTCCCAAGTTCTTACAATCTTCAATAATATCAGATATCAAGTGTAACGTTTCAGGTTCTCGTCCTAAGCCAGGACCAATGACGATAACATCCATTTTTGGTAGTATTGATCTTATTTTAGACGCATATTTAGAGTTTAAATAAGGGTAAACGATAAGATCAGGACTATACGTTTTAATGACATTTGCAGCACTTTCCGTAGTTACTACATACGCCAAGTCAGCCCCAGCCTGAAAATAGGTTTTTTATGTTAAAAAATTATTTAGGTACACAACTTCATAACATTACGCCTGTAATTCCGGAGGGATAGACAGATGTATGTATACTGCACCTTTGTCATTCTTATCCCACACTAACATTACATTTCATTTTAGGAATTTCCAGTGCATGCATAAAATAATATATTAGTAAAGCTTACGACAACTTGGCAACATCATATTAACCATGGGAAGTTTTATAAAATTATGTAAGGTACATGCCTTCATTGCTGTTATCGCCGAAAAATACGGTGCCCCTGTATATTCTACGGAGCCACCAATCACTCCTATTTTACCCGCGTCCCCCTTTACTTTGTTAACTTGGTCGGGAAGAATTGATTTACTAAGAAGTCTAAAAGTATTTGGTTGAATTTTAGTATCCAAAAAGTTACACATGTCTTCTATTACATCACATTTAACTAAAAGTAATGATAAATATACAAAAACAGAAAAATACAGTCTCATTTTTACAAGCAAATCAATCACAAATCACAAGAGTATGTTTGCCGTCCCTTCCTCGGTATAACTTCGTTATCAAACAAGTTCGTTTCTTTTATTCTTATATACATAGGTACATTGACTTTTGTTTATATCACAGCTTACAAAGAATGCATGACTGAAGGTCAAGATTATAAAGTCGTAAAATAACACACAAGTTTATAAAACCACATTTTTGTTTTGTTTTTAATAATTTGCATGATTGGTATGCGATCATTGAATGCAAAACAAAAATAAATGAAAATGGAATGAATCAAATCAATGATATCGCTTTGTCGATTAGAGTAGATATCGACAAAATTAATTGAAAACGACTGTTTATTTCGTTATGGCAACATTTTTATTATCTGTCAAAGTCAATCAGCCGTCGTAGTTCTGAAATAATAACAAAAATTCCGTAGCAGCTATTTTGGTATAAAATTACATCAAAATGGATGATAAACATGAAACTGTTAAACTTGTTTATACTATAAGCAAATACTCAAGTTATTCCGCTAACTATGTACCGGAGTACGTGTATATTTCAGTGTGTTTTATGCAATTTTTATTCTTTTAGATCTTTAAAAAAAAATCCCGGTGTGCGCTATTTATTCCCTGATTTTTGCTAAATATTCAACTGCATGATGTGTTGTTTTTGACTGTGCTAAAATTAATAATCGGGAAAACTGTGCATAAATATAGGTATGATATGATATAAAACACGCACTTGCGTTTTCAGGAATATCATGGTAAATAACCCAACAGACCAACTGTCCCGGTGGTTCACAGACAGCAACACGCCGCACCAGTTTATCATATTGAAATTAAATTCGCCATCCATAGTGGAATCCATAAAATTCGGGAAATACATAAAGGCCCATGTCAGTGATCTCAAGAAATTTCGAATTTATGGAGGAACTGATGAGAAAAACTTATCTTTATTGTTATCTGCGTAAGTATTTATTTTATTAACATTAAGGTCTTGTAAATATTTGATGATTAGATTATTAAGATAGAGTATTTAACCCTTATTGAACAATTACTTTTCTGAAGGTAAAAATATTCAATTGCAATAATTATCAACCATACAAAACATAGTAATTAGAGCCAAAATTAATCTGCAGCCTTTAAAATAAAAAATAAACTTAATTCAATATTTCTTCTTGTTGTGTAGGTTTTTTGAACTTGAAACTGGTTTTCAATCATGGCTGCAACCCACGGGTCGTAACATTAATAGATAATCTTTCAAAGGACCTCTAAATTCCTATCTTAAGAGTCACATTTAAACAACCTTTGGAAATTTAAGGTCACTTTAATAAAAAAAAAAATTAACTACTTTACAAATTATGAGCTTATAAAATAATATTTCTGAACTATGTCACTTTGATATTATTGAAAGTGGAATACCCAAACTCAAACTCAAAGCATTTATTTCAATTAGACCATTACAGGCACTTTTGAATGTCAAAACACAAAACATAAACTAAGCTACAGTCCCTGTCACAGGGCATAATAACTTGTGAAAGTACTGTAGTACCCTTTTGTAAAATAATAATAATTTTATGTATATACTCATGATATATGTAATAGTAGATCATAAAGATTTATTATTTGTTTCCTATTGCATTTGTATAACATAAAATGCAATAAAAATGTTTTTTTTTTAATAGTAATTTTGTTAGTTTGATCAAAATCACATTGCCATTTCAAGTCTAAAGGTATCAAAATTTTATTTTGAATAATGATTATTTGAATAGAATAAAAATAAATATGTAAAATATTTCTACAGTGGCCTCAAAAAAGACCCAGCCCCAGAAACATTCAGGCTTCGCTACCGCACCCCCGAAGGCCTATACTTGCCCATACAGTACCTAAAGATAGTTCCGCTGCAGTCATGGGGTCCAGCTTACAACTACACCATATGGTATGTGGAGCTGAATGGGAAGAACCAGGAACAGATCATCAGCAATGCCATGGAGACCATTAGTTTAGTAAGTTTCTCATAAAAATAATTTTCTCTTTATTTTAAGTTTTATTATCTTTATGTTGGGGGGTAATAACAATAACATCTAGCTGACCCAAATGTCAACCTCACCTGGACCCATTGGTGGTTCGTATGAATAGCCAGCGAAGATGGTCCCTGCGACCATCATGGTACCCCCTGCTAGATAACGACCTTGGAAATTAAATAACCCCTTAAAACCCTGGTGGCCATGGGAAACCACTGCACTATTTTCCCACACACAGAAAACCACATGACAAGTCATAAGAAGTTAAGGGTCAGACTGCCTGGCTTGGAGACGTGTTATATGTGGTTGCAATCCTCAGCAGTGAGGGAACAAAGACGAAGAAGATCTTTATGTAGTTTCAATTAATCCAGAAATACAACTGAGAAGTTCTTGTAGGAAAAATGCACAACAATTTGCTCTGTCCAGGGATTGATATTAGGGTTTATAGGTTCTGCTATCGCACTTGCCACCACTACGCCCGACATTAGGGTGTTTGTAGTTCTCTCATTGTGTCATAATTCTTATATACATTCAATAATAACACTATATTGGTGTAGGTTCTTATGTAAATATCAATTACAGGACGGTGTACACAACATTTATATAATTACGATAAAGGATCAACAGAAATAATATGTAGTTAAAAATAGAAATAAAATGTACAAAACAAAATAAAAACCTTTATGTCTTTCTATAAAGTTCAGTTCTCCTACTACTATTATAAACATAGTCTAGTCTAGTAAGTTAAGGAAGTTCTAAATGATATACAAACTAAATATTTATCTCTATAATGACGCTTGCTTTATCTCACTACAAAAACAATTGAGTTTTATTTGTCATGGCTGTGAGTATCAAACAATTAAAAATAATGATTGTACCTTGGGAATGTTGACATAGTTTTTCAAGCTACTAGTTTAGTTTATCTCAAGGACAAATGTGAATGAAAACCGTTATTTGAGGTAAAAAAAAACACATTAGTACATTTATTTTTCGAATTTTGATCAAGCAGTCCAAGGACATGCATAATATCAATGTTAGCTGTTTAGTTTTATTTTATATAAATAAAAAAAGTAAAAGTTACTTTTAAATACATATTTGGGGAGAACAACCCTATTTTCTCAAGCAAGCTGTGAAGTCATTTTTGGGAAAAGAGTAATTTAGAAATGTTCAAAGCCTAAGGGTGAATTTAACCTAAGAACCATGAAAGCGATTAGCACGCCTAAACCGAGTTCAATAGCTAACAGTGTCATCATTGCTATGGAATATTGACTGACAGCAGCAGCTCATAAACGCGGTTTAGATGTGCCGATTGCATTCAATTTTATGGGTAACTTTAGAATAAATGAGGTTTCTCTCCAACTTTAGCGTAAAGAAGAAGAAGCAGTGCGTATGCTACTCAAGCACTTGCGCCGCCGTCGTTACAAAGACGCGTTCGAGGCCTTGTCGCGGGAGAGTGGGGTACAGCTCGAGGGACCACTACAGGCGCGGCTGTGGAACGCGCTCGTCGAGAACGGGGACTACAAGCTGGCTGAAAAGATCTTTGACGAGGCTGTCGCTGGTAAGATGTTGTGTTTACTAACGACCTTTTTGCTGCCCTCGACGATGCCGTGAAAGTGGAGTATTTGGCCAATTAAATTTAATAAATAGACGAAGAAGAAGAGTACTTGTTGCGAAAGTGACAATTTAAATAGCCCAGTCTTTGGTATGCTTTATAATGTGCATGAAATCTTGCGACTAGAAAGTTCACACATGTCATGCGGGTTTTTTTTTCTGAACGAAAACAACAAACGGGCTATTTTTAATCTGGTATTATTTTGATTTCACCGTCCTATCAGCCTGCCATCCCTGTTACCGAACAGTGATTCCAGGCCGATAGATAGGCCTCCTTTTCTTTTCAACCATACTACGTAATTCCATGTTACATTCTGTGTGCTTTTGATTTTTTAAATGTTTACTGCAATCAGAAGCGTCATGTTGTCTTACCAGAAGGCGAGCTAGACTGGTACATGTCATGGCAGCCCTACACGCCAGTGTGGCGACAGATGTCGGCGTGCTCCTCAGAAGTGGAGGACCGGCTGTGGAGCGGCGAGGCCCCGCCCCCGCCCCCCGCGCGGCAACATGACCTGCTGTGCACTGACAGAGATCCAAGGCCTGATACTGCTGTGAGTAGAAGTAAAAGACTCAAATGCTGTGAATAGAGTAGCTTAGTTAAACATGAATATTGGTACATGCAGATGTTTGCTTAAATGCCTGTATTTTATATTGTATAACGGGCTTGTGTCCGCAACTCCACGTCCAAAGCGCGTATTTTGCGTACCGGTGGGAAAATCATTCGATCCACCCCAGTTCCCCGAGAAAGGCTAGATATGCTTTGGTATACTGACGATTTCGCGGAGAGTACCTGGGTTACCGAAGTACTTTGCCCTGTATGACGCAACCTCTGAGAAGTGTAGAAGCACGTTGGCTGCTGTCTCGTCTTCCTCCATGCAGGTTCGGGACGGGGGGCTGCGTCGCTTAAATGCTTAAGAAGGTAATAAAGCCGGATAAAGTTCACTTAGCAATAAAACCTGCCTCGTCGACAACAAGAGTCACTAAAGTGGTTATAAACCATAGTGAACTATCGCCGCCTTCCCTCCCTAGCAATTTGCCCTCAACTCTCTTGTTTTATACCAACATCAGTATTATTGATGGTGGATGATAGCGGAAAATTCCTAGCCAAGTTCTGTGTGGACTCATTATCGATACGCTAAAGAGGGAGGAAGATAAACTTTACTCACAATCCGGTAGTAATTTGATTTTTATGACATCTCCATCGTCCAGGAGGCGCCAATAAACGGCGTGGACCCGAATGAGTTATGCGAGCCGTGCGGCGCGAGCGCGTGCTGCAACAAACCAGGACCTCGCGGTGGACATCAGCTCGTTGTAGACTCAACCACAGGTTCGCTAAATAGAGACCGAGCTATATAATAGTTATAAAACTGCTTAAAATCCTTGAGTGTACCTTAATTTTTACAAAAATCAATCAACGTATCCTCTTCTGTATGAGAGGTAGCCTAGGTTGGTAAAAAAGGCACTTACTTTTGAGACATTATTCCAAATCTTTCTATCGGTGATGATGATGCCAATTTCGGCTCCAGCGATTGCAATCGATGGCTTTGTAGGGTGGTTGTCAAGAGCTTTTGTGTGCTGCTTTTTCATGTTCTCTCAAGTGGCTAGCATATCCAACTTTGGCCGAAAATCTCCGTGCACAAAGCGGACATGTCAGAACACCATTGACGACATTGTAGGGTATAGCTGTAGGTGGTCTAGCTTTAAGATCATCAAGTAATGTCGTTTTCTATCGGTAGTTAAGACAGCATTAGACTAAACAGTGTCGTCGATTCTTGCTTCAGTATTCAGCTGTTCCAGTGACTTCTTAATAACTCTCTCTCTCTGGTCGTGTCGGATTGCCGCCCCTTGGCACTATGAGATGGCCGCCGTAAGCGAAAACTATCAAGAGGACTATTAAAACGTACATTATATCTATCAGGTACACTATACCTCTTCGGTGGTTGGAACGGCTCAGAAGACCTAGATGACCTCTGGTCCTTCGATACCACAAACGAACGCTGGACACTGCTGAGCCGTCACAGCGGCCTGGTCGGAGGACCCACTCCCAGGTCCTGCCATAAGATGGTGTTCGATCCTGTACATCGACGGCTTTTTACTCTTGGCAGGTACGCTTTTTAAATGTAGGACTCTCTTTGCGCCAAGAAACTGTTGGTTCTTTAAATTTTAAAGTTATAAAAGAACCGCATTAAAATCGGTCCATTCGTTTGGGAGCTACGATGCCACACACAAAGAAAGAGAAAAAAAATAATAATCATCATCATCACCTGCTTCACCTTTTCCCAACTATGTTGGGGTCGGCTTCCAGTCTAACCGGATTCAGTTGAAAACCAGCATTTTACATGGATCGACTGCCTATCTGACCTCCACAACCCAGTTATTACTGGGTAATAAGATACCCATTGGTTAGACTGGTTGTCAGACTTTCAGGCCACTGACTACCTGAAATGACTGTCAAAGATCTACAAATGACAGCGGGGATCAATGGAAAATGAAATAATAATATAGAGAATAATTTCAATTGCAGGTACCTCGATAACGCGCAACGGATACCCGCCAATATGAACGTAAGTATTTTTTAACATTCATAGGTAGGTCTGTGCCCAGCACTGGTGAACACGGGCTATAAAAAAAAAAACTAAATACTTGACAATGTCTCTAGTCAATGGCGTCACATAGGACTAGTCTACAACGCTAGCAAAAACATTTGTATCGAGAAGGCATTGAAGTTTTGTACGGGACAACTGATTCTTTCGTCGCACTTTGTTTTATTGATATCATCATCTGCCTAGCCTTTTCCCAACTTCGTTCGGGTCGGATTCCAGTCTAACCGAATGCAGCTGAATACCAGTATTTGACATGGAGCGACTGCCTATCTGACCTCCGCAACCCAGTTAGTACTGAGTTATATGTTACCCCTTGGTAAGACTGGTTATCAGACTTTCAGGCCACTGACTACCTGTAACGACTTCCAAAGATCTACAAATGACAGCCGGGACCAATGGCTTAAAGTGCTTTCCGAGGCACGGAGGAAACTCGGTATGTGATGGATGGTCACTCATCCACCGACCGACATAGACAAGCGTGGCTTAACCTTGAAGGTCAACCTGTGCGACTGATATTATTTATCCACGATATTTTTTATTGATATAAATTCAAATGATCCCACAGAGTGACCTCTACATGTACGACGTATCTTCGGGCGAGTGGTCTCAGATCTGCAGCGACACTGCGGCTGCGGGCGGCCCGCGGCTCGTGTTCGACCATCAGATGTGCATCGACCCCGACACGCAGACCATCTATGTATTCGGGGGCAGGGTGCTGCCTGCTAACACGTAAGTACTACCGAGTGCATTGAGGGTCTGCCACTTTTCACCCTTCTTTTTTAACCGACTTCAAAAAAAGGAGGAGGTTCTCAATTCGGTTGTATGTTTTTATTTTGTTGTTTTTTTTTGTTTGTTACCTCATATCTCCGTCATTTATGAACCGATTTGAAAAATTATTCTTTTATCTGAATGGATCTACTTCCCGATTGGTCCCATAGAAATTTCATCAAAATCGGTTCAGCAGTTTGGTTTTGAAATCAAAGTAGCTGGAAAAAATGTCATCCAAGTAAAAGAAATTGCGAAATTGATACTTGACAAGGATTTGTGTGTGATACGATAACTAAAAAGGTAAAAATAAAAACTTTTTTGCAAAAAAAAACCGACTTCCAAAAAAAACATAAAAAAAAAAGTGGAAAATAACTTTACTTTCGGAAGTCGGTGGCAAAAAAGTCAAATGAAACAAACAATAGTCACCGACTGGATACTGTTGTGCAAAGTCATAACATATGTACTATAGATTTATTTTTAAGACATAATTCGATATGATTTGTTTTTCATTTCCTTCTTTAAAAAGTATAAATTCTTCGATAACAAAAAGTTGTATAGGTATTTGCAAAGTGCTTATTAAGCCTAACATAATAAATCAATAAACGCCAATATGTTCTCTATACTGAATTATATGGATCCCTTGGCGCTCGAATGATGTTGACTGAAGAGCGTTGTTGGTAAACATTTGTGAAATGTATTGTAAAACAAGATAGCGGATATCATAATCGTCTCGTGACATTGAAACATCTCCCCACATATTGAAGATTTGTCATCATCTGCCTAGCCTTTTCCCAACCATGTTGGGGTCCAGTCCGACTTCAGTCTAAAAGGACGCAGCTGAATAACAGTAATTTAAATGGATACACTGCCTATCTGACCTCTGACCCAGTTACTGTGTAATAGGATTCCCTTTGGTAAGCCCGGTCGAGAGTTTCGGGCCACTGACTACCCGCAAAGACCGTCAGAGATCTTGAAGATTTGTTTTATATTGCAGAGAGGAGGTAGTGAGTCCTCAGTACTCCGGACTGTACGCGTACTACATCGCGACCAACACTTGGCAGCTGATACTGAGCGACAAACACGAGCTCAACGCTCCGCAGGCGCGCGTCTCACACTCCATGCTGTTCCATCCGGTAAGTACTTAGTACTATCATCGCTAGGTGGCGCTGTGAGTGTGTTGACTTACGTTTTTTGCTCTCTGTAAAGTTTAATTTGTAAAAATAGAAAAGGTAGTAAATATTGTGCTTATTCGCCATAATCAGTTCAAGCACGTCTTCAAACAAGAACAGAGTTGAAGTGAACTAAATTAACTCCGTGTGATCTGTGATTGTCTTCGGTGTTATAAACAGTGGACTTTATGAGTGTTTGAACCAGTCAAGTGCCGTTGAACCTAAATCTTACCTCTTCATCATATTTGAATCAGTGAGTGCTACGTAAAAACATTGATTTATTACCAATTACAAGATACAAGATTTAAATTCAGTGATTAGCAAAACTTCGATTTTGCATAGTCATATCGCATCCATACAAACTAACGCCATCTATGAGTAAGCATTAAAACTGCGAAGGTATCTCATTAGCTAACTCATTAACATCGTATTGCTAATCCATGCGCAAGCGATATTCGATTAAGTAACAGTACCATACGTTAACTCTTCTTAACACGGCGCAAGGTGGCACTATCAGTTGTAAACAATCACACCTTGAACTCAACATGAACTGTGCTGGCTGTAACACACTCTTTGTGATTGGGGCTAGGCTACTGAAATGTAATGCCTGCGAAGGGAGCTATCATTTTGAATGCCTAAATATACAGCCTCGTCAATATGAAGCGCTTACAGAAGAGTTTAAGGCGGTCTGGAAATGCCCGTCTTGCAATAATGTAACCCGCCGCACTCGGTCTAACTTACTTACACCTGTACGGTCCGCGCAAATTCCTACACATGAAGATAGCTTGAATATGTCATGCGATATCACTGAGCATTGTCCCGCCTCATCGTGCAATCCGTCAATCGGTAATGAATCTGTGGCTCAGGACACTACTAATACTTTCCAAGCATTTACAAATGAGTTACACATTACTCTGCAGGGATGGAGGAGTGACATAAACAATACGCTTTCTACTTTTAAGGAGGACATTAAGACTACATTAAATGGCTGGCGGGATGAAATAGATACGAGCTTAAACAAATTGAATAACGAATTGAGATGCGCCCTGGATGAAATAAGGGATGAAATGAACAGTATTCGTATCGTACAAAATACCTTGAAACAAAATATATCTGATATATCACAGGAGGTTACTGAACTAAGGACCTCAATGCAGTTTCATTCAGAGGAACAGGTTGAACTAAAGAAACGTATGGCTGACATGAGTAGACATAGTGCTGAGCAATCTAGCCAATCTATTAGTCTCCTGGAGTCTAAACTTGATTATCTCGAACAGCAAGCGAGACAGTGCAACGTGGAGATCCTTAACGTGCCTGAGACTAGAAGTGAAAACCTGATTCACGTAATGGAGACAATCGGTAGTGGTATTAATTTTCCCGTCACACAAAGAGATATCATTTCTATTCACAGGGTTCCTCATGCTCACCAGCAAACTAATAGACCAAAGAACGTAATTGTAAAGCTGTCGTCGCGTATACTGCGGGACAATTTACTTGCTGCTTTCCGCAAAGTCAAAACCTTTAAATCGGACCAACTGGGTTTTACATGTTCACCGTCGACTATTTACATGAACGAGCATCTGACACTCAAGAAGAAACATTTATTTCGCAAAGTTAAGGAAGTGGCCACACAGCTTCATTTTAAGTATGTCTGGATTCGGAACGCCACTATTCTCGTACGCGAACGGGACGGCGATACTGCATTCGCAATACACAAAGATGATGATATTCGCAAGATTAAAAACAATCCGTCGAACAATAACAGTGGCACCTCCTCCAGCGCACTCTAATTGTAATGTGTTTTTGTACCTGCAAAATTTTATTTGTTTTTGTAATACTTTAGACTTTTTAATCGGGGCTGTATATTGTGTTGCAAATGGTTATGCTAGTGTGTATGAATGTCATGGATCAAAGTGTTTGCTTAGATCGTTCGGACATTTGGTGGTAATAATCTGTTCTCTATGTTTGGATGTGCATAAAATTAATGCTTTCATTATTCAATATTTCATATGTATTTTATACTTGTTAACGCGCCGCTATAATAAACATGTTAATTTGTCTTATAATCTATTTTTGCTGCAATTTTTGATTATTTTAACTCTGTGCAGTAATATTGCTGTAAGTAACCATCATAAATTCAAATTTTATTGTATCGTCAGGGTTCAGTGTTGTTGTGTGGTTGGTATCATTTATGTAACTGAGAAATATTGTTTTTCTTCCTACTTAATTGTTGAACTTTGTATTGAGCATTGCACGAGTGAATACCCGTTGTTTACTTGTACTTATATCGCTGGTAATTATCATTTGGAATACTTATTGACTCGTGATGAGTAACAAACAGTTATCTATATATTACCAAAACTGCAGAGGTATCCGTACAAAATTACATACGCTATACATGAACATTCTGAATGGTAACTACGACATCATCGTACTCACAGAGACTTGGTTGATTCCTGAGATTAGCAATAATGAGTTTATCGATCAGCGCTATATTGTGTACAGGTGTGATCGTGATCGTATTAGCACTAAAAAAATGGATGGTGGCGGAGTGTTGGTTGCCTTGCTGCGTACACTTACGTCCTCTGAATGTGATATTTCTAGAACTGTTGCCAACTCACCATTTCGCAACCTTATTGAACACGTCCTTATAGAAGTGCCTAGTGTACGACCGTCCAAGAGGCATATCATTAGCGCCGCTTATATACCTCCAAAGACGGCTACCCTTGTATATGAGCAACATTTTGAAATCTTGCAACAGATACTAGGTGACCCCAGCGTTGACTGTTTTTACATAATAGGCGACTACAATCTCCCAGAAATAACTTGGGACGTGCCGGGTTCAAATACATCTCTAATCGGCGGTGGGTTCGGTATGGGCTCGTCCACGGCTTGTACCCAGTTAAATAATTTAATGTCATTACTTGATGCTTTTCAATACAACGGCGTGGCAAATACCAATGGTAAAATTCTTGACCTACTAATATCAAACCACCCATGTAAGGTATCGAGTGCGTTGTTGCCTCTGCTTCCAATCGACACGTATCACCCTCCTTTTATTATTGACATAAGTCTAAATGTAGAAACTCTTCCCATGAAAAAGCGACCGCTACAAAAATACAACTTTTATAAATCTGACTATGAGCACATCAACCGTAAAATTCAGAGTACTGACTGGTCGGAACTTCTTACCCCTTTAGGGTCCGAAGAGGCACTTAGCACATTTTACAATAAGATTGATGATATTATAAAGCAGCACACACCACTATCCGCATTCAGAACGGCTGGCTTTCCAGTCTGGTTCTCCAAATCGTTAATTAGCACATTTAGAAAAAAACAAAAGTCATGGGTCAAATGGAAGAAATACGGCAACATTGCAGACTACGAAACATTTTCGCAACACAGAACGTTATTTAAGGAAATCTGCGATAAATGTTTCTCTAAATACATTAAGTCGATTGAGGATGGCATTCATAAGAATATCAAAGATTTTTGGGTCTATGTTTCTAATCGCAAAGACAAACCCGGTATTCCGGCAAAAGTACAATATAACAACATTGTATCCAACGATCCTCAATCGATTTGCAACATGTTTTCCGATTTCTTTTCTTCCGTATTTGAACCTGCTTCACCTGCCCTTTCTCGATGGGAGCCACCTCCTGAAACAACTTCTAATGATATAGTTATTTCTGACCTTCGTTTCAAAGAGGAAAAGATAATGACAGAACTAAAATCGCTGGATCCAACTAAAGGCCCAGGTCCAGATGGTCTGTCTGCGTTTTTTCTCAAAAATACTGCAACTGTTATATGTAGACCCTTAGCTATAATTTACAACAAATGCATCACTGAAGGTGTCATGCCGTCGGTATGGAAACAAGCTTATATCACGCCTGTGCACAAAGCCGGATCTAAACGTAGTGTTGAGCAATACCGCCCAATTTCTATTCTATCTACCTTGTCGAAGCTTTTCGAAAGACTTATACATAACGAAGTGTACCCTATTCTTCAGAACGCCATCATACAACAACAGCATGGTTTTGTAAAAAAGCGATCAACCACAACGAATTTATTGGTTTTCTCTAACGACCTATTTGACAAGATGGATAATCGTATACAGGTTGATGCAGTGTACACGGACTTTCAGAAGGCCTTCGACAAGGTGGATCATGAACTACTGCTGAGCCGATTAGCCTTCAATGGTATTCGTGGTAACTTGTTGCGATGGTTCATTTCTTACATCACTAATCGCTGTCAACGGGTTGTAATCAATGGCTACCACTCTGATGCTATCCAGGTTACCTCTGGCGTTCCTCAAGGCTCTATTCTCGGTCCCCTTTTATTCATCATCTTTATAAATGATATTTGTGACTGCTTTCAAAACTCAAAATTTTTGTTATACGCAGACGACCTTAAGGTATACAGACCTATTCGAAGCATACAGGATTGCCATCTTCTCCAAGAGGACTTAGACAGACTGACGGACTATTGTTACTCAAGTAAGCTTCTTCTAAGCATCCCCAAGTGCAACTATATTAATTTTACTAAAAATAAAAACATTATTAGGTTTGCATACTCTTTATGCAGTACCTCACTCAATAATGTCAACTCGGTACGTGATCTGGGCGTATTGCTTGATTCCAAACTCTGCTTGGACTTACATGTCGAACAAATCCTGAATAAGGCATACAAGATGTATGGGTTTATAATGAGATCCACTCATGACTTTAAACGGACCTCTTCGTACCTCTGCTTATATAAAACTTTAGTCCGCTCACAGCTTGAATACGCCGTACCCATCTGGAACCCGTACTACAAGAAGTATAATGACATGTTAGAAAATGTTCAACGCAGATTTCTTCGTGCAATGCATTATAGATGTCACAGAACGTATCTACCGTATGACCGGTTGCTCAATAAATACAAACTTTTGACGCTCAGCTCCAGACGAAAACAATTAGAAGCAATGATCTTATATAATATTGTTAATGGCAACTTTGACTGTATCGACCTGAATAATGTATTGTGTTATGCGGTCCCCAGAACTGTTCATAGACGGCAGGTTCGTGCAGGTACACTATTTGCAATAGGTACCTGCCGATCTAATACTGGCGAACGGGCACCAATTCGGCGAATGACAACATCATACAATAAAGACCTTGAACATGTAGACATATTTACATGCTCCGTGAAAAAGTTTCGAAGCCTTTTGTTTGAGACTCTTGAGCTCCAGTATTAATTAATTACTTATTATTCTAGGTAAACAAATTAGTAATTTTATAATAAGCATAAAACTTTATTTTTATTATTTTTTTCTCTTTCTGTATTTATAATTAGTGAATAACTGTCTTGCATGAACAGCTATTTCCTAGCATTTTAACATTTATTCGTTAATGGTAATCTGTGAACAGCGCTGTGGGCTACATTATTATTTAAGTTACTTATGTTATCATGTTCTTAATATCGCATAATGTAGCTGTTTGTTGTTCCAATTTGATAAAATAAAAATAAAATAAAATACTAGTAACATAACACTACTCCGGACTGTGCGCATACTAAATCAATCGCGAACAACATTTGGCACCTGATGTGCCGCCATGAGCGCTTTTCTTTATAATATATACTTCTCATCGAAAAGATGTTTTTGGACAGTCTGCCTGCCCTGTGGACTGGCTGTCGTTTGCCTTAATTTTCACTAACTTCTTAGCACTCCACTGAACGTAAGCAAGCAAGCAAAGTACATTACGCCTCTGATTTCAGAAGAGTTTATATGTGTACACTTAGCAAAATTCGGTTAGCGACTGAGAAATAACGATTTAAACTTTAAGATAAGATCTGTTTTAAAATGTTGTGGGGTCTAAAATATGTAAATATATATCTATGTTTGTAAAAAAGAAAAAATCGTCTTATAAAAAAGATATTTTTTAAATAATCTTGCCCGACCTGGAAATCAAACAAAAATCAAAATCAAGTCATTTATTAAAATTAAGCTGATAATCAGCACTTTTCGAACGTCGAGTTTACAAGAGACAGTTCCCCAAAACGCCCACCCTTCGCCTCTTCCTAGTTCCTTTTACCGACATCTAAGGGAGCATGACGAACTTGCTGCCGGTTTAAGAGGCAAAAAAATAATTAAACCACATATTGCAATACAACTCATCAAAAACATTGTAACGGATAGATTAGGTCATTAAATAAAAACAAATAAAAATTATTTACCGTACAGACAAAAAATAAACAAAACAAAATGAAGCTAGATAACATATTATCAGTAAGCTAATTTTGGAGAAAGAACATAAACATTGTCTTGAGTTCAACACAGAGACTAACTATTCTTATTGTTTATATAGTCGTTAATGAAATACCTAGCAACCACTACACCAACGGGGCAGATATCTTCTTGCAATGATATATATTTATTTATTAAAACTATGCACAAGTAGAAACTGTACAAAGGCAGATTTAATGCCTTGGGCCATATGAATATATCTTGTTTCTCCCCATCCCCAGGTCCAGCGGCGCCTGTACATGTTCGCGGGGCAGCGCAACAAGGAGCACCTCGTGGACCTGTGGTGGTGGGACGTGGGCGCCGGCACCTGCGCCGCGCTGTGCCGCGGGGCCGCCGCGCCGCCGCCGCCGCAGGCCGGCTTCACGCAGCGCGCCACGCTGGACCCCGACACTGACGAGATGTTCGTGCTGTCCGTGAGTATTGATATAATATTACAGGTTAAATTAAGTATGAAATTGCCGATTTATACTGCAAAATTAAAACTCGTTTTTGTTCAAGATGTAACATATTTATTTAATCAAAATATTTACCTTCATTATCTATACAATTCGACAATCTGTGAAAGCATTTTGTACTGCCTCCTGGAAAGAAATTATTTTACCACGCAGAAAAATTGTCCAAATCACGAAAAAAATGGTAGTCAGAGCAAGGTCTGGCGAGTACGGAGGATGACGTATGGTTTCTAACTGCAGCTCCTGTAGAGTTATAATGGTGTCACTTGCTTCGGTGAAGGAAAACATCGTGAGGAAACCAGCATGCCTGAGAGATATTTCACGACGGCTTGTAAAGCCAAGTCAAGGGCCCATGGGCGGTATAAAAATTCTGACACCAGGTTAGACACTAACCACACGAGAAAAAAGAAGAAAGGTGTTGTTGTATATAGGGTATTAAAAATCCATTCGGCGCAAATTGCGAGTGCGGTGCTCCCGACTAGACAATGGTCCACTTGTTGGAGTGTCGGTTTCATGTAACTCGAACTTTTCTTCTTATAAAATGTTGTGTTTATAGATTACTGTAAATTGTTTCCCAGGGCATGAGCAAAGAGAAAGACAAGCGCGTGTACAACACGCTGTGGGTGTTCTCTCTGCGGCGCCTGACGTGGACGTGCGTGTACCGCAACGACAGTCTCGGACCCAACGAGCCGCGCCCGCGCTTCGCGCACCAGCTCGTGTATGACCCTGTTAAGAAGGTACAGGAAAAAAATCAGGTCAAAAGCACCAAGTTAATGTGTGTGTAGAGGACGTAAAGTTATTATTTTATTCATGACTGGTTATTCAAGTCAAAAATCGGAATATGTGTGTATGTACGTTTGCAAACAATTATGAAATATTCTTGTGTTCATTTTTTTTTCTCTTTATTTTAGGAGGCAGGTGTAGTTTAGCTGAGATGCTTTTGAATAATCCATGATGCTAACGGTGAAAAAGTAGTACTATCTTTTATAACCTGTGAAAGAAGCACATTAGCTGTTATTTCGCGACAAGAAAACTTTTCTTTGGCACAATTTAAGAGGCATCCATCTGAATCCGTCCAGATCCACTACCTGTTCGGCGGCAACCCCGGCAACCAGAGCAGCCCGCGCGTGCGGCTGGACGACCTGTGGGCGCTGCGGCTGCGGCGCGCGTCGCTGGCGGGCGCGGCGCAGCACGGCCGCGCGGCGCTGCGCGAGGCGCACTTCCGCGCGCTCGCGGCCCGCGCCGCCGACCTCTCCGACCCCGCCGCCGCGGCTACGGCGCTGCACTACCTGAGGAACGATCTCTACGAGGCGCTCGATCATTCTTGTCCGAAACAGGTACGAGTTACTTGGAACTTCACGTTTTTTAAATGACTTACTTATCAGGCTCTTATTCTGAATTGGTTACTGTTCTTGTGTGTTACTATAGCAAATCTCTCAATTCAGTGTGTCAGTTGGCCATTGTTCCATTGAACTCTATCACGAGCTACTCTCCTCCACTTAAGACCTGCAGTGAGTTTTAGTTCGTCTCCCCATCTGCTCAGTTGCTTTCCCCTGCTGGCGGGAATTATAGCGGGCCAAATTGTATTCATTTTGGAAGACCGTCGGCAGGCCGGATTAAATCCTTTCGCGGGCCGGAGCTGGCCCGCGGGCCGTACTTTGCCCATCACTGCTCTATATAGTCGAGATGAATAAGAGGTTAATAAATTTTCATTGACTTTACTTTGCTTTCGGTTGCTTAAATAAGTCGCGATTCACTACAGTTTAGCACTGTAGTGAATCGCGTCTTAATCCACATCTTAATCCACTTTTTTCTAATTTTTTCAACAAGATATCCTGTGCCACAAAGTCGAAGGGTTGTGACAGGTCGAAGAATAGAATCTTGTCGTTCAATAACTTTTATTTATAACACACTTGCACATAAAGAAAGGGTCTCTTATTTCACCAATTTCAATATCGTATTGTATCTCATTACGTACTTGTGCGTTATTGTAATGTAAAACGCACGAGTTTCTTTTTAATAGGGTAAAACGCACGGTTTATCAAGATGCTCCGTCTAAAATGAACGGTACTTTTTTAAATCTTAGCAAAGAGTTTTTATGTCAGAAAAGTGGTCAACATTTTATGAATAAGATTAACTTTGGGAGATAAAATATAATACATAAACATTTAATTCTTTAATTTAATTAATTTTGACAATAAATTACAACCATTTATCTGTAACAAAAACACAAAAAAAAATAATTTACTTTATTAGTAATACTGGCGGTATTTGTGCCTTTGCCTTAAAAAAAATTACCATTACCGATGCGCGCGCATCGCTAATTTGTGAACAAGTAATAATCAATTTTACAAATTTTTCAAATTTTTCTAACTGCTTTAAGTAGTGATTAAAGATTTTTTCGTTTAAGAAAGTCCGAGTTTTATTATTTCCTCGCAAATATGTTATAAAACGTCGTATGACATACGTGCGCTTTGATAATTACAGCCTCTGCTTTCTTGTAGCCCTCGCCTATGGCTCGGGCTAGCAATATCGTCTAGGCTGTGATTTTCAACTTACCGCACTTATCATAATATAATATTATGAAATTATGAATATGCCCTAATTTATTAGCATTTGCTAGTGTTGTTGACATGTGCTTTTGAAATCCATAATATTCTTTTGTTATGATATTGTATTTGCTACAGTAGTTGGAAAGTCTCTTGCATACAATTTTCAAATGATTTAGTTATTGGGCGATAGTTTTTAACATCATTTTTATCGCTTTTTTATACAGAGGTTTAACCACTGATAATTTTAGGGCATCAGGAAAAGTTCAAGATGAAAATGAAAGATTTATTAAATAAGGCAATATAGGAATTAATATTGTACTGCAGGTTTTAATTACTTTTGTACTAATTCCATCGTAACCTTCTGAGTTAGTGTTATTTAAAGCTATTATATCTTTTTTTATCTCGTCTTCAGTCATAGGGCTAAAAAACATGGTTTTAGGTATTTTCAAGGTCCGTCATCTACCCCGGTCGCTCCGGAGAGTGGAACCGGCGAGAGATGTCGTGCGGTGTCCCACAGGGATCGGTTCTAGGACCGCCCTTGCGGAACATCGGCTACGACTGGGTGCTGCGCGCCGACCTCCCTAGTGGCGTCAGCGTAGTGTGCTATGCTGACGACACGCTGGTGCTGGCACAGGGGAGGTCGCACGAGGCGGCGGCCGACTTGATGACACGCGGGGTTGCGATAGTCGTTGAGAGGATCCGGCAACTGGGTCTCGAGGTGGCATTGCACAAGTCCGAGGCCATGTGCTTTCATGGGCCTCGGAATGCGCCACCGTCGGGATCCTCACTGACGGTAGGAGGGGTTTCCATCGGCGTCGGGTCGACGTTGAAGTACCTGGGACTTGTCCTCGACAGCCGGTGGAACTTCGTGGAGCACTTCCGACGTTTGGCCCCTAAACTGGAACGGACTGGGGCTGCCTTCAGGCGGCTCCTGCCCAATCTGGGGGGGCCTCCTGCCTCCTGCCGGAGGCTCTATGCGGGGGTCGTGCGGTCCATGGCCCTTTACGGTGCCCCGGTGTGGGCGCGTTCCTTGAGGCGGCGAGCCGCCCATTATCTGAACGCGCCCCAAAAGGTGATAGCCGTAAGGATGGTCCGTGGGTTCCGCACGATCTCGGGCGAGGCTGCGAGCCTCCTAGCCGGATTGCCACCATGGGATCTGGAGGCGATAGTCCTCGCGCGCCTACATGAATGGCGCGCGGAGGTTCTTCGCCGGGGGGTTACTCCGCTGCCGCGGCTAATTGCCGCTCAGCGGACAAACCTCCGAGCCGATCTCATGGTGACATGGAGAGAGCGACTGTCGCAACCCCGTGCAGGGCACGCCACGATAGTGGCGATAAGTCCCCTCTTTGAGGAGTGGCTTGAGAGGCGCCACGGCGTCCTCACCTTCCGCCTGACGCAGGTCCTCACCGGACACGGTTGTTTCGGGAGGTTCCTGCATCGAATCAGGCGGGAGGAGACGCCCGGGTGTTTCCATTGCGAGGATCGACCGGAGGACACGGTGGTGCATACGGTGGAGGTCTGCCCCGCTTGGGCGGAGCAACGCCGTGTCCTCATAGCGGCGATCGGCGGCGGCGACCTCTCGCGTCCGGCCCTGGTTCGAGCCATGGTCCGGAGCGAGACGGAATGGGAAGCCGTCACCTCCTTTTGCGAAGCAGTCATGCTAGCAAAGGAGGAGGCGGAACGTGAGAGAGAGCGTTCCTCCTCACGTCCCAGCCGCCGCGGGAGACGCACCGGGCGTCGGGGGCCACGTGGTGGCCCCCGGCCACCGTAGACGCGGGCCTGTGGACGGTGAGCTAAGGGCTAGCTCGCCGTCCCTCCGTCTTAGGACGACAGGCCGTGTCGACGGCGCGTTCGTGTTCCACGCGCGCCTCAAAGAGATGTCAGCATAGGGAAGGGGCCCGCAAGGGCCGATGCCTGCCGGGTGCTGCGGGTTGTTCGAAAGAGATACCGCGGCCCCGGAACACAAAGGGCGATGAAGGAACATGGGTGGGTTTTAGTCAGTAAAAGTCTGACACACCCTCCCGCTCAGCCCAGAGCGGGAGAAGTCATTTGATGATTTCCCATACGGAAAAAAAAAAAAAGGTATTGTCAAGGTATTATTAGGCTTGTCAATATCCTGTAAATTATTAAATGTCACAGTGCTAATCGAATCAAAAAAGTAATCATTAAAAGTATTTGCCATGTCAGAGGGATTAGTCAGTATTCTCTTATCTAATTCTAGTTGAGAAATATTATTGTCACATTTAGTATTTCCAATTTCACGGTTAATGACTGACCACGTTGCTGTGCATTTGTTTTGACTGTTATTTATGTAATTTATGTTTGAATTTATTTTGGATATAAAGACATTTTTTTTTCAGCATTGATGAATATTTTTTTATATCTAAGTTTGTACGTTAGGATTTTAATCATCGTTTAGTTTTGCAACTATTTCGGAGACCCCTGCTTATCCATTTTTGTTTATTTGCATTAGAGTTGTTTATTTAATCTTAATCTTTGGGTAGCATAAATTATAAGCGAACCCTTGCAATTTCGCGTTTTTTTGTAATACTCCTCTTAAGCTTGGTATACTTCGAGATTCTTTGCATTTTCCTCAAATAGGACTATATCGTCAGAAAATCTTAGGTGGTTTAATTTCCTTCCGTTGATGTTGAGACCTAGGTTTGCCCAATCTAGTTTCCGAAATATATTTTCTAAGACCGCAGAAAACAACTTAGGGGACATTGGACCTCCCTGTCTCACACTTCTTGGTATTCCTTGCTTCATCAAGCTTTCCCATATGGCTTCATGACTTATACTGTCGAATGCTTTGTCTATGAAAGCCACGTATAATGTTTTATTTATTGTGATCGTTATATTTTTATATTATTTGTTTCAATGTGTGGATATGGTCTATTGTTGAGAAGTGTCTACTAAATCCAGATTGCTCAATTGGTTGATTTGCTTGATCCAATTTTTGGCGTATTCTTCCTAAGATAACCTTTGAGAATATTTTGTATAAGTTTGACATTGGACTTATAGGTCTATAGTTGCCTATGTCTTCTTTTGAACCTTTCTTATGAAAGAGGATGATATGAGAAGTTTAGAAGTTTCCCAATTAAAACAAAAGTTTAAGTGACTTTTAATAGGATTAAAAGCAGCTTTAGCTATTATAAGAGAAAGTACAGGTGTACTAATTAACCTTAAGTGTTTTGTGAAACTTCAAGCTGCGTTTTATTCCTAAAGCTGTATACAGGCTGTATAGTCGTAACCCGATACTTATTTCGTTACAATGTTATAAAATTACACCATAAGAATTACTTTTTACAACGGACTAAAACTTATATCCTTATTGTGTAGTTGTACACTCATGTAAACCTAAAAATATAAAGACAACTATAAAGCACCTTTAGCCTTTATTGTTAACAGAGTCGATTGAATACATATTGTGTGTTTTCATTGTAAACAGTAAGCAAAGTATTGAAAGGGAATATTTGATATTACAAATTACCAACCAAATAACAGTAATGATAGTGAACCATAGTTTATTGAGGAACATAGAAATACTTTCATAAATCGGTCAATCTACAGTCAAGCGACATTTCCATCGACGACATCCAACAAAGAGGGTTCCGTACCAAAAATAATAAACATTAGTAATAATTGATCATAAATAATTAATCACTCATCATCATCGAATGTGCAGATCAAGTTCAACCTTTAAAACCTGGTGATGACGTTCTAACATGCAGCAGCGCAAGTAGTTCAAATGATGATCACGAAGAAATTTTTTTTAAATATCGACTTTTTCGTCGGTGAATAAAAAATCAATTTTTTAGCTATCCTAACTCGCCTTTTGATTTCCACACACTTTGGTGTAATGCAGAGCCTATTTTGCCCTTCCTCTATGGTTTCCATAATTTTAAACGGTATATTTTCTTCCGTCGAAACTTATCAACTCTATTAGCAAGAAAGCGCACGTTCATGCTCTTTTGGGGATGTATAATCGCATATTCAGCCTTTATACAGCTTAAAGTCAAAACGAACTTAAATACAGTTTGCATACAGCCTATTCTGCTGCTTGTAAAGTATGGGACAACAGATTTACAGTCTAGGGCAGAGTCATTTATGAATCTCCTCCTGAACAGGTTTTTTCTGTATTCCAGGTGGCCCGCTTCCAGAAGCTAGCCACGGTCCTGTTCGCGGGCCCCGGGCCGGCGGCGCGCGCGGCCGTAGCGCTGTCCCCGCGCCGCACGCGCGCGCTCGCACGCCGCCGCCACACGCAGCCCGCGCCCGCCGACCTCGCGCACGCCCTCGCACAGGTAACGTTGTATGGTACTTAGTTACAAGCCCAACAAACGAAGTTAAATTAAGTTAGCCAGCGAAATTCCGCAGCAGAGACCTGATATTGATATGTAAACATAATTAAATGAATAAAAAAAAAAACAAAAGTTTATAGACGTGAAGTATAGTATAATATATCTCTAAAAAAGTTTTGTCATAACATAAAACCGATATTTTAATAAATTGTGCTCGAACATGTTATATTTTATCCTTTAAATGGCGTTGTTACTATTCGCGTCCTCAATCGAAAAAGATTATCTTTTTATTCCAGGTTCTAGGAGCCGAAGACAACGCTCCCGAGCCGACCTTACCATTCGAAGAGGTATCAGAACCAACCCCTGACACGTGGGACGTCGGACAAGACGACGAACTGACAGGTAATATACAAATTTTACGTTTTCAGAACAGCATTCTGAAATCCCCATATAAAACTTTTTAATCGGTATTAAAATTAAAAAAACCACCCAGTATAAATTTACTAGACCCGCCCCTGCTTCACACGGCGCCACCCATCATCGGGTCCAAAACTATTCTATGCTGGTAGCTGGAATCAATCATATTCCCAAAATTTCATTGAATTCGGTAAGAGTAATTTCGGAAATTGACATGTACGAAGAATATCATAGTGACACGTGAATTACATATAATGGGTGTAAAAAGACCCTTAACGAACCCAAAAGGCACTTTTTCTTCCCGTCATTGCGATATTTTTTTGTTCTGGACCATACCTGGGAACCTTCTAGTTACGGAGGTTTTCACACTTTAAAAAAAAAAATACAAATTTTAAATGTTAAAAGTTTACTTAACTCCATGACCCCTGGACTCTGTACTATTCAATGCATCGATCGGCACAATGTTTTGCGCGTTACTTTGGGTCTTAACGTAAACCGTGATTTTTCAACCCAATAAAAAAATCGTTTCCCAGCAATATTTTTTTTACGTAGAGTAAGTTTGATGTATAGAATGCTTGGTTGACGGCTTCGTGAAGGGTCCATTTACACCTTGTACTAAGATAGGTAAGCAAGCTGGACTCATATTAATTTAAAGGACTGGTCTACAATTACGCGATAATAGTGGAATGCCTGTGGGATAAAGGAGGCTTAAAATAATATTTATAATATTGTTAAACATTTCAAAAATAGTAACTATAAAGTTCTTTGCCCATTATTCTCCATGTGCACGTTTGCGTGTCAAATTTAATTTAAATAAATGTTTTTTTTGACATTGACAGGAGAACGAGATGACACTCCGGAATGGAATGCGCGCGCACAACGCATCGTACTGTACGACAGCTTATGCTCGTTCTTCAGGCCGTCGACTGTACCCCCCAGGGGCGATATTACTGACTTGGTCACGCTGTAATGCGGTGGTGGGAGGTGGTAGGTAAGGTGGTGATTGGGCGCCGGATGGATGGTGATTTTTTTCTGGCAGGTAGGTGGGCGTATGGACAAGTGATTTTTTTAATGTTGGCGTTTTTGGATTGCGATTTTTGTAACTATCGGTTTTAACCGAAGTGTTTTAAGAAAAGGACCTTTTTGGTTGTATTGAGATACGTATTAATGTTGAACAGTTGGTTGTCTAAGATGAAACCTTCATTTTCATCGAGCTTTTAACATTAGGAAAAATTGTGTGATGGTCAGAAGCATAAAAAGAGTTGCGAAACGAGAGTTTTCGTATACTGTGATTAAGTCCGGTCTATCCATCGCAATTTGTCATTTTCTCGCACTTTATTTCTGAAGAAAATTACAAAATAAGCGTATTTCAGAGACCATGTCCATACACTATACTTAGTCCTCGAAAACTCTTCCAACGGCGTTTCTTATCGCGTAAAAATAAACGCGTAAGTTCAACGTATCACCAAATAATTCGACATTAAGAAAAGTTCAAAATATTTTAGTAATTTATATCACGACTGCACTGACATTTCGTTATTTCTAACTTATAACCGTTTACTATTCAGAATAACTGTAACCTTCTTATCTATTCTTCATAATTACTTATCGATTATAAAATATGGCTACCGTAAATTTGTTTTGAATTGTACTGATCTTGTATGGCCGCGAGTACCATGATGACTGAAATTGCTGGTATTGCTACTTTTAAGTATTGCCTCTCCTTCTCCTTGCAATCCAACCAAAGGTTCTCTTGAAATATCGCTCTAAGCAATAACACCACCCATTCTGTGTAATGTCTTTTTTGTACCTGTAATTTAATTTGTATGGTGTACATAATAAAAAGTTTTCTATTTAAGGTCAGTATGAACTGGATCATTTTCATACCACTCGTCTCGAAGGGTCAAAAATCTATGAATAAACGGGTGAAAGGAGAGATCTGAACTTGTCAGAATTTGATTTGAATAAATTAGATAATTCGTAAATAAAGCGTAGGTAATCTCATCTTTGGTCTCGTGGCCACTCTAAGTAAATAATATACATGAAATTTATAAACTTAATATTATAATTAAAATACCATTTATCTCGTAACATAATAATTTGTAATCGTATTCTCATATTCTACTCAACGTATTTCTAAAGTGACAATATTTTGTAACTGCAAATATGAAAGTATAATTTATTTTAGTTTTTGTTTACCTTTCTTAATTATGGATGTTGTATGAGCATTTTTAAGTTAAAACATATATTAATTTATTGCAAGACTGACATAATGACCATGTTTTAGTTTTGTGTTCGTTTGGCTAAAATTGTAAGCGGGAGACGGATTTTCTATTTAGATGAAAATTAAGAGACGTTTCTGTATTCTTGTTGTGAACCTAAAATGCCTAATATAATACATATCTATGACTTTTCGCTCAATTGTCACCGTAAGTGTTCATCATTTGAAAATGTTTTTGATTAATTAGGAGCATTACTTAGTCCTAACTATCGACGACGAAAAAGGAGAGCGCGGCGGGCGGGTTTGAAAACGTCGTGTTGATTTGTGATATATGAACGCTTTGTTTGCTACAAAAAAAAAACGGTTTTACCACAGATGAGTGATAAAGATTTTTTTTTTTGAAAAATAAGAACGCATCAAATTGAACCATTTTGTCAATCTTGCAAGCTTTTGTATATAACGCCTACCTGAAGCTAACGTTAAGTAACGAAAGGCTCTAAACCACAGCGAGTGGCAGCAAAGAGGCTTATTACCTTCAAAAAATGTTAAATAATATAACTCTAGTTCTTTCAAAGAATGTATCAATAAGCGTGTACGGCCGTGTTCCCTATAAAAGTCTAGTCAGCATTGAATACTAAGTTGTACGCAATACATTCTTAACATGTCAAATTCTTGTTCAAAAAACGCTCATTTACGGTCGAAATTCACCGTGAATGTCCTATAATTTTTGTACCTAGAGCGTTTGAGAAATTAGGCAGAAAAGACATTTTGCATTTCAGTTCGAATAACCAAATATTTTGAGTAATTCAAAATTGTGTAGTACTTTTAAGAACGTTTCCAAGGCAAGCTTCGGTTTTTTGTTAGTAAATTGACCCATATAAGTTTGTCGCAAAACAATGCACCTTTATAATAAATAGTCAGCTTTTTAGAATTATAAAAGAGGGGCGCGTATGTTTACAGACTGTGATAAAATTGCTGTAATCAATAAGATGTAATTCGGAGTAAGGAGTTCGGGCCTTTAAAGCTAGGGAATGTTGCCAAATTTTAGTACTAAAGCAAAGGAAAATTGTACCTATTGTATTTTAATTAACATTTATCATAATCATATACTTTTACAAAGAATAGTTTTAAATTATTGTAAGCTTACAGTGGGGCGTGCGTCGATGGTTATAATTAAATCTTGAGCTAGCCTAGCGTAGTACGTAGTTATAATAGAATAAGAAGCCATATTTTTGTGTACCTATAGCATCTCGCAGGTCAACCACGCAGGTCGTCCTCTGCTTAACCGGGCTATCCTGTGGGTGCCTTGAAGCCTCCATCCAGGCCATAAAAAACTTAAAAACTAAGCGACTACACGCTAAGGGCATCCTCTGTGGGGTACAAGCCTCGGCTTAGGGCGTCGCTGGGGGAGGCCCGCAAGGGTCAGGCTGGATTGGAGAAAAATAAGAGCCAGCTTAAACGGTTTTTTTATACCATTGACGAGCGGCTTACTGTACAATCAAACAACCATTCATTATGATATCCAATGACAGTAAAACAGTTGACTGTGCAAAGCATTTTGTTTCTCTCATAAGTTTTCCAGTAACGTAGTGTTTAAATTCAGTAATATTATGAATAATCTTATATTTAAAAGTGAATCAGTGAGGTCACATGCTCTTATAGTAGTTGCAGCATTTATTATTAGGAGCAGATAAGCTAATACCTGGTTTCTGGAACGAAAATTACCTACGCATCGAAACACGAATTAAAACGTTCGCTACTGTTCTTTAGAAAGGTCAGATGTAGACTACATCTTTATACGCACGCCGGTTGCAAGCACTACATCATGTAGTATTCACAACAGGCGTGCGTGTATGGTTAGATGTATGAACGTGGTCGAGGCAAACGGAGTATGTAAGGATCATAGCAGATGCCGTTACGTAGTTTCTGCCTACCCCCACGGGAAGAAGGCGTGTGTTTATGTATGTATGCGAAGTGATCCGATTGGCTGTTGATTATTAAATCAACTAATCACTGCAGTTTACGCTTGATTTTCGTTCCAGAAACCAGGTGTAAGCTTGTCATACAGAATAGATTCGATGTTTTCATTGATAACGTATTTTAATGTTTCGTGTAATTTAGTTCGAAAAGTGCAGGAATGAAGATGGATCATTCATTAAACCATTCCATTTATTCACATCATGTGAAGGCATTGGCATTTTCAGTGTCTCTCAAAATGTTGTCATGCAATCTGCACTTTTTAACACCAACATATTTATGCGTAAATTTATATAATCCGTAGAGAAGCTCAATGTGAATTTTAGATCACTTTACAATGCTGCATGAATCTTTTGGCGCTCGAAGAATGTTGACAGGGTCGGCGGTGTTGGTATATATTTGTGGTTATTGTTCTGTGAAATATATTAAAAAGGAAATATGTAAGCGCGCGCCAAAAGATACTTGTGCAACTATACTCCAAAATACTCCCGATATGTACTAGTAGGTACAGTCATCATAACATGTGTGTACACATTTATGTTGCTAACTGTACATAAGGATCTAAATACTCGAGTGTATATGTAAATATTAGTATTGTATCCGTAATTAAGAGAAATAACGTACGTACGCAGGAGACGTCTTGTAAATATGCATTTGTATTCGTGTAAGAATAAATTATTCGTTTTCATTTTGTAACTTGAAGCATTCTCAGTCTGTATGTACATAATATGCGTATTAAACTCATCAGGTTGTTTCATTTCATTATAATCCCTGTAAACCTTATTTCATTTTTAGGATTTTCTTTTATAGGATACAATTCCTTGATTCCACTTTCTTGGTTTATTTTTTAACTTAATTATTGGAGATCGGAATAGGTACAGTATATTTGCCTAAACTTCAAGCAACTAAGTACCATGTAGATGATACCACCCTCTAATTTAACAGCTATATTTCGAGACTTAAAAATAATTCCGGGATTTTTTTATACGTAGTTATTATCCACTGCAGTTGGTCCTTTGAACCCGATGTACGGGATTTGCATTGATCACGATATAAGGGCTTCTGAAAGTTATTATTATATTTTAGAAAACACAATCTGTTATAACGTTAGAGCATAATCGAAAATAAAATTTGCTATACAGCCGAGTGTAATTAGATAAAAAATACTCAAAAAGTGGAACTAAGTTTATAGTGGTCGGATCTTCATACGACTTTTTTTGTCGAGTTCTAGAGGTGTGGAGAACAAAAAATCCACGGTCACTTCAATTTTATTTTCCCTTTGAATAACTTTTGTTGTTGAATAACGTCCAATTCAACGATTTTATGATGTGGCGTAATAAATAGTCCCAAGCGTCATAATAAGCTGTATACAGCTCGTTTTAATACTCTAAGCTGTATAACGGCTTATACAGCCGTAATAGAGCATATAGGCTCCATATTATACAGCGCTTTGCGTATAATAGCCTTTATTTTAGTATAAAAGCTGTATAAGAAACCATAACACTCGGATTATTTATATTATACAAATCACATAAATTCTTCATTAGACGAGAAAATTACACTCCTTAAAGGATTTTTTCCAAAATTCTCTGCAGAAAAATGCCAAGTGTGACGACCACGTCCAAAAAATAGAAACAATATTGGAATTATGACATGAACGTTGATAGAGTTATGGATGAGCTAATTATAAATCTTAATAACGAGTCAGATTCTAGTGAGGACTCAGTGAAGACAGATGTACACATATCAACAGAATCTAGGGATACCTTAATCCTAAATTATTTACGAATTTATAGTTTAAAATCTTTTTAGTTTCCAAAAAAGTTAATATACACATTGTAACCACTTATCTATTTTCAAAATTTAAATAAAAAAAAAAACAAAAGAAACAACAATATATGGCGGCAAAATTGTTAGTAATTTGTTACGTTAAGGAAAATTGTTTTATTAATATTAATTCATGAGAAGGGATTAGATTATTTTTCTTTTTTAATTTAACGTGTCGTGTGAGTTTTAAGAGTCATGCCACGTCGTCATTTGAGTCCAGATGAAATGTTACGAGCCGTGGGCATGTTAGAAAATGGTGCTGTTCAAATCGTCGTTGCTGAGGCCATATACACCAGCCAAAACGTGATATCAAGGTTGTGGTCACATTATCGCAGTACTGGATATGTGGCTGAACGGCACACGGGTAGATATCGTGTTACTACGCAGAGACAGGATCGATTTCTCCAAATGACCGCCAGAAGACAACCCAAAATCACAGCGATGCAACTTAGTACAAAGGTTCCAGGAGGACCACCAGCTGCTGGTAAGCAACCAAACCGTGCGAAGGAGGTTGCATGAAGTTGGTCTTCATGCTCAAAGACCGCTACGTGTTCCAGCATTGCGACGTGGCAATCGCGATCGGCGGCTTTCGTGGGCTCGAGAGCATTATTGTTATAATTATAATTATTACTATACTAGTGTGCCCGCGGCTTCGCTCACGTGACCGCATATTCTTTTGGCATTGTCAGGGCACATTACGTGGGAACGTGGAGTCAGTATATTCCAAACATCCTCTACAAATAATAAACTAATTAGCTTACTGTTAATTTAAAATAAAGCCTGTTAGTACATCTTTGTTTTAAGTATTATAGGACTCATAGTCAATTTCTGGGGGAATCAATTTAGATTGCCATCGGCACGCTAAGAAGAAGTTTATGAACGAAAGCAAATACATGCAACTTATGATCTATCCTGGGACCCAAACCCAACGGTTAATATCGTTAAAAATTAAAAAAAAAAGACGCTCATTTGAAAATAGAGAAAGGAAAATACTTATACAACAGCAAGAACATGTGAACTTATCAGAATCTGTCCCCTATACTACTTTTTGGATTTTGAAGAAATCATAATCATCATTCTCCTAATTTATTTGGGGCTCGGCATGTCTTTTTCTTCCATACTTCCCTATTACTTTATGGAGAAATTGTTGACAAAAAATAGAAATGCAAACGATATCAATACAAAAGAAAATAGGAAATCTCATCGCATCAAAAAAATATTCAAACAAATCACAAAAAGTGAAATTAATAATAGGCTCGTACTTGAAACCACGTAATTTACAGAGCGGTCATGAAACCGCTAAGGCCGTTTATTCCTTTGATATAATATATGAATAGCCATTTTCATGCTTGTCATGAATGTAATTATAGGTATGTATTCTACTCTTTGACTGAAATGACAAACAATTGAAGAATACATGCCCGTATTCTTCAATTGTTTGTTTGTTGTAATGGACCTCCTCTAGCACAAGCGTGATCATTTATAGGCTACTATTTGAAGAAGCCTTCAAATGGTAGCCTAAAACGGAATATTTATAAAAATAAAGTTTTAAGAAAGGAATATTTGTGCAATATTGGAACAGTAGCGCACATGCAGTTGTTGTTGCGCCATTTCGGAGGTTCGGAACATCGTTTTGAATTTATACAATTTTAATATTGTTTATGTATAGATTTAGGAGATTAATCAATTAAAATTTACGATCAAATACTGTTGCGAGCGTAGTTCATTCACGGAAAATCTTAATACCGCGAACAGAAACTGGCGTCAAATGCACATCGCCATCTATCGAGCACGGAGTTAAACTGCTAAAATATAATGCATGGAAAGCAATCGAACGATCACTCTATATTATGTAGATTTTAAAAGCAGCGCTTAAGAGTACCTTATGCTATCATAAATTTTTGAAAAACTCGGGCAGTCGGTTTAAAAGTGACCTTGTGAGCACATTATTCATTAGTACCATTTTGGTTCAATAGATGTCGTTGCGTGGATCTTAAGTAATGATGATGATTGCTTCTTGAACACTTAAAATTTTAATCTTTTGATTGAGAGCACGGATTGCAATGAAACAAAAACTAATACCTTTTCTAAGTTACGCATAATACTTGTGTATTGAAACTAATCACATTGGTTTTGCAATTTTCACGTGATACATAAACAAACAAACATACCCGTAGATTCACAGACTGCAGACATACAGACAAAAAATAGTAAAAATGTGTTCTGTTTGTCATCCTTTAACACCCCTACTATTTTTTTCTAAATATTTTAAATGTACAGAAACGCCACGTCTACAGATTTATTATATGTATAGATAGATAAGACGCACAAAGCGTTTGTGCATCGGTGTTCCTTCCACCCTGTATATTTATTATAATATGTTAGTTATCTCAACTGTTTTTTAATCAAGTCTCCTGCTAAATATCTTACGTGTGTCTTGTCAATTTCGGGCACCCGCGCTTCTCACAGCCCGCATACCGCAGACAGTGACTAGCCCTCGCGCGCGTACTTTAGTCATTTGCCTGATAGTCTAACAACTAGTATTACCAAATATGAACTGAGTTGTGGAGGTCAGATAGGCAACATAAAATGTTGAATTACAAGTTTTTAAGAAACGAAAAAAAAAAGAGTTATACAAACGGAAAACAGAAATGGTCATGGGCGGCGAACTTTCTTTTCTCCGCACCTCTAGGAACTAAACAAAAAGAGTGCTATGAATATCTGACCACCATAAACTTCGTTCCACTTTTTTGTCTAATTGCACGGCCAATACCATGATATTCAACAGGATCCTCATTGTTTATCCAGTCATCCTTTACTTTTTACATGAAAGTGGGTAACGGTTTTAAGTTAGCGGCCATCGCGAGAATCGCAAGCAATACAGGGTGTTACAAAAAGAAATCACACAAAATGTTTTAAATATATAATTTATTATTCTCATACATGATTCAAATCAGTCATTGTGACAACACGGTGTGCCTTACACAGTGAAAATAAATCCGCTCCGCCATGATATGTTCCCGCGCGGGTCAGTACATCTGTCGGTGAATATCTACACAACACCGCATCATACAAGAAACAAGCTCATTGTGGTAAGAGATTCTAAAAGACTTGTAATCTGGTTCGATTACTAGCAAATAAAAAGTGGCCATTTGAAATTATATTGAGGAAAGATAAATATTGTTCTGCATCGAGAGTGAACCATCAAACTGTGCAATGTTTTCGAAAAGCGTGGGTTCGGAGGCAAGCGCATTGTTTCACAAGTCACATTACATCAGAACATTGATTTCACACGATTTTAAAGAGAATGCAGAGCTCGCAGCCGCACCCAGCTTCAAGTATAATTGACGTTTTACTCAGCTACAGATTACGATGAGACCACGACAAGTGGGAACATTCAGGCCTCGAGTTGTCCAACACCTAAATCATGTCGCAATACAATAATAAAGTAGCGGGCATTGTATAACAAAAAGATTATCTTTAAATAACATAACTCATAATCAAAAGTTACTCTATAATATAACGTAATATCTATGCCTAGGCACAATAATTATCTAAATGTTATGTAATAATGTATAAAGAAAAAAAAAATATTATTTTTGGTTAATCGCTGTGATCACCACCACCGGCTAGTGGCAGCAGACATCGAGCGATGCCCACCAACTACAAATACTGCGTAAATAATACACTGAAAAATATATTATATCTATGAAACAACCAAATTTTCAATTGCACTAATACTTGTAATTCATAATACGTAGTAGCGAAATAGTTTCAGCGCACTGAACATATTCGGTCATATTTAACAATCAACAATACATCTGAATCAAATAAATGATGTAGAAAAACATGTCAAGGCAAACTCAACAGTGTCGTAAAATACAGACAAAATTCAAATCTTGCAATGAATAATCATTTATCGAAAAACATACAGCTCTTATAACAAATAGCATATAAAAATATTATTATGTCGATGCAAACCGACTCTAGTACGAGTTTCATTATGCGTTAAATGATATCGATGAAACAAGCACTAGGCGCGCGGAGTAATCCCTGACTAGACATAAGAATACATAAACGATGTCTGCTGCTAAGCTACATACGAACAAAATAATACTAGAAAGAAAAATACATAGTAAAGCTAACAATTGGTAAGTCCATCGTTTAAGTACATGAAGAATGCTCTAATGAAAGCTAGTCAATATATTATTATATCTATAAACAATAAATGCAAGGCGATGGTCCTGCGGCGCGCGTGGCTCTGAGCCGAACGTCCGCCGCCTTTGAGCTATGCAAACTAATTACGCCTAGACGGTTAATATTGCAAATTAATTTCACTACACGAGGAGACTGTCCTCGCTAGATTACCTACTAAGTATACTTGAAGATTAATGTTTCTAGCTCTATCCTAAACCAGTAAAAATACCTACTAAGGGCGAGTGCCCACACTACATGGAACGGTCCAACTAGCCTAAGGTCACTGAGACGCTAGGAGAGGTTAACGACTACGTCGCGCGCGGCCGTACCCACGTAATGCATGTACGTGCCGCCGCGGGAAGCTGCCAATATCACATCCGATAACGTAAACAATAAATACGTAACACTTAATAAAATCTTTTTTAATTTTTTTGTAAATTTTGTCTTATCAATAGATTCGCTGGTCGACGCCCGTGAGCAAAGTTTTGAGCAACAAGGACGAGAACTGATTTGTTACATTTGTTTTAATATTACGAGAAAATTGGTGTTTGTAAGTTTCTTGGTTCGGTTTAGAAGTAACATCAGCGGGGCGCGACCAACTCATGGACAAGAAATGGACGCGAGTGGCGACGCCACGGGACGGCAGGAACACAACCCTGGCGCGGAGGCGACTGCCGCTGCGAACACAGCCTACAAGCAGCTAGCATCACATTATATGTCTTTTAATGAAGTTTACAACACTCATCAACAAATCCCGGGTAGACTCAAACTATAAGCATTATTTCTCCAGTTCGCAGCGGTCCGCAGTTGAGCGGCAACTGCCCGCACAGTCCGACTCCGAGCCACAACAGTCTAAACGTCACTAACAAAACATACTGAAACACTACGAGTACAACTAGAACAAGATGGACGAAAGTATTCGGCAGAGGGCAACAACAACACAACAAACGTATGCACTACAGAACAGGTTACATAGTCTTTTTGCGCACACAATGGATGGACGTCGACGAATATGTTTTTTTCATTTTAGAAATTTTTATTTGGACGTACTAAACATTCGTATCGAGTAGAGGATTCTATGAATATAATAAGATTCGAACAATAAATATAATGTATATTATACAAAATAACTTCGCACTGTTTCATCGAAACCGCGTTCAACTCCCACACGTATAAGAAAATGTGCCTTCGACGCGCAGACCACGCACTAGGCAGGGATTATGTACCGAGGGTACTACAAGCTATCGCGCCTGGTTGCCTAGTGCGTCGTCTGCTTCGCCTGTTATCTGTGATATCGTAACAACGGTGATAAATTCATATGCGTAATAAAATACACTGATCCTATTACAAAAATACTCGATAAACATCAATTTGACGACGTGCAATAGATAGATAGATATATTGAGGAAATTCGATATCAAATCTGGATCGGTGGCGCGCGGGTGAAGTACGCGAGAGACAACACGTGAAGCTACGCGACACCACACACTGCGGCTACAACAACAACCAGCTCCGACCGGCCACGACCAGCCCGGCACGGCACGCCGTGGCCTGCTTCACGGTAAAAATCAGTCAACTTTAATATTACAACACCAACCGTTCACCTAGCTGGGGGGCTCCGGCGATGGGCTAGTTTTTATTCAATGAATACTATGTTTCGTTCCTATTTGCTATCGGGTCGAGCGTCGCGCGCGCACGGCTGCACAGTTTGACGGTTCACAGAGCTACAGAGGCCGCACGGGCGCTCCGCTCGACCGCGCGTCGCCGAGGCCCTCCGGCCGCACACCCATACGATTAATTAGATTAAAATTTTATAAAACGTATAAAGAATTTAGTCTTCGAGGACTCACAGTTATAAAAATGTCTCGGGCGCTTGTGTCCGCGACACATGCGTGTAGTCGCGCCCGACACTAACACTATAAATTCGTGACGCCATCGATCGCGTCGGCCGCCACACACTATGGCTCAGTCCACGCTCAGTCTGTCCCGCTCGCTCCTAGCTGCGCGCGTGCGCGTGCGAGGGCGCGGGCGCGAGCAGCGCGCGCAGGGCGGCGGCGGCGGCCTTGAGCGCCGAGACCAGCCGCTAGAAGTCCCGGCCGCGCGCGCGAGCGGGCCCGCCGCCCGCCTTCGGGACGCGGCGCGTGCGCATCTCGCGGTCCACCTGCGGGGGCGACAACTAACGTTACTGAACAACCAACTAAACATCGAAAAGTTATATTTTTAATGCTTCTATAAAAATATAATCCCTTAATATCTTCTAGTAACACTTCGAGGTCGATCCATAGATCATCCGGTACATAGAGAGACCCCTCCGTGCATCGAAAAGTAAGTTAAACCATTGGTCCCAGCTGTCGTTTGGAGATCTCTGGCAGTCGTAATGATTAGTCAGAAGCCCTAAAGTAGAAGATGTTTACCTCCAACTCCTCGAGTCGTTGTGTGAGCGCCAGTTTCTGCTGCACGGCCAGTCGCAGCAGCTGGTTGAGGGTCTTCTTCTCCTCCTCGGCGCCGGCCAGCGCCTGGGTCAGCTCGTCCACTTGCGTCACGTACTCCTCGCAACGAGCCGCGAACATCGCGCGGAGACCTATACACGGAAGGTGGAGTTTTAAAAAGTTTTTGTGGTAAAATGAGGACTATCGTTTTTGAGCTCACCAGGTGGCGCCACTGACGAGTGAGGTCCTGTCAGTAATTCTATTTTATACTTTATAGTACCAATTACTTCTTAAAAGTTTATTTTATTACAAATAACAACATAGTGTAAACTTAAGATACATATTTACAATATTGTCCCTAAAATTAGCAAGCATGAAACATTACACAAAAAACCTTCTTCCTTAAAGTGTTAAGAAATTTGATCCTTACGTGCTACTTATAATCTTCAAGTCATAATTGATCAGGAATGGCTCAATCTTGACCACAATCGTGAATATTAGAAAAAATACGTGATAATTATAAAAGCTCGCAACGGGCGATCACTGTTTGACATCTGTCATTTCTAAAGACCTCACTCTACACGAACGCCTCTAGCGGTGAATTCATGCGCGATAGCCCCCATTGGCGTGTAGTTGACCGTACTTGATTTGCTATGATTTAGTGACACTTTTACTATTGTGTGATGAGCACAAAACCAACTAAAAATAATTTTATGAAGCAAAAACCCAAAACATTTACCTTACAATCTCACAGAAGCAAGAAAAAAACGTACAAATCATATCAAAAGGCCATTAACATTCTCAATACTCACTGGAGAAAGTAGCAGCATCTTCCTTCAACAATCTCAGCTCGTTCCTCAGCTTCAGCATCGTCTCCGTGACGATGATCTTCTCCGTCTCGTACTTAGACTTGAGGTTAGCCAGAGCGACCTCTGCCGTGTTCTTGTTGGACTTCAGCACGGTACGTAAGGTCGCGATCTGTTCGCGCTTCGTCGATAGCAGGGATTTTAGCTTGATCACCTGTTCTTGGAGCTCTACTACCTCCGCACCTCGTTCTTCGGAGTCCATTACTGTAGGTTTATAAAAAAAGTTTAGAAAAAGAGGGTGGTTTTGAGTTAATCTAAACATGAATGATGGATGACTAGAAAATAATCATATGAACGCCAGGAAAAAATCTACCGTAATTCTAATGAAACTATAGACAAACGTGACAAAATTAATATGTAGGTATGAATAGGTGTTTTTTTTTATTACTTAGGCTGTATAGTCAGCCCAGTTCTTTACACATAACTTATAAGTGAATGCATAAATAAATTACTCCAAAATTAAATGTTCTATCAGACAGGCCAAGAGCCTTTATTAACTTTATTTTTCCAAAGAAATACTGGGTGCTGGCGAGGTTCTACAATATTTTGGGGGCAAAACCGCAATATCAGACAAATAAAAGTCCAGCTACAAAAATAAATTTATTCTGTCTGTTATGCAGCCAGGGGTCATTAGTTAACTACCAGCATATAAAGCTCACTAAACCTTTCGAACCACCTTGTGCCTGTATCCATCATATGATGTACTGCAGCATCATGACACACGATACCAGGCTGGTTCTCAGAGACGTCTTAATACCCGCCGATAACGTCGCATCGCTTCTATGATATGGTATGTTCTTGCAGTACACACTCCCGCCATTCAACACACTACTTCTCCAGACAGCATGAAAGTTCACTGTATTGCCTATGGTGTTATTTTTAGGTATCATGTTCCCAGGGTTATGAAAAGGAAGGGAATTCGGGAATGGTATCATCGGATTCTTGTTTTGAAAATTAGTGTTATTAATATTCCATTTATCTAAAGATGTATTCGTATTGGTGTTGTCGGCTTGCGAGAGTTTAGACATATTTTCAAAGAAGTTAGTGATTTCTTTAACACTTCTCGGTGGAGATGTGTCCTTTCTGTTAGGTTCTATTTCTAAGGATTGTAGGTGCAATATCAAGTTCTGCAGTTTTCGCTTTGTGTCTGCTATTTTTAGCTTGCAATTGTTTTGATCTTTTTGTTTCTTTATAGGACTGTAGTAGAGGTTCCGGGACTTGGTATAGCAGTCGGATTGGATACCTAGGTAGGATGGGAAAGGTTATTTGGGTCTGGTTTTTGTAAAAATTTAAAGAAATAGAATTCGTTATTTAAGTAAAAGCGAAGGACAAAGATAAAGGAAATGTGAAATGCAGCTTCTTAAAAATATTTGGTCTAATTATGGATCCTATAGTGAAGCCCTTATTAACTTTTCGGCTGTCTGTTGTCAACTTATCAATGAATAAGTTTGAAAGGTCTGAAAAATCTGGGCTTGATTTTCAGGACAGATCAATTTGGCAGTAATAGTGCAGTTGCAAATGGTTCCCTTCACTTGATTCTTTGCATTTTAGCAATGAATTTGACGATGTGATCGATCTTCCATGATAGGTGTAAAGGTGTAATATAGTAAGGTCATACCCGGCTGGTGCCTGTTCCTGGAGTCGAGCGCGGTGTCGAGCGCGCGGCGCAGGTGCGTGAGCTGGTCCAGCAGCGTGTCGGCGGAGCGCGCCACGCCCCCCGCCGCGCGCAGCCCCTCCAGCGACCCCGCCGCCAGCGCCAGCGCCTCCGCCTCCGCGCCGCGCCCCTCCGCGCCCGACACTGCCGCCCACATACAATACATTAATGATCACTCTTATTAACACAAGGTGTAAACAGACCCTTCACGAAGCCGTCAACCAAACATTCTGCACATCAAACGAAGTAAACCACACGCAAGATTTTTTTCTGGGAAACGACGTTTTTTTGGGGTCAACAATCACATTTTAAGGTAAAACTCAATGTAACACGCTCAAAACATTGTGCTAATGGATGCATTGAACAGTAAACGGGTCATGGAAGTATTTAAAGTAAAATTATAACAGTATTTAAAAATAAATATAAAAATTTGGAATCTTAACCCCCCATATCTCCGTAACTGAAAGGTATGGTCTAAGACAAAAACAATATTGCAATGACGAAGAGAACAAGTGCCGTTAAGGGTCTATTTACACCATTTCTAGACACGTTACATGCCTAATAAATTACACTTAAATTCAGGTAACTGAGCGTTTGAGCCCATCGGAAAGATTTTTATATCAGAGAGAAAAACATGTCATTCTTCTCGTTTCTGTTCGGACGACTAAACGGGAAACCATCTTGATTCTGGACATAGTATCTTATTTTCATTAAATGTCACGTGCGTGACATCTGGGAAAACTCATTCCAATCTATGCTCACAGAATTACTCACCCTCTGCTTGGACATTTTAAGATCCATAATCGCTTACCATCGTTCTGTCCGGCGTGCTCCAGCAGCACTCTCTCGGCCTGCGTGCCGTTGACGGCGCACACGTGGTGGTAGATCTGCGCGAGCATCTCCGCCGCGGACAACAGCGCGGGGCCTGCCGTCGATAGTGCACGACCCGCTCCTACGGAACAAAACATTTTGTTTTAGTAACTTGCACATTACAGGTTAATCGATAGATAGAAAATATTCTAATATTCTGTTAAAAATTATGTACTCCATCAAATGCTACTCTATTAGTGCTATTCTTTGCTTTTAATGTTAAAAATGGTGTATTAACAATTAATTAATTGTTGAATTGAGCCTACTTTTCAAAAATGTACAAGAATGATGACATTTCATCATATTTTTTTCATTTCTAAATCCTTTTTTTTCCTCTTACAATGTTACTTCACTAGAATGTTACTCCTAAAAGTATTTATTCTATGTAATAAAAACCTAGTTTCCTACCTCCAGCCAGTGTCCTCAACAGATCAGCATCGGCCTGCAGCGCGGCACAGCGCACCTCGGCCTCGGCCACGCGGTCCGCCAGCTGCGCCAGCGCGGCGCGCTGCAGCGCCTGCGCCGACCCGTCCGCCGGGCCCGCGCCGGACGACAGCTCGGACAGCAGCGCGGCCAGGCCGGACAGCTCCCCGCCGGACACCCGCCACCAGGTCAGCCATTTAGCTGCGCGGGCTGATACGCCACCTGATTCTACCTTTTCGTCGTCCTGTAAAAATTTTGAAGAAAATTGTGCAAAAAAGTTTTGTAGGGCTGGAAATAGTGTAACAAGGCGCGCCCACATCGACTGTTGTCGAGTTACCCATTCGAGGTGGCCGTGCAAGGCGGTTCGGTCGGTCTAGACCCAGTATAGTGATATTTTGTTACGAAATAAATTACTTATGATTTAATAGGGTCAGGGCAACAGGTACAGCTTTTCATAGTGTAGCGTACATAACCAATGAGCCATCCAAATAAATACTGGTGAGTATTTTGGTTCGCGACTGCGTAACACATTTTCCAGCTCAAGTTATTTGCATAGATTTTTGGCCTTTATTTTCACCCATGTTTACTGACCCAGATTTCGTTTCCTACTTTCACATTTCTGCGTGAAATTTTTAAGTTCATAATACAGTGCTACTGACCAGAGGCGCGCAGTCGGAATGCAGGGCGTGTAGTGCAGTGACTCTGGAAGCTGCGCGCGTAAGACCAGCGCGCAGTAGAGCGGCCGCCGCGCTCTCGCTCTCTGCCGTCACCTGGGCGCTGCGCATCGATGCTTGTAGTTGACTCTGTAAAAGACGACGAGTATATTAAAACCATATAATATGAGGTTATCAGTTTATAAATAATTTGTCCCATAGCATAATCCGCCTACAAGAATGCCACGGTTAGGACACAAGTCGCTTTTCTATGAGAGAGTGAGATATAAAAAGAATTCACAACGCAAGTCCAGTGCGGGTTGCCTGTAAATAACTTGTCCCTTAATGGCAAAATTGTAACAAATGCGACGGTGAAACAAATACCAAAACAAAAATAAAGCTCTGACTAAAGCCGAGTTTACGTGAAAATACTTATACTATAATAGGTAATTAAAACGGGACAGTTATTGAACAGTTCACGGTCTACAATTTTATTTTAATTAACATGCCATGGATAAAGCTTTGGCCATAGCTAAAACCAATTTAAAAGTCTGTCATCCAGACACTGCCAAGCGAGCATTGCATAAAAGATGACACAATTTTGACTCATAACCCCCGAAAGCTAAATTGCGGTACATGACATCCAGTCTGCAGTTACCTCTAGTTATCTAATTAATATCAATTCTCAAATCTCATGAAACATTCCAGGTAATCACGCTGAAGTTCACGAATGAGGTCAGTTTCGTTAAGCGAGACTTAAATATGCATACAGAGTGGGGTGGAGTTAGCTTGAATATTAGATGAGCGAAACAACTGGTTAGTTTGACTTGTTCTGAAGCCGAAAATGTTGCTAGGATTTTAACTGTATAATAATGAAATAAGACTGGTTTTAGTCCAGTATTGGACTAAGTTAAATTGGACTAACTAAAATTCTTAAAATGGTCACAGACACTGTTAACATGTTAAATTATCAGTTTGTGACCATTTTAAGAATTTTAATGTGATTCATATTATTAATGTTCTGCTAAAGTGGCCATTTTAGGCCTCCTGGTCTGGTTGATATGAATAATTTTTTATTTCGAACAAGGAGGTCCACACATACATAACATCGCGCCTGTAATCCCCGAAGGGTTAGGCAGAGGTGTACCTAATAGTACACCCTCATTTCGCCAGTTATGTTTAAGTCCCATGTAATAGGGGGCGAGCCTATTGCCATAAACCGGGCACAAATCTAGACTCCGTGGCTGCTACTGAGAAATTCATGATGGAAAAACCCAATAACACTTTGCCCGACCCGGGAATCGAACCGAGGTCCTCAAACTCAACATTCGCGCTTGCAACCACTAGACCGACGGTCCATATGGGTTATAATTAAGATCCACATTATTATGAACGATGTTAATCTCTGGTCATGCATAATGTCTACTAAGTTTTTAATTATTACTAGCTTATGCCCGCGGCTTTGCCCTTCGTTCGTTTGAGTTCGGTTATTTTCCCACGAGATCGTACTACAGGTATAAAAATTATCCTAGTATTAATCCAGGTTATAAACTATCTGTGTACCAAATTTCATCCAAATCCGTTCAGTTGTTTTTTGCGTGAAAGAGTAACAAACATCCATACATACAAACTTTCGCGTTTATAATATTAGTAAGGATACAATTTTTTTTTTTTTGTAGTTAAAACTTTCAGCAAGGGGACTTGCTGTCGGCTGACGACGTCAATTAGTCGATACCCAAAATAAATTCGGGAGCAAAACCATAAAGTAACAATTCTGACGAGACACTTCTAAGTTACTCTCGAAGTTTAGTCTCTCCTAGTTTGCGGAAACAGTCGGTTTATAATTACACCTTAAACACGTTAAAATATAAGTGGTCTTACCACTTACATTTTGATGTCGTATCCATTTCACAGGAGAATATGTCACAAGAAAGGTTATCATTTAAAAATCATCACTAAAGATAACAAAAAAAACTCACATTTTCATTATGTGCCTGTTCAAGTTGCTTCTCAAGTCGTGATATTTCGTGCAGGTGTACTTCGGAGAACAAGTCAGCGTGGTGGTCGCCCATCGCGTTGGCGAGCTCGGCTGATGATGAGCCGCCGGGCTCACCCTCGTCTTCTGTGCCGTCTTCTGGCATACCTGATAGAAGGAACATGAGTTATGGTCAATTTAGGAATGAACATTTGTGATCGGATCTCGCTTCATCAAGGTGACAGAAAAAGCTTAGCCTAGTTATCAGAATAAATAAATCAAATCACACATTCTGAACTATTATCTCGAACTTCGAAGTGGTTACGGTATTCAGTTACTGTTAATATGCAAGTAATCTCCAAAGGCGCAAAATCATTGATGTCTTTTTGAACTTCCAATTTACCTTTTCGATTTTTGCTGGCCATCGAGTTTGTTTTTATATGTTTCCAAATTAATAAACTACTGAAGCAGTTTTTATATTTAAGTAAGGTGGTACTTTAATGCTGGCCAAGAGAGGGTAGTTTTAAAACTTTATAAAATGGAACTGTCATTAAAATAGCATACATGTTCCAAATTCAAAATCGACTTTTAAAGAATTCATCCTCAACCGTGGAAGACGTGACGACGTGACTTTAAAAAATATTTCTTCTGTCTTTTTTATATTCTAAATTGAATCGCTTGAAGATATTGTTTAAAAATTAATATTAATATGTTACGTATGCTTGGTAGCAAAATGTAGTAATTCGACGTATCGTCTATCATGCGAAAACACTGACGTAAATCTACGAGACTTTGGACAAATAATAAAGCAAGTATCGTATTACTCCAAGATCATGACGTTTTCTGCCAGACAACCGTAGGGTGGACAAAAATTGTGTGCTGTGACTGAACTTACCTCGTATACTATACGCCAAGTTAGTGATATTGTATGCGGCTTCCCTGCTAAGGTGAGCATCAAGCTCCTTCTTAGCGGCGAACTTAGCTTCTCTTTCAGCTTGCAGCGCTTCGAGCGCTTCAGCCAGCTGTCGTTCAGCGATGCGGCGCAGCGCTGCGGTCTCTTCAGCCATGGCGCGCGCATTCTCAGCTTCTTCGCGTAGTTGTCTGACTTCATGTTTTAGACCTTCGAATTCGACCTGTGAGTAGAAGTAGGATGTAAAAATACAGGTAGCCTTCTATTCTTCAAATTATTCATTGGGCTGGTGGTTTGATAGCAGTCTTGCCGCTATCCTGAGAGTACAAATACATTTTAACATCAGAACGATATATTGCATCTTGAACTTGCCTATAATTAAGCCTATGCAGTAAGCTCAGCTCTTAAAGTAAAAGTCAGCTAAGGTAACTAACTCCTGAATCGAACCCAGACCACAAGTCTCCATATCGTTACAAAGTAGTACTTACGATACAAAGCAATACGAATTCACGGCTCCAATAAGCAGTACTGCAGCCTTAACTACTGCATTCTCAAACAGTTCGGAAAATTCAATAGTCAAGTTCAGGTCGATTTGCATGAAGATATATGAGCCAATCAATTAGGCGGCAGGTTTCACGACTAGCGATGGGCACGGCTCCAAAGTTGCGCGTGAAATACCAATATCGCACTAAACAGTATCTATGGGCAATTGGGACGTGAATAGTTTGTAGAGGGTGAATATTTTCTCGAATTTGTGATGGAGAGAACTGCCTATGGATGTTAGGCTTAAGCTACCAATCTATTTTATTCTGTACAACAAGTACAGACTGTTCACAATGTTGTATTTCCTCAATTTTTCTTTTTGTGCTAAATATTATCTGTAATGAGCCACGTTTAGTGCAAACAAAAGTCTTTTTTTCTTTATTTACTGCCAAAAAATCTCGTCTTACGACAGCTATTTCGTCTGTACTAAGTAGAAACTTGCACACCGTCTTTGCGCTGTTTTCCTGCAAAATAATTCAATAATAAATGGGTAACAAACCTGTGACGATCTAAGCGCGGACACTTGCTTTTGCAGCGATATATTCTCGTCTTCCAAGTCCCCTATGTCCACCAGCAGCCTCTGTTCTCTCTGGCGGGCCTCCCGGAGCTCCGCCCTTAGGGCTACGCGCTCCGACTCGCGGGACTGCTTGTCGTGGCCGAGCTCTGAGCTTTCGGCTAGCAAGCGATCCCTTTCGCTTACCACGCGGTCTAGTTCGTGACGTAACTGTGGAAAAAAAATATCATAAAAATCAAGCCTTTGTCAAAGTCCATAAAAGGGGACGAGTGTGTTTGCTAATTAAAAATTCCGACGCGCCGGGCTGCTGAAAACCGACCGATCAAAAGCCCCACGCTCAGTCAGTAGTTGCACTTGAAGACCAGTGCGACACTTAAATTACATTTTTTTTTTACAAAAATATTTCAAGATAAGTCTTGTAAACCTGCCAGCATTAAATACAATATGTACTATAAAGAATATAAAAACATTATCAAGCAAATCAAGCTTGTATACAATTTGAACAGTATAAAGGTGTTCGAAACGCGATAAAACACTATTGATGAAAACGGAACGAGTATACGATTTATCGTCACGGAGTTTTCATTTAAGGCGTGAAAAACCACGAGGTTTGAATACACGCGATGTTCAATTGTTTAGTAGTTTTAGGCTGAGTTTCCAGCACAGGATGTGCGAACATACAAATCGGATAGCTACCTTAGCTCAAAGCTGAGAAAAAGTATCGATATTCGAGTTTAGTGTCACACACATCCCTCGCTACAGCTGCTCGCAAAAACGTAACCTTAAGGCCCGGACTCTACCAAAGCAGAGATGTGCGGAGCGTTGCGGAGAATTGCAAGCTTAAACTAATCACAAGAGGGACGAGAGCCGCTACGTACATTTGAGCCAATGTGATTGAACGATTCCCGCACGTCTCCTCTCCGATCCGATTCCGCTTTGGTGGAGACCGGGTATGAGACACCTGGTGGCCTAACATGACGCCTTAAAGCAGGTATCATTATGTGCATAACCTTTTCCCAACTATGTTGGGAATTATTATTGTCTAATCCTAAGAAGACTGAGATACAAGGTCAAAACAAATTAGTTAGCGAAACTTCACATGTAATGCGTTCCATGTCGGCACCCTTGTCTGTGTTTCAGTTAGTAAGAGTCGTCACATGTCTGACAACCAGAATTACCAAGGTGTTTCTTCATACCCAGTAAATGAGCTGTGGACCTGTAGAGGTCAGATAGGCTCCTTCCATGTTAAATTCTGGTATTCAGCTTCATACGGTTAGACTAAAAGCAAACTCCAATAAGGAAAAAGCTAGGCAGATGATGCTGACCCATACCCGTGTTTCTACAGAAAACTTAATTTGCCCTGGTGTAACTCGGAAGAAGAGAGGCAATAAAAACATCAACAAAGCCGTACGTAGTATCATTTTACGACTATATTCCCTCCCATTAAGTCTACATTGTATGTAACGGCCTGTGGGGGTTAGGGCCGCTAACGTTGATTTACGGCTTGATATCATAAAGCGACGGTGAAACGCCGACGATCATTACTTTTTATTTGTAATTACTTCCACTCTTTTTGAGTGTAATTAATGGACTGCTATCTACCACACCCATCACGGTCTCCATTCCTTTACATAGAATGTGGAAGGGTTAATTGTGACAATACACAAATAAATCAACCTTTCTAGTTCGACGTTTGATACGTAGGGTTTTAAGTGAAGGACGTTTCAGCGGTGTAGCCTTGGTTACTTTCCTATTTTGAATCATTACATCAAAAATCTGAAACTCGTCGGGGTCACGTTATCGGGATAGAGTCATAAAGTTGAGCTATCAATGGGTCGAGTTCTCTCGGGATCCAGCTGTCGTGATATTTCACATCCACCACGTAGTACATACTCCTATTAGAGAACATGCAACGCAGTTGCAGTATAAAGATCTGTGGTACAAGTTCTACAGGTGCTTATAAATAGTAACCGATTAAACTTGAGAGCTTTGAAACTGTGTAATATCAGGGGATATTATGTGAAGACAACCGCAGGCACTGTTAAAATACATTGTCCTAATAGTTATTTACACACAATACAATTTACTAGTACAAGTAGTGGGCTGTAAGCACTCTAGTGATGAGCCCCGCCCATTTCGCAAATGGCCACCGTCAGGGAGCGGCCGATCGTCAACGTAACACGGTCAGGCCTCACTTAGGTCAATAAGCTAACAGAAAACTATACCTAGGTATCGTAATGTAATGTAAATAAAGGGTGCTGTGGGCAATTACCTATAAACTAGCTTTAATTACAGGTTGGGTTTTTGACCATAGACGAAGAAGATGATAGCCAAAGAAGTAGTTGTATCTAATGATGAGATTGGAGAAACAGTTTGGTTCAGACTAGTTTCTAGAATTGAACAGTGTCTCTTTTCTCTAGTGGTGGAATCACGAAGAATTTTTTCAATGTTTACATTAAATTGACATTGTGTCCTTCCTCATTTTATCGAGGAGGTCGTAAAAGTGAAGTAGGATTACAAGCAGTAAAATAACACAACGTTAAAAGGTATCGCATCTCACCCTTACTTAGCATTTTACGATCAGGAATTACTCTTTTGTAGAATTGTATCTTTCAAGGTCGCTTGTAGTCAGGTCAGTTATAATTCATGAAGAAAGGCAATCGATAATACACGACGCAGTTCCAACCCCATCGATTTTCATAGAAACCGACTTCATTCGAGCCAGGTGTGACTCATAATACGTACGACATAAGTATGTCATTGCCATTCTTAATAAGCCTGTCGCACAGCCGTTTCGTATTAAGCAGTTTCCGTCATCCGTCTAGATGACATTCCCCACATGGCAGACACGCTGTATAAACTTCAATTGCATTGGAGTTAAAGTAAATATCTCGATGAAGATAATTTTGTTGTTTAAAACCCGTAAGAATTTGCAAATCATGGCTTTTATAGATGGTATAATATAGATATACTGACGACAGTAAAACGAGAATCTACAAATCTGATGATCTGGGATGTGTACATATGGCGAAGAATGACGAAGAAAGCAGATTTCACAAGAAATAGGAGAAGAGAAGACAAAATCTGATATAACAGCTTGCTAAAAATTTTGTCGTAAACCATAACTCTGGCGTTAGTTTGCAACACGCAGCAAATAGGATGTCAAAAACGAAATGAACTTGTCATTGCCAATGGCAATAAAATTATCACACGTCCTGTTCGTTCAAAGCCAATCAAATCCAGTATAAAGCCCAATCATATAGAACACAATAAGACTAGGTTTTTACCAAAGCGGAGACGAGACGAGCGGAGACGTGCAATACTCGACCAATCACTGCAGCGACAAGAGACGCGAAGTGGATTTCAAACAATGTGATAGGTCGATAGTTGCACGTCTCCGTTACGGTGTAAACCGGGCCTAAGTGCACCGGCACACAGCCAGTGTCGACACCGGACGATATAATGCGTTCTGACTGGTCTGCCTCTGAGTCAGGCATTGTAAACAAATCTGTTACAAGTGATAAGAGAATCGACCTACGGGCTTGCGAGCACCGGCACTTACTCATACTTCGTGACTCCGGCTATACGTGATTAATTAACGAAGTTGGAGGGCTTTATGGTGAAATTAACACGTTAAATTTAATTAATTATGTCATTAATTTCTAGAGGTAAAGTGATACTTGACGAACTAGACGCTTTCATTAGTAATTATAGTCCAGAAAATAAAACATAAATAAAAGCCTCGAGAAATGGAAGGAGTGAAGAGAGACTTTTGCCAGCAGTTGGGCAGTAATCGACAGTATAGACTGATATAATAGTTCAGTGATGGTAAAATAATCTTCGTGAGTGCTCCTAGCCCATGTTGGAGAATAAGGCGGTTAAGTTCGAATTACTTTCATAGTTAGATGGACAAACAAGATATTCAATTTCTAAGCCACAATAGAGAGAATAGAATTCCTTACAAATATCAAACCGAATAATAGTGTTCAGAACAATTCCCTATCGAGACATTATCTCACAAATAGTCGCGACATAAAAGGACCCTATTGAATGAATTCATAAATTATGCATGTGCGAGACATAAAGTTCGGGCCGGGACAACTTTATGTCGATAAACCCGTAAATGGAGATTAAATCTAGCCGTAGTTGTTCTGTTGGCGAGCTGCCAGCAACTAAACAAGTGTCAACAGTATTCCATTATTACTGTAAACACTCCTTGACGTGAAACACGAGTAAGTATGTCTCCCAACCTCCCCTTTGGGAAACCCAGTTGAATAAACACGAAATAATAACACATTAATACCTCGCCTCCTTCATTCATTTTTTAGAGTCGCCAAAAATCTGCGTGCACTACACTAAAACATATTTACACACATTCACTTGGCACACGCACTAAATATTCGGCATAATTTAAAAGACACTAATGCACAGAACTCGTGTGCATTGCTAAAAATCTACACACCATTGAGTAATGCGTGAATACGTGAATCAAGGCCGGGCAAATAAAAATGTATTTCTGGATCAGTGTTATGGATTCCCGACGGTTGCGCTTACGCCATTCGGAGGATTACATCACGGACGAGAGGTCTATTTGGTTCGCGGGTATATTAGCTGCTGCAACGCCGATTACATGTGATTAACCACGGTTAGCAGTATTTTCTGCGTTGGAAATAATATAGAGGAGTACTTCAGGACAACAAGTAGTTGTAGTGTGTTGTAGGGGCGTCTCGCGCGCACTGTTCCGAGGGTCCGCGCATGATTCACGCCAATTGCTCCCATTTCATTAAACCGAGCGTAGGCATGCTGTCAGATGTGTCTCGGGAAAATTGTTAAATAAGATAATGAGAAGCTCGTCATAACTTAAAATTAAACTGTTTTACGTCAGCGGAAGACATCGCCATGTGCAGTCAGTGAGTGTGCAGTTTGCCACCGGCTATGATTTCACAACGGTACTTCAAAATTATTTCAGATTTCGCTTATCAGTTGTAGCAATTACTCATTCTATCGGTAGTAATAGGTATTAATTTGCACAGTGTAGGAAGGTATCTAAACATATCTGATAAACCGTCATAGCGTTTAGCAAAACCAGTATAAGAAGGCCTGTTCTTCTATTGAAACTGTGTACTACGCTAGGATCGCTGAAAGGTCAAAATGTTTCCTCAGACGTGCAGTCGACTGTATTAATTACGTACAGATCTGAAGATAATCTACAAAAAAATCTACTTCCTAAAATCCGTTTTAGTTAAATATTTTTTTAAAAGCTTAAATCTTTAAAAACCCTATCAGTCTTTGAGTCTTACTCACCTTCGATTAGACGCAGTTAATAAGTTTGCGGAACAAAAACCGATAACGCAAATAATCGACTGTGATTCAGAATTCATGATTACTGCAGCTAGAACAGCTTCTCTTTGAATGAATGATATTTTTTGCCGCGAAAGTTATTTTACAATTAAATAGAAGAACATGTTATATGTCTTGAGGATTTATAGAAAATAATAATGGGTTCTAAAACATTTTTACCTGAAGTCCATCTTTCCTTTTTCATTTTTAGCTGAAAATATGGCGGCAAAATAATACTAGGCATCGCGAAATGCTACGTGATTTTGTTTTGTTGTACAATTTTCAACCAAATGCCACTTAAGTTGAGTTTCAATTTCTATAACACACATATTATTGTTACTGCCAATGGGATGCTAAAAATAAATATCCTACAATAAAAAAGTAAATAATACCTGTTTGGATTCACTCTCCAGCTCCAAGATCTGAAGGGTGAGGGAGCTCTCCATAGCAGCGGACTCGTTGAGGAGAGCATTTTCTTGCTCTATTCCACTCCGGGTCGTTACCTTCTGAGTTGTGTCTAGTTTCATGAGAGCCTGGTGACAAGAAAAAGTAAATGTTAAGATACTGAAGTGACTAGTTTTTTATTTCTTAAAACTTTGTGCACATAATTTAGAAAATCACTGTACAAAGACGAACTTAATGCCTTAGGCATTTGGGTAGTTTTTTTCTAGGGTCTTATAAACGTTTGCCTTAAGTATCAATAGGCTTCTATGGGAACTTCTTTATGCATCTAAATAAATAACGGGGCTCAAAACGTGGCAGCTATTAAATTTTAAGTAAATAAACAGCGGCCCTAGAACAAGCGCGCGGTGGAAATACATCGATTTTTTAATCCCATATTGCTGCATTTTAGTTCAATTGTTTGCAACAAGCACAAACAGTAACAATCATAGATTTGAATGCATTCTTAAAATTATGAAATCGTATGTTAAACGATGAATTTTAAAATCGACGTATTTACGTTACGTGAACACCGCGCCTTCGTGCCAGGGCCTCAGATACCTGCTTGATGTTAATGTCAAAGTTTTTAGTTTATTTTTTAGATAAAAATATTCTTAAGTAAAATCTTTTTAATTTCTTATTGAGAAACAAATTTCTTTATTAAAGTACACTTTACATAAACTATATGTAGTTTTGCAGAATTTCATTTGGATCTATTCAACTCATTCGAAAAAAGCACTCTAACTTTCACAAATTGTATATTTTATAAGAAAGTAAGATAATAAGTAAGTAACTAAGATAATAACTGACCACCTCACTAAGTTGATAATACTGTTTCGCATGGGGACTTGTAAGTTCAGTAACATAACATTAGATTGTAATCTTTGTTTCAAATAACATTGAATAACTACAATCAATTATGTTTGTTCTCTAAACTTTTCCACATTTTATTTGCCGTAGTAAAGTGATTTTAATCTTGTTGTGAAATGCAACCGGATGTAAAAACATCAGCCTATGATGATGTCTAGCCCCCGTGTCTATGAAAATATTAGTATAGACAAGAGTGTTTACTTGAGTAAATATCATTTTTTAAGCTAAGATTTTTTTAATTTTTAAAAAGTTAGAACTGTAAAAAGTTACAATTCATAGCTTTGCTTTCTTTGACGGTTCTTACTTCTTTTAAATTCTCGTCTATTGCATAAAAAATTTTGCAGTTATTGCTTAAGCTAAAGTAATTACTTTAACTTGACTATAGATATGGGTGTTAGAGTCATTGACAAATTTTAAATATTATATCCTAGGTAAGATCTCTAATTTTTCAACATATTGAGGCAAAAAAAAAACTTATTTAGAGAAATTTATTTTATTACAAATTCATATAGTCGGGATGAATAAGCTCATTAGTAAATACAATATGATTGTTCATTATTACATTTTTATATTGTATATTGTCATTTTCCTAATTAGAATATCTAATGTACTAAAAGATTTTGTGGCTATAGAAATTACATGCGCATACAACAAGTTAATAAATAGGTGACTAATTATAAAATACACAATAAGTTTATAATGGTTTTTTAACAATTTTCCTGAAAGCAAAGCAATGTCAATTATGTTAGTCCAACATGAAATAAATTTGGTATGCACTGATAAGCAACTCTGCTTTTTATTGCAGTACTCACTGCACAAGCTTATTTATGAACGAAAGAAATATTTAACTATGATTCAGGAAAAATATATGTGTAATTGGTGAAAGTATATTCTTTAAGAAAAGTTTTAAGTGTATTGCTTCATTTTATTGTATAGCTGTTAGAGACAACTTTTACAATGAAATAACTTTATATTATTAATATTCTTAAAGTATTCAATGTGATAGTAACTTATTAAATAATTGGTAATTCTATCAATAAAGTTTTAGAATTGTATGTAATGTCCTCCTAAAGTGATACAATGACATAAAAATAACTTCCTTGTTCAGAAAAACTATCCTAAACTTTGGCAACAAAGTTTTTGTCTAACTTTTCTGTATGATTAAAAAGAAAGTAGCAGTAACTAATCTGATATTAACGTAGCAATTACACTTATACAATGTATGCTGAATCTAAAGAGAAGATGTAACAAAATAACTGTTACAGGGTATCTAGGTTATACTCATAATTTTCACTTGCAAGTTTTGAAAGTAGTGCATAATTTATGAATTGTATAAAGCCGGATTAAAATGTCCGTTTCGGCACGTTTTAATGTACCCATTAATGCATGAAGAGTGAAATGAGCAGAATGTAGGCCACTAACCTCTTGTGTGATTTCCAGGTCGTGTTTGGTGTTCTCGTAGAGGCTCTCGAGCTCGTCGCATCTTTGCTGCAGGGAGCTCTTCTCCTCCAGCAGCACCAGGCCCAGCTGAGCCGACTGGATCTTCTCGCTGCTGGCTTGATCGAGCTCGCGGCCAAGCCTCTCGATCTCAGCCTTCAGCTCCGCGATCGATAAATCGCTTTGAGCCGCGGCTGCCATCGTGTGACAGTTAGACGGCTAGATATTCAATCTTCATAAACAAAGTAAATAATCTCAGAAAAACAACTATATAAAACGTGTAAAATCAATTGTTTCTACATTCTCTCAAAGGTAAAACGTCTTGACAGCTCATTTCAGTGTTGTCAACGCTAGTGTTTGACAGTTTGACTCTGACACCGAATGTCACGTAAATAAACTACCACAGAAAACATTTTTTTTACTTTGTTAATAATTAATTTTTAAATCTAGTTGACGAATTTCTATGAATTATTTTTCTCAATAAATAGCACTGCTAGACATTATTTTCCTTTTGTAACGTACGTTACGTTAACGTAAAATTATTTGAACTAAAGTCCCGAGTTCAAATTCAAATTTTTACTATTGGCAACAATATAAAACAGACTAAAAAAAATAAAAGCATATTGGAGTAAACGCATTGAATCTAATGCCAGAAAAAAAAATCTTCAGAAAAAGAGAATCACTCTTTCAACTTGCTACAAAAAGACATCAATGCATAACTCCAGTCTTTTATTGAGTGGTTATTACCTAACTGTTTTTGTTATGTACCGACTGTAGCGGAAAGAGTCAACAGCCTATTTACCTTGAACCGTAATCGTGACTTGATAGAAATATGCTATAGTATATAATAAAATACGCTATTTCGGTTTGATTTCGTTTTCGGGCCAAAGAATGGCTGGTCGATAATGTCTCATAGCATTTAATCAATTGGCCTAGCGTAGGCAACTGCTGGACATGGGTCAAATTGCGCTGCAACGTCTAGTTGTCCTGGTCCTAGAATTCCGCATCCAGTCTGCCCATAGTCCTTTTATTTTCTGACCATCAATTCATCTGCTTGTAGGTATCCCCTATGCCTACGGCAAACTTTTATTTTTACTGATCACACTGCCTCTGGTAAGTCTTGCTACTAAAAGTTCAATTTTGCAATTGGTTTTATAGGAAAAAATGAGACAAAAATTAGAAAGTGTTATTTACTTTTTATTTTTTAAACACCAAATTGACAATAATTACAAATTCTGTTATCAAAATTACAACGACAAACATCCAAATCAAATAAAGCGAGGGGGATGATAAACCGGATTGTTAGAATATAACAAAAACGGAAATTAGCAACGCCCGACTTATGTCAGCGCTAATCCGTGTGATAACACCATAATGATATGAATAATTTTTACAAATAATGAAATTCCAAACGTATTAATTGCATATTAAAATTAATTTGCTATCGTAATTGAAAATTAATATTTGATAATGACAAATGACAAGATAAAACAACACTAAAATAGGGAATTAAACGTAGTTTGAACGCAACAAAGAAGAATATTATAGGCTCATAAGACCTCAGCAAACAACGGAATCGTAAATAAGCATAAAATCTTGATAGTTTAAAAACAGAAAACTGGTGGAGTCTATCATGCACTAAGAATATACATATTATGTAGTTTTAGCTTGACTCTTGGAATCGACTTGTAACACACAGGTGTTCCCACCATGGATTGGCTGGCAACCATAATCCCATAGAATGTAGCTGTCATAAAAACAATGTAACTTTCAATATTTTTGCTACGTTCAAACCCAACACTCATAAATAAGAGAAAAATTATATTTTGCATATTAATTTAGAACCAAAGACATTTGGCTCTCTAAACTATGTTAGCACCGGTATCAATATCAGATGACATGAAAAATTAACGATGATTCCCGAGTAAATTCGCTTACACTCATTTAATAATTGACCTAATTATCATACTAATCTTACTGTAAAAGGAATGATGAAATATTATTGCTATTTTATTCCACAAAGACAATTTTGGAATGATCTATTTTAATTTCGTAGTAAGTCGATATTACTAGATTTATCTTCCAATTGTCACATTACTAACATAATATCTAAGTGAAACACAGGGCGAACGCCTTTTTTGGTTGGTGATAGATTTACCAATAGGCCTTATAAAACTGGGTAAGATTTTTTTATTACAAAAACGTATTAATCGAGATTAAAATCAAGGAGATTGCTGCGAAATATTTCGGTTTGTCCAGTCGGGATATCCCACATTGGAGGTGATTTATAATAAGTTATAAATAAACATTATAGGCGTTAGCAATGTGTTTCTATCTATATACATTATCTAACTAAATAATATCATTTGAAGAAAAAAATAAAACTTAAAATTAAAGATGACTATGAAGATGTTATACTTATAAAATAAAAATTTGTAAATTTTTATTATGGTCACAACAAAATCAAATATTTTGTACTAATCGGTATATTATAATTTATTTTGGGGAATACTATTATGAAAAATTGGCACCGAGATGGCGGGAAACGATTTAAAGCTGAGCGACTACTGTTTGTAGCGCCATTTTGTTTTTCGTATTGGTTGATTTTTGTTACGCGAAGGGCGAATTTCTTTACGGAAACTAAACGCGATCAGCACGTTTAAACTGCGTTCAAGAACTGTCAATGTCATCATTGCTATGAAGTATTGACAGTTATAGGTTTTGAACTCAGATTTTGATTTGATGTGCTGCGTTTGTTTTTGCTGCTCTTGAATTCAGTTTCATTGGTAGAATTCGCTCGAAGCACTATTATTATTGTCAGCATGAACATGCTTAGCAATACTTCATACTAAAGTTATCATATTTTTATTAGCTGCTGATGGATTATTGTCCGATATATTTTATTCAGAACTTTAATATTGGAACTGTACCATAGCTGTTTCGATATAGTGCGAAGGTTGTTATTTATTTCAAATAAAACAATTTATCACAGCAAGATAACGTAGTGTGAAAAGAACCTTAGTTTTACAAAGTCACAGTATACTATTGTGAGCAAAAATTAAAACTGAGATTATAAGTTGAGCAACACAAAAATAAATTAGTCGCATCACTAAAATGAGCAAATTACGTCACAACACTAAACCAATATGTTATTGCTGTTCTCATGGACGATTTGAAAGTGAATTATAGTTTATTAAATATTAAATTAAATAATTATAGATATTAAAAAAATATTAAAAGATTGTTAAAATGTGTTTATTCTACGTCTACTTGTACTGTTAGTAAGAAAATGTTCGATCTTATGTGAGATTGAGGCTTCGAGTGTGACATAGATGGCGTTACTATCGACATGGATGAAATATTGAAACTATCTTTCTGTGAAATTATAGTTGTAGGCAAAGCATAAGTTAATGAAATATACAATTAAAGTGCCGTATGGTTGTTTTGGCGTGTGTCAATACTCAGAGCTAACGCCAGCGGTATTTTTGTTTTCAATAAAATTTCCACTGAAAATTTCGCAAATGTGTTTCTGATAATGTCATACTAGTGCCAAAAGATCCACGTCGAGATGAACTCTTGTTTATATTGCCATGAATCAGGATATAGCCTACAGTGAACACTGAAACTCGAAGCCCAAATCTCATTAAGATCGACTAAGGCTGCCTCACAAAAAATCTAATCTTTGTATTCAAGATTTTTACATTCTAATTTTAATTTCACTACCTGAAATATTGTTAATAGGAAACAAACTCTTATTTAACTACTAGCCTGTATAACTTCCAACAAATAAATTCTGTTTGTTTGGCAGCGATCTAAAGAGTGCCATATGATGGTTTTGAGGCGTCCATAGACAAGAAAACTTCTATGATGTGGTGTTTATGGTTACTTTAACGTGTATGGCGATATTTTACGTTAGTTAAAGACTGTATAATATTAAGAAACTAAATGACGATAAAGAACGTAGATGTTCAGAATTCATGCTAGGATTGAATGAAGATATATTACTTCGAAAGTTGTCTCGCCTTTGGAATCGGGTCTAAAATAATTCTATCTAATATTCACTACATATAACTCGCTACTTATACACCAAACAATTACATAATATTAAACAATAAATTCATACTAATATCGCCCAGGAAGTCTAACCCATAGACATAATAATATCTAATAACACACTATCTGCTTCAATTTTCAAATAAAATATGAGATAATTTAATATTAATTACTAAATTACTACTAATACTTATTTATTTATAAGTACAATTATGTATATTTCAATAGATAATAGTGAAATTAGACTAATTTAGATTCCATGACAGAGAAAATAGGATGGGAAGTGCAAACAAAAGAGGTGCTTTTTGTCAAGGTTACGGAAAGATGACGTTGTCCAATAAAAGTAATGGTATAAAAATATGACCCCGTCCAAAAAAGGACGAGGTATTATCTTGTAATTAAATACTTTATCCTCAACCCGAGACCCCGCGGCCCCAACAACTGATTGATAGATGTAGAAATAAATTATTAAACTTTACATATAGACTAGAAGTATGTATATAATGAATCCGTTTACACAAATAAATATTGAGATGTATACATTAATCAGCACCAAAACGATCATAATATTCATCATATTTTCATAAGGTTGAAAAAGTCACTTACTATAAAGATTCATTTAATTTTACCTAATTATTTACAAAAACACGTCGAGACGAAGTTGAAAAAGAAAAATTTACAAGAAAGTTTCTAGAGTACGAAAGTACGAAATGTATTAAAATTAATAATATTTTAATTCTTAGTTTTAACGACTACTTAACTCTCGACAGACGTCTACGCTAATTCTACTGTTTGTAGAAGAAAATTCAGGTTAAACAGAACTTCTAAGTCGTGATAAAAGTTACTTTCGAGAAGATTCGCCAGCATCAATTTTTTAATAACACACAATATAAAATCTTTCGTTTTCATTGCCGCTCCAAAATACCTTCATTAAAATTGACACTGACATTAGGGTCTTCTCACTTAAACTAAAGTCCTATCATAGTATTTTTACTTGTAGTAAAACATAACATCACGCCTATATATAATCCTCGAAGAGTTAGGCAAAGGTGAACCTAATGGTACACATTTCGCCAGTTATATTTAAGTCCCATGTAATTGGAGGCGAGCATATTGCCATCAATCGGGCACATATCCAGAATCCATGGCTGTCCACTGAGAAATTCCTCATGGAAAAACCCAATAACACTTTGGTCGACCCGGGAATCGAACCCTCATGCTCAGCAATCGCACTTGAGACCATTAGAGCAACGAGGCAGTCACTTGTAGTAAACTAGTATTTAACATAAAGCAACCTTATTGCAACGAGAATCAAATTCACTGTGATTTAGAAAAAAAGAGCAAAATCAGAGGAAAAAATCTATGAACGGACTATCATACCTTACTGATAACCCCAAGTAAAGTTACAGGATCTAATAGGGTCCTACCTTAATCCTAATGCAGTGTGAGCTTAAGGTACAAAATCGCCTGACACGTTAAAAGACATTTCACTTTTTAATTAATATTGAGCTACTATAAGAAAATGTGGTAAGCCCCTTACTGTAACTCAACGCCGTCTTCAAAAAAACAGGCTTCCGAAGAAAAGTTTACATAACTACACAGCCAGTAGAGACATCATCCCGCGCGGGCGCCGGCGGCCGGGGCGGGGACACCGCCACGGGGGGCGCAGACTCCGCCCCCGCCGACTCCTTCCTCCCCGCTTGCTTCGACACCTCAGCCTTCTGCGGGGGTGGAAGCTTAGCTTCTTGCGTCTGTGGCTTTACCTTCGTCTCCTGGCCTAGGGAACTAGTGCTGGCAGTTCTGACCCGGGATTTAGTCATGGAGAGGCGACGCTCTCGAGTGTTGATGATGGAGGTTAGGAAGGGGATCTGGTTGCTGATCGCCATCATGAAGGGCCTGTAGCCGAGACTGAAATTGAAAACGCAATGTGAGAGTTTATGAAAGGGTTTTGTCGCGAAGGGTTAGGCTGACGTGTACCTTAAGGGCTAGCTCGCCGTCCCTCCGTCTTAGGACGACAGGCCGTGTCGACGGCGCGTTCGTGTTCCACGCGCGCCTCAAAGAGATGTCAGCATAGGGAAGGGGCCCGCAAGGGCCGATGCCTGCCGGGTGCTGCGGGTTGTTCGAAAGAGATACCGCGGCCCCGGAACACAAAGGGCGATGAAGGAACATGGGTGGGTTTTAGTCAGTAAAAGTCTGACACTCCCTCCCGCTCAGCCCAGAGCGGGAGAAGTCATTTGATGATTTCCCATCCGAAAAAGAAAAAAAAAAGGCTGACATGTACCTAATAGTACACCCACATTTCGCCAGTAATGTTTAAGTTCCATATAACAGTTGGCTAGTTTATTGCCATCAACCGGGCACAAATCCAGACTCCGTGGCTGCTACTGACAAATTCCTGATGGAAAAACCTAACAACACTGTGCGAATCGGACCCAGGACCTCATGGTCAGCAGCCAACAAATAAGAAATATTATCGATATATGTACCTACAACGAACACAGTACGTACCACTCGGCGTCAGTCCACGCGCATATATCCTGCAGCGTCCTGCGCAGGCGTCGCACGGCGTCCAGACTGACGTCATTGCCTCTCGCCGCGTTCGTAGTCCGTAGCACGGCGAGCGCGTCGCGTAGCACTACTGCTACGATTACTGCCCATTCTACGCAGCTTGCTTCTGTCATTAGTTGTAGGTAGTATCTGAAATTATATCAATTTTGTTTTAGAAGGAACAGAGATGCAATAAAAAGGCTCGAAAATTTTGCATTTCCTTACAGACCAGCATTCTGCTACTCTTTGTTTTGCTGTGCAAGTGCTTTTAGTATAGACAAAAAAGATCGCGCCATTTCATCCACAAGAAAAATGTAAAGATAGCTACAGCTCATTTCTGCGTGTGCCTGTGTATATTTTAGTGACACAAAAACATCACAATAAATATGATGCTTTATCGTGGATTATGGGATATGTCCTGGTCTTACATGACGAGGTGAGCGACTAAGGAAGGGTTTTTGAAAAGTCACCCCCTAATGGGTTGGCATGAAAGTTTTAATGGAAATTCGTCGTTTTGCTGTTGGGAAATCCCGACAGGTGTACGGCTTGTCTCATTCAAAGATTATGCCTCATACCTCAGCTGCACGTGCGAGGTGTGCGATCCTCGCTCTGCCTGGTGATGATGCAGCCTCTCCATGAGCGCGGCGTAGCGTCGTTCTTCCCCCGCCCCCATCGCGTCTCCACCCCACGCGACTCCGCCACCTTCAGCTACACTGCCTTCGCCCGCAGAACTGGGAAATACAATTTCAAGGGTTAAAAAAGGGTCCAGGTGCTTCTTCTTATTTTTATCCTCCTACATGACATATTAAGACCAAAAATATAAACTGTATTTTTGTTTTCATTGTTTCCAGACATAGAAATTTTACGAATAATTAATGGCACCAAAAAAATGGCTGTGTGAGGCAGAATTTTTAAGCATCTCCAGTGGTCTAATAAATAAATATATATATTATATATAAAGATCAGAATGTTATGCAATATAATTTACTAGATGACACGATTTTGTTGAAACAATTGACACTGTTACAAGTAATTAATGGATCCAGCAGTGTTTTAGTGTGCTTACCTGACAGGTCCAGGAGACACAGGAACTGCGCCAGTCATCAAAGGCAGTGCAGCGCGTAACGGTAAGCTCATGTACCCGCTGTCACCGCATAAACTGTCTGACTCTGCCGACGGTGTGTAGGAACCTAAAATATATTTATATTTTTTAATATTATTGACGTTTTACTTAAGCGCTATTAATCTTGGCAGGTGCGATCATAAAATGAGGGAGAGAGACGAAACCACACTTTATTAGTGTCCGTCCGAAGATCGATTTTTGGCCGAAGCCGACGCTGATTAATCGGCTATCGCCACAACAGATTGATGCCCATGGCCATACTTACTGGTAACAGTGCTGCCTTTCTTCTGCAGATACTGCTCCGCATCATTCACCACAGGATACGGCCAGACGAAGTCCTCGTGCAATCTCTCACTCACAACACTGTGCTATCAATCCTGGCCCCTAGATCATTCTATATGCTGAACTAAACTGTACTTACTGGTAACTGTGCTGCCTTTCCTCTGCAGATACTGCTCCGCATCATTCACCACAGGATACGGCCAGGCGAAGTCCTCATGCAGCCTCTTCACACATAAAACTGCGCTATCAACTCTGGCTGCCCGCTCCCTCTCCCCTGCTAGCCACGCGACCAAGTGCAGGTCTAAGGCGGCCGCCATCTTGCCTAGCGCGTATAAACGGGCCGTGGATAGGAGGAGGCGAGCGTGGCGTTGAATCATCATGTCTATGAAGAATTCTTCGGCTGTACCGCCGTAGGAGTCCCTGGGAGAAGGAATTATATTGCAATGAGACTCGACCGTAGACCTTCCCATCTTTTTCCATTTTGTGTGATCAAGGTTTAGAGTATGTCACTCAGGCAATAAATAAAATGTAAATATTCTTAAATTATCTGGTGATGTCCCATTTTTAAGTGTGCCCAAAGTGATGCTTTCTACACTTACGCCGTAGAAGACATAAAAACGCTATTTATGCTGCGAATATCTTGGCCACTTACTAAGTCCAAGTAACAAAAGAAAAAAAGGAAGAATGAGTAAAATGACGAGAAGAAAGTTTTGACAACCAATTTTGATGGCTATAAGAGTGTAAGGCGGCCACAGAAACGATAGATGGACTGTGTGAAAGAAGAAGAAGAATCTTCTAGGTTAAGGCGGCACAAATAAGCGGTAACGTCACGGTTTAGTCCACACCGCTATCCATTGCCCGTCACGTGCGACAAGTATAGCAAATAACCTTTCGCCTTCACACATAAACATTTTTTGTTTCCCATTTCCGCCACCTCGCTACGTACCCCGAAGTATTTTGGTCCTTCGAGCCGGATCGCTCCTCGCGTAATTTCGGTAATTCGGAGTTTCGTCGGACGAGATCTGAACTATCGTAACAGAAAACAGTGTTTGTGGTATATCGTGATGATATGAGTAACATGTGAGTTGTAGAATAGTTTGAGTACTAACAGAATAAAAGATTGTATTTATATAATTTGATGAATATTAATAGTATAATGTCAAGGATTTGAATGCCTCTGCGTGTGAGCTTCTTAATTGTACAATGGATGTCAATGTGGATATCATTATCATTTAGTTTTAGATCATATATTCCAGAAGATTTATGTGTATAACAAATTAACCCTTCCCTGTCCAATATGGCCCACATATAATACATTGCGATTGCTTAACTATTGTGCCTACTTTGCGGACAGTGAACGTGTTAATATTGCACAGGTCGGTAGCTAATGATAATAAAACTAAATCAATTAACGACCAATTTATGTTGATACTGAATTTCCTCAAAATTTCCCTATCTCTACGTACCTATCAGCCCTGGCAGGAACAGACTTCTTCCTCTTGACGGCAGCCGTAGCTCTGGCAGGGGGCGCGTGTGGCGGGGGCGCGGGGGGAGGGGGCGCGTGCGCGGGCGGGGAGGGCTCGCGGGGAGATACTGTTGTACTGAAGCTGCGGCCGCGACCTCCTGCCAACTGGTGAAGGAAAGATACCCTTAAGTTAGTCAGGAGAACGATTATTTAAGCTTGCTTGCACCAAAAATCACTGAATGAAAATATTTAAAACATCACTCAGTCTCTTTAAACTTCAAACTATTTGGCAGAAATAGAACGATGTTTTAAATTAGAGTAATATTTTTTTATTAATTATTAAATTTTATCTGTGATCTGTGGTGTAGGTGGAATTGGAATATTGTAGTTGTTGATGTTGTTGTTGTTTGTTATTGTTGTGTATACGGTGCTAGTAAGCCTTAAAGCATGGGGAAATAGGCGCGACGATAATCAACCTGAGCTATGTTATAAAAAACAAAATAGATGAAGAATTTTCTTCAGTATACATAAATTATTATTCTTCTTCGTCGTTCCCTCACTGCTGAGGATCGCGACCACATATGACACATTTCCAAGTCATGCGGTCTTCTGCAGTGTGAACCGCACGGTGCAGGCTGCTTCCAACAGCCTTCATGATCGCGTCTGACCATCTTGCCGGCGCAGTTTCATAACCTTTCACACAACAATGACTAGGCGAACGCCTTATATGTCCGAAACAGCTGAAGGCACGCTTCAGGCAGATAAATTATACTACTAGCTTTAAAAAAAAACACAGAAAGGCTCAAAATTCAAGCTAACAACAAAATAAATATTTTAACTACAGAATACTTACTACAAATTCAAAGCAGTCTACGAACTAAAAAAATAAATCCATGCATTATTATTACCCGGCTGGTTACCTGCATGCTGCCCAGTATGACAGACAAGTCCTCGGCGTTGGGACTGACTGTCTGCGACTGTACCACTTGTCCGTACTTCGCTTGAACGTTTACCGAGTTCCTCGGCGAGTCGACGTCGTTTGGATCTATATAGATAAGACAATGAAGTTGTTATAACAGTCTTTCTTCTTTATCGTATGGTTAGTGCCTAACCTGGTGTCAGTTTTTATACCGCCCATGGACCTCCGTCTTGGCTTTACATGCCGTCGAGAAATGTCTCTCAGGCATGCTGGTTTCCACTCGATGTTTTCTTCACCGAAGCAAGTGATAATTACTTATACAATTGATTACGATTAAACAAAGCTGCGTGTCTTGGATTCGAACTCGAGTTCTTGACTTGGCAGTCCGACGGTCACACCACTAGGCTGTCACTGCTTGCTGTTATCACAGTAAAAAATATTAATTGCGCAAGATAAAACCTCGCAGTAATAGAAATTCAGCGCATATTCTTCATCGCATCGCTGGCAAGTTAGTATTTTTGATTTTGTTAGCCCAAAACTTCCTTGGTGCCGACGGTGCCAGCGCCGAGGTCACTTTGGCTGCATGTTTTGGGGCCGAGAAGGCAGGCCAAGAGAAGCATAGTTTGCAACACAACTCTACATCTACACCGTTGCATCTCGACGGCGCATATTGACTCCAATTATATTTTTTAAAAATCTTTCATACAGCCGGTTCTAGTAATGCGCAATAATTTTATCCAGTGTTAATGTTACGAGCTACTAAATGATAATTAGCAAGCACAACTGAATGATATGCTGTATTTTAAATTGCGTAGAATGTATTCCACCATTTTTGTTTTTTACCTGACTACGGCCAAGCCAAAAGTAAAAAAAGTAAACTTTTAAACCGTAATCGTATTAAAGAGTATTTAATTGTCATATTTTACCTATAGCTCTCAAGAATCTGACAAGATCCCTGGCGAGATCCCACCTCTCCTGCTGCAACGCCGTATCGAGGAGTTGCGTCGCTAGCTGTCTGCTTACCGCTGAACTTTCCAAGTTCTACCAACAAACGTTTTAGTTTAACATAGAATATTCAGCCAAACGATATTTAGTTTCAATGAATATTCATTTACGTCAATATTTTCCGTGCGCGAAATACACGGTTTGGAGTTGCGGACACCAGCCCGTTATACAATACAATACGTCAGTATTTTTTAACATGTGAATGGTTAATCTATACTTTAAGCGGTCTATAATGTTACTGTAACTGATACAGTTACAGCTTAACAGGCATAGAGTAAGGCTTGAAATAACGTAACATCTTCCTGTTCCCCCAAAGGGTTAGGCAGAAGGGTTATTATAGTACTAAACCGGGCACAAATCCAGACTATTACTGAGAAATTCGTGTAGGGAAAACCTAATATTGAAATGATGACATAACATTATATTCATTGAAGAAATAAATAAGAATTAACAGGTAATAATGTAAAGCTTTTGCCACATAGTGAAGGCATGGTGAACCGAAAGCGAGGCGAACGGTTTAACATTTAGGAAAGCAGTTTCTGGCATCACGAAGGCAACACGTCAACTCTAGAATACACAGTCATGTCACGCCAGTAATTTTCATAAAAGTATGCAAGTAGCTTTCACGAGACGATATTAGGGGTATCCCTAATATCCCAATAACACTTTTTACACGACCCGGTAATGTAACCCAGGGGCCCCACGCTCAGCAGTCGCGCTTGCGACTGCGAGACCAACGGAGCAGTAAAAAATTGGAGGTGGTAGGTTTTGTCAGTGAAAAAAAACTCGCACTAGGTTCACAAAGTAATAATGTCACAATTCAAATGGCATAAAAGAAACTTGCATACATTTGTGCAAGTTACTGGCATGGATATTCCAGACTCCAAACAGAAAAGCGTATGCGGAGCGTAGCACATTCAAAATTCGCTTTCGCCACGCCACATTTTCGGTTCGTTATTATATGTGGCAAAAGCATAAAGCTACTTGTAGGCAAAAGTTTGTACACCCAAACTGTAAGTAAAGGAAGCTACGCACATCATATTCGGGTCGGCATGATTCGGCACATGAGTTTGCCGACAGGTACGAACCGAATGGAGGTCAAATATGTACAGTCACGAGCAATAAAATGTTAACACTTTTCGCGACTTTAAAGCGATTTTCTCGTGAAATAACGGTTTCTACTTTGAGATAAGAGCTATTTCGTAATAGTATGCCTTCCAAAACACTATGTTTGTGATATATAAAAACACTAATTAATACAGTAGGAGAAAATCGCATTTGAATTTTGCTAAGTGTATACATTTCATTGCTCTTGACTGTACCTAGTTTCGTTCGACTTTGCTGTTGAACAAAAACTGCGTAACCGAATATGCCGATTCGAAAAATTGTATATCACCCCGTAAGAAGAAATATTGCTAATCTCAACTAAGTACATGTGGTGGAGTCTACGTTAAAGTAGAAAGTCGCGTAAAGAAGCGGACAGTATTGTTTTAAAGTACCTTCAACAGCTGCAAGAAGAAAACACAATTAATTCAGAATCGTTACGTTGCATGATAATAATACTTTAAAGGTACACTTCCGAAAGTGATGGCAGACAGCAAGCGACAACGCCACTGCTGTACAAAGCGTCATAATTTTCAGATTCGATCGCGATACTCATTTGTCAAACAAAAAATACGTTTACGTCAGTGACGTAACCACTGGTTTGCGGTCTCAGTCGTCACTCGTCTCGATTCGAGTTACTTAGAAACTAGTTGTTTCACTGCGATCTGTTATAGCGATAGCGATCATTATAATTATAATGTTAAATATTCTTTAAAAAATACGTCGTGCTTTCCGTCTGTGATAAATGATTATCCAAATTCAGGCATCTAACATTGTTTAATTAAGATTTTTTGTATGTTTGTACCCATTTTGATTCTAAATAAAGATGTATTATTATTATTATTTTGTTTCTGCAGGTTGCAGCTGCAATCGCTTTCGGAAGAGTACCTTAAAACAGTGCACAAATACCTGTAATATAATTAAGTATGAGGCGGCTGTGTCGAGCATCTTGCGATGTAAACATTCTTGGAACAATTCCTTTGGTTTGCCTGCTGCGGAGAATAAGTACGCCCATAGCGCTATCTCTGTCTTCCTTGCGCACTGGACCACTGTCTGAAAGAGATAGTATAATTGTTTGTTTAGACGTCTTAGTTTCACATATACATAATTATAATATCAATTCTAATCTCATTCATTTTTTTTGGTACATATTATTTTACATTTTAAAAACAAAACCAAATAAAAAAAAAAAAAATATATAAAAAAAAAAGTAGCCCATCGGCTATAGGAACATTATTTATTTAATGATATCGTTTCGAATAAACTATTTTGAGTTTATTTTAGTCAGTAAAGGTGCGCTTGGCTTTTGTGAAGAAATATTTTAAATCACTATACTTATTCTTATTCAGAAAACTTATCATTGAAAAATCAGCCCTAAATTTACTATTAATAAACTTAATGAAGCCCCACTAGATCTTAAATATTCATGTAAATGTTACAAGATGCAATGCCTTTTTTTTCCTAGCAACACCAACAATTATTTACATGCCATCCGTCCCATTTGACCAGCAGCATGTATAATAGGCTATTTGTTCATATGTCTGTTGAACGCGCAATCTTTTATACATTTGCATACGTTTAGTGGGTGTGAATGTGTGAAATATGTTCGACGTTTTGTTCTACTTTCTCTGAAAGCAGAAAAGATTGCAAACATATACGAAATGCGAGTAATCCTAGGATATTTTATAAAAAATATTACTGTAGATGAGTAAAAACACATGTTTACTTAAAAGTAGTCCCAATACAGTGCTACAAAGGTCTTTTGCTTCAATGACGTCGATGTTGGACGCTGTTGGTAAACATCTTGGAAAATGTTTTGTGAAATGTATTGAAAAAGATGGCGGCGTTAAATCTGATTTTGGTACCGCAATGAAGATGTACAGCTATAATATATTAAACTAATAAGAACACCAAATTTATCGTTATAAAAATCAGTTAACGTAGTCTATAATAACTCATTTTATTAAATGAATGCCCCAAAGAATTTGTGTGAGTTTCTTGATTCCAACATAAAACTTCGAAATTCCTGAACCGATTTCGATGCATGTGGTGGTAACTATTTAGAATCCTTTTATTATCCTGATTAACATGGGCATAGTATATTTTGTCTTTTAATATTAAAAGTTCCCTCACCTGCAAATAAACAGGAAACTCATGCACGAACTCAATGATCGACGGCAGCTGTGCGTCAGGTATGGGCTCCTTACTCGTCGCCTCTTCTTCCAGCACTTCATGGAGCAGCAGTTCTAAGGAGTGGGGGAAGTATGCCAGCTGGGAGCAAGACCGCGCGATCTCCCACGCGTGGTAGCCCAAGTTACGGCGGAGCAGCTGACGGAGGATTTGGTGGAGGTAGACTTGGCTCTGAAGGGAAAATAAATGAAGAATGGTTAAAGAAAGGCTGCATAGAATAAGTAGGTTTTATTTGTTTAAACTTCATGCACAATAGAGGATTTAATGCCACAAGGCATTCTCTACCATTCAACATGTTGTCAAGAGTCCCTAATAAAATTTACAGTAAACTGAAAATTATACTGTTGGTTTTCAATAGTTTTTTCTGGTCCTAATCTTGCAATATTAAACACCTGCGGAAGGTCTTTAAGTTTGCAAGATGCGTGTGTGCCGATGTAGACTTCAACCAATTTAATTGGTCGGTTTCCACTCGTCTCCTCTCCGCTCTGTTCGTCTTCGCTTTGGAGGTCTCGGCCTTATGTCTGTTTACATAATAGATCATACAAGGAGACTTGTGGTATTATGGTACGCTCCAATTGTCTATGCTGACTCTAAGTCGCGCCATATTTCATCAGTTTTCATCACTCGGCACTGTACAGTTTCAGTAGATGCCCTAACCAATAAGGATAACTTGTGGATGCATTAATTTCAAATTTGTTAGGTTAATTAACTACGATATCATTAGTTATGAAGGCATAAAATTGCCAGTTACTTGGAAAAGCCCTTGTTATACAATTAATTGGTTTAAATGCTATAATTGTATGTGTAATGGAGGAAGTTAGTAGGATGCTACTGAAATATATAGGTTTTTAATAAGTTCCCACTATTAATGCTTATAGGGTTGCACCGTACGTATAATTTCGAGTATGAATGTATGTGTCGTTATAAGAGTAGATGAAGACCAAAGAAACGATGGATAGACTGTGTGAAGGATGATATGGCTAAAAATGAGCTGATCGCTGAGATAACGAGTAGTAGAGAAGTATGGAAGAAGAAGACATGCCGCGCCGACCCCAAAAAAATTGGAATAAGGGCAGGAGAATGATGATTAAATTAACATATTTATTTTGATTCTGTTTCACGCCTTCGGTAACTACATGATGCGCAGTCAGCCAACACCCCTCCCGCACCACACTGCTATCTTAGACACCGCCTCAATTAAACGGTAGACCAGTATAATAGATAATTAGTTACTACTAATATTATTAAAAACAATATTGATTCAAAGTTAACTTACTGTTCTGTTGACGACACAAAACGGCAGCGAGAAGACCGAGTTAGAGTCTGAAGCGTATAGAGTTGTATCATTCTCAGCACCCAGTAGGATAGCGTCGTCGAATAAAATTGCTGTTGACAAGAATATAATAATAATATTGAACTTAAGACTTATCTGTATGCTATAAAAACTGAACTACATAACAGAACATCACGCCTGCAATCCCCAGTGTTCGAAATAAGTGTCACTATAGTACACCAACATTTTGCCAGTTATGCCTAAGTCTCGTGTAATAGGAGGCGAGTCTTTTGCCATCAACCGGGCACAAATCCTGACTCCGGGCACAAATCATGACTCCGGGCAGCTACTGAGTCTGATGGAAAAACCTAATAACACTTTGTCCGACGTGGGAATCAAATCAGGAGCGGGATGCAATTTATCTCTTTTAACTTTCATCACCACTATTTTTAAATTTTATTATCTTTGGTCTTCGTACCTTGGCATTTGATTTTTGCCCACACGTTTTATAAATCATAACCCCAGTGCCTTTTACCATAATCCAACCCTTCAAAATTAACTACCATTAAAAACTAAAATGTACTTACTCAGTGGATAAATATTAAGATGGAACGGCAGCATGATCCTTTTCGCCATGAACGTATGTCTTCCTGAATCAGGATGTCTAGTAGCATCTCTTGGCAGAAGAGGGAGCCACACTCTGGCACCTAGAGCTCCACACCACAGCCATAGGGCTCGGGACAGCTGGGTTTGTGAGCCGGTGACGCTTCCGCAGGACCAGACGCTTTCGACGCAGGATGCGAGGACGGTGGCTGGGAGGCAGCTGTAGGCCTGAGAACAATGGGATTAAAACATTCATAAAATCTGATTTTTATTTTGTATTATATTATGCAGAGACAGCATGAGCATTGATGACAACGCTTGTATGCACTTCTACATGTACATATACAGGGTGTAAGAGACATCGACGTGAAATTGGTGCCACATATTCAGCATATGATTTTAGACCCCTAAAATAGATTTTATCGTCGGTTAATAACAAAACAGTACGGAATAGTTGATTTTTTAATTTGTCTAGGTTTCCAAACGAAATAGTATTTAGAATCAATGTTTTATTATCTATTAATCATTTAAAATCAATTGGTCTTTCAACACCACACTCTTAAGCTTACGAATTGGTAATTGCTGATTGAAAGTTTTTAATCAGCGAATGAAGTAGGATACTCAACCCATTGTGAATATGAATATTACATAGTAATTGTATTATGGGTTAATTGAATGAAAATAAACGATTATTAATAAATAAGTAAGTAAATAAAAAAATGTGTAGTTATAATGAATAAAGAACAAAATAAATAATGTATAAGCTGTGCCTTTGTACTCTAAGTTATGTTATGATGTTTCCCATGTTCTCTCTTGTGTGCACATAAATAATTAAAATAAATAAATAAATGCATCTTAAGTTTTCTTGATCCTACGCTGCTCTGAAACGAAAACCAGATCAACATTAAAATATTGTTCGACGGTAGCTATCAAGTTATCTTGTAATTAATATTAACAAATGTAGGACAACCAAGCGAATCCGATCTATAATATTATGAGTCAGATAAAACTCAAGTATTGACTAGTAAGTAATAAATGTAATTTAATTGCATGTTTTGTACCAGCTATTTACACCTTAAGAATAAAACCAGTTTGTTTGCTCCATATTTATTTTAGAATGAGTCAAAGTATAGAAGTTGTTGCACAATGCTTTGTTCATGTCTGTATGTGTTGGTGGATTTATTGAACGATTTCAAACTCTACATATTATGTAAGTCAAGCATGGTATTTGTACCTTGAAATCAATAATCACTATCAAGTTCACGAGCAAATAAAACAGGTGTAAAAAGATTGATGCGTAATACAAATAATATCTGATAACGATCACACTGACCGACATCCGTCAGTGGAGCGTGCAATCAACCAGGCGTTTACGACGCCCGCAGCACACGCAGGCGCAACTGGAGCAAAACTTCGTATCATTAACGCGTTTAAATCTATTGCAGCAATATAACACGATGCGTAGAAACCTCCCTATTCCCACACTTACAAATATTAAGTTATCACGGATGGTAATCATATAAATCATCGCCGCAATTGAACAGCTTCCGAACTGAAGTTAACTGAAAATTTTAGTGCGCTGACCCGCGCGTCCTGCATACCGAGGCATCGAGCCCTCTTTACATATTAACTCGCGTTTTCACTGCCCGAAGGCTGTTCTATGAAAATGAGGAAGCCTGATGCAACTCGGGGTGATTGTTGTTACAGCTAGAGCGAGTGCGCGCCAAACATTCCACATCCGCAACATAGGACATGAAGGTCTTAACCAAACGCCTATAAATGCCTTCAAAGTGCTGATTGCTTAGCAGTGCGTTTTTGACACCACGTCAGTGCGTCTCCAGCATAATGAATATTTACGTAGCGGTCGGTGCAATGAGTTTTTGCTTTAAATTATCATGTTGTAAGGATATGTTTGTGAAGTGGTGTTTGAATTTTGCAGATATCCTGCCTCCTGGCCTTGTCGGCGTCTGTTGCGGCTGACGGACTATTAGGAGGAGGACTTGTATACGCACCAGGTCATGCTTCAGTAGATTATTATGTGAGTTTTTGACATCCCTTGTGTTTCGACCAATTATTTCTAGTATAGTTACTAATCGCGTGTTTGTTTGTTGTAGGCATATCCCAGATACGCCTTCGAGTACGCAGTGAATGATCCTCACACGGGAGACAACAAGGCGCAATGGGAGAAACGAGACGGAGACGCAGTTAAAGGTAACATATTGACCTAAGAGCTTTCTTATTATTATTATATATTTTTTGACAATACACCTATTTTATTAATCTTTTCTCGTTGCCAGGGGCTTACTCACTAGTGGAACCTGACGGCAGCATACGTATCGTAGAATATTGGGCAGATGGCAAATCAGGATTCAACGCAGTAGTGAAGCGCATAGGACCTAACCTGCACCCAGTATCAGGACCAACATCCATCTACAAGGCAGCCCTTCCGGTGTTGGGCCATGCATCAGCCATTGCCCCAATTTCTGTGGGGCCAGTTGCTAAGTTAGGAGGATTAGCAGGTGCACCCCTAATATCAGGACCAATCACTGGTGGAGCTTATTCTACCGCCAACCTTGTGAAGCCAATATCGATAGCGCCCATCGCCCCCATAGCACCAATCATCAAGACTCCTATTGCACCAATAGCGCCGATTGCATCATACGGACCAATAGCGCCGATTTCGAAACCTTACGCACCCATTGCGCCTTTGTTGCCATCTTACTCTGCACTTCCAGGTCCTATTTACAAAGCTGGACCAATATACTCGGCACCCATCGCTCAGCCCATCTATAAACCTGGTCCAATATACACTGCTCCTTTGCCAGGACCTATTATCAAGTCTGGGCCGATATTGACGGGAGGGTATGGAGATTATAACGGTGGGCTTGCAGGATTAGGAGGATTGAAGGGCATTGGTCTGGCTGGACTTGGCGGATACGGAGGAATCGGCGGCGGATACGGAGGACTGAAAGGTGATGGTTTGATTGGTATCGGCGGCGGTTATGGAGGACTGAAAGGCGATGGTCTCGTAGGCATCGGTTATGGAGGATACGCAGGGCTAAAGGGAGATGGTCTTCTAGCAGGCTATGGTGGTTACGGAGGTTTGAAGGGCGATGGTCTTGGATATGGCGGAATTGGTTCGGGTATCAGTTACGTCAAAGCCCCTATTGGTGGACACACTACATTAGCTGACCTTGGCCATGGCTTGCTGAACCCATGGGGCGCAGGATCTCACGGCAAACACTGATTCACTTAAAATCTATCTCAGAACAATAACTAACGTCTAAATGCCGCTGTCCATTACTTGATTCTTTAGTTTGTCCTCACGAGTGAGTCCTTTGAAGAGAACTTTAAGGTTAAGTTCAGAAACTATTGTACATAATGTATTTAATATTTATGTTGATAATTATAAGTCAGACTAGCACTAATAAAGCATATACCACCATGTGGTTATACAAAGTTGTTTTATTGCCCAGAAAATAAATTTATTAACTAGCTTTTGCCAGCGGGTTATGCCTTGGTAACAAACTATCAAGATAAAAAAGTATCCTATGCACTAACTCAAGCCATGAATTGAAATCAGGTCTGCCGTAATGGCGTGAAAAGGTAGACAAACGAAAAAAACAGTCACTTTCGTGTTTATATAAACTAGTTGTTACCCGCAATTTCGTCCACGTGGAAATTATTTAAAAAAAAAACATTTATTTAATTACTCGTTTTTTTTTTGTTCTAATATAAAAGTAGCCTCAACTACTTCTTATAACATCAATTATGTATCTGCCAATAAAAGCCCCGTCAAAATCAGTTCCAGATTAGCCGGAACAAACAGACAGACAGATAGAAATTAAATAAATTGTTTTTATGAGTACCATTCAGTAAAAAGCTGTTATTTTGAAATTACAAACAGACACTTCAATTTTATTTATTTTATATGATTAGCATAGAATTATTCAGAACTACGAGTACCTATTAACTGTTATGATTCCAAAATTAGTCTACCGATTTTTACAGCAGAACGAAATGCAGTCTTGTTTCTTTATTAGTAGGTTTAATATCAGAAATTATCATCGAGGAAGTACCCTATCAGAAATAAACTTTGAAATCAGAAAACCTGTAATTAGGCTTAACTACTATCCGGCCAATTTGAAGTTTCTGAATAATTATATAACAAGCTGCACTTCAAATATAATCTTGCTGATAATGTTTTAATGCTTGAGCGCACATCTGTTTGTTTTCCGTTTCTATATTTAATTTACTGGAAAAATTAGATCCGTTTTGAAATATTAATATTAAAGTTACTTGTATGATCAGCGAACGGCTGAGTTAATGCAAGACATAATCAAAATCTCTCTCTTTGGTAATGAAATGAAATAATTTATTTTGTAAAAAATACTTAACATCACGGCTGTAATCCCCGAAGGGTTAAGCAGGCAGAAGTGTATTGTACACCCACCTTTAACTTTAAGTCCCATGAAAGGGGGCGAGCCTATAGCCATCAACCGGCGACAAACCTAAACTCCCAAAAAACCAATAATTTGCCGACCAGGAAATCAAACCCAGGACCTCATAATCAGCAGTACCAGTAAACTAATGAGACTGGACCGTAAATAAGACATAGGAATCATATACTTTAATATTACAAGCCTCAGATTACAAGCTATGTTTTAAACAAATTTAAAATCTCGACATTTCTTATCTGACTACCTATTTCAGAGACGACTCATGGTTGGTTGCCATGGCTTATTTCGTGGAACGAATGAGTGTTACAACCATTTTGAACCGAACCGTATCATACCAATACTAAATGTGTTATGACAGATTGAAGACATGCAAGGCTGACAGTTATGGTCGTTAATCAAATAGTTGACTGCATAATTTCTGATATCAATGTAAACACGATTGTTTTTTATTAGCTAATGCATAGGGGATCTTCAGAAAGGGTTCTGCCTATACTCAAGTGTTTGCCTAGCCTAAAAAATAGTCTTTCTAACTGAATTATGGAAGTTTCTTTAAACCTGATAGGGAAATACGGTTGTAGAAAGATCAGACTAAGTTAAATTGAAAATTGTTCAATGGAACTGCTGTGTGAAAGTTAGAAAGGAGGTGACTATTGAGATGACGAATAATGGAGAAGTATAGACGTCGAAGACATACTGTGCCAACCACAAGGTCGGCACATGTCTTCGATAAGGGCAGAAAAATTATGATGTTTGATACTCACAGAGATTTATGTAAATAAAGATGACTGATTACAAGAATCAATTAATCAAGGCTCAGGTGCGGTAGTACACGCAACCGGTGCCGGCATGCGTGTATGACTAGATGTATGAACGTGGACGAAGCAATCCTTACATACTCCTTGTATGTAAGGATCGTAGCAGGTGGCGTTCTGTAGTTTCTGCCTGGCCCCATGAGTACAAGGCGTGAGGTTATGTTTATATTATGATTTGAAGAACATAATTATATCTTTGCTTTTGATTCGTTTTTTTTTTTAAGTTCGCTCTGTTTGGGCTGGATCTTATTCAGCGGGTTTCAGAATCACATATTTATATTAATATCAGGGTAGAATCCTTCAAGATAAACCCTTTCAAAGGTAACCCTAAATACTATGCCAAATACTCAAGCCGCCACGCTACTAAAGAAAAAATATTTGCGAATTAGCAACATTTTTTACATACATTGGGTCATGTGAATAACCAACTTGTAATGTAGAAACGGGTCGCACGAGTTCTACCATCGTTGCACTTATAAAAGGACTGTAAATACTGACAACTGAACATTCGGCATATCACTCGCTGGCAATATGAATCGATTTTTAATGGTTGGTAATTGTTTGTTGATGTCTTAAAAGTTGGTGTGGGAATAGATTTGACCGATTATTCCAGGATCGGAAAGATTTTTTTTTTATGAGTGCTAGCGCAAATTTTGTGGGATTCTAAAACAGGAATTTGACCTAAGGCAGTTATCAAATGACTTATGGACTTTTAAACATAGTTATTGTATAAATTATATCAAGAACTTCGGTGGATGTCTCTAGACAATTTTTTTCAGTTAATGAAATAAAAACCCACTCACATAGAAGAGGCCTGGCTCCCTATAGTGGGTACGCTATTATAATTAATTTAAATAACTATGTTATTAACTAGTACACATGTATATAATTTCAGATTGCGTGCACACTCGCCGTAGCTATTGCTACTGCTTCCGCTGGTGCCGTAACTGTAGTTCCAGTCGTTGATAAAATCGTAAGTATCTGAGATTCTAACATAGTCCAACCGTGCTTAAATATTTGTAGAAATTATCAAATGGGTTATTTAACTCTGCTTTGGATCCATCTCTTTTGCTCCTGGTATGAAAATTAAAGGATGGTTATGTCATTGAATTTACAATAACGATTACGATACTGTTGTTGTTGGGCGTGTTCGCTGAACAATTGCTGTTGGCGTACTAGATATGGGCCACGTGTTAGATTTCCCCTCAGAAAAATGTTTGACATGCTTTATTTCTGCCCTTATCCCAATTTATTTAGGGTCGGCGTAGCATTCTTCCATACTTCTCCATTATTAGTCATCTCAGCAGTCACCTCCTTTCTAACCATATCATCCTTCACACAGTCCATCCATCGTTTCTTTGGTCTTCCTTCACTATTATAGCCATCCTATCCTATACATTCATACTCAAAACTTTCCTCACGAAATTTTCCTCATTCCTCCGCATCACATGTCTATACCACGACAGCCGATTACCACCCAACTTTTCAGTCACGAATATTTGATAGTAGTAATAATTTTGTGTTTCTAATCGCAGGATTACCCCCGCTACGCGTACAACTACGCGGTCAGCGATCCAATAACAAAAGACAACAAAGCGCAGTGGGAAACCAGAGACGGGGACGTCGTCAAAGGCTCCTACTCATTGGTGGAGCCTGACGGAACACTCCGCGTCGTGGACTACTCAGCCAATGACCACACCGGGTTCAACGCAGTCGTCAAGAAGATCGGCCCGGCTGTACACCCTCCAGTGTTACCAATAGCAAAGACTGTGGCTCCTTTAACACCAGTTGCTCCTCTGACGTCTATATTAGGTCCGGTAGACTATGGCTTCGGCCCAGCACCCATTATTGCCAACTTACCGAAGCTTACGACTCTAGGACAGTGGAGTCTCCCATGGGACCCCTTCACACACTCCTATGGAGGATGGGTTCCGTTAGCAGGCCCCTTACTTGACAAACCATACGTCACGATATTCAGTAAGAAGTATGTTGACGGTAAGGTTCATAAGTGGACGACCGGACCAATACCCTTATACGGTAGAACGCTCGTTTTGAAGACGAAACATTGAACGTTTTGTGATGAAAATGGAGGATTTGTATATAGCCTTGGTATATTTATAATTTTACCACACTGATCAAGGAGTTACGGTCTTGTCTGAGGCGTTATTCAAAAAATTGAAGTAGCCATATTACTTATATTACGATCGAGGGTTGATTTATTTGGGTTTTCTGATTTATATTTTAGTCAGAATTGAGGATAAAATTACCTAGTCTGTAAATGCTTTGTAAATTATACATATAATATTGTATAGCAACGATACTAATGTAAATATGTAAATTATTAAAGGCATTTAAACTGTGTTTTGGAATTATTTTTGAAAAAGCGTTGTGAACATAATATGGATCAGATTTTATGTTTTCCCAAATGGCAGAATCATTAATTTATTTATTTATCTCCATTTTATCATCTCTGTAGGAATGGAATGGAAAAAAAACTGGAGTGCCATTTTTTCTAAATGTTTAAGAAGAAAGCTAATCGAAAATGCACAAGTCTTTAGACGTGTTTTATGGACTATATCTTCTTCTTTATCGTGTGTTTAGTGCCTAACCTGGTGTCAGAGTTTTTATGCCGCATTTGTAATGGAAAAACCCAATAACAGTTTACCCGACTCGAAATCGAACCCACAACCGAATGCTCAGCAGTCGCGCTTGCGATTACTAGAGCAACGAGGCATCCATACTAATATTATACATGCGAAAGTAAGTCAGTATTTCGGTTATTCACGCTTTAACCACAGATTAATAAATAGTTCCTTACGGAACGATACTTCACTCCGTAGGAAAAGATAGATACCTAACGCTATAATTACCTACAAAAATATTACAGTCCTTCGTGCGCGCTAAAATGTACCTTATGGTGGATCTACACAGCACGGTGGCATGCGCCGTCGGCCCGGCCTATCCGCCTTATGTCCCGCATTCGCAACAAAGCCGGCGGCATTTTGGCGGCGAGACCGCCGCGCTCTGCCGCCGGCAGCGGGGGAACAGTTCGATGAGAGTGGTGTCGTTTCGTATTCTTTCATAGGGAATGCGTCATCACCGATGAAATAAAGAGGCACTGGCGTATTTCTTCCTTCTAATATTTGTATTTGTGGTAAGTGTGCAGATTCATCGTGTATCATTTTAAACAGTGTTACGTAGAACTCTACCATCAGATATGCGTCCTTGGCAACCGATATCTATGTATAAAAATTACAATTCGCATCAATCTCGGCAAGCAAAACAATACGGAAATATGTCTTGATTTGATATGATTTGATTCACAGCCGCGCTTACCGCGTCTGCCGGCGGCACTTACCGGGCGGCTTTTTGGCGGCTTTGCTTGTTGTCAAGCCGCCGGCAGTGCCGCCGAGCTGTGTGGATCCACCATTACGCGCCCGCCCGAGTGTTTCTACTACGTCATCTGCCGTGGTGTCGGGCGATCACGTGCGTCATTGAACGCAACGCTAGGGTTATCTATACTAAGAAATGATTACACAAAAGAATGGGAGACTAATAACAGTTTTTTAACATTTAAAACAAAAAAAAATATTTCATTTATTGAACATCACAAATGCCTCACTTTAATATAATGGTTAATGAACTTTGTACCCTCCCGTAAATTTCGATTATTAAGAGGCCTATTACAAAAAACCGGTCAAGTGCGAGTTGGACTCGCGCACCGAGGGTTCCGTACAAACCTGTGGGTATATAACTTTTTTTTATATGACGAAACTAAAAATTTACGGTTTTCGTAATTTTTCCTATATCTGTACTATAAGACGTGACTTCGTACAAAATTTCAAGATTCTAAGTTCACGGGAAGTACCCTGTAGGTTTTGATTCCCGTGCGAGTTTCGAAAATTTGCGGAAATTTGCGGCCTAAGTGGCTGTATCTTTTGATTGCGTTGACTTAGAAGGTTGATTTTTCTACAGCTTCCAGGGACAGTAGAACTAAGTATCATATAGAAATTTCAGTTTGATACCTCCACGCGTTCCTGAGAAAAACGGTCTTGACAGACGGACGGACGGACGGACGGACGGACGGACGGACGGACGGACGGACGGACGGACGGACGGACGGACGGACGGACGGACGGACGGACGGACAACAAAGTGATCTTATAAGGGTTCCGTTTTTTCATTTGAGGTACGGAACCCTAAAAAACGCGAAATTGCAAGGTTTTCTCGTTGAAATTGGATGTTACCGGTTCGTGGTTTGAAATAACAATTAGTTGTTAAAAACAGTTCGTTTCTTCTACTACAATAATAATAAAGCGAATTTTAGATAAATTATTAATTCATTCAGTAATAATCATTCTCCCGATGCATGTTTAGACAAAAACTCACGGAGACGTGATTTGGGAGATCTAACTTTGTGACTATTGTTTGTTTCATTGACTTTTTTGCCACCGACTTCCGAAAGTAAAGTTATTTCCCACTTTTTTAGTGTTTTTTTTGGAAGTCGTTTTTTTTTTGCAAAAAAGTTTTTATTTTACCCTTTTTAGTTATCGCATCACACACAAATCCTTGTCAAGTATCAATTTCGCAATTTCTTTTACTTGGATGACATATTGTTTCCAGCTATTTTGATTTCAAAACCAAACTACTGAACCGATTTCGATGAAATTTCTATGGGACCAATCGGGAAGTAGATCCACAAACACAAAAAAAAAAAAAAAAACATACAACCGAATTGAGAACCTTCTCCTTTTTTAGAAGTCGGTTAAAAATAATCTTTAACATTTGCCTAAACTATGGTATTTTTTTATGTCTTTTAAATCGCTATTATTTTTTAATGAATTAAATAAAAGTACAATATATTTCAGTCTTGCGGCCATCTGCGCTCACAACGGCGCAGTGAAATTTTACTTGAACAATTGTACTTTTTGGCCCTTGTTTTCAAGTGATAATTTTTTTTTGTTGTTTTCTATGCTCAGAGGCGTAGTTTAATGTGTCCTCGACTGTACCAGATCTAGTTTTCGGCCGTCAAAGAACAATCGCGAACAGACAAGAAAACAATACGTCATCGTCACACATAACAACCCCAATTAACTCATTAGTTAATCATATTATACGAGCCTAACTACCAGTTATGTATGAACTATTTATGAATACTAAATCAGGCAAAAAGAACTGAAACCGACCGGTTGAGAACAAGATGTTTGACAGAAACCGGGGCGCTGCCGGGTCGAATAATTAGCGTAGTATAAATAGGCATGTCGCAAATGACAAAATACAGTGCACTTCGTTTGCTCACTGGAATACCTTGTCAGCAATATGAACATGTATATCACGGTAATAGCTTCCTCAATTTTGAAATCTGCTTCTTCTCTTCAGATAGATTTTCTCTGAAGTAAAATTTGTCCCTGCCTTTTTTTTGGCAGTAGGAGCAGAAAATTTAAGAGTGTTGCATTCATTGAAGGGCTTTCTTATTTAATTTAATAGTTTATGTAATTTCATTCTAAAGGACTACTTCCAAGTCAAAGGAGCATTTTGCCAAGTGATAAAATTTGAAACAGAGGTTTCTTTTTGGGGGCTAAGGCGAAAGACAATGACTGAATCTTATCCTGGTGTATTTTCAGGTCACCTGCGTGTTGGCTCTGGTTGCGGCCGTTTCGGCGTTCCCGCCCGCGACGCTGTCATACGTTCCCATTAACACCATTGAAAAAATCGTAAGTACAACACTACATTTTATTTGGGCTTTTTTATAGACACAATTGTTATCACCATCGGAAATGGTACTGTAGCTCTAAACCGATTTTAAGAAGTGTCAATATTCCATAACAGTGATGACACTAACAGCTCTTAAACTCTGTTTAAGTATTGATCCGGTTCAGGCTGTTTGGTGAAACTGTCTCTTGAATACTAAACACGATTAAAAATATACCTAGCTCTTTTCTAACAAAATATGCTTTTTTTCAGCCGAACCCAAACTACGGATTCAACTACGCGGTAAACGACCCGTCGACGGGCGACAACAAGGCTCAGTGGGAGACGCGCAACGGTGACGTGGTCCGAGGAGCTTACTCCTTGGTAGAACCCGACGGCAATGTCCGCCTTGTGGAGTACACTGCTGACTCCTTGACTGGATTCAACGCCATCGTCAAACGTACAGGACCGAATGTACACTCAGTGGCATTGCCCATAGCGGCACCTATAGTAGCCAAACCGATAGTCGAGACTCTTGCCCCAATCACGCCCGTAATCACCAGACCACACTTCGAACCGATAAACGTCGGCCCTATTGGTCATGGACCTATTGGACCCATCGGTCCTATTGGACACGGTCCTATTGACCTTGGACCTATTGGACACGGTCCCATCATCCCAATTGCCCCTATCGCTGAGATTGCTCCCGTCGCCGAAGTCCATCACCAGCCAATCATAACCCCCGTGATTGACACTCCACCAATCATCGCACCTGTGCCTACTTTCGACCTTCCCCTGATCTACCCGCTACCCCCGGCTGGTCCGTGGGTACATCTGTCAGGCACGTCATACGGAGGAAAGGGGAACATCGTCCGCCGCTGGGCCGCCGGACCTATCTCACTCGATGGCAAGACGCTCACCATCAGAACCATCAAGCATCATTAAACTAAGTTAAGTTTCAAATGTAAATAATTCCTATAACTAACTTCTCCGTGTATAGGTAACCTATTTAGTTACTCACGGCGCTAGTGTGTTCTTGCATTTGACATCGCACGTGCAAAAATACACATAGGTCATGATAGAAGTTAAGTTTGGGCGATATAATCCAAAGCAACGAAGTGTACCTGAATAAAAAATAAATATTTTACGAACGACCTTGTTTTTTGTAGTCCTACAACCAAAAATTCGAAGGCATGTGACATCTGCCGACCCGTACTGTGCCCTCGTCGAACTCGACACGCTTTATATCGTTACAAAACGGGAAACGACTGCCAACTGACCTCCACAATCCAGGTACTGGGTAGCACGATACCCATTGGCAATACTGGTTGGAACGACTTACACTTTTGCATTCATCAGTAGATTTAAAATTATTTTACCTACAGTTCTACAGACATGCTCCTATAACCAAAAATTCGAAGACATGTGACATCTACCAGCCCGTATTGGGATCGTGTGGTGGATCTCACAGATGGGAGGCCTGTGCCCCACAAGTGGGCTATTGGGTGATTATACTTAAAGTAATTTTTCAAAGTATTAGTGTGTAGTGCAGCGTAAAATAGGCTCATTTCGTTATGCGTGCCGAACATTCAACGACACGCACACGAACTGGTAATTTATGCGTTTTCGTTACATAACTCAGCAAAGTGGTTAATTGATTGTATGTATGCGTTATTAAACTTCTTTTCGAGAATTAGGTTTTGTACAGTACACTAATTAATAGTTACGTAAGAGAATATCCAATAAAATTAAAAAAAAAAATCATAACCCTTCTCTGTGGTCTAGTAAAACGGTCACACTTTTTGACATAAATAAAGACATAACTTATGGAAAAACATTCGGTAATTAACCTACTATTCCATTCACAAATCGGCATGTTTTCTATACGGAATCAGTCAAGAAGTTCAGTCACAATGAAGTTACACACACATTAGCCATTGCTAAGAAAAACGTAGATAATTGATAAAACTCACCGGATTATTGTCTTCATCAACATCATACTCTTCCCTTTGCACCATCATGAGCTTACCGCTAGCGTTGATTACCTGGAAATATGAACCATATTCAAAATACACGAAGTTACAAATATTTAAACTCAGCAGGGTTAAAAAACGAGAACAAATTTTGCATGTATCTTCATCTGACTAACCTTTTTCCATGTCGGCTTCCAGTCTAACAGGATGCAGCTGAATAGTAGCTGAAAGTGTTTTGCGACTGCCTGTCTAACCTCCACAGCTCATTTACCACCACCACCACTACCATTTGGAAAGACTGGTTGTCAGACTTCAGGACTCTGACTACCCGTAACGACTAACACTTTTGCATCCATCAGTACATTGGAACTTACACTACCTTCAGGCCTAGAGACCTGCCCATGCGTCTGCTGAGTCGGTTCTAATAAATTGGCTTAGAGCAACATTTTGTGTCTTTTATCGAAAACCAGAAGCTGATTGTGTGAGATGGAGCTATACATGACAGATAACACTATCTCTTTTTCGCAATGCAATCATCGATTTAACACTGCATAAAAGAACCCCGACTTATTTGGTCCAGTGGTCGCGAGCGTGACTTCTGGCGTTTCTAAGGTTCGATTTTCAGGTCGGGCAAAGTGTAATTGGGTTTTCTAGTAGCAGCCACGGAGTCTGGATTTGTGCCCGGTTGATAGCAATAGGCTCACCCCCTATTACATGGGACTTAAACACAACTGGCTAAATGTGGGTGTACTACTACTAAGTGCACCTCTGCGTAACCCTTCGGGGATTACAGGCGTGATGTTATGTTAATACAACCCCAGGACAGAGTAAAAGACAGTTCTGCCACACTTTTTCTTCGCGTAAATGGTACTATTAAATTTTATTAGCGAAAAACTGAAGGATATGTTATCCGTAATGTGTTACCAGCGAGTCAGGCTGGCGCTGCACGTGCACGAGCAGGGCGGCGGCGGCGCGGGCGCGCTGCGGCGGGTCCTGCAGGCGGCACAGCGACGCCGACACCACGCACGCGGGGTGCGACAGCGCCGACACGTCCACTGCCTGCACGCAGCGCATCTCTATGTTACCGGCTGCCAAGATAAATATATTTCAGCATGCTTAACAGAACAGTTGTTCAATATTGTTCCACAATGTTTCGTGACGACAGGTAGTCATACTGCTGTCAGCTTGTTTATTCAAATATAATACAAAAAAACGTCTAAAAAGGAAATATTGTAAAAAAAAAAACTAATTATTGTCCCTTTTTAAATATAAGTAGAATATTGTAATCCAAGCGTCGTCGTCGCGTCGGGGGTTTTTGTGTCAGGGATTTTTAGTCAAACTTAGTCATAATCGGTTCAACCGCGCTGATGATATGCCACAGACAGACAAACAGATACGATACACACTTCAAACTCATAACACCCCTTTTTTTGGTCGGGTTTAAACATGTATGGATCTCGCCGGAGTCAATTGATATAGCTCCAAAAATAAAAAGTAGTTCTGTGTACTTCAGCGTGATCCAACGGGTCTTTGTGAGTTGGCGTGATAAGACAGCATGTTTACCGGCCGGATCCCGTCTCTCTGTGATTTTTTTTTTGGCTCAACACTTTTGAGTGTTATCTGAGCACTATACATAATACAAGGTGTAAACGGACCCTTCACGATGCCGTGAACCAAGCATTCTGTACATCAAACTAAGTAACTCTACGCAAAAATTATTGCTGAAAAATCACTTTTTTTTTGGGCGAAAAATCACGTTTTACGGTAAAAACTCAATGTAACGCACTCAAAACATTCTGCTGATTCATTGAATAGTAAACGGGTCATGGAGGCATTTAAAATAAAATTATAACCTTAAAAACAAAGTAGTATTAAAAAACATGAGAAAAAGTTGTAACTTTGACCACCAACTAGACTAGAACTAGAACTCCGTAACTAGAAGGTTCCCAGATACGGTCCAGAACAAAAAAAAAAGATCGCAATGACGGATAACAAGTGCCTTTCGGCTACTTTAAGGGTCTATTTACACCATTTATAATCACCATTGTCCATACAGTTGAGCTCGTATATGGTGACGAGCGCGTCGGCTCCGAACACGACGAGCTGGTCGTCGAGTATGTCCAGCACGAACACTTGCGACTGGACGCGGACGATCTTCGCGAACTTGTTGTCGAGTTTCGCTTCTCGGGGGTAGAAGCGGATCTCGTCGTGACCGTCTAGGATGCTGTAGCAGCCTGGGGGATGCGAACATTTTGAGTTAATGTCATATCTATGGCATTTTTGGCAAGAAAAATCAACACAGCAGCTAAAAATGCTGAAGGACGACGGCATAAAATGGTCCCGAAACAGAACTGAGTCAAACTCACATATTAAAGAGCAGTTTCTAGATCTAAAACATTGTTCTTCGATCTTTCAGTACACATAGGTAGCCTGTAAGTTTGCGACGGAGCTCTTCGAAGGCCAATATAATCATGTCTTCGATTGTAACCCAGCAAGATCAGACTTCATCCATAACCAAGGGTTAGGCAGTTGTCTATCTATATTGTACCCACATTTCTTTAGTTATGATGATGAAAAAGAAAGGCTAGGCAGATGGATGATGATGATATAGTACATATTGATACAAGTGGGAAAACTTTGTTACCGCAGCCGAGGCGAAATACACTTCACGTTCTAATATGTTTTCCTACCTATAACGATGTACTCTCTCCACCACAGCATGCCGCCTGCGACTACAAAGTCCTTTTCTTGCGCTTCATTGCCAAACAACTTCCATCTTCTTGATAGACAGTTGTAGTGCGCTAGTCCTGTGCGACCAGCTACGCAAACGTTGACACCTGCTTCGTCTATTGCACTGTACTGTGGATAAAGGAAACAAAGGGTTATTAGCAGACTGTGTTGGAGCTCAATGTGTGGGTTATCTTTCTTATTTATTTCAACAGGGGATGGTTTATTGAACTCTTCGAAAATTATCTGAGGGATGGTGGTGACAGTGTTAGTTGAGCTGATGGCTTACTTTTAAACAAACAGCCGACTGTGGCTATTTGGATGGATCAAGCTCCAGGTCTAAGATATATTCTTTTCGTTCCAAGAGCGATTTAAGACTATTATAACTCATTTTACTCGTTCCTCCGACAATGTTTAAATAGGGTGTAAGGGGACATCGACGCGCAAACCATTATGTACGGTACTGTTTGGAACAGCTGCTTTTTTTATCTCGAACGAAAAAAAAACTGTCTTGTTGGGTCTAGAACCATGTGAATTAATTTTAACGGTTGTTTGATATCCACCATGTATTTTAATTTTCGTTCTTCTTTAAAAAGAAAACTTACCCTCAAAGGCCAATTCGTAGCAATATAAGTAGCAGGCAGCGGCAACACGATCCACTGTTTCCTGCACTCATTGTCGTCAATAAATTCCCTATAATTGGTACTGCTCTCATATTCCAAGTTAGGCTGGTCGGGTAACCCGTTCTCCGCCTGGTAGATCTCTGATGACGAGTCTATGATGGAGATCTTTGTTCGCTTCGTGAGGTTGTCTTCTAAGTTGATGTAGAGTTTGTCATCTGCTTGTAGGTAGAGGTGTCTTTGGTTGCTCTGGAAATATAGAACGTGTGATGGTCTATGGTTGTATTTAGCCAATTCAGACAGTGCTGCCGCACACACCTGACCGACGTCAATAAATTTCATTTTAGATTAAAGTTTAACGATTCGATTATGTGGCAAAAACATATTTTTAAAATCCTTCCAAAAAAGAGGGGTGTTATTAATGGATTGACTTCGATGAAGTGTTTTAAATACAACGTTAATCAGTATTTTTAAGTAAATTCGGGATTTCGGATGTTGGAACCAAAAAACATAAACTAAACATCCTTTAAGCTTTATTTGAGAAGGCTGGTCCTACAATCTTGTCAATGATTTTCAAATCAAGACTAGCTAATTACCTATGATACCACAGATTAACAATATTTGGATAAGTGATAACTTACCATGCAAGGATTCACGCTGAGTGGACTTTTGACGAAATCCAGTTGAATTATGTTAGTACTTGAATCTGATTCCACTTTCACCATCCATAGCTGGTAACCTTCGGTCGCCCATTCCTAAACAAAAGATACTACGGTATTAGGCAAACGGAAAAACAATCTTCACGGAAGAAAAAAAATGGAATTTGAATTTTCTCTACGCAGCTGGCGTATCACTCCGTCACTACATTGATTTCTCTTCAAAGTTGTAGCGCACGATGGAGCTGGCGTTCACAGCTGGAGGACATTAACAAAAATGACCAGAAGTATGGTTGCCGAATGTCTCGCGTCGCAGATTTGTTTGGAGGAAAATCGCGATGAGATTGATATGAAAACTCGTGATTGCAATGTTCTTAGTTAGTGCAAGTAATTTTCTACGTGTTACGTTGTACTTACTAAACTAGACACAACCAGCGGGTTGGACTTGCTCAGATCCTGGTTCAGGCCGTAGTCCCACGCCAGCGAGCACATGAGTAGGGCTCCGAAGGTACTCCATATAGACACACCTCCTCTCTCCCAACTAACTGCCACTGCACGACCGTCTGCTGTCCATCTGAAAAATCAACAATGCATCATAATACCGACGGCGACAAGGGGCGATAAAAATTTTCGACGTATGCGCTCTTGGCAGTTGGCCTTGCCGTCGTATGCGCTCTTGGCAATTGGCCGTGCCGTCGTATGCGCTCTTGGCAGTTAGCCGTGCCGTCGTATGCGCTCTTGGTAGTTAGCCGTGCCGTCGTATGCGCTCTTGGCAGTTAGGCGTGCCGTCGTATGCGCCCTTGGCAGTTAGCCGTGCCGTCGTAGCGCTCTTGGCAGTTAGCCGTGCCGTCGTATGCGCTCTTGGCAGCTGGCCGTGCCGTCGTATGCGCTCTTGGCAGTTAGCCGTGCCGTCGTATGCGCTCTTGGCAGTTAGCCGTGCCGTCGTATGCGCTCTTGGCAGTTAGCCGTGCCGTCGTATGCGCTCTTGGCAGCTAGCCGTGCTATTACTTAGCTGCTGGCTAAGGTAAAGGATCTATAAACGTTAGTTAGCATGGGATTTGGCTTAAACATGTTCCTGTCATATTTTTTACACTTGTAATTTGTGAGTTTTGCGACAGTAACAGTAGGAATAACGCATAGCCCTAGTAAGTGGTAAGTAATTCCGAGATCTATTAAGATCTCTGCCTAATACTTTTGCCAGAAATGCCTAGTCAATTCAAGGACAAATTAAATTTACAAGCGTCTTCACATACTTGCTATCTGTGAAGTTTCCCAATCCATTAAAGTTGACCATGCAAAGTTCAACCCGATACGAGAACATAAGTCATCAGCGCAAACAATAAGTGAACTTTACCTCATACATTTAACAGGACCAGGATCGCCGGGGAAGTCCTTGGAACTGAGCACCATTGTATGTGACAGTTCTAGACCACCCGTAGCCTCGTCTATCGTGAATACATCCACTTGAGAACTGAAATGTTAAGAAAAAACTATACTAACAGTAACCAACGGATACTTGGAAAATATTAGAATGGAGACCCAGAATGGAGACCCCGAATGGGTCATAGGAGCACAGGCCGGCCATGAGCCAGGTGGACCGTGGACCTGGTCAGAGTGGCAGGTAAGAGTTAAATGAACGTGGCGTGCAATGCAGGAGACCTTTTCACTCAGCATTGGGTGGACATGGGTTAGAGGAAGAACAGATATAATAGTAGCCAAAGAAAAGGCCATTAAGGGTGTAAATAGACCCTTGACGAAGCCGAAAGGCCAAGTGCCTTTATCTCCGACATTGCGATCATTTTTTTGTTCTGAACCATATCTGGGATCCTTCTAGTTACGGAGATATTGGGAGTCAAAGGTACAACTTTTAACTTTACTCTAAATACTCCATGACCCGTCCACTATTCAATGCATCCACCAACACAATGTTTTGTGTGTGTAACATTGAGTTTACCGTAAAACGTGATTTTTCACCCCAAACAATGTTTCGTGTTCCAGCAATAATTTTTACGTAAGGTTACTTAGTTTTATGCACAGAATGCTTGTTTGAAGGCTTCGTGAAGAGTCCGTTTACAACTTGTATAAATACAGTGTTTCAAAATACGCAAAATTATTGATACTCACTTTCTCCTGCCAATAGCAATTAATCTAAACTTGTGGTTGACTCTAGCGCAAGTCGAGTCATCGATGCCGGGTGCCCAAATGCCTTGCACAGCCTACAAATAAAAAAATACATTAATCGTCTTTAATTATAAAAAAGAATCCTAGCAGCCCAATAATTGAGAATATAATGGACTTTTCTTTCGAAGACTATTTTATTACTTTTCATCTCATAGGAGTATAAGAAAGGAACACGCAAAAATATTGGCATAGGTTGTCCTATAGCCATTGCCTATCACACAAAGGATCTGGCTAGGATATTACTTTAAATGTGCCTTTATAGGAAAACTACAAGGAATACACACGAATGAAAATGTTGAGGGTATTCAATAACGTGCTTCAGGGTCTATTTTATCACAACACACGTTTTACAACTTCTTACCATTAGATCTGTGTCCAATAATATCTGGGATTGTCAAAATATGTTTTAATAAAAATATAACATTTCAAATTTTTTTGTTGTTGGTTATGAAAGGAATTATTCACGTGTCACAGAAGTCATTAAAAAGTATAGTTGTTCAAATTCGCTCTGGCGCTCTCGTAAGAAAAGCATTTTAGTAGCCAGTCATCGTCATCTTCCTGGCCTTGTCACATTCTACTTGGGGTCGGCGCAACACGAAGGTAGCCAGTTTTTTTGTTAGCTTGTTAAATAACAATGTTTAGAAATAATTTTGACGGTTGTTTTCCGATTCGTTACAGTCCCAAACGGGGACCTTACTCAGAATATTCTTTGTATGAGTTTTTATAGAGCAAGACCCTTTTGACCGACGCGCGACGTGGCTACGTCGACTAAAGTTACTTGCGTGTAGGTTAAGCGCAAGTACGGTAGGACCTTTAGACGAGAAAATTCCTCAACAAATCATAGGTAAAATTACCGAATTTCTCACGTCGATGAGATATGCAAAAACAAGTATCATACTCACATTAGGATCAAACTTGAGATTGGGCGCCGTTAGATAAGCCGCCCGTCCGTCATTGAGCGTTATTCCGAAACCGCACACAAGCGGCGAGTATTCTATGTCGTTTACATGCGTATTGTCTTCTAATATCGGCTCAGCTGAAATTATCGCCAAAGAGTTTATTATTTAAAGTGAGAAGAAAACTAGAATAAGTTATATGAAGCCTACATATCATAAAACATAACATAGCTGGCAAAATGTGGGTGTACTATTAGATTCACCTCTGCATGTATATTTTCGTCAATGGTTTTTAGATAATTTATGATCAAAACGTATAATCTACACTACATGCTTGATTCCCATGCCTAGTGGCAAGGCGCTCCTAATTTATTTTAGCCTCTGTCGAATTTTATCGATCGATCATGTGAAAATGGGTGTGCCAAACCACAAGGTTTCCTACTTACGTACCGCGCACGTTGGTTCTAAGAAAATAATTTTGTTGGTTTGTGGCAGTATTACAACACCTACATAGCTAATGATTCTATTGCACGCAAAAATTTATTACGTTCTTACTTATTCTGTGAAGGCGGGAAAAGATACAAAAAAAACTCGAGCCTCTAGGGGGCAGCTCACCCCTCCCCCCCTGCCCCCTTGGCGACGCCCCTGCATCTGCCTAAGCCTTCGGGGATTACACGCGTGATTTACACGCACACGCACTTATTAAAAGGAACTTGGATTGTATAATAGACTGTTTGACTAAAAAAGTTAACAAATTACGATTACTTCCTAATAAGATAAAACATTGCAAGATATTTATCATGAAAATAACTTTCAGAAAGATATCCTAGAACTACTTCGATTGAAGTAATATTTATTCCCTTATTTTAGCCACGTCATTGGCACAACACAAATCACAGGTGTAGAAACTCCCAGGCTTGAAGTATTTAAATATGAAAGCCATACAATAATTTGTCTATTCCTAGAATTAATTTTTGAGTCAGAACTAAATAATTTACTTATCCTTGAAAGCCCCTGAGTTTTGACATGGGTTGGTTTAGAAAATAAAAACAATGAATTTTCGGATAAAATATGTCCCATAGAACATTAAGTCTGCCCTGCCTCTGTACATTTGTGTGCTTACCCTTAGAAACTTGTTGGTTAATAGAGAACGGTATCCGTCCTAAATCGAGACAGTAGTCCCGGTTCTGCGTCCCATCCCATCGGTATCTCAGCAGGTGGGCTCTGGTAGTGCATACAAGGATCTCTGTGCCTGATATACAACACATTCGAGTGATCTGACCGTCCCATACCAACACCTCTTTTAACTGGAAGGAAGGAATAACACTGATTTAGGGCCCAAACACACAACATGCATCGCAGTACGTTGCATGGGACATCATAAAAAATACTGAGCCCATCCATTTGTTTCCATTATTGGTAAAGGCATGCATACACGACAACATAAATCGGCAACGTCGCCGCGTGCCACGATGCCTCGTCGTCGCACTGGGTGTACGATTATGATCATTCCATAGTGGAAAAAAACTAAAATCTAAAGCTGAAGAGTTTGTTTGTTTGGTTGAACGCGCTAATCTCAGGAACTACTGATTCAAATTGAAAAATTATTTTAGTGTTGGATAGCCCATTTATTGAGGAAGGCTATATAATATAACATCACGCTGGGACCAATAGCAGAGCATCAATAAAAAAATGTTACGCAGACGAAGTTGCGCGGGTCGCTAGTTAGTTATATAATCATTCTGTAGTATTGCCACCCTCTCGAAAAAGGCATGAGTTCATGTTGGTATGTATATGCATAAATCATAATAATATCTCATTTGCGTAATGTAAAAAATAATGAATAAATTAGGTAAAATATATGCATGTGCCGTGAATAAGTAACAGTAATGAAATCAGTATTTTTATCGTTGAGTAACTAGGCCACACTTTATTTTAAATATAAAGTGCTTGCTGCTATCCATGCTCATGGGTTGAGAATATTTAACAAAACCCTCTCATTAGCTTGCACTGAGACATTTTATGTTAAACTCTAGCGTACCAGTCATTAGAGTGTTTTTTTTTTTATTACCAGAGCTAGCTGTTGCCCACGAACTTCGTCCACATGAAATTAATTATAGATTCCTAACCCCTTTTTTTACCATGATTTGTCATGATGGATATCACAAGCATACTAAGCCAATGTTGTATGAACTTTTTACATCATAATTATAAAAATATTACCAGAGTAATTTTCAGTGATGGTATGACTTCTTTAACAAATAACTCAGCGGAGTCTCGTCGCAAGCTAGCGGTAGGAGGGTCATATTGTTGGTAAGCTGTGTGTTCACTGTGGGCTTCTACATTGTACAGTATTAGATGGCCTTCTGATGTCTGGAATAGAAAAGAGAATGGTGTTACAGATAAAAGCAACAAAACAAAGCATATTGTCATGCCTGTTTTCCGTTAAGTGTTTGGCAGAGGTGTACCTAATAGCGCGTCTGATTTTTCCAGTAATGTTTAAGCCTCATGTAATAGGGAGCGAGCCTATTACCATGAACTGGGCACATATCTAGACTCTGCGGCTTCTACTAAGAAATCAGTGATGAAAAAGATGAAAAAACCCTATAACATTATGCCCAACCTAGGGATCGAACCCAGGATCTCATACTCAGCAGTCGTGCTTGCTACCTACTGGACTAACAAAGCAACAAAAGGCAGCTTATCATTTTAAGTTCAATTGCATGGCAAGCAGATATTCAGATGCAGAGTAGGAAAATAGCTAAATAGTTTGGCATATAATCAACCTACATTGTTCCCACTGAGGGAGCACAGGCCTCCTATCTCCTAGAGAGAACAGGTCGTAATCTTTGTTGCATTTTGAATAGTTAATACTTCCTCTTTGTATTATGAGAGGTTACCTTTCGTTTTCATTTAACTTCTAGATTAGTTCGCTTTGAACACGGAGTTGCAGACCCCAGCTTGTCATACAAAAAAATCGAATTATGTGATATTTAATTTAATAGCTATTTTTTACTTACAGAAATGCATATCATAGAAGAGTCTGGTTTCCACTCCACCCCGACATTGACTCCAAGTCTCTGGAGAGATTCTGTACTCCTCTTATGGTACACTATGGGGACAGTTGGCTAGAACAACAAGATGAAGATTATTAGAGGCATCTGAAATAAAAATAATGAAAGGGGTACACTTTTAGGAGGAGCTCGTGGCTAAATAATATCAGCTGCTTGGGTCGATCGTCAGGTTAAGCCGTGCTTGCCTGGGTTGGTCCGTGGATGGGTGGCCACCCATACATACCGAATTTCCTCCTTGCCTCAGAAAACATGTTAAGACGTTGGTCCTGACTGCCAATTTAAGATCTTTGACAGTCGTTACAGGTAGTCAGTGACCCGAAAGTCTGACAACCAGTCTTACCAAGGGGTATCATATTACCCAGTACTAACTGGGTTGTGGAGGTCAGATAGGTAGTCGCTCCATGTAAAATACTGATATTCAGCTGCATCCGGTTAGACTGGAAGCCGACCCCAACCTAGTTGGGAAAAGGCTAGGCAGATGATGAAAGGGGTACACTTTTAAAAGAAAATGTTTAGAACTTGAAACTCTTAAAGTACAACTTAAATATTAAAATAGTCCACAAAATCCAACTACCACTATTCACACTTTGTATTTGTAGCTGCCTTTAATGAAAGGTTTATAGATGCAAACAAAGATGAACACGAATATTGTTGATTATTTATTATTAAATAAATAACAGCAAAACCAATTACAATGATATGTTGCTGACTCAAAAGTAAACTCTTGTTTATTAAACAAACAATGTTGCAGCATATAACCAAAGGAGTTATGTACAAAAAATATTGGAGATGTTTTAAAATGATAATAAAAGATACGATTGCCAGATTAAGACTTTACAGTGATTTCTAATTTTCTAATCTTATAATATCACTAGTTACAAGAGATTGTCATAACGTAGAAGTGAAGAGAAGCACTTATTATTGTGAATATTAGGTACATAGTGACCAAAAGTAGAATACACATAGTTTGTCAATATGACCTCAATGTTCACACAAAACTAAACATACCTTACAAAACCATACTGCGAGGCAGTCATCACTCAATGAGGCAAACAAGATCTTGTCTCTATTCGAAACGATTTGTTTTATAATTTGATTATCTGCACCAAGATTTTTCAGAACTTTGGGCCATCCTATTGGAAAGTACATTTTGATTGTAAAACATTTGCCACTTTTATGATTAATATAGTTGAGCAGTAGACACCTCGATGAGTCTGTGTCGTTAATTTATATTGTAAAATAAGAAGTTCTGATATGATTTGATTCAAATTTGTAATGTAATAAAGCTTGAGCTTCCCAAAAACGTCAACACGATTCGCCACTGTAATGTCACCGAAAATGACACATTCATTCACAATTAGAGATGCATTGAAGTAGGAACTATCGTTCGGTAATCAAATCAAATCAAATCATTTATTTGTCAAAGTCAAAGTCAAAATTATTTATTTGCGTTAAATGTGGTACAAAAGATGGTAAATATAAGATGTAGTGCAGTGACACATTTCGCCATAAAAATAGCATGCAAATATTAATAAACACTCACATTAAATTAGGTAGGTAACCAAATAAATACAGACATTAAATTAGGTACCTGGGTAACCAAATAAAACACATTATATTACGTAGGTAAACAAATAAACACAAACATTAAATTAGGTAGGTAACCAAATGAACACAAACATTAGATTAGGTAGGAACCAAATAAAGTAGGATATTATGTTAGAACATGGTCGGTCGGTATGTATATAACATGGTCTTGAGTTTATATTGATTGTGTCATCATATTCTACCACATGGGCGTACAAATGTTAATTAAGATTGGTGATCAATTATATAAAATAAAATAATAATGTTTTTAAAAATAATTATAGATAAACTTCAAAAAGGAATCAATTTTTACTAATTTACTTTTCGTTCACATAATGCTTTGAATTTAACATAATAATGTACGATTAAGGTATGGAGACAATATACGTGCCAAGGTATGGAGCCAGCACATACTTATGTACCCACTTGGGCTTTAGCTTTATTGTGCTAATCTCAATTTCCACAAATAAGATTGAGCGTATGTAAGGGATTTTAGCCCGAAAATCTGACAACCAGTCTTACCAAGGGGTATCGTATAACCCGGTACTAACTGGGTTGTGGAGGTCAGATAGGCAATCGCTCCATTTAAAATACTGGCAATCATCTGCATCTGGTTAGAGTGTAAGCCGACCCCAACATAGTTGGGAAAAGGATAGGCAGATGATGTGTGTAAGGGCTATTAGTGCATAATTATCTACTGTACAGATTGTCTACGGTACCGTAAAGACTGTCTACGGTTACCGTTGATCAGTGTTATAAGATTCAAATGAATTTTATAATTTCTACCAATATCACCGCCGAAGTTGTTTTCCACTTTCAACAAATCCGTATTTAATGAGCACGAGATTTTAGTTTTATTAGTAACTAGCTGTGGCCGCGTGAAATTATTATAAAAATATTACCTCCCTATTTGAATCAGATTTTGCACACAAAATTTCGGAAATTAACTGGAACAAGCATACAGACAAACCAAAAAAAAAAATAAGCATTCAGTAAAAAGCTGTTATTTTGAAATTACAAACATACATTTCAATTTTATGTCTTTTTATAGTTTTTTGAAGGGATCTATGAAATGTCAATTTTCTAAACAAATACAATATAACATTGCTCAAATACACACTCAAATATAAAGGAAACAATACTGATGTAAACTGGGCTTCTTCAGTTTGAAGATTCCCTATCTATCGTGAGAGCTTCTATTGCGTAAAAAATACAGGTCCAGTCAACAAATTTTGATCAAAAAGTATGCTTTTGCACTTGGTCCACATCCTATAGTTACTTTACTCTTTGGTCCACATCGCACAAGCATTTAGGTACTTGGCTGATATTTTGTATCAAGACAAAAAGAAAAACAAGAGGAAAATATAAAAGTAGTTTGGCAACCCTGACTTTTTAGCAATTCGATGCTAACAACAAAAAATCTTCTTTTTCTTGATTTTGTGGATTATCATGAGAATAATTGTGTTTGTAACGCGATATTTTTTCATTTAACGTGTAAACAAATAATATGTAACCGTTATAGTGGTTGTCGCTACCTTATTCTGACATGTCTGAGAATATGGATTCAGAGGCAAACAACCTCTGTTTAACTGAGGATGCATTTAATAAGTTCCAAGCAGTTTCAATGTATGAAGAAGAGCAATGCATCACTCTGCCTGCAATAGTTACAGCGAAGCCCAAGGAACCAGACCCCGGCGAGTTAGATCATCTCAGTTATGATAATGAGGTAGTTATATCTACAGTAAACGACGTAAACAGCGCAGTCAATGAAAACACGGAAGAGATGCAGTCCGAGATTGAGCAAAAAACCTGCGATAGTCATTCTTACTTAGAAACAACTGCAAGCTTAGACGACGCCAATACCCATTTAGACCACAACTATGAACCACAGAAAGTTACTAGAAGAGGCAGAAAAAAGAAAAATGTGATGGAAAATGATACCAATGTAGTCACCAACAACGTTACGATCCTTGGTTCAAGACGCAGCAATGACATTCAGGTAAATACTGAACAAGAATCGTCCCTCATAAGTAGCACTGTACCTCGTAGAAGAGGAAGAAAACCTAAGCCCAAACCTGTTCCTTCAGAATCTCTTACACCATCAGAGATTAGTCAAGATAGTTTGAATATCTCAAGTTCTCGACTTAGTTCAGATCCAGAAACTTCTGATATTGTTGCCAGTGTTAAGCGGAAGCGTGGTCGGCCACCAAAATCACTGCAAAATCATCAAAATAATTCTTACAAAGACTTGTCAAGTGAGCTGAGTGGTTCTGACAGCAGTAAAATTGATAAAGTGCATTCTCCTCGCAAGAGAGGAAGACCAAGAAAAACACAACTTGTAGAAAATGTCCAGAATGATATTCAAAATAGCACAGAAATCCTATCAAATGAACTCATAACTTTAGAAGATTTCAATGGGACACAAATCACAAACACACATGAAAGGAGCAAGGAGTTGGTAGAATTAAACATTTCTAAAATAGAAAATAGAGATTTAGATAAGGAAATATTTAGTGACTCTGATAATGACAGGCTTGATGATATTACTTTAAGTAAATTAAAAACACTTCCTGAAACATTGAAATCTGCTGATGAAAATAATTTAACTGAGAATGACAAGGATCAAAACTTAACAAATAGCATTTCTGTAGTAACTCCACCGCCAACTAAAAAAAGAAACTTGCATAAAAAAGGGAGAGGTAAGCCTAAAAAAGAAACTACAGACATCACTGAAAAAGATCAAGTGGAAACATTTGAGAAATCAGAAATAGATTCTTCAGTACCAAGTTCAATATTTAATAATGGAGCTGATTTAGTTAGCTCTAATGTAGATTCTGACACTGAAGATTTGAGCCTACACCAATTAAAAGAAATTGACAGTGTCTTAGCAAATGCTGAAAATAATAACACAACCGTACACTCAGCTACAGATGATCATGATGTTGATGTAAGTTTTGTACCTGTTGAAAGCAGCACTGATGTCAAGAATACTCCAACTAAGCGCAACAGTAAAATGCCAATTATGTCAGACTTTGAATACAATGTTGACAGTGTTATAGACAAGGAAGAGACTACAAATGAAGCAAATGCTGACAATGCATTGCTTGTCGAAGACACTTCTAAAAGGCCTATTCGGAGAAAAGTTGCAAAATTGCGTTATCACGAAGAGTCTGATGAGGATCCATTTGCTAATGTTGAGTCATCTGATGATGATGAACCACGAAGGAAAGGCAAGAAATTATACTCTGATGATGAATATGTACCTGGCAGAAGAGGAAATAAAGATATAGATTCTACCGACAGTGAAATTTCAATGAAAGATCTGCTTAATGAAACACAACAAAAGAAGAAGAGGATGCGTAAAAAATCAGACTATCAATCTCCACAGAAAAAATCAAAAGCAGATCCATCAATAATTCAGGATGTTGAAAGTGATGATGTAGAAGAATGTTTACAACCTACAGTAGTAAAACCCACTGAGGATGACCAACCACAAATTTCGAAAGTCTGGGGTTGCAGTAATGAGTTTGAAAACTTCCTTGCCAAAAAGATTCAAGGTACCAATTTGAAAATTAAAAAAGTGTCTGTAACTGCACCCTCTGAGAACAAAACCCTTGAAATACCTGTGCTAGACCCAGAAGCCAAGAAGACTTTTGAGATGTGCAGCCAAACTACTATAATTAATACTGTATCCACTGGTGTGCAAACCAGTTCACCAGTAGAAATCCATCTGAAGGAGAACATTGCTTTAACAGCAGAACAATCAGAGAAAGCTTGTTATTTCCTAACTAGTATTGTGAAAACAACTTCTGAGTTAGGTACATTAATGACAGAAAAGTCTGAAGATTTTATCAAAAAGAAAATCAACACTGATTTTGTCATAGACACCAAGCAGGTGGATTATTGTGTAAGAAAGTCATTTTTATTATTTAAACTAGCCAAACATAACCTAAGTCAGATGGAAGAGGATCTTGCAAAACAATATGATGAATATCTAAGAAATAACAATTTGACAGCATGTAGGGCACTACCTAAACTAATAGAGGCCTCAGCAAAACAAGAAAGTAGTGACAGTGATTGTGAAATTGTAGAAGAACCAGTTAAAATAACTTCGGTGGATAAATCTAAGGAAAAACCAAAATTTAATCCTAAAACTGTGTTTCTCAACAAAGAACTTTCTATTAAAATAGCAAAAAAAACATCTGAACAACCAACTACCAACAAAAAGCTTGACATAAAGGGTCGACACACTGTATGGATTAATGACACAGTGATGGTAAAAAAAGTTAATAAGTCTTCGCAGTCTTTTTTAGCCCAGGACAGCCGAAATAAAAAACCTCCAGATAATAATATTACAACAAAAATGGTAAGTGATTTTTTTAAGAATTATTACCATCAGAAAGCAATATCAGTTTGTGCCCCTTATGTAACCACAGATTGGCTTAATGTGAGCAAAGAATGTGTGTGCAACTATTTTGTGGTTAAATCCAATCAATATAATAATAATAATGAAGTAAATTATTCTTCAAATGGAGGAATTAGCACAGAAAATAATGCAAGTACCTCAGAGACAGATCATGCTATAAAGCAAATACCTAACAAAACCATATTAGCATGCCCAGAGACCCTTCTTAAACTATGTTTTCGGATTGTGAAAAATAAAATAAATGATGAAAGATATGTCAAAGAAGTTTGTCATCAACACATGCGAAATGAACTTACAGATGGAAAAAACCAGCCTATGACATTATTTCGACATTGCCTGAGGGTCCTGACCACCTGTCAAAACCAAGAAGCTGTAAAAATCACGGAAAAGAGCTCATCACCCTCAGAAATCATAGCCGCCAAGGATGAATTAACTATACCACCTCTTAAAACACTCAGCCACCAAAGAATCGTGGCATTACTATATAACGCAGAGAAAACGGATTCCAGAGAAGAACAAGAAGTTCCAGAAATAAGGTGTAGTACAGAGGAATCTAGTTACTCAGTTTCCACCTGTTCTTCAAAATATTCATCTTCTTCTATTAAGATAAGTGAAATCAAGTCACTCTTGTCTTTGTGTGTTGAATTCATACAAAGAAATCTTGTTATTGAATCAAGTTATATGACTAGTGTATTTATACCAAAATCATTAAAAACCTCTGCATTTGAGCATGTCAAACAATTGATGTATAGAGAAATGGATGATCCTTTAGTTAGAACTAGTCAGTTCAATTTTAATAATCATAATGATGAAACTATGATTGAAGGCTTAACAATAAACAGTGTAAATACGTTATCAGAGGAAGCATTTCTGAATCTAGAACAGTCTCATGCAGAAAATCCAAATAGCCCTGAGTATTCAGATGACTTTGATAATGAAGACCAGTATGAACCTGCCTCTAATGACATTGAGGAGGAAAACCCAGTTGGAACCGAAACAAGTTGGGTATCACAAGTGCAAATGCAGGAACTTAGGTCATGCTTTAATACTACCAATACAGATGGCAATGATAAGGAAACATGTGCAGTTGTTACACAAATTAAAATTGAACCAGAGGATGATTTGCACGAGAATCTAGATTCACTAGCTCATGTGAAAATTGAACAAATTCATGCACCTGATGAAATGGCAAACATACCAGAAGTCAAGCCAGAAGCTATAGATGTCTTAGGTGTTGCGCCACCAGACCTTCACAGGCGGAATAGTTACGATGTCGACGCATTCGAACAATTTGCTGCTACCAACAAAATTATGCACGAATTACATAGTGACGACATCTTTAGCCAAAGTGTACACAGGGTACGGAGACAACATGAACCCGATTATGAAGAAGATGACATGAGCATGAGCCTCCTAGTCCCACAAACATACGAACCGTTGACTATTGAAACTGCCAAAGGAAGCTTAATGGAAAGCAGTTGTTCTGATGATGATGAAAGTGCTAAAACTAAAAAGGTTACAGTGAAAAAGAAACCTGATAAACGTAAAGGTAAACAGAAAAAGAATACAAACAGGGAAATACCTACAGTGGCGACTAAAGATAAACCAACTGATAACGAAGTTGCTAATTTAACCAAAAAAATGAGAGACAGATTAAGACAAGAGGAGAAAGAAGACGATTCTACAGATTCAGAAACTGAAAGCTTACCATTGCGCTTAAGAAAGAGGAAAGAACAGGACAAATCAAAACCAGCGCAGAATAGTAAAGAAAGAATAGAAAGCGAGATTCAATGTAACAATGTTGATTCTACTGATCAAGTCGAAGATGACGTAGGCAACTTTACTGGCTTTACAGCAATTGATCAAAATGAGATAACTAACTATCGGAAATACATGCAATATGTGTACGACAAAATTATACCAGGCAAAGAAGATAACATTGCTAAAACAAAAACTAAGGCAGTAGAAGAAAAAGAAATTCATGAAAAGCCATTAATTTCTAATGAACCTGTAGAATTATTGGAATGTGAACCCACAATTCCTGATTTCGATGATTCAGTACCTGCAAAAAGATCTACTAGAAAGGGCAAGGGAAAAGTTGAAATATCAAAGAAGGAAGAAATAACAAAGAAAGAAGAAATATCAAAAGAAGAAGAAATATCAAAGAAAGCGGAAATATCAAAAAAAGAAGAAATATCAAAGAAGGAAGAAACTGCCAAGAAAGGAATTTCTGTAAAGAAAGAAGGACTTTATAAAGAAAGGGTTTTAGATGAAACTCCTTCATTTGTAGAGCGTCATGGCTGGCACTGCTACCCGGTCAACGGAACAGATGGAAAGCTATACCAAAATTCTTGTGTAGCTTTGGAAAAACTGCCGGAGTCATTCGTCCAGACATACTTTGAATATCAAGGCATTACAAGCAAAAATGTTGATGACCAGGAGATTGACAGGTAAAGAAACATTATATTAATTTTTTAGAAATGCATTTTTTATAAATATTTGTCATATAGTTGTACAAGTATCTTATGGTATGTGGCTCAAATCGGAATAAACCACTCTGCTTTACACCATCTTGTTTTTTCCCTACTCCTAAATTCTTTGAAATTAATCTAAATAATGCCACCAATTTTAACCAACAATGTCTCCGAGTACATGTCATTTAAGTGCTAGGAGATCCTTTGTAGCTTTATAATTTGAAAATTACTTACAATCATTGATTTATTAAATTTTACAAGTAGCTTAATATTAAATAATATTTTCAGATTAACAAACTTGAACTCCTTGAACAGAACAGTTCAGTTGAACTCGGGTAAAAGTAAATCAAAGTCTAAGCGGGATGCTAAAGGTGACCATACGTCTGACACTGGCAGTAGGGCTGACAGTCCTACATGTTCTGATCATTATGATGAGCTGGAGCCTTCGGAGGATGAAGGAGCGAATGTTGATGATGAAGTTGCTCCGCCTGTTGTAAGTATTAAATAATACACACCTATGACTTAAAACATAGTTATGAAATAAGATACAGTTACTAAATTGTACACATTAAATAAAACACAGTTATGAAATAAAACACAGCCATTAAATTTTCTGTATTTGAATAATATTAGTTAAGACATTTACAAATGATCACACCTTATCTTACAAAAAGATCTTGTATAAGTAAAAGGTTAAAAGTTTAATATGTAATGGGTATAAATGGATTTCCTAAACTCATACTTCTAGTAACTATACTAACTGCGGTCTTTAACCCCAAAAAACATCAAATCTCTTTTTTATTAGTTTCATCATGCCTACATAATTATCCCATTACAACTGCGAAGTTATTATATTTCTATTTTTTCGGTCAAAGATTACTTTTTCTTTTCCCCGTGGGTCATAAACTACCCAGAAATCAATCGAGCGGGTATACAATATGTTCTATCCGTGAGGGTATTATTAGGTATCGAGATTAGATTCTATTTATGTAATCCTTTTTAGATAACAAGAAAAAAATATCCTGATAAAAATTTAATAAAATTTACTAAAATGAGGAAACTTACATGGCAACACAGGATCCGGTCGTTTAAATTTTAAGGAAATGGTCGTAATTTGGGCACAAAATCATGCATTTTTAAATTCATTAATATGTTTACTTTCACTTTATATTCTTATTATTTATATTATTATTTTATTTGTAATGTCATTAGGATGCCCCTTTCGGATTGGACAGGGTTTTTTTTTTAAATATTGTAAAATTTCTAAATACATAAAGATTACTTTTCCTTAAAAAATAATAACAAAATAATACCTTCCATCCACAGCCACTAAAACACACTGAAAACACTCTCGCAAAGGATCTCTTAATGAACGACAACGACAGTGATTCTGATTCCGGAGTCAAGGTGAAAAAGGAACCTTCAGATGGTACCGGAAATACCAAACTAAGTGGCAAGCCTAAGAAGAAAGGCGAGGCTGTGCTCGAAGATGGCACTGGCCTGATGCTTACAGCTGACAAGATGATGACTAAAGAACTGACGCTGTTGCATGGACCTGTTGTGGTGACTGATGATGTTCAGGACACACCTACTAAAGGACCTGTTACGAGGAATAAACAGGTAATAGACGGTTGTCTGGACGCAATATAAAAGGTGTAAAGTTCTTACCGTCATTGCAATATTTTTTTTTTGTTCTGGACCATGCCTGACATGAACTAAGTAGAAGGTAGTTACCGGGATATTGAAGGTCGAAGTTCCAACTTTTTCATCTTGTTATGTTTTACTATACTTTACGAGTTTATACTATTCAATGCATCCATCAACAGAATGATTTGAGTGCGTTAGAGCCATATTTTCTTACAACAACCATCAGGATTTGCTTTTTTGAACTGTGTAAATAATTTATTTAAAACTCAGATTATCGCCTTATTGTAGGAACGTCTAATTACACTCTTGTAATCAAAGTCCAAGTTTAATTAATAACATCGATTTACTTGCTCACTCTAGCCCTGCCAGTTCTATCTACTCAAACGGGTAAATAAATAGTGCGTTAAAACATAGGGACCTACATAGAATAGAAGCTGGATTCTATCCCTTATCGTTAATTTTGTTTCCGTCAACAACAGTTAAAAGTTGACGTTAGTTTGTTAATAACAAAAATTAATTTCTCTGGTCACCGTGACGCTGACCTTAATAACATCGATAACGTTCGATACGATATACTTGTAGAACCTCAGTTGTGTTTTCTTAACTATATAAACTAAAATTAAAAAGATGTTAAATTTGTTTGTATGTAATCTTCGTGGTCGGGGGTAATCTTCGGAACTACCAATCCGATTCTAAAAATGTTTTCACTGGTAGAAAGCTAAATTTTTCTTGAGTGCTATAGGCTATAAATTATACTTATGTCATGCTTATTAGCAGAGCTGTCACAATTTTTGCGGACGAAGTCGCGGGCGAAGTGCTAGTCGTAAATAATAGTTCATGTTTTCACTTTAGGGAATGCAATTTCGAGTCGATAAATAATTAACCGCGTGCTAAAGCTAGGGACTAGCACTGGCCATTCAGAACAGCTAAGCCATTGCCATTTGGCGAGATGAAGATTTGGAGTTCTGGGGAGATCGATATTGACCGAAGTTCACCGAAGTAACTTTATCTTTTTGTAATTATAGAAAAGCGCATCAAAGCATCAGCCGTCTACCAGCAGGACGAGGAACGAAGAAGATTCCTCTTCTGAAGAAGAGAAGCAGTGGGTGAGCACCAAAGAGAAGCTTCTCAAAAGGATGGGCAAGAAGGATCAGACCAGGTATTGTAATCAATATCTTCTTACATTTGCTCTTTGTAACATTGGAAGTGTATCTGTATTTTTCTTACTAAAATAAGTAAGGTGTGATTAGATTTAAGACTTATTATAATAAGGGTTAAGTAATAAAGAATTCGGTGGCTCACAAATATCCCCGTAATAATAATAATAAACGCAGAGTAAAGTTACAACCTAAAACTTTCAGATTTATCATAAATTTTTCTATGATTTATTTTGGCATAACTTTAACTCCGCGTTTGTTCTTAAATAACGATTTCATAATAAATATGAATGAGGGAGATAAGGATTTAATAATAAGGTTTTTAATAATAAGCAATAAGGTGATTTAATTATAGTCTATAATTGGTAAATAATAAATGTTTCTGTATTAATACTATGTCCTATGTTTTTCATTTATCCTGAATATAAATGCAACAACTTTGTCGAAGATAAAACGACGTTAGAAATTATAACGTACCAAACAGACCTCGACAATGCATATACATTATTGTATATAGAGGTTTATGTAGTTGGATTTGTGGGTTAAAACAAAAAAAAAAAGGGTTTATACTTTTGCAACAACAATACATTATTATTCTATTCTAATGTAGTGAATAAAATACACTTGATTTACCCACCTCCAATGGTCTGTACGGTGGACGATATAACGCAAACATTACGATTAAATGCATATAATTTACCATGTTTATATGTGACATAAAAAACGAAACTTTTTTTACTAGCCTGCCCTATCCCACTTCTGAGCAAACATCTCCCTTCTCCTTCCATTTATATATTACCACTTGTTTTATTTTAAATAACTATACGTTCCAATGTACGCAGTTTGGACGACGCCAAGCGCGCCAAGCTAGTGAGCGAATTCATAGAGAGGCGCGGCGGTCTCCCCGACTCCCACATACGACCGCGCAGCACTCGTACACGCAGGTCCGGCAAGAAGTTCCTGGAGAGGCAGAAACAACTCGGGTATGAACATAAACTATTCTAATAAGCTAGTGAGCGAGTTCAAAGAGATTTCTCCGATTCGCACATACATTCAGCTCTGTCCTCAGGACAAGACAGGTCAAAAGTAGGCCCGTTTAAAATATAAAAAAAACGACCGCGCTGCAATCGCACGCGCAGGTCTGCCAAGAAGTTCCTGGATAGGAAGTAACAACATGAGTATACCGTAGTGTTATTATTACAGTGGTTCAGTAGGGTAGTTCGGGATACAAGCTCCGCATATTTACCCCCTCCCCTGACCTTCCGCACAACTGCTTCCGTTCAACCACTGGAAGTAGTTACACTGTGATTATGCGATTATATTCTAATCGATGCCACACAAAATTTAAAAGATTTATTCACGAAATTAAAATTGTTGGATTAGGGGTGGAGGAATGAGCAAAATGTCGTGAGGAAAGTTTTGAGTATGAATGTCAAAACTTTATAAATGGGTATAAAAGCAGAGGAAGACTAAAGAAACGATGGATGGACTGTGTGAACGATGATATGGCTAGAAAAGAGGTGTCTGATGAGATGACGAGTAATAGAGAAGTATAAAAGAAGAAGACATCCTGCGCCGACCCCAAATGAATTGGGATAAGGGCAAGAGAATGATGGTAGGGGTTTAAAATAAGGTTAAGAAAGTTAAATAATATTTATTTGACTTTTCAGAATACTGTCACGAGAACTGTTCGGTGAATCGTCAGACGCGTACAACAGTATGTCTAAAAGATCTCAAGCTAGCTTGTTTAGAGGACGTCGTAATATTAGGAAGGTAAGTCAGCATATCGATATTGATTATACAAGGTGTAGTTTTGCAACCTCGTCAAAAATTCAGGAGGTTGTCATAGAAGACGTAAATAATCAATATAAATTACGGTACCTGGTCAATAATAATAAACGCTGCTTTTTTTAAGTTGTTTTAAATTGACACTATTTCAGAATGAAGCCCTTTTCAAAAGAGGAGAATCAACCGTTTATCGAATAAACGTCTGCGTTTGTTTGTGTGTGGTTATAGGGTTAGTATTAGACGGGCCGCGTTTTAATACGGGTGGTGTACACTTATCGATTTCCGATATTAAGAAAAATATATAACAAAAAATTACCTACCCATTTTAGTATTGATTCGGGTCGAGAATCATCAGCATAGTTACCTCCTTGAATTTGACGAGGATGCAAAACTACACCTTGCATAGAAAAATCAAGGTATCATTCAGTTATTTCTTGTGTAAAATGATAACATCAAGCACGTTTCTTTTCCATGTAAGGTTGGGTTGTGATGTTAAATTGAACCCTACATTTCGCCAGTTATGATAAGTCCTATGTAATAAGGGGCAAACCTATTAATAGAACACCCACCATTCCTTCCACTTATTTTCGTGGTTTTGCTTTCATCTTGTCAGTTCTTGAGGAAGCCATTCAATAGTAAGTGTAAAAAAAAAAAGAAATATTAAATTCAGTATTTGACTTGCTCCACAGGTTATAGATAAGAAGTCCCTAGCGCGCAGTACTGTAGTAGCAAACATGGAGGAGTTCGAGAGAAAGAGAAGACTGAATGCTAGACAGGCCAAATTGGTAAGCGTTTTGGAACTGTAGTCTTTCTTGACAAAAATCTCTTGTATTATTCAAGTTTGTTGCTAGGAAATCTAAAATGTTAAAACTTGTTTTTGTACAATTGTACTCGTTGGCATTTTCTGCTAATAGAAAATACACCCTATTTTAATTTATATTGACATGAAATAATTATGTCTTGTTCGTACAGAGGGAGTTATTGGGCTGCGAGGAGGGAGTGAACGTGCTTGTCATTAACGACGAGGTGTGTCTGGAGTACGACTTCGAAGAGAACCGCCCCGTCGTCACCGTGCACCCGTTCTTCACCAAAGTTATGAAGGCTCATCAGGTAGGTAGAGCCAAAACTTCACTTAATTCGATGTCATTGAGCTTTATCTGCCTTTTTTTAGATAACTGATGAAATATTTCTTTGGGATGTACTGAATACGTGGTAACCCTTTGTGCGTCGGTGTCCCTGCCACCCTGTATATATGCGCTATATTAAATATTGTCTCATAACCGATCTTTGTAACTGAGAACGAAGTAAGATAATATCATAAAAAAAAATGTTTGTCTACAGTATGAAGGCGTGAAGTTTATGTGGGACGCTTGCTTCGAAAGCCTCGCAGAGATCGAAACGGGGCGGCCGGGCGGCGGCTGCATCCTCGCGCATTGCATGGGGCTGGGCAAGACGCTGCAAGTGCTGGCTCTACTGCACACGGTTAGTCATTTACTTAAACTATACGACGTGGTAGTGTCTAATACCGTAGAATTGAAATAGTTGAATCAAGAACTCGCCTAGACCTGCAAACCGGACAAATAAAGCCTGGGATGTTCCCAACTATGTGGTAGGTAAGTATAAAAAGGCTGCTGGTACAGTCTGGAGAAGCAAAATGCAAAGACTGTGCAACTTGAAACACGCCTATGTCCAGTGGCTTGCTAAGAGGTGTATCGAACTAGCCCCAAAAGTACTAAAAACAACAACATTCATTTATTTTCAGGCAACTTTGGCCCATAAATACTAAAGTTGTGCAAACGCACACATGTTGATTGCATAGTTACACTGCATAGAAATCTACATTCTAGGTGCTGGTCTCTTGCGAAATGCAAGATAGAAATTAAGAAAAAGCAACAATATAAAATGTATAATTATGCTCACCAGGTATTGACTCACCCTGGTGTGAAAATGCAACGCATTCTCGTGTGCTGCCCTCTATCGACTGTACTCAACTGGGTCGACGAGATACATAAATGGATTGGACCAGTAACGAATCAGATCAAGGTAAGAAGTAGTGGATATTTGTACTAAAACTGTGTTTTAGAAGGCGAACAATTTCGTTTCGGTTCTTTCGCAATAACCAAATTTAAATTTACAGAAAATTTTCTCTCTGTGCAAAATAAAGCTTGACTTATTTAATAAATAAACGTATGCTTTGTGACCAACTTGTTTTATCTCTTTTTTTCAAGCAACGTAAAATAAAGAGGAAATTACAGGTATAATTTTCATATTTAGTTTTTACTAAGAATTTATCAAAACTACCTTTCTTAAGGTCTTACATAGCATTTGACACGCCAGATATAGGAGGTATGTACCATATAGATATTGCCTAACTGTCACTATCTGAGTCCAAAACTTTTCATGTGTAAGCTTTAAGCTAGATTTCAACTTCTAAATCAATCACAATGATAATTTGAAGTAAATCGTATGACGCTCCAATCATAAAAAGTCTAGAAGTCCAAATATCACACATTCATTCCCACAGGTCTTCGAGTTATCAAAACTGAAGAAAACATACGAACGCGCCTACCAACTAGAAGACTGGTACACCGGCGGCGGCATATTCATCATCGGATACGAACTCTTCCGAAGTTTGACGACTCTAGACCCATTCCTCGACGACGTTCGACCGACCATCGTCAACAAAATACGTACAGCATTACTTGACCCCGGTCCAGATATAATAGTTTGTGATGAAGGACATTTACTGAAGAACGATTGCTCCGTACTTGCGGTAGCGATGAGCAGGGTAGTCACGAAAAGAAGGATTATTTTAACGGGGACTCCTATGCAAAATAATTTGAGAGAGTATTATTGCATGGTAAACTTTGTGAAGCCCAATTTGCTGGGTACTTATGCGGAGTATTCTAATCGGTAAGTTCAAGATGTGAAGTAAGGTTTTGTTTTTAATATCGTATAATTACTGTTTTACTGCTGCCCTTTAAGATTTTCACGTTATGTAGATTCAGATCAATCTGGTTGGTACTTGTTAAAATCATCATCATCATTCTCCTGCCCTCATCCCAATTTATTTGGGGTCGCCGCAGCATGTCTTCTTCTTCCATACTTCTCTATTACTCGTCATCTCAGCAGTCACCTCCTTTCTAGCCATATATGATAAATTATAGGTAGCCCGTACTGCCCCACTGCTGGGCAAAGGCCTCCCTCCATTCCTTGCAATGGTCACGATTCTGGGCTACTTATTTCCAATACTCAAGGAAGACATCCAGTTCGTCCCGCCATCTCCTTCGCGGTCTGCCGCGACCCCGTGTCACTGGTTCAGGGCACCAATCCTGAGCTGTACGGGCCCACCGCTCGTTCGGCATGCGACAGCCATGTCCTGCCCAGTTCCATTTAAGTTGGTCAGCCTTTTGAGCCACGTCAGCGATTTGCGTTTCGGAGCGCAGTGTAGTGTTTCGAACATGATCTGTTAATTTTACACCTAAGATACTGCGCTCTATAGCACGTTGGCAAACCTTGAGTTTGGACTTTTGGATGTTAGTCAAAGCCCAAGTTTGTGCACGGTGCACAAACTTGGGCTAGGTTAAGATGGTGAGAATACACATGTCCATTAGCATTCGCTTCAGAGATCCTTGCCTTGCCTGGAAAGAGATTACTTGGCCCAAGGAGATATATTCTTGGACATATGGTATATTCTCCCCGCCTACGTTTATGCTCCTCTTGCAGCTGTTGGTCATGAGCTTGGTTTTCGACATGTTCATCTTCAGTCCAACCTCAAGGCTTGCATCGCTAAGATCTTGTACCATTTGCTCTAGTCCTGTGGCTGTGGGGGAGAAAGTGACAATGTCATCGGCAAAACGCAGATTATTCAACCTTGTTTCACCGACGACAAGCCCTTTCCAAGCCCTTTTCAATTGTCTTTTACTGGCATCATTAATGAGCGAACTATAAAGTAAGATACCATCAATAAGCTGATTTGTCACCTGCTCCTGGCCATTCATCACCGGCAACAGGGAAATTGCAGTTTTAATATCGAATGCGTCAGCCATTTTTGTAACACAATCAGAATATACTATAAAATCTGTAGAACTAGTTTGACTACTACTATCCACTAATGAAAGTAAATCCTTTATTTTCTGAAAATTTGATTGAATTTCATGAATTAATGTTTGGAAAACCTCACAAGCTTCTTTGTCTAACTTACGATTTTTAATTTCTTGGTTCAACTGAGTCAAAATACAATCCAATTTACTATGTTCTTTTTCTGCTTCCTCTAGTTTCTTAAAAGCTAAATCTTGTCTACGCCTATCTGGACCTAGTTTCACTAAATATTCTCTTAAATATTTTAATTTAGCGTGTAAATCTTGCAATTGTTGCGACATTCCTAATCTCCAGAGCAAAATATAAAATAATACAGCATGATCTAATTAAAATTACAAGAAATATTGTAGAATAAAAAAATGTTAGCAATGCAAAACTTACATTGCAGTAGGTACTTATTTTTCTGACAACGTTTAAATGTAGGTCACGACGTCTCACGTGGCGTGGATGAATGAACTCCTCAGCACTGGACACGAACTACTCCCAGCTGCTCCACATCGGACCCGTACGATTTATCTCCCGGCGCCCTGCATATCCTCTCATCATAAGGCTTGAGCATTCTCCCGGCACCCGGCAGCAACGTTCCTTTTCTGTCTTCATTAATAATTTCACCTCTTCAAACTGATTCTGTATTGCGATTTTGATTCTTCTTTAATTTTACAGTCTTCTTCACGTTCTTTCTTGAAACTTTCGGTCTTCAATACTTCTATTTTTACTTTATCTTCATAATTTCTTCGACGGTGGACGCTTTTCGCGTATGTCGCAAAATTTTAATTGCTGGCTAAGGGTCGCCATGTATTATAGTGATGTTGTCAAAATGAAAGAGAACTGTTTAGTTCGATGATTCGTATAATAATGACAATAATTAGTGTGTGCAGTTACAAATATAAGGTTAGGCGAGCTGCACACTACACTTACCATTTGACTGCCAGCGTCTGAAAGACTTCTTCTAGGGTACTGGTGAACAGTTTTGGAGACAGCGGGTCGCCCTGTTTGACTCCCTTTAGAATGTCAAACTTTGGACCTAAGCTCTCTAACTTAATAGCAGCTGTACTATGGGTGTATATATTACGCAAAAGATGTATGTAGGTAGGTTCTATCTGTTGTTTTGTAAGGGCATTAAATATTGTAGAATGTGTGATGCTGTCAAAGGCTTTAGAATAGTCGACAAATGCAAGATACAAAGGAGTTTTATATTCTTGGTATTTCTCGATTATTTGATTAACGGTGTAAATGGTCGGTGGTGGAAAGTCCTCGACGGAAGCCTGCTTGTTGTGTAGTTTGTTTAAGATCTAACTGGCCAGCTATGCGTTTTTCAATGACTTTGATAAAGGTTTTATAGACATGAGATATCAGACTAATTGGCCTATAATGATTGATGTCGGACTTATCACCTTTCTTATGGAGAAGTATAATATTGGAATGGCAACATTTTGATGGAAGATTACATTAAATATATAATTTAAAAAAAACACGGAATGTTTATTTTTTTTTTGAGTCTGCGTATTGTTACTATGCAAATTTGAAACATCGTTCTCTGTGATTTTCGAATGATCGACTGAAACAAAACGATGTTGTAAATACGTTTAGCACAAAACTCATTAACGCATAGTGATTGGTGGCGCCAGCGGGCGTTATAATGTACTTATCAACATCAATATTAAAATACTTCCTTCATTCAAAACTAACTTTTATTTCCATCCAATAGGTTTGAAAATCCAATAATGAACGGCCAGCACCGAGATTCAAGCGAAGAAGACATAAAATTAATGAAGGCTCGTACACACATCCTGCACAAAGTGCTGGAAGGGTGCCTCCAAAGGCAAGAAGCATCAGTACTCTACCCATACTTGCCTAAGAAACATGAGTATACACTGTTTATAACACTGACGCCATGCCAGTGGGACTTGTACAAGCACTACTTGCACAACTACGGCAAGCAGACTAAACAGAGCATATTGAAGGACTTTCATATACTACAGAAGATCTGGTCGCATCCTCAAGTGCTGCATAACTTCCAGACGAAGGCAAGAGATCGAGATGAGAAGAATAAGCTTAAAGGTATGTCAAGTTTTCCAGCTTTCTGAAAGCAAGATCGGTCCATCATCATCATCCGCAGCCTGAATTCACCCACTGCTGGGTATAGGCCTCAGTTCTCTATTGCCAATCTCAACATTCTTTTCCACACCACACCGTTCTTCTGGGGGGGGTGGTGTGGTTATGTGGGGCTCGCACACACTAGAAACTCCGCCGTCTTTGCCAACGTCTCGCTTTTTTTTGAAGGGCCCCGATTTCTGCGTTGCATGACGTTCGCGACCCCTCAGCTGTGGCTTTTGTCCCCTCATCCTTGGGACTGATGTGACATCACCCGATTTACATAAACTCGTTCAATAGGACGGTTGTTTCCCTGGTCTACCGCCCGCTGGCTCTTACACCCATATCTATAAACAAGTCAAAGTGTTTACTTGAGTAAATGTAATTTTGTAACATACGATTTGCTTGAAGTTAGAACTGTAAAAAGTTAGAATTCTTAGCTTTGTTTTCTTTGACGGTTCTTACTTCGTTTAAATTCTTGTCCATTGCATAAAAAAAAATTCAGTAATTACTTTGACTTGATATGAGGGTGAATCTCCACATTCCTTTTTATTTTTAATTAAGCGGTGAAAAATATGTAACGCATACTGCAGCGTCCGGGAACACGGTTTGGATTACAGGAATTTAGTAAACGGAATTGTATAAACTCTCGACATCAGAAGTATAAGGTCGGATGTACTAATACAGAGAGTTTTTACATCCGATCTTATGCTTCTGATGTCCAGTATCGTGAGTGTGCATATATTGTGTATCAGGGGTTGTAAGTGTGCGTAAGGGTGTGTGTATGACTAAGTTTGTATATATTCCACATGTGGATGTGTTGTAATGTTAGTATTATTCTGTGCTGGCGAATGTGGTATTGGGGCTTTTTGTTGGGAGATAATCTACATCATTTATCTGATTCTGTAGTATTGTATTGTATAACAAATTATCAATTGTTTTAATTTGTTGTTTCAAGCGATGGAAATGAAAGAGGAAAGTACAGGTATCTCGGTCATTAACTCCGCTCATGCACACTGTACACATATGCAATAGATTGCTGACAGAACATTCCACGTTGTTCTAATTAAGAACGTTAGAATTAGTTATGCATCATGCTTATCCATGCAGGCATTACAATACATCATCTTCCACTTCATCCACTGCAGGATATAGGCCTTTCTTTGCAGTCATTTATTTCTTAAACTACTGCTCTAAAACGGTGAAGGCAAACACCGTGGGGTAATCGGCATGTTCTAAAATCAAAAATTCGAAAACAGATGATGTCTGCCAACCCGTACTGGGTCCGTGTGGTGGATTATAGTCCAAACCCTCTCGTCAAGAGGGGGGTAGGAACGTTATAGGCTTTTATGTAATGCATGCTTAGCATTTATATACTTGAATTTAGAATCTTGGATAATAATCATGTTTTGAAATCACAAACTCAATGTCTTATAATTATATATCCAATACAATAACACATTTAGGGTATTGCTGCGATTGCCGCGCTTTTGTAGTGCCTCGGCAATGTTTGCAGACGCACGCACTGACAGCTTTGATGCACTGTGGCGTAAGAAATCTGCTCCGCTACTCCGCAGACTGCGTGGCAGTCCCAACACTATCCTGCAATCGATAGCCGCCGGGGCAGATAGCCCGCTAGTGTGGGCGCTTACGAACCGGACTCGCTTTGTTTTAGTAATTAAGTACTAACATAGGTTAAGTTATTTTGAAAATTAAAAATTAAATTAAATAAATAAATTTAAATAAATATTAAATTAAATTATATGATAAATTTCAAATTCTAACGAAACAAAAAGGGAATTAGGGTATTTTATAACTAATGTCCACACAAACATGAACCGCTAAAATAAATAATTGAATGGCAATGAATGTTATTTATCTAGAGATTGTAAATTCAACTCTAACAATAGTGCACTAACACTTTATTTTGCTTTAGATTTGTAGATTCAAAGCAGTCTATCTGTATACAATCTAACTTCCTCAATTCTTTCACAGCGGAGAAACTAGAAGATGACCTAGCGAATGAAGATATAGAAGAAATAAAGCCGAATGCGGCTGAAGACCTGTGGTGGCTGGACTACTTGGACGGCGGCAATATGCTTGAGACGCTCGATAGCTCCAACAAGTTTGTCGTGGTGTTCAAGATATTGGAAGAGTGTATTGCCCTTGGGGATAAAGTGTGAGTAACAATAGTTATTTGTTATACAAGAGTGCAAAGTTGCTTTTTAACCGCGTGTTCAATTTTGATGACCGAGCAAGCGAAGGATTCTAAAATTGAATCACGAGCGCAGCGAGTGATTCAAAATTAGAATCCTGAGCGTTAGCGAGGGAATCAAAAGAGCACGAGGTGAAAAATCTTTGCACTCGAGTGCAACACGTAACTTTTCATTCCACCTCAGCGAGGAAATGACTAAATGCAAAAAAAAAAAACGTTTATAATCACAAGATAGGTACACTTTTATTTCAGTTTAGGTATTAATTACTACATTATGACAGGTAAGTATTACAGAATAATCTTTAAATTATAACAAAATAATACTAAGGTATAATTAAGAAAATTTTAAAGTAACGTTGCTACAGTTATTTAAATTGAGTGTAATATTTTTGTTTGGTACTGTAATATTGGTGTTAGTCACTTGTGTACTGTTTTTCGGTAAACTATCTGTCATACTTAATAGTTGTACCGATTCATCGGATTCCCTTGGCGTGAATGTTGGAGAGAGAGGGAGATGGTTAGGTGTTTCATAACGGCTTATTTTTGATGTAGAAGGGCCAGTCCAAGGATCCGATTGAGGCTCTTTCAGTGTAATGGCTCCTACGATGCCTTCACATATTTTAGACTTATTTTGGATGGAATCCTCTATGTATCCCTCTACAACTGCATTGGACTTCCAGCCTCCGTGGCGCTTAAGGGACAGGAGATCAGCTCCGGAATCAGCCAAAAGTGTGGCTGAAGTTCGTCGGAAACAATGACCCGTGTACAACAGGGGTTCTGGAAGTTCAAGAAATGTTGCTATTTCTCGTGGGATACTGCCAATTTTATTAGTACCCATAGGCTGTCTAACACACTTTCCATTGCGATACTGTAGAAAAAATCGATTGATTGGAGTGTTAGGCGGGCGTAAGGCTTGATATTTCTCAACAATCGTTACGTATTCCTTGCGAATGACGAAGTTGCGGTCTCTTTTTGTCTTTGTATTAGGTAAATTAATTAATAGTAAGTCATCTGAATGTTTCTCAATGTTTTTGACATTAAGTTGTGTTAGTTCATTAGTTCGACATGCTCCGTTTATTCCAATAATAAGAACAACCTGTAACGTAAAGAGTATTGTAGTAGATAAATGAATAAAATTGATATGAACGCATAAATTATGCCTATCAACATCTACTAAGTATACTATTTAATTGAGATTAATATACTTAAGTAGATACTGAATGTGCAACTGACTTACTTTTGCCGCCAAATATACGGAATCGGGTGCTTCGTTAAGAAACTTTTCAATATCAGATACTGTGAAAACCTTAGATTTTTTTGGTTGATGACCAGATGAGGCTCTTTTTAAAAATGCCACTAATTTAGGATAGGTATCGATATGTTTGTCTTTTTTCATCTTTATTGTTGCTTTTAGCATCGAATACGTACTCCATAGAGTGCTTGCTTTCTTGTTCTCGGATAATTCTATAAAATATGCCAGCAAAACGTTTTCTGAGAAAGTTTTGGCTCCTTTTGCTAGTCGCCACGTGTTGAACATATCGTACTGTTTTAAATACTTCTCGCGTGATTGTTGAGGGAGAAAGCTCATTTGCGCATTATTAACAGTTTCAGTCAATTCTGTTGGCGTCAAGCAAACTAACTCGTCGCTAGAATCACTCATTTTAGTTTTTTCATTTGTTTTCAAGTTTCTTGTTTTTAATATAAGGTTTAACAATGACGTGAAAAAATGCCGCGTAAAGAACCGCGTACAAAGCAAATTGAAAAAAGAACACCAAGAAGGTTCCGAGTCTGAGTTTTTAACAAATTAAAAAAAAGTTGTATGATATATTCGGCACCATAGAGGTAGCAGTAAATAGGTTTAATGTTTTTTTTAATTCACAAACTTAGTGCACACGATGTTCTAAATTCAATTTACTTTATCCTCTAGAGAATAAAAACGGCTTTTCCACTCAGATATTGAAGATTAAAAATACTCTTTCCGAGATGGTGGGATGAAAAATAGTTTATCATTTTTAGTTTGGATGACAATGCATGCTTACCTAAGTGACTTCATTCTAAATCCAATATGGCGGACTCCCAAAGATGGCTGACTTGTTATATTTTATGCACCCTCGTGATATGGGTATCAATTAAAGGGTTTGCTGTTTGAGAAGAATACGAGAAATAAAATGACCTCACTCTAAAGTGTGTTTTTTAGTTTTTTTTTGTAAACTATAATATTATTGAATCAAGATTCAAGACTCGCCCATTTTTTTTTCTTCTGTTATGTCACATTAAAACCTACGTCATTCTTATCCACAGGCTAATATTCTCTACTTCACTATTCTGCTTGGACGCCCTTGAATACTTCCTAAAGAAAATCAAGAAGTGGGCACTAGGAAACGAGTACTTCCGCCTGGACGGGTCGGTTCCGGCCGAAGTGCGGCAGAAGTGGTGCCGCGAATTCAACGCTGACAATAACTACAAGACTAAGTGAGTTTGTACCCAATATTCGACTAAAGAGAAGCACTTACTATGACAATGAAAAACGAACTTTATCGTTAGTGTTATAAAGTGCAAAGTTGTATGTATGTCATCGAGCGTTCATCGCCCGCGCGACCTCACTTATACTTTAATACAATTATTATAATAGTAGTATTTGACTCTTTGTAGATAATTGCACTATAACGTTATTTAGCTTAAATAATGATGACTCGCGCCGCGTAGAGATGTATCATCATTGTCACTGTGAAAAAGGCGTGGATTACCCAGTCCTGGTTACCTCCATCTCTTTCTTGCACATTATGTATGAAGACAGTAAGAAAAACCCACGTGTTCTATACAGATTGTTCCTGGTATCAACCCGAGCCGGTTGCCTAGGCCTGAACATGACAGCAGCCAACCGCGTCATCATCATGGACACATCGTGGAACCCAGCTCATGATATACAGAGCATCTTCAGAGTGTACCGCTTTGGACAGAAGAAGGACTGCTACATATATCGCCTGGTCGCTATGGTGAGTCACTATCTACTACCTCACTCATCATCAAATGAAATAATATATTTTTAACACGCTTTTATTTGGCTTCACCTGTAACTGACTAACTATTTAAACAAATCTTAGAAGTTAAATTCGACAAACTTCCCGGTTTCCGATTGAGCTTACAGCGTGGTTAGCTAAGTGACTGCATTCTAAATCCAATAAGGCGGATTCCCAAAGATAGTGGATTAGTTATTTTTATGCATTCCTATGGTATCAGGGTATCAAATCAAAGGGTTTGCTGAGTAGAATACGAGAAATGAAATAATTAATACTAATAGCACAATAAAGCGTGTTTTTTTTAAACTATAATGGAACTATAATGGAATCGGAAGATGCTCTTTATGTCAATGTCAATATTGACATAAAGAGCATCTTCAGAGTACCTTCATAAAGTCTGAAGCCCGGTTCCCCCAATAAAAACATAGGTAACATTACCTATCAAACATAGAAACCTTATAGTTCAGGTCATAAGAATAATAACATTAAAATACGCTTGCCAAACTTGCCACTAAAGCGAGTGAATTCTACATTGCTCACTCTCGTTCGGCTTATTACTTCGATTCTATCCTCTTTTTTAATCTTTTGACCGCCACGGTCGGCTATAGCCGACAAATGTAAAAGTGCTCAACATGCCACCGTCGGCTATAGCCGACAAGAAAACGACATTTTTCAAGTAGTTTTCATCTGTCGGCTATAGCCGACCGTGGCGGTCAAAAGGTTAATGTTTGTCTCATCCAGGGCACGATGGAGCAGAAGATATACGAACGGTCGGTTACAAAGCAAGCCGTCGCCTGCCGCGTGGTAGACGAACAGCAGATCGACCGCCATTACAATATGGCTGAACTCACGGAGCTATACAAGTAAATAACAACCTTAAATTTTCTACAAGAAAGGTCAAAATCGTATAATATGTCAATTTGTAGGTGTCAAACGGCTTACGATTTTCGAGTGCGTTCGAATGGGCTCGTTTGAGTTCAAAATCAATTGCCTTTTTGCAACTGTTAATCCATGTTTGCCTCGGCGGTATTAGTCCGACCATTGAGAATTAAACAGCGCATCTCACCGTGTCAAAAATCGCACCCTTATTTCTGAACTCTCATTCAGTGCGTACGAGGGCTCATTAAACGGAGTGTACCCCTGTCAGGTTCGACGAAGCCGGGTCGTGCGTAGCGGGCGGCGTAGCCGTAGGCGTGCACGACGTAGCGCTGCTGCGCGTGGCGCGCGACGTGCTGCTGCACGCCGTGCACGAGCACGACTCGCTGCTTCGCGGCTCCAGCGAGCAGGGCTTGCCTGAGCACGAGCGGAATGCTGTCTGGATGCAGTTCCAGCAGGAGCAGGCGAATAAACGTAACTATGATTTTATGGCATATTTTTTATTCAGTAAAAACATGTGGTATTGTCCCACTGCTAGGCAAAGGTGTCCCCATCGCTTTCCACTCCTCTTTATGTGTGGTCTCCTCTGGCCAATGCCCCAAGTCATCATTTAATACCAAAACTACTTGAATAATAAAATTACAAAGAATCAATTTTTATCACCACCGCTACCGCTACCGCTTTACCTTTTGTGGTGACTCCAACAGATAAGCAAAATTCTGTTTCCTTGTTTAAATTTTTTTTTTCATACCAGTTTTCAACTACCTACTCAATTTCATTCATTTTATAACTTGCTTAGTAATAAAATTGACAAATATTTTTCACAGAAATGGAAAACAAACTAGTCGTGAACATTCCAAAAGTTGCGTTGAAGCGTATCCACAAACAATACAACGCGCAACCGACCACTTCAGCCACCGTCGTCAAAGAAGAAGACACCAGCGAAGCCTCCAATCCTAACGAGCCTAAGACTAAGAAGGGAAAGAAATCTTCCATCATCAAGTGCTGCATACCCATACAGGACAACGAGAAACAAGAAACCAGCACCGGCTCAAGAAAAAAACCGAACTTGCTCAAACCAGGAACCAGCAAACAAAGCGTGGACGAAGCATCCACTTCATCCGTCGACCAAAAGACTTTTGACGTCACCGACCAAAAAGCAACCATGGTACAACAAATCGAACACATACTCATCAATCATGGCTTCCGGAATAAAAGAGGGATGGCTGATATAGCCAATCTAGTCGCAAAAGTTAGAAGTATGGTGCAGAAGGGATACATGGACGAGGAAGACATGTCGGACGATATGACGGCCAGTATAGTGAAGGTATTGCTCGCGCGGCAAATATCTCTTCCCATGGTCACTAACATCATTTGCGAGTCGATCAACAACTCTGCGGAACCGAACGCAACACCCAGCGACGCCGACCCAGAGTTAATAACAAGTGATCCTACTCCGAGACGCTACTACACAAACCAAACGAAGTCTAACGAACCTGAACTGAGGACAAAGAGAAAAGCAGCGATAGCCGCTGAAAAATCTATCGATTCCTTAGCACAAGAAGTAGTCGTCAATCTAGATGATGACGATTTCGATGCAAGAGATACAGATTTTGTACCGGACGATGATGAATACGTAGATAATTTGAAACCCAAAAAAAAGTCAAAAAACTCAACACCCGCAAACATTTTGGAAACAGACGAAAGTACGATGAGTGCTGATGAGTCAAGTCGAGATAATCAAGTGACCAGCAATTTTGACAACTTGAAGACTAATGAGAAATCCAGTATTACGACCGAAGAGACATACACAACTAGTATTTCCAAGAAGCCTGGCCCTAAAAGTTCGAAAAATAGAATTATTAAAACTTACTCTAGACCAGAAAGAAAGAACACACCCAAGCCGCCTAGCAAACTAATCGTCGCAGTTCCAACTCCACCTGATAATAATATCAGCAATCTTCAAAAAAGAGACAACTCAAGCATACTACTAAGTGATGATGATGAGCCAATATTAAGTCTGAAAACTTCAGAAAAACTCACTGAAACTCCCAAAAAGGTACATGAAAAACCTTCGCCACAAACTGACGAAGTAGTGTCTTTGCCGCTGTCGTTGTTAAAAAATCAGAATTTCATCAATATAGTAGCGCACACGTACTTGGTCGGTAACCCTATGTTGGATGAAGATGCCGCTACGCTTGCTGCTCAGTATAGTACGTTGAAAGCGTTTAAAGAGGCCGAGCAGACTGGCAAGGATGTGTGTAGCGGGCCTATCTATGATATTGCTGTGAAGGTGAGTCGTCTTAATGTGTTACTCGTGAAATTATTTCTTGAGACCAGATTTCTTTTGTCAGATTTCATTTCTTGAGAACAAATTTCTTTTTTCAGATTTCTTTTTCTTACCTTAATTCAAAAGATAAGTCACACAATTCAATTCAAAATGCTATTAAGCTTTCATCTCTGAATTCGCTTCCTTTCTAGACATAATATTATCATCTTTCAAGTCATTGATTCAAATTAGGTTGAGTATACAAATCTGGCCTGAAGATTACAACAGTTCTATAGGTCAAATCGCTTTAAGCTGGCAATACAATTGAATGTGAACTTGTACCAAAAACTCGCAATTGTAAACGATAGCTATCGCAACCCATATTAACTGTTGCTATACATCATATCGTACACGTATCATAATTCACAGGTCCTGTATACATTCAATTGTTTTACCAGCTTAAAACGATTCAACAATAGTCTCCCAAAACGCCCGCCCTCCACCACTTCCTTGTGTTTTAGCTGGGATGAAGTGGTATATATATAGTGGCAAATATTCTTTGGTCTGTCCTTGGTATAATTCACACTTAAGACTGCTTGTGATATGCTCTTTTTTTTCTTCGTATCACACGAAGGCACGAGCGTAAGGAACGTTCCTTGAAACACTTTATTTCCAACAGGTTATAGGAAAAGAGATACTAAAGAAAATGCACAGCGCGAACCCTAAAGCCGCTGCCTCGTCAACCAACGATGCTGTCGCCAGCATACAGATGAAAGATCAGATGATTCAAACGCAGAAAACCTTTGAAGAAACGGCCAGGAACTCCAAAGCCAAGAGTGCAAAACTCCGTGAAGATATGATTGAGCAGAAGTTGGCTATGAATAAGAGAAAAGCGGATGAAGCGAAAGCAGCGGCTGTGGTCACACTGCCTGCAGCCAGTGGTAGCAATACTGTGGTGCCTGTTGGTTTGTAAGTATTCTTGTTTTTTTTTTAGTTATGGTACTTTTTAGATCTTAATTAGTAGGTGGAGGACTGAAATTTACTTTTAACAAGCTGTGCCCCGCTACCATCGTTCGCGTGGAATCGGATTTTGTAACCGTCACAACTTCCGAAACAATCGTATGAGTACCTGGCCTAACCCTTCTGGAAATAAAGGCGCGACGTCTAAATCCATTTTTTTTTTTTGTTTAGTATCAAGACATCAGCGTATATCGGAGGTGTCGCGACATCGTTTGCTCACCCGCAGCTCAAGACGGAACGTGTGGAGCCGCGCGTGGAGTGCATCCTGCCCGACGACGATGACGTCATCATCAGCGACGTGCGCGCCGCGTCCGCGCCCCCCGCCCCGCCCTCCCCGCCCGCCCCACTCGCTCCTCCCGCGCCGCCCGCGCCGCACGTCCCCACCACCAAGCCCATCGTCCTCAACAACCTGCTGTACATGCCAAGAACACGTGGTGTAGAAGCACAACAAGGCTTTAGAGTTACCGTCGGCAACGGAAGCGGAGCCCCCATAACAACACCTAAAACAGTAACGCCACCTAAGTTCATACTAAGACCGTACGTGCCCCCGTCGGTACAAATACCGAAGCTGAACGTGTCCGCTCCTGCACCTACACCGGCCGTCCGCCAGAGCGCGCCCACACCGGTCGTGCCCGAAAATATCCTGCCGAACGACGGCACCATCTGCTTAGACAGCGACGACGAGGAGCCCGCCCCGCCGAGGATATTGTCAACCATGACAAGCACGCCCATGGCCGTGCATCAAGCACCAGTGCCCGTGTCCCTCACCAGCGCACAGAACCCAGGAGTCAAGCTGCCACTACCACCCATGCAGAATCTTTTGCACCTCAACGCTCCGGCCACTCAAAGCCAAACAACACTACCACAGAAATTGGTGCTACGACACGTCTCAACTCCAAACGGCACACAACCCCAGTACGTTCTCATACCGTCCGACAAGCTTCCGATGCCATCGCTGCGCCCCACTTCTGAACCACCCAAGACATCCCACTCGCTACCGCAAATAGTTTCAGTTAGTTCGGTTAACACCGCACCGGCTGAGTCCATTGTCGCTACTAAGAAACCAGAAGTTAGCAAAACCATGAAAACATCATGCAAACCGGGCGATATACTCAGAATAACGAAAACGGGTACAATCGAAGTGATAACCCGTGCCGACTTGCATGCAAAGCCGGCTAAACCAGCTTCTGATCCTATGGACTCAAACAATTTTGCCATACAGAACCCAAAGACGACTACTCCTAAACCATCCGAGGCATCAAGAAAAAAATCTACTGCAAGTACTAAATTAAAAAAGATTTTTCCTAAACCTAGTAGATTTGAGTCGTTAGACCTAACCAATACCGATGCAACTCCCGAGTATTCAAAACCAATGCCGACTGGGCCCAAACCTATCAATTCCTCGACTGTTGACTTGACTAACGTAGCACCTGCTGCTACTAAACAAAAACCGATCGCTCCAAAACCTTCTACTACTGCGACTTTTGATCTAACCGACACAAACGACGATGCGGTACCAAAGAAGAATACTTCGCAGAGAACTGAAAAAAACGCGAAAGTAGACGCACGGAAATCACGACTAATTAGTAATTCGAGCAGCAGTGATAGCTCCCGGGCTGCGAGTCCTGACAACCCTCTCTCAATCCTAAAGGACGTCGTACACATAAAAGCTGCGGACTATCCAGACAAGACTGTTACCATGCGAACACAGAGAAGTACCACCTCCAACATTTCTGTCCAACATGTCGTTTCGAAAGATCCTCCGAGCAAAGAAACAGAAGCAAGCAAAGAACTTAAGTTAACAAGAGTACCAAAGGAACTTGTACCGAAACACATAGATGAAGCGGTAGAGAAACAGATCAAGAAAGAAGCTCTTATGAAGAAAATAACACCTTTATTGAGTAAAAACCAAACGAAGTCTAAAGAAGAAGTGAAAAATCGCGGGAAGAACTCGATAAGCTTTGACACTTTTAGTAGTGCACATACTAGCAAGTTATTGAAAAATACCGGTGCTAGCAAATCGACGGACAATAAAAGCAAATCTGTCCTGAAACCTACTGACACCGTGGATCTTACGTAAGTACTCAGTTTGCCTTTGATAAAAATATTCAGAACTATAGCATATCTTGCGAAATTATAGTTAACCAATAAAATATGTACTTGTAAAAATACGTGAGATATTTTTATTCTTCATTGCATTTCTTAACTCAGTAAAACTTTAAAAATAACGAATATTACCACGTAATGACAACAAAAAAATCAAATTTTCGTTGCTGCTCTACCGTGCTTTTTTAATTCGTAAAAAGCCTTGCGTTTCATATATTTTATTTTATTTACAGTAACATGTTCCCACCCGGTACGACTATCAAGACTAAGGGTGACACTAAAAAGAGACAGTCGTCTTCTACTGAGATCACTCCGGTTAAAAGGAAGAGGCCTGCACGTAAGTATTTATGTTAATATGAAACTGTCACCGGCACACTTGATGACCTTTTGACTGCATCAGTGAGCGCAGTTCGCGTAGTCAAATTCTGGGCTATACATATTTTTTTTGGCATCGATACGTTAGTAATAAGATTACGCAACTTTTATCGTATGTAGGGCCTTGTGTACATATGTATGTAATGTACACAAGGCCTATATGCCCATAGATACAAACCCTTAAGGAAAATAAAACATGTATGTATATGTTTTATTTTCCTTCCAAATCTACGGTAAATTCGCCGTGCGCTAGCGTGCGTGAAACGTGGGTACAAGCAGCTTTACTCGTAGGTCTAGTAGTCTCAAGCGCTACTGTTAAGCATGATCATGTCATGGGTTCGATTCCCAGGCCAGGCAAGTTGTTATTGGGTTTTTCCATCAGGAATTTGTCAGTAACAGCCACAGAGTTGGAATTTACTACTGACTGTGCTAGAAATAAACCCTCTGAAGCTATGCAAACTGTCAATACCATGTTTTTTTTTCACAGCAATGACGCTAAAAGACTTCGATTTGGATGATATCGACGATATCATAGAGCTGGAGTAGCATCTACTATTGGACCATGACAAACGAATGGTCAATGGCCATTTCTCGCTGCGAATCACGCCGATACAACGATTTTATTTGAACCTCCTCTGATTCCAGTTTCGAAATATGTAAGCATGTCATTATATTAATCACACGCGTACTAAACAAATTGTTGCAAATATTATCGATAAATGACGTACTCAAGTTCGATTTTGTAAAACTTTGATTTGACTTACGATTTATATCGTATTTGTGACGTAACCATTTACTAAGCTACCATGTAAGTAGACACAAATTGAATAAGCATGATTATTAGTGCGAAAAAAACATGACACTAACGGTAAAGCACCATCTCCTTTTTGCACTAAAACAATTTACTATTAAGCAAGGCAGCTCTGCAATAATAATCTGATTGGCAATAAAAAAAAAAGAAGATTTTACTGTTTTCGACTAAGTATTTAAATAAATACAGTGTAAACTTTGTAACGGAATTTCTGCATCAAATACACACATAATTCAGTGTTTCATGATTGTATTATACATACTATCTAAGCATAACTTTTGGTAAATAAATCATTAGAAAATAATATCGCCGATTCAAGACATTTCGATTAAAATACCGTTAAAGTTGTTAGCAATACAGTGCTGTATTGCTAAATAAAAGATTTGTCATCAAGGGTACCGTCAAGCGACATTTTCTTCGTGTTTCTAAATATCGATCTTTTGTGAATGCTTCTCGTTCTCATATTAAATTTTTTAGCTGTCTGTGTTCAAATTAATGCATCAACCGCATAATATATATATTGACTATAATTTATCAGTTATATATATTTATAAGGCCAATTCCTTTATAGGTCTAATTACCTGACGTGATTTCTTTTCACAGAACATTATCTAGACAAGTATTCAAATTTTAAAGAAAGTTGGTTGAGAGTCGCTGATGTAATTATATTACGTCTCTTTTTCCTAAATGGCGCTAAAAAGTCATAGGCATGATAAACATTGTTCAAAAACATGTTTTTGTGTTGCTGGAAACACCGCACACAACAAAGTGTGTGTGCTAAATGTTTTAGAAACACAAAAACATGTTGCACGCTTCGTATACATGTTTATCATGAATACGAAGCTTGATACTTGACTGCCATTAACGTCTTTAAAAGGCCATGTTCAATTTCACTGATATAATATGAACACATAGTATTTCGAAATTTTAGAATTTTCATGTATTTGTTATTAGTTGAACATGGTCTCATTGAGTCGTGAAGCGGTAAGAGTTAGGAATTATAATAAAAATCATAAAGTTTTGTGATTTCCAACAAAGTAAGAGTGCTACTTGATTTTCAGTTTTAACTTAAAAGTGGTTAAGTACATTTGTGTCTACATTCTGATTGTGATAAATTTGTTTTTTTTTAACTGTGAAAACTTTTTGTGTCCTAGTATATTATTGAAAATGTTTTCTAATAAATGGCAGAGTAAAGATACATAAGTTAGATGTTAGTGTAAGTATTATTGCGTAGGATTATATATCTCGACATTAACAGTTTTAGATTTATTACTCTACTGAAAATTTCAGTTCAGCTATCTCAAATTATTTTTCGTATATATTTTAAATGTGCTATATTACTGTGGTTCAAAATTGAAATATTAAACCATTTTGAATAATTATTATGGACCTCTGGTCACTTTGGTGTATTGTTTTCAACTTGTGGAGATAAAGCATGAAAATTATTAATGTTAAACATGATTGTGTGTGTTTAATAGAACTCGATTTAATTTAGCGATAATCACATTTTATTTTTAATCTTCCAGCAAAAGGATTGCAATGTTACGTTTTGTATAATTAGATGTAAGCTTAAAAATATAGAAACAAAACATTAGTGTTTCTGTTCACTGATTTATGAAAATAAAAAGCCAAATAATTATCGCAACTGTATATTTTCTTACACTTACAACAAAATATATTAAACATTTTTTTTCCTATAATTTATGTATCTTACACTAGAACATTAAAGCTTCTACATAGATATATTCCAAGAATAATTTCATAATAAACCAATAACATACTGCCTGACCAGTCGCATATCACGTTGGAACTTATAAATTAATAACTTCCTATAATCATAATATAAGATCTTGGATGAACTTAGAACTATATAATTACGTTTTTCAGTGTTAATATTTGATTTGTTCGTTAAAATTAAAATATCTCAATGATACACTAATACATTGCATTGGATTTGTTTGTATCATCATTATATTGTACTAAATAATTTAACATTAAGGCCTATTTCAGAGCGAGACCGTCGCCAGTTGCGTGCGCCGGTCGGGCGTTTCGTTACGTGTGATTTTAACGGTCTGTGCATGCAACCGGCGCCGTTGTCGCACTGAAATAGGCCTTAAGGTTGGTGATAGCTTCAATCCACTTTTTTTAACAAATACAAGGTGGAAGGGACACCAACGCGAAAACGGTTACCACGTAATCAGTACATCATTCTGAACCCCCTCCCCACCCCCACATATAAATTTTTCATCGGTAATTGACAATGACCGTGTAGCTGTAGGTATTGCAGTTTTGTAGGAAGTAGCTGTTTTTTTTTTTAATAACCGACGAACAATTTATAATTATGTGGCGTGGTTCAGAATGATGTACTTAACACGTGGCAACCGTTGCGTTGGTGTCCCTTCACCCTGTATATTAGGAGCACCACTTTTAATAAAACAAAAGTCTTTGTTATATATAACAAAGCAAAACAGCTATGCAAACTAGATATAGGGCATTGGACTTAATGTTCAAGAATTTTTTCTATGCGTTTGCTATCCTCATTAGAAAGTGTAGTTAGCTAATGCGTATTTCTGATTCAGCTATTTTTATCAATGAAACTAAAAACAATCGGGTCACCTGGAATCTTTTACAATGATTTCACTGACATCTTTTGAACGCAGTTTAGATGTGTTGAACGCGTTCATTTTTAGTAGTAAAATTGGATCTGAAGCTATAACAAATAGCCAGGGATTAAAATTATCACCACTATAACATAAAACAAGTTATATTTGGCTATTTTATACATCTATAGTTAAATAAAACACCGATGAATATATTGAAAATAAGTTTAGAGATCTGTCACATAATATCTTATGGTTCGCAATGTGGGGATATAAGTATATTCCGACCGAATAAAAAAGAAATTTAACGCCATGTTGATAAGGTTGAAAATATCATCACTGGGTTTTTGTAAGTGGTAATTAGGCCAACCGCGCATCAGTGGACAAAAAAAGTTGGTATTGACTACGCCTTTATGTCGTAGCAGTAAAGGTGATCTTCGTGTTACCTCTGATCTGTGGTTGACTACAAATCATTACAAATATATTTTAAGATTAAAATCAATTTTAGCCCGCGATGCTTTGGGATCAAATAAAGAATACATTCCTTATGAATTTCAACGAAAATGCACCGTATAAGTAGTATTACAATAATATCAGATATAAAATACCAGTAATCATCTATATTACAAAAATCTCTTATGAATACTAAAAATGTTTTGAAGTCGCAGTCAAATGAGAGTGTGCAAAAAGCTGAAAGTTACTGCACATCTCATTCGCATTCGTGGATCATTTGATTCGGGACAACAATGCGTACAATTTGAAGGATACTGGGGCAAAACAATGTCACATGTAATTCAAATAAATGATAAGTATGGCAACATTGTCACACAGTAATTCTTAATTTGACGTGCTGACAAGTAATGTTGAACACCCGTATCTATAAACAAGTCAAAGTGTTTACTTGAGTAAATGTCATTTTTAAGATACGATTTTTATTATGTAGTTCAGTAATTGCTTGAAGTTAGAACTGTAAAAAGTTAGAATTATTAGCTTTGCTTTATTTGACGGTTCTTGCGTCGTTTAAATTTTTGTCATTTGCATAAAAAAATTGCGCAAGTAATTACTTAAGCTCATTACTTTAACTTGACTATAGATACCGGTGTTAGTAACATGTAAATGTTTACCTACACCAACATTTTGCAACATAATAACACTAAGTTACTTTCTATAACTCTTAAGGCCCGGATTCCACCAGCGGAGAGGAGACGCGCGGAAACCGACCAATCACATTGGTTGAACTAACATTTCGTCTTTCGCCTCTCCTGGGATTGGTCGAATCTTGCACATCTCTCCGCTTTGGTGGAGTCCGGGCGTAAGACTTTTGCTATAGGTATTGTTATCCGTTCTTGCCTATTAACACGTGCAAAAGTTGCTCCACAAGAACTAACTTCGTTAACATAATTATAGACAACTTTCAACACAAGACATTTCGCACATTGTAATATTTAGCTTTCACATGAATAACTTAATAACATGATAATTTCAATATTTCCAATACTGCCTTTGGAATGAGCTTTAAAATTCATGATTAAAAGAACTTTTAACATTCAGAAAAAAATGTACACACCACGCCATTTTAGCAAGAAAGTTAAACTTTGAATTTGAAAGGTCCCCAAAATTTTGATAGCAATGGACCTCTCTTTTTAAATTAATTTTATTCAACTCTTCTTTCTAGCTCTCTGTTTAGGCCGCGATCATGCCCATAAATTATATTTACACAATTTTAAGGAGGTTTATTTCACCACTGATGATGTTTCACAAACAATTTTATAAAGAGAGGTCCTTATACAGAACAGGTAAATTATTTAGCTATGGCACTCCTGGCAGACGTCACACGCCTCATGCAGTTAGCTGTATACTAAAGTACATATGTATATACACAATGTAAGTAAAATGTTTATGATATTTTCAAATGTTTATTTATACATAGGTAGGAGATCTAATCTTTCATTCAGATTCTGGCATTATTTAGTCAGTTAAATTTACAAAAAAAACTGACATTAGTTCAAAATACTGTAATTTTGATTTCTAGGATTTTTTTGAAAAATCAAAACTTATTATTATTTTTGCATAAACTTTTACTGACACATCAAGGATTTCCGCAAAGAACCATCGGATTCCATAACTTATGTTGAAAAAAACAAAATATAGATACAAAGTGAAAAATTTGGCCTGCCTAACTTCCGCCATTCTGTTTTACTATGAAAATAGCCACCGAAGTTGCAATCTTCGACATCTGTACAACTCTGATAGTTTATATTTCGGAAATGTGACGCTTTAGAAGTAGAAGATTTTCTCATACAAAACCCATCTGTTTTGATACCAGCTATTAATTGATAGAAGTTTTATGCGTGGCTGCTATTTTGAAAATGTTAGGCAAGCCAGACAGCATACAAAAATATTCCAATCTCTGTGTACCTTATAACGACGGCCAAACCATGCCACAACTAAACTTCATCTGTATGAAACATAAATGCGTAGTCCGTCTATGTTCACACGGCGTCGAACTGCACGATTTTCTGGAGTGGAGTTGGAATCACACGACATTTTCATACAGCATTTGTTTTTAACTGTATAAACAGCGGGATGTTGATGCGTGATCCCAGCTTTTTACCGCAAAATATCGTACAGGATAGCGCCGTGTGAACGGCCAGGCCCTGCGTCCTAGCGACATCCTCACCGCGAGTTGGCGCTGGCGAGGCGTGTCTTGTCGAAGGCGCAGATGGCGGCCAGCAGCGAGGAGCGCGCGGCGCAAGGGGAGGCGCCCGCCGGGGTGCCGCCCGCTGGGGTGCCGCCCGCCGGGGTGCCGCGACTCGACGGCTCGTGCGCTGCTGGGAGACATTGGACTTATTACGAGAGACACTGAAAAAGTTTTTAGAATTGGCCACTTCTAAACGATATAATAAAAAAAATATGTAAGTTCAAATTTTGAAAATGGAACTCTTTGCCAATATAATTGTGTGAATTTTATTAATTTGTCATTTGTTTACTATTTGGCGGCAAATTGAAAATTTTCTGTGTCACGTCAGCATGAATTTAACGCGAGAAAATTTTCGTACAATGATTTTTCATGACTTTTAATTTGACAGAGGCCCAAAAACTCCGTCGTGTTGATTGGTGTCGTGAAATGGTTCAAAGATTTAACGGAGGTGACTCAAATGCTGTGTTCGACATACTTACGGGTGACGAAAGCTGGATTTATTGTTATGATGCTGAAACTAAGAGACGGACTGCTGTATGGGTGTTTCCTTTCGAGGAATTGCCAACTAAAGTGAAGAGAGGTCGAAGCGTGGGAAAAAAAATGGTGGCCTCGTGTGATTCGTTAAAAAAAAACAGGATTATGCCAGATATATCTAGCTATTGTATATTCTGCCTGAAATACTTACAAAGAGCAGGTGGTGTCGGCGATGAGGCTGTGCTTGCACTCTGCGACCGCACCGTCTCTGCTAATGATGACGTTGACTTCCATAGGCTGTCGCGCTTTTTCTGCAAATAATATTAGCATAATTCAATAATGACATCACGCTTATAATCCCCGAAGGGTTAAGCAGAAATGTACGTACAACCACATTTCGCAATTTATGATTTAAGTCCCATGTAATAGGGGGGGGCCAGCCTATTGCCATCATCTGGGCACAAATCCAGTCTCCGTGGCTGCTATTGCGAAATTCTTTTCAATTCCACTTTACCCGACTCGGGAATCGAATCCAAGAGCTCATGCTCAGCAGTTGCGCTTGCAGTCGCTGGACCAACAAAGCAGTCGCATGAAATAGTTTCAGCCATACGAAAAACTTTCACAAAATATAATTAACTACTTGAAAAATGTCGTTTTCTTGTCGGCTGTAGCTGACGGTGGCATGTTGGGCACTTTTTCATTTGTCGGCTATAGCCGACCGTGGCGGTCAAAAGGTTAATGGAGCATTGAGTATTTTCCAAGCGTCCACAAGGTTTACAGGAGCGCACGGATTGTTGTCTTACCGCTCTCCGCTTTTGCTTCTTAATTTCTTCTTCGGAGCCAAGTATCTCTTGTATACGGACTTCTCTTTTTGCGCTTCGTACCTGAAACACCAATATTTTACTAATAACTTACATTGGAGAGACACAGACATCGGTGAGGGAAAACATCGTGAGGAAACCTGGACTTATAATATAAGTCTGAAATCGCCAACCCGTCTTGAGCAAGCGTGGTGATCAAATACTCGTGCCTTCTCTGTATGAGAAGAGGCCTTTGCCCAGCAGTGGGACAGTTACAGGCTGGTATTATTAACTTACATTGTATATACATTCATTATCGAGAAGTGCTAATACAACATAACATTACGCCTGTTATTCCCGAAGGGTTAGCCGAAGTGTACCTAATAGTACACCCACATTTCGCTTATACGAAATTGCTACTAATGTTTAAGTCCCATGTAATAGAGGGTGAGCCTATTGCCCTCAATCGGACACAAACCCAGACTCCATAGCTGCCACTGAGAAATTCCTGACAGAAAAACCAATAACACTGCCAACCAGTGAATCTAACCCAGGAAAGAAAGCCACCAGTGAACATTATTTAAAAAAAAAAAAAACGAAAAATTCAATCCCACATACCAACTTCTGTTCATGCGTCAGCCTAGCCTCCATGTTCGCCACAGCCATCTTCAGTTCTTCCTTCAGGCCGAGCGGGAACTTGAGATGCTTGCGTTCGTACTGCGTGCAAGTGAGGCCGTTGAAGGGCGCGCGCACGAAGAACGGGTGTTGTAGCAAGTCGTCTATCGATGGGCCGCCGTGCTTGCATGACATTTTTGATAGACACATCCGGAGGACCGATTCTGGAAAAAAGAGTACAAAATGATGTTTTGTTGTCTGTTAGCGATTATTATTTTAGCCATAAGACTTCGCGTATTGTTACGTATACAGAGCGAAACTTGCACTGCTAAAAAATGCCTTAGCAAAACATCAACATCATCCTCCTGCCCTTATCCCAATTTATTTGGGGTTGGCGCAGCATGTCTTCTTCTTCTATACTTCTCTATTACTCGTCATCTCAGCAGACACCTCCTTTCTTGCCATATCATCCTTCACACAGTCCATCCATCGTTTCTTTGGTCTTCCATTACTCATCCACATCCACATTCTTACTCAAAGCTTTCCGACATTTTCCTCACGAATGCCTTAGAGAAACAGCCGAAAATTCAAATATTAAAACGACACGTACCTAAATTCTCGTCGTGCAACAACGGTTCACCCTCATAATGGTCACAGTAATAGTTCGCCAACGGACACCCGACGGCCATCTCATACAGTGTACGTCCGAAGCAGTACACATCGATAGCCTCTGCTGTGACCCCTCGCCTTAGCTGCAGGATGTGCGGCCGGTAGAGGCTCGGGACTCCTACTACAATGTTCTCTATGTCCATTAGAAGGGCACGCTGGTGTTCTATTGCTATGTTTCCTGGGTGGATGTGGCCTGGAGAATGGAATATTTTATTAGTTGCAAATTGAGAGGCAGTCAGGAACTGTTTGAGGCAAAGATAAAAATAGACTTCTTTAAGAATTTTAAGAAAGTTTCGATTTATTTTTTAGCATACATTCGACTACCTGCCGTTTGGAAACTCAGGGATATCTTATCCTTGTTAAACTTAACGAAAATTCTTAAATTGTAATTTGACAACAACAAAGTCTTTTAACAATTTCACCTCTTAAGGAGCAGCCCAACTATTATAATGACAAGCATAAAATATTACCGTACTTTGATAGCAATGCAAAATCAGTAAAACCACTGTGAAAGGACTGTACAATTTAATTTACACGGAATTTTCGAAATTTTTAACTCAGTTCAAGAAGGACTCAGATTTATCAAGACTTCCAAAAAAAATCCCATTTGAATTTACAAAAACATCTGGGTCGTTTTCGTACGAGAATTTTTTTTGGTAATTGTAGATATATAAAATAACCTTTGGAAATAATACGTACCATGAGGAATGCCTTTTTCATGTAAAAACTTCAATGCTACCAATATCTGATATCCATAGTGCGCCAGCTGTCCTAACGTGAACGGCTTCCTTACCCTAGGGTTGCCATATTTCGCTAAGTGGTTCTTATTATACTCCGTACCATAGATTATGTCTCTTAGACTTCCAAACTCATGTATCTTCCTAACTACGAATGCTCCCGTTAATAAATTTTGAATAGCTAATACTGGGTCTATGTGGGGGTGCTGAAAAGGATGAAAAATTATTGAATTATTGTTAATTTCCTGTATATTATTGTTTCTATCGACGTAAAGAATTTTGAACTTCTCAATAGTGTAAATTAAGATGATTTTAGATAAACTATTTCTTTGAAAATAAAAAATTGCAGCGTAACCATATGTAACAAAATATAACATCACGCCTGTAATACCCTACTAAGGGTTAGGCAGAGGTGTACCTAATAGTACAACCACATTTCGCCAGCCTATTGCCATTAACCGGGTACAAATTCAAACTCTGTGGCTGCAATTTATTGGGATTTTTCATCAGGAATTTGTCAGTACGAAATTCCTGTTGGAAAAACTCAATAACACTGCCCGACCTGGGAATTGAACCCAGGACTTCATACTTAGCAGTCGCGCTTACGGCCGCCGACCAACGAGCCAGACCGTAGGTGCTAAAGTTAAAAATCAAACAAATACTCGTTTACATGTTTGGAAACTAAATTATGAACGCAAGATAGTATACGGGGTGGAGGGGACACCGACGCGAAAACGGAAACCACATACTCAGCACATCATTCTGAACATAGAAATTTGACGTCGGTTATTAAAAAAAAAAATCTGCTGTTTCCTACAAAAGTGCAATACCTACACGATCAAAATGTATGGAACGGCTGATTTTTTGGGGTTCAGAATGATGTACTAAGTATGTGGTTTCCGTTTTCGCGTCGGTATACCTTCCACCCCTTATAGTATACTTACAGAAAGATTTATCAAGCTCTTGAAAGCCGTCTGTAAGTCTTTATCACTGAGGTATCTGTCGGCGCCGTAGCTCTGATATGACAGCATGCAGTTTGTTCGACTTTTCGTATCTGTTACCTGCAATTATAAAACATTACGAGCGTTAGATTACAATACAATTTCAATGTTAGACTAACACTATAGGACGATAAACAGTTAAGTTTAAAACTAAAAATAAATATAGATTTCGGCTTCGCTAAAATTTTACGCTTGTATAAATAGAATAGATCCCCATGTTATATCGTATCTCAAGAATAGTATAGTAGACAAATAAGTTAGTCCAGGAACAACAGACAACCGCAAGAATTCTGCCTTCCAGAATTCTGCCAACCTCTACAAGAAAAAGGATTAAACGCACATCAAAAATTACCAATTTTCCCAACAGAATACGTCCATCAAAAATATTGTATGCGCACCAAAATTCAAACATCTAAATAAATTAAACTTATCGTCTATTTAATGTGACGAACAATTAGCATTACGAATGAGCAACAACAAAAATAGCTTATCAAATGGACAAAAAATATACATATAACAGAAGATTCAAATAAAACACCATTTTATCAGTCATAGTCATTTAAACTAATCGTTTAGTACCTATTTATCTATAGGTACTAATATTATCAAGAGGTAATTTTTTTTGTAAGTTTGTATGTCATCTTCGGAACTACTGATCCGATTCTAAAATTTTTTCACTGGTAGAAAGCTACATTATTCGTGAGCGCTATAGGCTAAATTATGTTTATATTATGCTTTTTGGCCGAGATATCACAAAATTTGCGGACGAAGTCGGGGGGGGGGAACGGTCGCGGGCGCTTTCGTGACGTGAGCTACCTAAATAGTACAAGTTACACAAAAATAATGTATTAGGAAATTATTCTTCTAAGAAGTTCTAAAAACCGCGATAGCATGTCTATCTTTTAAGGTTGAGTGAAAAAAAAAAAAACATTTTTATGACTTTAAAATTTGGTCAAAAATAATACTTTATTTGCGAAGGTGTTTTTACCGACATAGTATTAATCCTTGTCAGAATAAATATGTAAGTCATCTTTAGCATTTAATTGTGACCAAAATTTCCCTTCACACCGTTCAATTTAGATGATATGCAGATAACTCGCGCAACAAAATAATCTTGACGACGAGGGTTCATTAGAAGATGACTCTCAATGAGAAAATGAGTTATCTGAAGCTGCCATAATGATGTACAGCTAACCAACAGCATATTATGTTACTGTATAACATAACATTTCGCCTGTATATCCCAGAAGGGTTAGGCAGAGGTATACCATTAATAGTACACCCACATTTTGCCCGTAATGTTTAAGTCCCATGTAAAAAGGGAAGAGCCTATTACCATCCACCAGACACATCCAAGCTCTTGACTTTGACTAAACGATATCAATGCATCTTTTAATGGTACTTCAAACTATTACGAGAATACCTTCCGGACATGACAATATACAATTTGCTAATGAATTACTTTAAATAGGGACGGGTGAATCACGATCAAGGTCATCATCCATTTGCCTGCATTTTCCCAGCTAAGTTGGGGTCGGCTTTCAGTCAGATGCAGTGAATGCCAGTATTTTACATCGAGCCTATCTGACCTCCTCAACCCAGTTACTGAGAAATACGATACGCCTTGATACGGTTGATAATGGTTATCAGACATTTTCGGGCCTGTAATTACTGTTAAAGATCTTCAAAAGGCAGCTGGGACCAACAGCGTGACGTGCTTTCCGAGAAACGAAGAGACCTCGATATGTAATTTTTATGGCCACCCATCCACGGACCGCAGTGCAGAAATCGTTGCTTAATTTCGAAGATCGATCAGTGCAGCTTAGTTGCGCCTTGGAGACTGAAAACCACTTAAACAAAAAAAAAATGGAGCGCTTTGATAGGTACAGATATGTATATATGTATTTCTATTTATAAAACTATCATAAGCTTCCACATAATTATATACATCCTCAGGTATAACATTCAAACACACTCTCTCCACACCAACACAATAAGCTTAATTCATACACCCACACAAACACACCATATCACACCCACACAAACACACCATATCACACCCACACAAACACACCATAACACACACACACACACACCATTACAATCTCACACAACATACATGCATACCTATACATACTAGGTTATCTACTGTTTTCTTTGTGTACTTATTAGTATTAGTTTTCTTTGAGTATTTTTTTTTAAATATTCCTTTTAGATTTAGATAAAATTAACAAATTTATTGTAACGGATATTCACCTACATGTACAGAAAAAAATATAAACGAAACGAAGGAGCCTGGTTCTCACGACACAGGGCATTCTAGTGTGTTCCAGGAAGCATGGCATTCTAATGTAATTGTTAAAACAATAAATTATTCTATTCTTATTCTTTTATAGTCTAGGTGCCTGAACCTCTTCCACATAATTATCGCCGCTTCATTACAAAGTTAAGGCTCTTTGAACCTAAACAAGTGCGAAGTAAAAACAAGTAGGTACGTCTCGTTTATTTTGTATCTCTTGCCCGATAAGCCGAATGTGGAATTATGATTCATAATGACAATGGACGTCAATGGATTCCCACGACACTATCAAGTTTCATTAAAAAATATTTAAATGAAATCTAGTAATTATACGAGTTAAATATTCTTTTTCAAAGAATACCAAAGGCGTCACACTTGTAATCGACTTTATTATTATTTTAGGAGTCAACCACAATGAGTGTTGACAGTTGAGTTGCTACGACTGTCAAAGATCTACAAATGTGAGAAAAATGTGACAGAGAGAGATTGTCCTATAATTATGACAAAAGTGTGAATATTTTTCCTTTCTTCATATTTTTTTTTAATTGTACAAAATTATTTAAACAGTTATTATTAATTACACATCACTGCACATTGAATGATAAAATTCTGTGTGATTAATTCGAGTTGAAATTGTAAAAATTAAATCATTTTCAGTAAGAAAGGCCCTTGCAGAACTAGTAGCAGACAATTCGGTTCCAACAATCTTCTGATCAAACGTTTATTGGATTAACGCACATAAGTGTAACGTTATGCATTCGAAATGTTTTTTTTTTCAACTTACGTCCAACAATTGCCTAGGTTACGGCGTAAAGAGACGCTACATGCGAGTCAGACAAAATAAAAATACGCGTCGAGTTGAGAACCTCATCTTTTTTTTTGGAAAAAGATGCGATAACTGTAGCTCGCACCGGATGTTTTTGAATTAAACGCCGACCTTTTCCAAGATTTGTTTCGATATAGATTTATTTATCATCAGGCAGGCAGTTGAGACAACTAATAGCTGCCTGTGTCCTGCTGTTCCTCACTAGACTTTCTTCTTGCAGTGTGATTTATGTTTGTCTAGTCGATTTTTAACCTGGTTTAAATTTTCGGCTGAGACTACATCTTCTGGGAGCTCATTCCACGCTCCGACTATTTGGTTGCTTAAAAAGTGTTTGTGAGGGTTGTTGTTAATTTTTTTTTCTATTGTAATAAAAAAAAATGATACACAAATATACATATAATTAATCACTGCCTACCTCAGTAGCGTGTTAATCTTTAAGATACATAAACAAAGTATGTTAGCAGGTGAGGTCGTTATTGCAATGTTCTACACAGATTATCTAGTACATTGCCCTCGTTTAAAAACATATATTTATGCGATTTGAGTTATCAGTCAGTGGCTAGATTTTCGTGTTTTACAAATACTGGGTTGCAATTTAATATTTATATTACTAAAACATTCCTTTATTCATTTATTTTATTTTATAATTTGCAATTTTAAAACAAAAGTAATTTAAAATATAAAAAAACAGATGGGCCATCGGCACCAGGAATAAAGTCCAGGCTGCCGGTGGTCAGGGCTCCAGAGAGAGGAACTTCCTCACTATGCGTGCCGTGTTCAGGAGTACTGCTTTCTGAATCAAACCCTTAACCCAGCCGCGCAATGAGAGACTTCTAAGGTGTTCGTCGAGGCTCTTTGCTATAAGTCCATTAGCCGTAACAATGACTAAAATATTATTAGAATTATCCATACAAATAAATAAAATTGAAGTGTTTCTTTGTAATTTCAAAATAACACTTTTTTACTGAATGCATATGAAAGTATACTCGTATACGGTACTTATAACAAAAACTTTTTTGCAAAAAAATAACCGACTTGTGACTATTGTTTATTTCATTGACTTCTTTGGAAACGACTTCCGAAAGTAAAGTTATTTTCTACTTTTTTTTTGTTTTCTTTGGAAAAAACTTCACCAAAAAAAAAAAACAAAAAAAAAGTTTTGCCCTTTTTCCCCATGTCAAGTTTCAATTTCGCAATTTCGGTTAGTTGGATGACATATTTTTTTCCAGCTATTTTGATTTAAAAAGCAAACTATTGAACCTATTTTCTTGAAATTTCTATGGAACCAATCGGGAAGTGTAACCTTTCAAATCGGTTCATAAATGATGAAGATACGAGGTAACAAACACAAAAAAAAAATACAACCGAATTGATAACCCCCTCCTTTTTTTGAAGTCGGTTAAAAATCTTTTTGTCTGATTGTTTGTTCCGGCTAATCTCTGAAACAGCTGGACCGATTTCGACGGTACTTTTACTGACAGATATATTATAAGGAGTAACTTGGGCTAAGAATTATGGTTCCGCGCAAAAAATTAAAACCCATGAAATTGTTGACAAAATCCGATTCAAATAGGGAAGTAATATTTTTACAATAATTTCACGCGGACAAAGGTCGCAGACAACCGCTAGTAATCAATATGTGTGCGACAAGGACGTGTCTTTCAGTTGACCGATAACGATAAATACAGGATGTATAATTATGGAACTTTCAGATGTTAACTCAGAATAAGTCTAACTTGCGTGAATTAAACGTTATGGAAAAATATAATATTTTTGTAAATCACCATAAGTAAAAATATGTAGTTGCGCTCATTCCTACGCTACACTTGAGGTACGGGCATTACTCAACGAGATTTTTTTTCAATTTAACGTTATAGTAAATTCAAGTGTTTTTACGAGATACAAAAGTTTAACAGGCGGTTAATGATAGCACTGGCCAAAATCCGTCCGAATTATCGGAAATCCTGTTTTTTGTTTGGTCCAGTTTACTTTGTCCAGTCACGTTTTTTCAGCAATCAAAACTCAAGCAGATATTAAATAAATGACTTACTAAAAAATAATGTTTCCGTATCCGCCATCCGATGTCGGGCAGCGGACCTTTCAGTTCGTATCTGCCGTCGCCCCGCAACGCGATCGACACCGTCTGAAGAGCTTGTTCTGTAAACATTTAAAATTTTGATCAAAATACATAATTTCTGTGAGAAGATGAACGAAAGATGACTTTTTCTTGTGTTTGTTCTGCGAGGGAATGCATGAAAGATGTTTGTTTTCTTATTATAAAGAGGTAAAATTGGTTTGTAAGTTTGTAAGGGTAATCTTCGGAACGACTGATCGCATTCAACATTTTTTTTCACTGATAGAAAGCTACATTGTTCGTGGGTGGTATATGCTATAAATTATGTTTATAATAAGCTGATTAACCGAGCTATCACATTTTTTAAGGATGAAGTCACGGTTGAAGTGCTAGTATTTAATATTTTTAGTAATTCTTTGTTGTTACTATCAAGACTTACTCGGCGATGATTGAACTCTTCTATTCAAAAATATTTCGCCATAAAACCATTTTTAATCAGTGGAGCTGTTTTAAGGAAATCTGCCCAATTAAATTCCACAATAATATAATGTGGGCAATTGAACAATTCTCCAGCCGAAACGACGAAACGTACGAAACGCACCTTTCGTACGTACGTACGTACGAAATGCGACTTCAAATACAGCAACGGATCATTGGCAGCCTTGACCAGAAGTGTCAGTTTACATTGGCACGATATTGTTACTGAAGGTAAAATAAATAATACAAATATCTATAAGTTTTCTCACTTTAGTAGTAGAAGATTATAGACCTGTCATGTCATCAAGATTGGGACTTTTTTTTTTCAATGTTTTGTCTAAAATAGGCGCATTTTAGACAAAACTGCTACCTGCTTTATTGGATAAATGAAAAATAAAACTTAATGAATTGTGGATGTCTACATAAAATATACTGATGACACCTATACATCGGTAATTTAAATACATAGAGCTCTGCACAAGCCGATTTGCTATAACGTACTTATGAAGAATTCTCGGCAAAGACCCATTTAAACAAAAGACAGAAATGTTATCATATTTATCGAATTCGGGGTCCTCCGGTACGGGTACCTCAGGGATCGGGGTACTCAGGGACTAAACCTTATAATTAATCATACCTATGCAAAAATATCGCACACCTTTTGTTTGAATTTGATATTGGTACATCACCCCTGAAGCCTGAGAAAAACAATTTGATGTTGGTCAAGGTTTCTTTGCTGTTTTCGTTGCCTTCAAACTAAAACACAATTACAATTCGCAATAACACGCTTCATTTAAACATGCAAGATTTTACACATTATTGGTGTAAAAATGCCTGCCTCGTTGGTCGCAAGCGCGACTGCCGAACATGAGGTCCTATAATTCGAATCCCAGGGTCGAGAAAATGTCATTGAGTTTTTCCATCAGGAATTTATCAGTAGCAGCCACGGAGTCTGGATTTGTGCCCGGTTGAGGGCAATCGGCTCGCCCCTTATTACGTGGGACTTAAAAACATAACTGGCGACATGTCTACTAATGGGTACACCCCTGCCTAACCTTCGGAGATTACAAGCGTGATGTTTTGTTATGTAAACGATAACTAGTAAATTCCCTGAGAATATTTCATTAATTAAAGTCTATTATTCACCTATAGTAACATGTTTTCCTGAAAATTGGGTTCATCCTTAGATAGTCTGGTTCTTATCATGCTAACTTTTTTAGCAGTAAGACAATATGCTTTGTTTTAGTAAACAATGATATATAAAGATCCTTTGAAACTGTAAATAATTCTCCTAATGAAACGAATCTGAGTATTAATGCGGATGACCTAGGTTGAGACTAGCACACAGAACATGAAGCATGCTACAAAATGGAGTAAGTATGCTTATGGTAGTCATGGCTGAAATGAGAACGGGAATAACTCGTGTCAATTCTAATTGTGAAGGCATACGATGCATAAGCGAGCGAAAAGGGCTCGGAAAACTTTAGAATTCCGCCTCGGATAGGTTCGCTTCTCTATAGCTAGCCGAGTTTTCTGGAAGGGGTTTGCACCCCCAAACCATCCCCTGATGGCACTCACAACAATTCACTTTTCATTCAATTTGTAAATCCCCGGTTTACTGATAAAGGCACATATACATAGAAAAGTATAAAACATGACTATTGCAATGTAAAAACAGCATCAGATTGCATGATAACAAGTTGCCATAAAGACCTTTTGTGAGAAAACTAGCAACGCATTCTTTGATAACAAGAGGCAATAATTATTTGAATGTCTTTCTGCCTATTTGGTACATATTTGTTACTAAACTGAATATTTTTTTTTTTATAATTCGGGTGCTTGAAAACCATTAGCTATTTAACTCGGGAACTTGGCTCCAATGAAAAAAGGTGTTGACTTAATACTAACTGATATTTACCTGCTATGTCCAGTGGGTAGTTGCCAGGGTCCAAGAAACTCCTCACTTGTAATGATAAAGCTAACATCTCATATGACAGCACTTCATTGATATAGTTCTGGAAACAGATGGCTTTGTTAATAAATTCATCATCTTCCTGCCCTTGTCCCATTCTACTTGGGGTCGGCGCAACACGTTTTCTCCTTCCATTTTCCTTTGTTAATAATTTATAAACTACTATTCCTATACTTCTTTTCTTTATCATGTGGTTAGTGCCTCACCTGGTGTTAGAGTTTTTATGCCGCCCATGGGCCTCTGACTTGGCTTTACATGCCGTCGAGAAATATCTCTCAGGTATGCTTCTTTCCTCACGATGTTTTCCTTCACCGAAGCAAGTGATTATTTTATTATTCAACACGCACATGATTCCGAAAAATCAGAGGTGCGTGTCCTGGGTTCGAACACGAGACCTATGACTTGGCAGTCCAATGGTCACACCACTAGGCTATCACTGCTCATAAGTCAAGACTTGAATGAGACTCGCACAAACCAGGCAGGCATGACCAAAATGGGAGGAGTACTTAGCATACAATAAGGCTGCCTACGATGATGATATCACTAAATAAATCAAATGTTTGTAATCGGGGGAGTTTATAAGGCTTGAAACATTGTGACTAATGTGATTGCAAGTTCTGGTCTTTTCCTGAAACTCTCATCAGGAAAAGAGCGATAGAGGAGAATATTCCTAATAAGCATCTTTAACCAAACAAAATACTGTTATGCAAAAATTAATAATCGGCCTCCAAAAAAAAAACACTAAAAAGTAGAAAATAACTTTTAATGCAACAAAAGACAACAAGAGAAATCTATGTGAATATACAGTCGAACATAGAACCTCCCCCTTTTTTGAAGTCGGTAAATAATAAGATAACATCAGTTCACAGTAATCAGAGGTCTTGTTGCCAAAAGTCACAATAAAATCATGAATCATCAATAACAAACAAAATACAGGGAATTCTACTCAGTTGACAGAAAACTACTCAGCTTTATTTCCCTAATGTCTTATTGTTTCACTTGAATTGTCTGCAGGTGCAAAGGAAGAATGAGGCCTTATGATTAGAGGCGGCTTATGAGTTATTTAAGATAAGTGGAATGTTGATGGTACCAGGACAGAGCAGGGATTTCTGAGCTAGTTCTAGAAGCATGAATATTTTCATTGTATAACGTAAGAGAGCCCTTCGGAACGACTTTTGAAGATTCATGGCCTAAAGGGTTAAAATGGGGGTTGAAGTTTATATCAAAGATCTTCATTGTTGCTAATTGGAAATCCCATCAGGCATATGGAAGACAACTCTGTCTCTTCAGGTATGAGCATTTATAGTTTCCCTCACATAACTATACCATCATGTTCTGAATTATCAAGTTTGAATGATAACAACTAATTCTAATTTAATAGCCAGATTACCATACCAAATTGTTGTAGGCTTCGTTAATATTATGAAATTGATTTGAATGCTAATGGATTATTATTTTGCTATTTTTGTGACAAGGCTAAGAAATCTGCATAATTGACAAATAAATTAATAATAAATACAGCCTCTTATGATTGCTACATGAATTCCTATAATATAAATATCTATCTAGCTAGATTATTTTAAAATTTAAACAACATTATTTTAGTTAAGTAGAAATCAATGCTTCTTAATTATTTTTAATTACATTTGGATTTACAATTTTATTTGTTTACCGATAAAAATATACATACAACCTTACATGAGCCTATGCAGCCACATAATAATTTCAAATTTGATAAACCAATTATCATCTCCCTTACATTTATAAAAAGAAAACCCAACAAACCTGTAAAGCTATTTGTCTTTCAGCGATAAAGGCTGGTTGCATGTTTCCGATGAGTTTCTTTGGTGGTATGGGCAGGTCTATGTTGGCTTGCAGGAGCCCTGCGTGTAGGGTTGCGAAGTCCCGGTATCGGCGCGACACATTCCATTTGTTTTCCTTTAAGGGACCTCGCTGGATGCGTAAAATATATTCCTGGAAGATTCAACCATTTCAGAGTGTGCTATGGGTTGAGAGATATCAAATTATATCAATGGGTAACTTGATACTACGACAAAGAACACTTAATAAAATACCACTCGAAATACCACTTTGTTTTGTCCAGTGCGAGACGAATAAATACTTTTTCTTTCTTTCTTTCTTTCTAATATTTTTACTATAACTCATTACGCTGCTAAACAAATCGAATGACTATTTCGGTTTCTTAAAAAAAAAAAAAATTCGTATCAATACATTTAAGATGAAGAAGTAAAAGGTCTCCGCAACAGACCGTAAGATATTTCGAAACAAAAAATATCACTTACTGTGTGTTTGTTAATGTTTTGTGCATTTTCCACTATGCAGCTAAGCTTTTCTGTGTCGTCTATTAGGGCTTTGGTATGCGATGTTTTTTCGAATATAGCCATTGCACCAGGTATTCACAATTCATTGATCGATATTAGAACATGACAAACACCACTAAACATTGTGTTATCACTAAATAATGAAAAGAAAACTCGAGTCGTATCAATCATACAATTTAGTGAGGAACGTTCCAAGATTACTTTTTTTTTTCAGTTTTGTGTTACTCTTTCCACATTCTAAAATATATGAGCAAGAACTATGGTAATGCTAAATATTTACGAATAAAAACTTTTGCTATGGAATGAATTCCCTTTTTTGACAGTGATGTAGTGTCAATATGAGTTTGACAGAGGCGGTCCAGCTCTTAAATGTTGGAATCTTCGCGTTGAGATTATTTCCTCAAGTTTCTTCTATATTCATCAGAATACTCTTGAAATGAAAATATACTTACTCATAAGGTTTCTAGTACTAACAGGTTTTTTATTCACAAATAAAATACTGCAGATGATTGCAATTAAAAGTTTTTAGCAATCAGCTGTTCTACGTCGTCATGGATATTTTGAATATGATACTGGAAGTCTGGAACGTGAGAAGACGGAAATAAGCATTCACAAAGCTGGTTAAGATAAGCAAATGTTTGCTAATCAAAGCTTATTTTTTATTCTTTTTACAGTGCTACTGAGATTATATTACAGTAAATAGGTTTACAGAGAAATACAATTTTTTTAGTTTGTAAATTCCAGAACACGATGTTGTTTTTTGTACTGATTATTTCCGTTTCAGTTTTTGTTCTGAAATCTGATCCATTAATTTTTATTTCAATACACTGAGTAGAGTATGTGCTAATCAAATAGAATAAACCTTTAAAATTGCTTCCTTAAGAAATGTTATTGAAATTTAAAATTTGTAAAGTATACTTTATACTGCTCATCATTGATATTTTTTCATTTCAATTATCAAAATTTCCTAAAATTTTGAGTTTCAAAACGCACTGCGGACATAACCATAGACAGCGATCGAAATAGTCACTTCCTGTTCTACCGCAACGAGTTGCTAGCGGAGAACTTCGACTACCTTGGGCCTCTTAATTCGTCTGCCATAGTTATAAGAATTAGAAAAAAATGTCTCTCATCTCAGCCCGTATTGCCGGCTCAGTAGCCAGGCGTTTACCCAATGCCGCTTCGCAGGTAACTATCATTAAAATCAAGAACATGGAGTGTGCTAAGTTGTAACATGAAAATTCTGCCCGGTTATCACGTCTCGCGGAATGTCCACGGGATAAGAATCATTGATGATTTACTCATAATTACTGATCTTTAGCTGGTTATGTAACTATAAGTTTCCATAAATGACTATTCTAGACAATATTTTCATAAAGACGGCTTATTACATTATTCTGTTGTGTATGATCGGTGTTATGTAATACAGGGCGATTCGATTTTCAGGTCTCCAGAAACATGAAATTAGTGAAATAAAGTAGAAAATGTTTAGTGAAAACCGCAAAGGAGTGTATCTGTGTCGGTTTAGTGTGTAAATGTAATGTGAAATGTGTTGATGTTGGTTATGTGTGTCGGCAGGTATCGAAGGTCGCGGGTGTTGTGGCCCCCGCCGTGACGGTTGCTGCCCGCAACTTCCATGTGTCTCCCACCCAGAAGGCCGCCGAAATCTCCACTATCTTGGAGGAAAGGATCCTGGGTGCCGCTCCCAAGGTTAGTTTCAAGTGTTACATAAACATGCTCTTATCAATTAGTATCAGTACTTGGGTAATGAGAGGGCGCTGATTTATGCTATCTGACAGAATAAGATGTCACACTGCAGATGATATTGATCCATGACCTATTTCAGCTATGCAGTTCATTCACACTTGGTGCATATCCTGCACAACATTATTTCCAATGACAAAACGAATGAATGGGATATGATTTTTTTAATCTTCAGGGCAACAAATCTATTTTTGATTATGAAACAGTTTTTTTTCTGGAATTACAAAGACACTGTCTTGTAACTCTAGATTATACTAAGTATGTTAAACTGAAATGGGGTCAAATAATCCTATGGGAAAGCTGCTGTTCAGTCATCTCTCATCATAATTTAAAAGAAAATTATAATTTCAGTAATTTAACTTACAATGACCTGACCCTTAACCTCTTCGGCTAGATCCCATGCATGCATGATAAACATGCATTCCTAATTCAAAGATTCTTACAATTCTTATTTCTTTTTGTGTTCCAAATAGGCTGACTTGGAAGAGACTGGCCGTGTATTGAGCATTGGAGATGGTATCGCCCGTGTCTACGGTCTTAAGAACATCCAGGCTGAGGAGATGGTGGAATTCTCCTCCGGTCTTAAGGTTTGTATCTTTGAAATGGTTATTATCAACATTTTGTTTCCTGTAGGAACTATGTACGAAGACTACTGGAAACCTTCAGTCTTTAGATCTTGTACTCGAGCAGATCATCACCTTAATAGATGATTACAAAGATGGATATCTTCTTGCCAGATTAAAATCAATATTCAATGATCTTTTTCCGTTATGTAATTGGCTATCAGACTAATATTTTACAAATAGTTTTAAGATGAGGTGGCTGTCACTAATTCTAAAGATCTGTGTTGAAATTATTGTAAAGAGATTGAATTGTACATTTTTTGTGTATATTGGAATGTACAATGCAAACTGATCATTTTTGTTATTTTTATCATGAAATGATTAAATTCTGCTATCACATTTAAAATAAATATAATGGGATTGGATTTCAGTCGAAGCAAATTCCGCTAGAGACATATAAGTTTATGACATAGCATTAACCTTTTGAACGCCAGAGTATAAACGCACGCGCGTGCCCTCCACGCCAAGCCACAATTTCACCGCATACAAAAAAAAAACCTACAAAAAGAATACGGATTCTAAAACTTTATCAATAAACAATATTATTAAAGAGTCAAGAAAAGAGCTTAAATATTTAAGGTATACAACAAATAAAAACACAAAAGTAGTGATTTAATTGTTTATTTCGTGTTATAGTGCATCGCATTTTTTGTCACATATTTGTGTCGTTGGCGTACAGGGCACGCGCTTGCTTGTCACGTATATGAGACAGTGGCGTTCAAAAGGTTAATGCCATGAGAATATCTTATGACATCTTTGTTTCTAGGCTCCTTAAATTTTTTTTTTAGGATTTGCCCATTTGTAATATTTAGCATTTTTTTTTAATCATTTTAAAACCCCTCAAATCAATACAGCTTAGTGTCTCTTTACTATTACACCATTATTTTGCTAAACGAAAATGGTTGTTGCTTCATCCTTTCAACAAAGTCAAATATCCTCACAAATCTATGACCAAATCAGCCAAACCGATGTGATCCAACCACAAAAATTCAATCATCTCCACTCCACAGGGTATGGCCCTCAACTTGGAGCCCGACAATGTGGGTGTGGTAGTATTCGGTAACGACAAGCTGATCAAGGAAGGAGACATCGTCAAGCGTACCGGCGCTATCGTGGATGTGCCCGTCGGTGAACAGCTGCTGGGTCGCGTAGTCGACGCCCTGGGTAACGCCATCGATGGCAAGGGACCTCTCGGCACCAAGACCCGTATGCGAGTGGGTATCAAGGCTCCCGGTATCATCCCCCGTGTGTCTGTGCGCGAGCCTATGCAGACTGGTGAGTTGAGGTTTTATTATTTTTAAAACCCATATAAAATTGAAGATTACAGATAATTATGAGCTGACTTGAGATAAATTATTCTCAATTGCCTTGCAAGTTACATTACTTTACAATTATTAGTATCCAATTCTCAGTTGTGTTAATGTTTTGATTACATAATTGACCACATGGAAATTACTAAAACAATATTTGTAGACTTATTTGAAACTTAGTCACATGTTTCTAAGCTACTTCAAATTGTGCACAATTTTTGACACACTAACATTTTCACGATAAAAGATGGTAGAATAAAAACCTACATCCAAAAACTCAAACAATCCACTTAAATTCCACACAGGTATCAAGGCCGTCGACTCCCTGGTACCCATCGGTCGTGGACAGCGTGAGCTGATCATTGGAGATCGTCAGACAGGCAAGACTGCCCTGGCCATCGACACCATCATCAACCAGCAACGTTTCAACAAGGGAGATGATGAGAAGAAGAAGCTGTACTGCATCTACGTCGCTATCGGTCAGAAGAGGTCCACCGTCGCCCAGATCGTGAAGAGGTTGACTGATGCTGGTAAGAATGAGTTTTAACAAGTATTTGTAGCTGGACTTGCACTCATTGTATGTGAAACGTGTACTTACTCTTGGCCAACAATCACAGAAAGCACAGGAAAGTCGTAAAATCAAAGCATTTCATATGTAACTAATACTTTACTGTTTGCATTGTTTTCTATAAATAGACTCTTTTTGGTGTCTTTACCTTTGTGTAAGCTAAGGCGAAAGCCTACAAAGTAAACAAAGCCTTTTTTATTTCTTACAAAATATTACAATTGCCTTGCCTTTGGTCTCTGACATATCCTCCCTAATCTGTATTCATTGCATCAGTTTTTCATGTAATCTCTTCTACTTCTATGATTCAATGATGTTTATTTTGCAAACTGGTTTTACAATTTTATTTTTTTATTTCAAACCCACCAATATTTTTTGTTACATTATCAGCACCAACAAAAGTGTCATAATAATCCTCACTGCCTCCTTCAGGTGCCATCAACTACACCATCATCGTGTCTGCCACGGCCTCCGACGCCGCCCCCCTGCAGTACCTCGCCCCCTATTCGGGCTGCGCCATGGGAGAGTTCTTCCGTGACAACGGCAAGCACGCGCTCATCATCTACGACGATCTGTCCAAGCAGGCTGTTGCCTACCGTCAGGTATGGATGAAACTGGTTTTTAAAAACATAAATAAAGGACTAAGGTAACAAAAAGAACACTAATAATCACCAGAGTGCTCATATTCTGATGGGACAAGAAGTTGGCTTTATCATATTCTTTCTGGAGTAAAAAAAACATGGGAGATTATACAACTCATATCGCGCTAGATATCGTGACTGATTCAGAACTGAAATAGTCGGAGTAAAGTCTTATTTGACTGGCAGAATGCGGAAAGACTTAAAGTGAATTTTCAACCTGCAACTTATCAATTAATCTTGAATTGTTTGTGTAGATGTCTCTGCTGCTGCGTCGTCCCCCGGGTCGTGAGGCTTACCCCGGTGATGTGTTCTACCTCCACTCTCGTCTGCTCGAGCGTGCCGCTAAGATGTAAGTTACTGTTGTTGTAAAACTAAACTACCCCACATTGAAGACATCAGCAGCACTTGGATATAAACACTAGAATTAGTTTTTCATTAAAAATACGTAGCTGGAAGAAAATGCAGTTTTGATATTCAAGATGTAGTAATCATTATGATACACTTTTATAGCAATCATGAAACGTAAATTATCCAAATCAAGTTAAAATTATATCCACAATTCTTAAAAAATACCACCGAATATACGCCAAATAGGGTCACACAAAGATGTCAAACCTATTACACTACAATCCATATTGTTTGCCAAATACCAATTTTTCATTTCTCCACCCCCAGGTCCGACAAGATGGGCGGTGGTTCCCTGACCGCTCTGCCCGTCATTGAGACCCAGGCCGGTGACGTGTCCGCCTACATTCCCACCAACGTGATTTCCATCACTGACGGCCAGATCTTCTTGGAGACTGAGCTGTTCTACAAGGGTATCCGTCCCGCCATCAACGTCGGTCTGTCTGTGTCCCGTGTAGGATCTGCTGCCCAGACCAAGGCTATGAAGCAGGTTTGTGACTTTTATGTAACCTTCCTAAAGTTTGTTTTGTTAGATATGTTGTAGGCGCAGGCATAATTCTTAGGAGATTGTTCAACATTAAAAGCTACGTAAACGCGGAGTTACTTTCGTAACATGTTATTTCATCCAATAAAAGCCTAGATGTGAAGTTACTCTCCAGCTTGAGTTACTTTAGGTATATTCCAAAACACATGGTCGCAAACCACATGAAAATTAAAAACTCAAAAGTTATCTTATTAGTTTTAAAATATTGATGTGTAAAAGTGTCATAGAAAGATGTACTTGCATACATATCTGTTTTATCTGCTTAATCATCGTTTTCTCTGTACCAGGTGGCCGGTTCCATGAAGCTGGAGTTGGCCCAGTACCGTGAGGTCGCCGCCTTCGCGCAGTTCGGCTCTGACTTGGATGCCGCCACTCAGCAGCTGCTCAACCGTGGTATGCGTCTGACCGAGCTGTTGAAGCAGGGACAGTACGTGCCCATGGCCATTGAGGAGCAGGTAATGTAAACTTTTTGTTATTTTTAGAAAGCAACAATTCACCACAGGGCCGCAGATTTTTTAGCACATTGTCAAAGTATCAGTCAATTCCCATTTCTGTTAACATTAGTTAAGAATTAGAAGGTAGAAGCACAAATTTTAATTTGCTTTCTTTTCTTGGACAGGTCGCCATCATCTACTGTGGTGTCCGTGGTCACCTCGACAAACTTGACCCCGCAAAGATCACCGCTTTCGAGAAGGAGTTCACCCAGCACATCAAGACCAGCCACCAGGGTCTGCTGGCCACCATCGCCAAGGAGGGTCAGATCACGCCGGAGTCTGACGCCTCACTGAAGAAGGTCGTCACCGAATTCATTGCTAGCTTCACCCAGGCAACGTCGGCCTCTGCTTAAAAGAATAGCTTTTACGATCACAGGCTTTGACAAGAGACTGTGAGTCGCATTTAGGACACGTCAACTAATCCCTTCGTAGGCAGTCTCATGTCAAATACCGTTGTATGTTAATGGCTCGCTCATGGAAGCATTCCCATCAGCTCTTGTTTCGTAAAACCTGGGCGTGCTTCCATCAGCAGCCTAGTAGTTGTCATTCGTATGGACTGTATTGAATGTTGATACAATCATGGAATGTATTTATCTCGAACGTGAGGAGTGGTTATACATTATTAAATATCGTACATAAAATTAGTATTACGTTTTATTATTTTATCCTGATCCTATATATTACCCCACCTAATTATCATAAATTATCGATATAGACCAGTGCCAATATTTTTTAAAGCATAAAAAATTCTTAGCAGTATGGGAGTGGTCGGAAAATGTAGTTATGGTGTAAGTAATGAAGGAAAAATCGACCCGACTCGGTGAAACTTCCGGGTATTAATTTACGTATTGATAGATGGATATTAGTTTTTTGCTAATTGCGGTCAAATAATGCATCCTATCGAAAAAAATAATGTTGAAGTTGTAGAATAGATAATAAAAAAATCTAAAACTGTCACAGCATTATTTACCATAACCTCAAAATTTACGAGAAAAACGATTAAAACGTTTTGGTTTTTAATACATATAATATATCTCCCGCATGTTTTTATATTTAGATGAAACTTGGTGTGAATATGTTCTTTTTATGTTTAAAACAAGCCTTATATAATCAGAGCAAAATATTCATTTTTCGATGTTATTATGACGAAAATTGAAAAAGGGCCAGTTTTTAAGCGAAAAAGATAGCCAAACTTTCGATTTTTAAACTTTACTATTGCTCATCTTCGTCGTTGAATTATCATAGATTTAAAATATAAACATTGTTTAAAAAGAAAAATGTCGTTAACAAAGTGAAAAACCGGACAAAGGAACTACTTTTTATAAATCGTTTTATCGGTGAAAATCATATATATATTATCGTAAATAAACGTTTATATTTATGAAAAATAGTAATTGTCATATAAAACAACGTTATACAAGTTATTAACATGGACTCAAATAATCACGGCTTTCAATTCCCGAGACTAAAAATTTAAACTGCAATGTGGATATTGAACAATTTGCGCCTAGGACGTACGTACTTTTCTTCGTAAAAAAAGGTAATATAAAATTTAACGTCGTCGTTTATAAACGTTTTTTTTTAGTTAGCCAAAGGTTTCCCCCATTCCTTCCACTCCTCCAGATGGTGTGCTTCTTCTCGCCAATTTCAAAGCGTCTCGCCATCTTCTCCTTTGTGTGCCGCGGTATTTTTTTTAATAACGTTTACATGATAGCTATATAGACGCTATTAAAGATTTTTCCGAAATAAAAATATATATATGATTTTAAATTAAAAACCAAAATACCGTTTTGATAATTTAAACTTTTTTCGATAGGATGCATAGTTTAGCCGCAATTTGCAAAAAACAAATACCCACCCCTCAAAACGTAAACGTACGTGCCGGGTTGATTTTTCCTTCAATTAATTCTTACACCTTAAACTACATTTTCCGACCACTCCCATACTGCTAAGAATTTTTGGTCAATTACGGTTATTAAAAGGGTTTGACGCTGTCCCCGTATTCACAACTCTTCTATTCGATAACGGAAAGTCGTATGTTTGACTTTTTTTGGCAATACGAAAACGAGCGAGATAGACATACCACTTCCGAAATCGAATCGAAGCGTTGTGAATACGGGGCTAGTCTAATAAACAGCCATTTCGCATTGGTACAAGTATTCTACTCTTTTATCATTGAGATAGAAAAAATTAAAAACGCGTTAAAAATTTCGTACTGCGATTCCAAACGCCCGGCGCATCCTGGACAGCTAGCACTCGGTAGCGCAGAGTCTAGCTGACTAATCCTTTCACCACGATGACTCAAACTCAACTTATTTTTTTAAACTCTCACATCATATTTGTGTAGTGGTTCAAAGAAGGCAACTACTCCCCACTTTTGAACTGGACGGTACCAACAGTCTCGGAGTAAAATGGCTGACATTCGACCGGACAGGACGAATCTATAAGGGTTACCTAGCTACCCTAAAAATGCGATTCCGTGTAGCTAGATGAGGCGCAGCCCTTACTGTGCGTGACAAAAAGGCTTCGTTCTGCCAAGAAACATAATTATACTAGCGAGACGGTAGCATTTCAACTTTTGATCTAGCACAAAAAATGCGTCTGTAAGTTCTTTTATCTTGCTCAGACGTCGAATGAGGAATAAATTCACATGCTTCTGACCAATCCATGTCTAATATATTGGAGTGTCCAAACTTCCAAAGCCTAGCCCAAGCTCCAATATCCCAGAAGTGTATGAGGACCTAACAAATGTCACTAATAACGCGGCGTTTTCACCTACTGGGCAGAAGAAGTAAACGGTAAAAGTAGGTGTGAGGGATGTGGTGCATCTGTCATCCCTCACACCTACTCTCACAGACATAGCTATGATTGCCAGTGAGGAAGTTTGATGACGTTCAGGGTTCTCTTACAAAATTCCACAATATGACAACAGAAAATTAGAAAAGTTTAGTTTTATTCTGGTGAGAAGTGAGAAAATAAAAAGAATCTACAGAAAAAAAAATCTATTTTAGAGCCCAATGGCTTGGCATGCGACGATGGCAAAAGACCGGACGGCATGTCTTTGTTTCCTTGGAAGATGGGTAGGCCTTTAGTGTGGGACGCAACTTGTGTCGATACTTTTGCGCCATCACATCTTCCAAGCTCATCGTGCTGTGCTGGCGCTGCCGCTGCGGCTGCGGAGAACCTCAAGCGGCGTAAATATAGTAACCTTTGTGGAAACTATATTTTCGAGCCGTTTGGGGTTGAAACTCTGGGGCCGTGGGGTCCGAGTGCTCACAGCCTTTTTAAGGAAATTTCCAAACGCCTAGTTGACGCTTCCCGTGACCCAAGGGCTGGCTTTTACCTTGGCCAGAGGCTAAGTGTTGCCATACAGCGTGGCAACGCCGCCAGTCTCTTGGGCACATTACCGGCTGACAGCGTTGAGGAGGAGTTTTTTGATGCTCTTTTATAGTTTGTAGTTAGTTAATTTTAGTCTTTTTAATTATTGTAAACATTGAATATGAAATAAAATGAATAATATTTTCCTTTTTTAATATAGGGGATCCTATATTAAAATAGTTTTAATTTGTTTCGAAATCAGATTCATCGTTTCTGAACGATATAATCAATATCTTTCTGACATTGACAGATATTCACGCATGTTGCTCTCCCTAAACTTACTATAATCTTTGCATGTCGCACAGGTTGCCGTATTGTTTCTTCCCGGCTATTTTCCTAATTCCCGGGTTGCGGGGCTAAAACTCTATTAAATCTGTTAATCTTATTACCCATTATTTAACTATCTATATTCTAGCTTGAGAAATCGTGGTAGAAAATGGAGTTCTTTGAGAAAGCTCATGTTTCAAAGAAGAAACCTGCGAAAAAAGAAAACAAATCAGACGATGCAGTAAAGAAACAACTGAAGCAAATGTTATACGGTTATAAGAGAAGTGACAATGAGCTTATCAGGCACAGTGGAAACTCCAGTAACGATATAGTTGAGGCTCACAGGCGCTATGATGATTTTGAGTCTGCCATAAGTCTTTCAGATCTAGAACTCGCAAATTCTGAAGGTGAAGGAGATACTAGTCGGGCAACAACTTCTAAAACTGTAGGAAATAGTTCAGCTAGTAGTGCTGATGTAAATCTATCAAATTTATCAGAAATCAACACAGACACCGATGATAACATAGATGAAATTAACCTGGAGGATTCTAACAGTGTCGAATCCATATCTGAATGCAAACAAAACTATGAATCTTTATCGGAATATATTGACTCTAGTGAAGATTTAGGCACAAGTGGAGATGAGAATGTGACATACTCAGAAATAGAAGGGATAACATCAGAAGCAAGTTCTAATGACACAGCATCAGACACTTTCGATGCTGATGGAGCATTAGCATCTAAAATACATGAACAACTTGTTAGGAATCAAAACAAACTAAGCTTAGAGAGCAAGAAAAGAAAAATAGAAGTAGAACCAAAGAAAAGTGTATCTAAAAAGAAAGAGAAAAAGACCAAGCACTCTAAAACAAAACAAAGTATTGATGATGATGTTCTAACCATGGAAACACTAACAATTAATAATAGTGATAATGATGAACTAAATATGTCTGAGGGTACACTGAATTCTTTAGTTAGCGAAGAATCATCTTCATTTATATCAATAACTGTAAAGGACATGCCGACACAGAGGCTCAGCGACCTTTTAGAGGACTACAAGCATCCTACAGTAAGACAAAAACAAGATACTGTTCCCACACTAAGTTATACTGAATTCTCATCAGAAACAGAAATGGTACTTGAAGATGTAGACAGTTTAGTTCCAGAATTAGGTGAAGATACCAATATTGAGGACCTAGATGATAATGACAATGAAATTGAGGTGCTAGACTCCAATGACATTCATGAAGAAGTTGTAATCGATCACTTTATTAAAAAAACCGATGAAATAAACGATGGAAGCACAGACATGCCTCATGAAGAAACAACTACAGACCAAGACAACACAATACTGTCGGACACAGAAAGAGAACCGTCTACTGATGAAGAAATAATGAAGCCTGTTAAAGTGTATCAGGGGAAAAATTGTCACATCTTTGTGCTAAAACATCCATCACAGCTGTACCTCAATGGCAAAGTAAGAGTTAAACCTATAGCAGGCACAGTAGAAGTTTTCGGGCATATCCTGAAGGATGAAGTCAACTTGTATGCCCCAAATAATAATTTTGCTCAATGTTTTAAGACTATTGAAAGTCCCAATTGTGATTATGGATTGTTTAGAAAATTGTCTTTGGAAGGATTGTCAGTGCGTGAAGCTGAAGAAATCGTCACCACAATTGGCGAGTTTGACAGTATAATAAGTTTGTCGAAATTGAATGATGTAAGCATGGATTTTGTTGAAGGCAATGTTTTTATGGACCTGTTCACAAAGTGTAATCAGTCTCATCGTGGACTTAGAAAGGCTTCTGCTGATCTTGGTTGTACCCTTGTTTTGAAGAAACCTTGGAGGTACTTTGAAGAAAATGAGTGTTGGGATCACGCTGTTAGCTGTGGGCTTGGTATGTAAACACAATATTTTATAGATAAATCTTCAATCTTCTTTTAACGTTTTTTTTTTATATTGGGTTTTTTATTTGAGACTATTTTATATTTCTCTCTTACTCAGCCAGTATTTTAAACAATTATTTTTTAAGGATCTTCAATATTTTAATAGTTTCATAAATGTACATATATAGCCCTTACAAAATGTTTTATATTAACAAATCCATATTTTACATTCCAGAAAAGAGCAGCAGAGGTATTGTGTGCGGTGGCAAAGGACTGGGCAAGTCGACATTCCTCCGATACTACGTAAACAGGCTGCTCGTCAATGGACCGGTTCTAGTTATAGACTTAGACCCAGGTCAAGCTGAGTTCACTGTATCAGGCAATGTGTCTGCCACAGTAGTCACTTCGCCACTGCTTGGCCCTAACTACACGCATTTAAAAACTCCCGAAATGTATGTATGAACTTTACTAAGAAAATTACTAGAATAGTCATATCCAGACGTAAATGCGAGGAGTTTGTGGCTAAATAATAACAGCCGCTAGGTTCAATATTTAGGTTAAGCTGCGCTTACCTAGGTTGGTCTGTGGATAGCTGACCACCTATTATATACCGAGTTACTATACTCTGTGCCTTGGAAAGCACGTACAACTGGTTGGTTTGGTCCTTGCTCTCATTTGTAGATCCTTGACAGTTGTTAGTCAGTGGCTCGAAGTCTGCCAACTAGTCTTACCAGGGGGTATCGGATCCAGTATTAACTGGGTTCTGGAAGTCAGATAGGCAGTTGCTCCATGTAAAATAATGGTATTCAGCATGCGTCCGGTTAGACTGGAAGCTGACCCCAACATGGTTGCATTGTTGGCAAAGGCTAGGCAGACGTAATACGACAAACCATAGAAGAAGATTGGCACATAGGCATGAATGAGTGCCCAAGTTGATACTTCAATACGTATATTCCCCACATGGATTGCCACCAGCTGGCAATCCATGTGAGAGCGACTGGGAATATACGATACAATAGCATTATCATCTACTGGGACACCTCCACGGGATTACCACCATACCTTTTTCTAAAATTCGTCGCATTGTGGATCAAAGGCGGCCTCTGTTTTGTCAAACACCAGATCCCGGCCGTATATGGCCTTAAAACCCAAGCAACTGATGCCAACAGTGGCATGTTAGCAGTCTAATTCGCATGTATGGGGGCAATCTGTATGTCTGTAATTTCAAACGACTTCTGCGGGCCACTAAAATACACTCATTACCTACATTTTTCACTCCTCACTTCAAAAAACTCGACTTTATTTATGACGTAAGTGCGACTTCAAATTAGAGGCGTGAAGGAAGCGCTGCAGTGGCGCTACCACAGAGATGCTCTTCACCTTCTGTGGCGCAGTAACCGCGCGTCTGTATATAATGATATCCTATACCTAACCAATGAATTCTGGCAAAAAGAAACATTATTCTTATTGATTTTGAAGAAGAAAAGACAAGAAATTAGCGGATTAAAAATTCCAAATACGCCAATAAAGTGATCAAATGTTCATCAAAATGAACGGAAACCAGTTTGCCGACGAGTTATTTCAACTCATAGGCGGTTATATTCAACGAAAAGACACCTTCAGAAACATTATTTCTACTAAAGTGATTCATATAGGTACCTACTGAACTTCAAATCAAGTAAGTTTAAGTTTCATAGTAATATTTAATACGGAAAACTAACCTACCTCCTTCTTTCCAGAACATTGAACATTGGCATGATCAACACAATGGACAACGCCAACCGCTACGTGACCGCAGTGTCGGAAGTCCTCGCGTACTGTCGCTCCAACCAGGCATACAGCTCAATGCCCTGGATCATCAACACCATGGGCATGTGCACGCAAATGGGGATGAAGTTCGTCCTCCTAACCATCATACATGCACAACCAACCGTGTTGATACAGATAGACACCGACGTCGCCAAAAAACGCTTCGAATGCCATTTTAAACCTAAAGTTGTACAAAATATGTATCAGAATTTCAAGTATGACCGCTTCTTCAGAAATGTTGAGCTCCCCAATTTGGATTATACGTTCATTTTGCCGCAGACTCCGGCAGGTTCAGAGAAACATAATACTGCGATGTCGCCGAGGGATCAGAGATATCTGAACTATTTGGCGTATTTCGGTGAACTGATGAAGATTCACAAAGGAGAACAGTTATTGGGGATTGTGCCTTACGAGTAAGTTTCATCCAGATATTAAAGGTTTAAAAAAAAAACGAGATTAGACATCCACACTCCCTTGGTAATTTCATAGTCATGAGCTCAAAAGTGCTTACGTTATGTAAGTATAAAGTCGAAAGTAGTAAACGTTCCTGCACCTACGGCTGTGGCAAGCCCAACGTACCTAGAAAAAAAATACTTCTCGTAGTCCGCCAAGCGTACACCATTTGCCGGTAACATAATTAATTAATGTCTATTCGAAGTTCACTGCTGTAAATACATAGGTTTGCCTAAATGTGTTAGATTTTCTTACTAACTTCTTAATTTTCTTTTTTGAGATAAGGTTTCATATAGTGAATTATAGTTCCTACTGAAATTAGTAACAATTTATATCCCTATCTGCAGCTACAGGATGCACTGCGTTGTTAGCAAGACTGAAAATCGAAAAAGATGGCAAAAATACCAATATCAATGCCTAATTAAACACTACTGAGAAAGGTAAATTCTCAAGTTGTTTACACTTCATCTGATTTATTCTTACTAGAGTTCCCAATGCTAACTAATAGTGAAGGCAAACGATATAAAAAGCTGCTCTTTTAATATCAGTCGCGATCTTGAATAGTTAACAGTGACACAATTTGCCAAGTACTAACACATGCGAACGGTCATATGTTCTAGAGGACGCCTATACATTACTCGGCTGCATTACCTGCGTGGGTGTGAGCGAGAAACACAATATTTACCCATTAGCCTACTCGATAAATGCCTCCATCTGTTTCGGCGATTTCACGATCCCGTGCTATTTCCGGCAACAGTCGATGCTGGTTGAATCTCGGGAGGCGAGTAATGTCTGCAGAGTCTCCCCGTGGCTTTATCGCGTATGATTCATTGTCCACCTTGGCCTACAAGTCGTTGGAAAATACATGCATTCGTGGAATTTTAGATCTACATGCAATGTTGGTAATGTTCCTATACGAGTGTTAGTTCCGACAGTTTATAGAACTATGTGAAAGGCTACTTTGCAGTTATAGCGATACTAAGCCAAAGTTTACATAATCGGTGTAATAAAACAGTCATCCTTACAAGTCTAAGGTAAAAGAAAAAATTAACAGTATGGGACATTTGATGGGATTTTCCATTCTTATATTTTGAGTATTTTAATTGGTGGATTGTTATGAATGACATGTTCGAATGTCCGATTATCACAATAAGTGTAGCTACAATTATTATGAGTAATAAGATAATGTTTGTCCGGGAACCGAGCGTGATTCACGCGAAGGCTAACAATGGCTCGTTAATCAATCACCGGCTCAGTTATCATTTCAGGTTCTATGAAACTCTTGTAACTTCAGAACTAACGACGAAAAACAGAATATACCACTGCTGATGCTATATTGTTTTTATGGGTACCTATGATGCATTAGCGAACGACACGCATTTGTTTTTACTACGTCAGTTACATGTTTCATTGCGTCTTTCTATGCCCATAACTAATGACTACACCTAGGTCACTACAACAAAATACGCCCAATACTCGTAGATCTAGATCGGCCTATGTTGTTTAACAACTTGTGATTACCTAACGGCTTTCGAAAACATCTGGGGTATGCTTTCATGTTTCAAGTGAAGAGCAACAGGTGGCTTACCAACTTCTCTATTGTAGGTAGTAGTTAGGTAGATGTATACTGTATAGTAAACTTATATAGACCTAGCAGAGCATTGGAAACTAATAATGATCGTATTTTTTGTTCTAGAGTGAGCTTGTCAGATGTGAATGTGCTAACTAATGTGAAAGTAGCAAATGATGCGGTACTGAAGGTGATTAACGGAAAAATAGTAGCGCTCTGTGTACTCGCCATAGGAGATAAGGGAAAAGTGTTTACCCTGCAAGATAACGCACTGCTATGCCACGGACACGGTAACTACTTTGTTGTTTTAGAAAAATATAAACTTTTTTATTGCTAGAAAAGACAAAATAAACTGGGAAACAAAAAACTTGTTTCTATTTTACAATATTGATTTACTTATGGCAAAAAAACTGTTTTTCTTCTGAATACTGGTAGCCAAATTAACATAATAATAGGATCAACCATAATAAACTTATTCTTATTGATATCCCAAATAAATAACTGGTTTTCATGATTTCAAACCTCTACTAAAGCTGGTGCTCTACATTTTAAATTAAAAACTAGTTTTTGAAAAGTAGATTATGATAAAATTATACTATATTGATCATTAAATATGCATGTCCTAATGGCTAAGATATCACTGAAATAGGTGCAAATGTTCTTCAAGCAAACAAATTCGTAACAGTTAAAAAATATGCATTTTACTAATAATAATGTAGTATAATGTAATTTCAAACAAATAGCACAAGAGGTATGCATAGAAATATAATTAATATCGTAAAATGTGTTATCAATAAGTGTAATAAAGTGCTGATTAAATATGATAACTAAGAACGTGACATACTCAGGCGTTTACTGGAGTTATTTGTATTGTTACAGGTTTGGTCCGCGGTGTGGACTATGAGAAGTGGGTGGTGTACATAATGACCCCGCTAGCTGCGGACAGGCTGTGTGCAGTGGACGCGCTGGTGTACGCGGACTGGGCGCCCGAGCTGCGCGGCCCGGAGCGCCACCTGCCCGACGGGACCGCGGTCCCCTACCGCAGCCCCACTAACTACAGACAGAAGCAGCTCATGCAGTCGCCCAAACGCCGCTTCAACCCGCTACAACTACTAAAAATGTCAAGGATTGCCTAAATTGAAACTTTCAATTATTGGTTAATAAATTTGTAATTGGAATAAATCCAAAATAATAAATCTTAAATTATATAAAAGGAAATCTAATAATTATTTTGTTAATTATATTTGACGATAATTTTGTACTTACAAGACTAATGAAACATAACATAAATGATCATATTTAACTTAAATATCCCCCATTCTAAACACCTTTGCTTTATAAATGCTGCATTAAAATTTTATAAAAAGTCAAAAAGAGTCTAGTTAAGAATTGTTGACATGGGGTTCCTTTATTACTAATAAATTATATTAGGAAGTTATGATTTCACACAAACAATAGATTACAATACAACTGCCCTACAGAATCAGATTGGACGTCTCAGAGACGCGTCTAGCTGACAGGCACTTAGATGAGTGGGGCTTACGCTCCGTGTCAAATAAACATCCTACACAATTTATACACCACTATTTTATTGAAAAATTAAAATACAAAATACCGAACTAAACAAGTCTCGGTGAGATGCCACCGGTCGAGGAATAATCTATATGTAGAAGAAATGCTACTCGATTATATAACGTGATATTATAGCATAAAAATTCCAGTGGCCCTGCCGGAGACGGGAGGTCCACATGCCCCCGACTACTTTTGTTAAGGCATTTACGCTTACTCTTTATAGATAATCTATAAAATATACAAAGTACCAATTGTGAAAGAGTAGCCACACAAATACTGAGTGAGTGTGCGTGCGACGCGGGCCGCGACTTCGCGTCAGCAGTCAGTATCGGAAGGAAGCACTGTGTGGCCGACCTCGCGACTGCTGCACAGTCCGAGTCGTTTCAAACTAAGTTATCAGGCAGTATGCGTACAATTCATAAATCAGAGTTCTCCCGACAACAGCACAATTACAGCAGGGAACACCTAGTCTTCTTCTTCTTTTTGACCTGTAATGCGGCACGGGTCGCCGTCTCGAACACCTCGCGCACTCCCTCCTTACTCTTGGCGGAGCACTCCAGATACGCGAACGCGTTAATCTTTTCCGCCATGGCTCGGCCCTCCTGCGGCTTAACCGGCTCCTGCTTCATCTTGCGGAGCTCGTTAATGGTGGCCGGGTCATTGCGCAGATCCTTCTTGTTGCCAACTAAGATAATGGGCACATTAGGGCAGAAGTGCTTTACCTCGGGTGTCCACTTCTCCGGGATGTTCTCGAGCGAGTCGGGCGAGTCCACCGAGAAGCACATGAGGATCACATCAGTGTCGGGGTACGACAGCGGCCGCAACCTGTCGTAGTCTTCCTGGCCGGCCGTATCCCATAAGGCGAGCTCAACCTGCTTGCCGTCCACCTCGATGTCGGCGACGTAGTTTTCGAACACAGTCGGCACGTACACTTCCGGAAACTGATCTTTGCTGAATACGATGAGCAGGCATGTTTTACCACACGCACCGTCACCGACGATCACTAATTTTTTGCGTATCGCAGCCATCGGTCCTGTGAAACAATACAACGCAAATAATTATGATGGTGTCGAGCGTCAACGCCTTTCATGACTTATAAATATGGCCGCCGTATAGGATTATGGGTAGGGAGTAGTCAGACAAGCCCTCAAATGTGAATAAGCACCTGAACTAGCGGAAGAAGTACAGCACCACCACATAGTACCCTCACATACGAGGGTGTTATTTATTATATTTTGTAGATACCTGAAGATTGTGGCTAATTTCTGCAGAATATTGGCTTATCGACACTTTTTAATCGTCTTTGCTCATCACAAGCACTTTCGTTCGTAAGTCACTAATGTTGCAACGCTAAAAAATATACCATCAGTTGGAATAGTAAAAAAAATTGGTAAAATTAAAAAAATATATAAATACGAAGCTTTAGTAACATCTAGGATCTAATATTAAAGCTTGTGATGATTTTAAAGTAACAAATAAAAGTGTAATAAACCTAAGAAATACAAATACACCTAAAATGACTCTTGCCATACCAAAATATTATTGTTTTGACATTTGTTAAAGTTCGGATACACGTTCAAAACAAGTATTGAGCGTATAGAGTAAAAATATTATGAGTAAAAGTAATAAAAATGTAAACCCTCGTCCCATTAAATACACAGATATTGGTTACCTTTGTGTTCCGATCAAAGTTTCATAGAGGAATCAAGTTAAAAAAATCAAATTTTGGCTGATAGTATTCTAAAGTACTTACTAACTATATTTTCAATAAAGTAGGTAGCTATGAAGAAACCGTGAAAGGGACCTACACTTATTTGTCTTCGAGATATTTAATTTGTTGATGATATGATCTTCCTGAGTCATGCTAAAACTGATGAACTTGTCGAAACACAGAGAGATTTTCTACGAGAACTTCTTCGTTAGGACATTTCGCATTCCTCTAATACAAATAAATGCATGGAACAATTGGGACTCAGTGGATTAGCAGCTGTCTTCTTCATATAAGGGGTTATTGCATTTATATTTATTTTATATGATGTAATATTCAGTAAAGGCGTACTGCTTACATGTAATCATTGGTTTATGTGAAAATGACTGCATGGATATAAATAAACTGTTGACACCGTCAGTGCGAACTATGAGGTCATACATAATATGTAGGTACATATAGTTAACGGTGTTCATGAGGTCAAAAAAACGTCATGTTAGCTAGACTGACACTGGTATCTGCTGACTTTAAATGGGTAAAGTATTTCTATGATATGATGTCACATTTGTTTGACCATGATAATTTTATCGTCAATCTTCAAACATTAATACATAAGTATATCTAGGTATACGTAAAAGAACGCTATAATACAACAGTCGTCATATCAACATAACATCGATGATAAACTCCAACTCTGAGATTATTTATAGGTTTAGCATCTTGTAGATGTAAGTACTAGTTTTTCTAATAAACTAATTCAAATGAAACAGGAAAGAACATAAGGACGCACAAAAACCACAAAGTATAGTTCAATACTTACGGAGCACGGAGTTACTACTTCGTATTTGCCGAACAGCTGATTTGAGCTTGATTGACCCGCTTCTTATCGGAAAGCTGGCCGGAAGCCGAATTATTTAGACTATTGCAGACGTTGTGTTTAGTAGTGAATTAAATGAATGAATCATGGACTCATTCATGTCTCATTGATGTAAGTAAACGAACTATGATGATTTCAATCAACTCCCTTGTCTAAGAAACCTATTTTTGTTGGTACATTACTACTATTGCAGTCGGCTAGTTGTTTTTACGCCACTTCACTTCCAAAGAGCCAGTTTTAATGATTATTTCCTCCTTAATTGTGGCTCTATGTAGATAGTTAGTCATTGTTATTTTATAAAAGTCGTCTTAGATTGTATTCTTATTTACCCTGATGATGGTGACTCATACGTAGATAGTCATAGGTAATCGAGTTTTATTAGATTGCAATCAGGAGCACACCTTGGAGTTCCATACCATGGCATCCAGTTTTAAGCTAAGTTATAGTTTCCGTTTCGTACCCATTCAAACATACCAGACACTTAGACAAAGCAGAAAGGCGGAGGCTGGGAATAAGTAGGGATCAATGATTCTATCACGCTATGCTCCCAGCATAGGTCGATATGTTCTAGTAGAAGACAAAGCGTATCCCAGAAGTTGGCTCGATAAATCGTGAATTCATTGAATGCGAAAAGCTCAGGACCTGTCAATGTGGAGAACCGGAGACTTTAACTAGCTTGCAACTCGTAAGGCATTTATTTGTATGATACCTTCACGAGTTCACGGTGTTATTTCGAAATGCGTTCTTGTACCTAATCGAAACCAGAGGGCCTAGAAGTCAGTTTTTCTATATAGACTCTCTCAATAGGATAGGATTGACATAGGTAAAGATTTCGGTCAATCCAATACATTTTTGACATTTCCATCATTGTTATCGCTGATAGAATGTCACTTTGTCCAGGCCCTCGGGAGTGTATTGCATTTTTTACAATACTTTGCCATTCAGATTAAAAATTGCCGTTGTCACCGCAGTTTTGGAGTATAAAATAAGTAGAGGATGGAATACATCGTCACACAAACGGTATCCATGTATTCAGGACATCATTCCGAACACCTCACATAGAAATTTACACATTTTGACCGTGTGGATTTTGCACTTTTGTAGGAAACAGCATAAAAATTACCGATGAAAAAATGCTTAGTGCCCCCACATAAAAAAATATATTGGATGCCCTGCATAATGTCGTGGCAGGAACACAAAGAAGCAGATAGGTGAAGGGTAGGAAGCACAAATTAAAACAACTGTTTTCTCGTAGTATCCATTAAAAATATATTGGATGCCCTGCTTAATGTCGTGGCAGGAACATAAAGAAGCAGATAGGTGAAGGGTAGGAAGCACAAATTAAAACAACTGTTTTCTCGTATTATCCATTGTTCCCGTTTATTTACAAATACAAATATACGTAGCATCCAACAACCTTAAATTTTTAATGCTTATCAACGAGAATAACGTTTAATTCATAATTTAAAACAACTCGAATAGTTTGCCAATATTTCTAGTAACATAACTATAATTTTCAGTTTTCACTACATTTACAAAATAAAATTACGTGCGTTTTCATATTGCTCGGATTAAATTGATAAAACGTCAAAATAAAGTTAACACCAACAATATTATTTCATTTTTCAAAATAAGAGCAAACAATAGGCAGTTTTTTTAGTTTAGTAGGGTTGCCAGCCTAAAATAAAACAAACGTAGATATCTCATCTCAGTGATGAATAAATGTTATAGAGTTTAGAATATACCAAGTCAACGGAATGCAGTAAAAAAGGAGCCAAGCCTGTTTGGCAAGTGATTCAAATCTTATATTGCATGCTGACATTCCCTAAATTGCTTGCCAAACGAAAAAATCTTGGCTAATAAAAAGAGTATATAAATAAATGCTTACTTCCTCGATTTATAAACTAAGACAATAATTGCACGAGAGTCCGTAAAAGTCATGGCAAATACCTTATGTAGTGTAGAGTAATAAATAAGACTAATATTGCTTCGTAAATAAATCACGTAATTATTAGTGTGTTGCTCTACTGTCCTACATCTAAAGTGAAGGCACATTTACACCTAAAGACATTAGTGTTCTATAATTTTCTTAAAATTATGCCTTTCTTGAAGACAATATTATCTGTTTAATATTTTAATGTGTGTCAAACACTATTACTACATGTGTTTTTATAGGACATAATATATAAGAGTACCAGGCTTGTATGATATTAACTCTAAAACATTATCACAATAAGTTCGCAGCAATCCTGGTCGATGCCACTTCAGTCTCGCCTTTATTATTCTTCCGAAGCCATCTGAAAATAAAACGTTTTTATTAATATTTAGAATCGACTTTTCCTTTTGTTGAATTACCGGACAAGAGATATGATATGATGACAGTATACTACAACTACTATTAAAAAATTGCCTCCTAGAGTAGGGCTGCCATAAATGCTGAAACACCGACCGGGACATTTGTATTAGAAGTAGGGTGACGGCAACCATGGATGATTATGTGAGCAAGATATATTTTTCGAGGGCTTTTGGATTTATGAAGGCATTTTTTTCGCAAAGGTCGTTAGGTATTGAAAATAAATTTTTAATCACCAGTTTTTTGGCGCAAACACAAGTAAATTTTAATATCTACAATATAAGCAACAACGATGCGAGCGCGAAATTTCACTTTTCTGTTATGATAGGCAAACCAAGAGAAACGAGACAACTGACTTATTGACAGGGACACAACGTTCCAAACCGGGACATGTCCAGGTATACCGGGGCATATGGCAGCCCTATCGACATTTAAAATGCGCGTCTGATTCTACTACAATTACCTACTAATATTTTTTAGGTACTCCTCACAATAGGCAGTTGCGATGAGGTAGGTCCAAGACACGGATAAACCAGTAGTTATAGCCTCTTTTAGGCATTCATTTAGGTGCCGCTTAGTGTTATACAAAAGGGGCATTCGACTCTTTAATTAGATTTTAGCAGATTGAGATAGCCGATAGACTGGGTTCTCGCTCATCACTGTAGTGGGCTGTGGGATGCAACAGGCTACTAACAAAAACAAATTGAACATTTTTTTTTTTAAAGCTTTTATTAAAATAAAAGAAGAAGAAAATTAGATTTATCTATTTTGAACGCGAATACAAAGTTTCGTGTCCGTAATATTAACCGTTGCGGCGATCCTGACTGCAGGATCAAGTAATGTCTGTCATAAAAATGTATTGTCACCAGAACCAGAGGTGTGTGCAAAAAATTTCAGCTCAATCGGTTGGGGGGGAACTGGTTTGAAATTCAGTTGCAAGATTTGACCAATACAAACTAACTAACAAGGCAAGTTCAATAAAAGCTTATAATAATGAGCATCTTTTCAATACGAGGGACGAAGAAAGTCTTAGCTAACCATAGACTACTAAAAAAAGTACTAACAAGGTTCATAATCGTCGACAACCACCATGGATCATTCCAGGATGGTAGCTACGCGAATAAAGGATGTGGGTTCAGGCAGACTTTCGGATAGGCTGTTACCATTAAGTATCTGTAGGGGAGTGTAAGACATTTGATTAGCTAGTAATACCGCGATATTGATACTTGATAGCCTACAGGGTTATGGAACATAGCAATACTTATATCAAAGACATTGTTGTTTTTTTCAGTTTTGGGTTAATTTACTTATAAGCAGGTACACGTGATTTTTATAACACTCAGTTCACCGTTCGCCGTAGCAGTAACAAGTAGCTCCAAGCTATTCCTTTAATTTGTTTTGTTCCACAATTGCTGTCGGAGCACGCGTCCCTTGAGCGTGTAGAGATCATGATGAAGCGGTAAGGTCAGATCGATTAATAAATAATGTATGTGCATTTATGTATTTTCTTGATAATTTCATTGATGAAACTCATATTTGTTTCCTTCCTCGTATGTTGCCAAGGCCATTTTTTAGTTTATTTTTCTATTTTGGTTCACTTATCGTTTATTGTTCTTTCGAAGTGAGGCACGGTCACTCGATTTCGGTCAGCGTCGGTTGATATTTTTCTTATTTTTGTTTGTAGTATTTGTATTTTATTTTGTGAAGGTGTTCTGCTTAACCGTGAACGTTGTGTTTGAAACTGCTACTACTTAACTGGGTTTGGCTGACCTCGTCAGCCAAAAGCTGACTAAAGTTATCGAGTGATGATACCCGTCTGTTAGTTTGTTCGATGCGAACCGAGACAGCGATGCCTCCTGGACGAGCTACTTTTATGATTAAAACACATCTTCAGAAGAAACCACTTAGAAAACCGTGCGGGGTAGAAATCAAGGGGCCCGTACATAACCGTGGGTTATCAAAGTCAAACTATTTATTTCAATTAGGCCAAAGAGATCTAAAAGACTAAAATACGAAAAAAACAAATAAAACTAAAAAAAAAAACTAACTAAACTAACTCTAAACTTCTAAATAACTATTCGCTCGTAAATATTTGAATGTCTTTGAATTAGGCCATTAAAAGGCACTTTTTAACGTTAAAGTCTAATACAAAGGTAATATAATTGATTCTACACCCATTCGCAAGGGTAGTTATTAAGTTAAGGGTAGTATGGAGAAGAATAAACTCCATCGTCAGACAAGAGAATTTTACACTTTGTAACCTAGCTACATATAAGAAAATCAAAATCATAGCGGGTCTTCATAAGTAGCGGTATGATATATACTTAGTACACTGTACCTAAAAAAGCATGTCTGTAATACAAAGATCTAAGATAATTCTGATAAATAACTTGCAATATGATAAAAAGAAGTAAGTACTTAAATTATTGCAGATTTTTGTCAGCTGTTTTATTTTCTACCAGTAGTGAAGTGCTGTTGTGCATAGTCGACTATTTTATTCGACTAATGAAAACTTCAAAAACTGTTTGAGTGGAATTTGTTTTCTTTTTGTTAAATGTGATTGAAGAATAAATTAAATAATGAAGATGCTTGGTTTTGAGGGGCTTAACAATGCAATCTTTCTTTTACGGGAGCATGAGCATGCTTGTTTTACACACTCAAAGTAACCATTATTTTGAGTTCGCATTGCAATGTTTCCTTGAAACTTTTTGGAAAAAAATATCAGGGTCATTTCTTAGAATGAGTGTTACAGTAAAAATAAAGTAGAATTGTGTAATTTTTAAACTGGCAACTGTAGGCAATAGTGGTAGTATTAGAAATTCAAGGGCATTTTAATAATAATAAAATTCAGATTTTTGATGAGATCTTGTTGGGAAATGTTGCAATGAATTATTCGGAGTTCGAGATTTTTTTGGGAAATAAAACAAGTTATCAAGTTTTAAAGATTTTTTATGGACCAAATATAACATTATTTTACATGTTCTTTTGCTTTCTATACAATTTGTGCCTGTAGCATTGGTAGCTTATATTATATGTATATATAATAATTACTATGTCGGTAAACTATATTTACTTATAATAATATCCATTACATTACTGATAATACCTACGCCTGTAAACAAATAAAGGGAGAATTACTGTTTTAAACGGAATTAGACTTTAATGGAATGTTTTAAGGCATAGTTTTACAAATACTTTTTACCTAAATTGGGCTGTGTTATAATATTTTTGGAAGGAGGTTTTCCGATCAAAATGTTAAAGTTTTGACGTAAGATACTAAGAGCGAATTTCACCAATGGACATGAACGCGATCAGCACTTTTAAACGTTCATCAGCTGACAGCGTCACGATTGGAAAATTGACCCTGATAGCTCTAGAACTTGTCTTAGTCAACTTTAATGAAAAGCGTCATTTCACGGCAAAGACGAAACAGTTTTCAGAACGAAACCCCATTGCAGCTGAATAAACGTGACAAAATTAAGCGCCATCTACATGGAACTAATTTGACAGTTCTCTTCTACAAAAAAGGTGCGGTTAAACTGACCAGACCGGTCTCCGGACCGGCTACGGAATTAGGAGACATTGACATTGACATTTAGGGGACATTGACAGATATTTCAGTACATTATCTTTCAAAGTCCGGAGCTCGGTCCAGTCGGTTTAACAGCAATTTTTACACCAAAAATTTTACAACAACACGCCCTCTAAAACATCACAGTTGAACATTACTTCTTTACCTTTTGCCAAGCGAAGATGCCGTAAGAGACGCCGGCGCCGAGCGCGAAGGCGAGCAAGTAGGGTACGAATTTGAGTGAGGGACCGAAGCGCTTGCGCATCAAAGTGCTGATGAAGTTCAGGTTGCCGTCTGTGTAGGGCGGGTAGCGGCCGCTGGAAGAGGGGAGAATATTGTGGTTAGTAAATTAAATTATGTAGTAATCCCATCAGCATAAAAGTGGTAGCTCAAACCTATGTTTCGAGAAAATACAGAACAAAGAAAATTGACCTAGCTCTCTTTTTCAGTACAAAAATGATATTAGTAAATACATTCTTCTTTTTTAACAGGATTTTTTTGCGATATTGCTTTTTGGCTTTCTGGGGCAGTATAGGAACACGAAATTAAAATTGTTTAGACTGTAAGTATTTATAGGGCGTTAAAATCTGATTACTGCTTTTATTGTATTTTGTAGCATCACCATTAATTTTGTTGACATTCAACGTTTTGCCGATGCCTGCAGAGTAGACTATGCTGGTGCAAACAGGACAATTTCTTTTTACAGACACAATAGGGTCTGATCTCAAGGATCTGTAACCCTCTCCTTTATGACTGCAGTGAAATAATAAAGAGTTTTGACATGGGCACGATTGTGGATAAAAAAGTTAGTTCAATCGATTATTATCGAACTTTAACAGACTAACTCTGCTGTAACGATTGCAAATGCTCGTACCCAGAAACTGAAACCTATATTATTTTGGCTAATAATTCCAAGAAATCAGCGGTTTACAGTTCTCGTTCAAAACGCACCCCTATGGACTACAAAATAAATATCAAATCCACTTACGAAGCCAACTTCTCCCCGATAGGCGAGAAATTCTTGATAAGACAGCTCTTCTTGTGAGTGAATGTGTCGAACGTCTTCTTACCGTGGTAGGCGCCTATGCCGCTGGACCCGACGCCACCGAATGGGAGGGTCTCAACTGTTATAGGAAGCTTTATTAGTTGGGAAATAAGGTTGAGTATTGAGTGTTGTGCTGGTGAGATTTTCATTTGTCAATGTAATGCCTGTTTTACTAACAATAAGTGACACCAAAATGAATGACTAAATCAAACTCAACTCTTAGATCAGCGTCAAGTGTTGAAATTCCAACATTCATCGAAGTACCACTTTTAGTGAACATTAAAATCATTTTTTATAGTAACACAAGACATAATATAATATTTAGTGAGTTAATTGAATAAAAAAGAAATTGACAATGAAAATCTCAACAGTATAACAGGTTTTTTAGTACAAACGAAGATCCGACTAAGGTCAACATTCTCAAATCATGCTCATCATGCTTTTATTAAATACTGGTAAATAGAAACAAAGAGTAAAGTTTCAAGTTAAGAAAATTAGTCTACGAAAACATTTTGTACATGCAAGTTTGCAACCATTACCTACTTTTTCAAAGTATGCAGCTACTCTAGAATTCTGTGCATCACAAAAAAAAAAAACTTAAAAGTTTAAAATATTATTATATTTTCCGTCTCAAATATCATGCCCAGGAGATAGGCATAATAGAGAGATGCATCTCTAGCTGCGTTTCAATTTAAGGCCTCAATTATAATCCACTTCACTTTTGCAGCGGCACTCTTTCCCAAAAATATTTAAAATCAAAATGGGCACCGGCACAGCTGTAGTTTTCCCACCGCAGTTCAAAACAGGGCGAAAGCGATCGTGTTTTATTTTTTAAATATTCATTTCTGTGATTGGTGCAGCTGACAAAGCTGCAGTGATGCAAAGCAGAAGAAGTTTTCGCTTAAGGCCGATAAATGTGATTGAACCGTAACTCGCTAACAAATCCGCTTTGAAAAATTCACAGGCAAACAGCTTATTACTTATAATAATCTAATATTAAGATAGAAAAGTATCCAAACCTCCCATGTGCATCATGGTATCGTTAACGCACATCCCTCCGCTACTAGTGTTGTCCACGATATTCGATAGGACCTTCTTACTCGTGCTGAAGACGTACAGCACTAGCGGCTTCTCTCTACATACAACAGAATACATCAGACCTCCACCGAACAGGCTATTATTTACTATAGAAGAGTAAAAAATATTCTAAATAGAAGTAGTTTTCTGCCGAAGTTATGAAGTAAAACAACATACTCATATTGAAAAAAAAAAACTTCCAAATAAAGCGTATTTTTTAAGTCTGGAAACAATAAATTTGACAGAAAACTAAAAGACAAATTTTTAGTAAATTTTCAGAATAATTTACATTCTAGAAATTATACATTTTAACATAGAGAATATCCACCACCGTCCTTCACCAATACCGAACACCATAAAATACTCTGGAGCTGAAATGTACCAAAGATGTTACCACAACCACATTTATTTTTATTAAATAGATAAAAATAAATAGTTTGGCATAGAACATTTTGAGCCTTACATGGGACAACTTGCATCACTTGTGGCCATTTTCAAGACATTACTGGATAAAAGTTAGATGCCGTTATCTCTAGTTGCGAAAAAAGGATGGTGCTTTTCATCCTGAAAAGGTCCACCTCTCCCTCACATGGAACCATGATGGATCCAACGCATATGTAACAAGAGACGCAATATTGCAGGCCTAAGGCGCACATCCAAATAGATGTCAAAATGCTCTAGTACAGCAAAGTATTTTATTCTTCCACCTCAAATCCATTTTGTGACCCAACTCCTCGAAAATAAGAGATCAAGCCAAACCAATGTATCTCCTTATCCCGACTACTGTTTGCAATACCATACAAAACGTTTATAAATCATCATTTTTTTAAAAATTAAAAACAGTGTGTTGAGCATTAAATTATTTTGAAGAAGTTTGCGTGTGGCATTTATATTGTTAGCTAATTATTCGTGAACTAAAAGCTAGTCAAATTGATTACTGTACCTACCATAGAAAGTATTATGCATCTAACTTTACTGTACAAATCCCAAGCTGAACTTCATATAAGTTCTTGGACAAGGTGCTGCAACCGTTTCCTTCAAAAAACAGTGCTGTGCCTTTGCGCATATTTTAGTTACTTACGCAACATATTGTGGAGTTAATTTTGTGGATATTATTCCATTATTATTACTATCGAGGCAGCAAGTCGTCTCTTCGATATTTGGTGGTCTTGTTAGTCTAAAATCCAAAATATTAAAGTTTTGCAGAGAGCATGCTTTTGTCAGCATTTTTCTTGCAGACACATATTCCTGCACACATTTTTGACAAGATGGAAGACTGGTCATTTACTTTAAATTTAATTTAAGAAAAAAAAATCGTTGTATCATTTTATCATCGAAATATTTAGTCGATTAATCATCTCCATAATTTTCTCCACACTACTATTTCTTCAAACTATATTATCCAGCACTTAAATTTCAACCTTTTTTACCCGTTTACATCAGAAGGTTGGTTCTGTTTTTTTTTTTTATTGAATATCGAAAAAAATTATAAATGTTTTGTATACTTTTACAAACAGTCAATGGTAATGTATTGTCCTTACCGCCGTAAAACATGATAGTATCATTGATACTGAGACTCCCCGACCGGGTTTGTTCAGTGAACAACTTTTGTATGTTGCTTTGATTGCTGAACACGTAAAGCACTAACGGATGTTCCCTGAAAATTGTTTATGGTTTCACTCTATGGACGCCATGGTTTCCCCCCATGGATTGATGGAAACTGGTGATGATGGGCCAGTCCCAACAGGCCGGTTACGTTTCTCGTTCCGAATGACGAATCACAATATACGAATCGACTAAAATTTTGAAGGTAAAACATGTGGCAATAATATTTCTATTATTTATTATAAAATACATGATTAACACATCAAAGACGAATATGATTGAAATTAGGTATTTTAAATTTTTCAGATCGAAAGCTTTCCAGCATGCTTTTCAGGATTGTTTTACACAACTCGTTATGTGAGACCAATACAAAGATATTGGGCCGTATCAAAATATAGTCGATTCAACGTCACCATGAAAATAATCGACTATTTAGATACCAGTCTCGATGAATTTTCCATTCGATATTGGTATTGGTAGTAATGGGTCGAAATGTAGATATTAAATAAAAATATTTGATATCGAGTGACTGTCTCTTGTAAATTGTGCACTGTATGGGGATTACATGACTAGTATGTTCGATTCAGTTATTTAAATTATTTTCGTAGGATTAATGAATCTATTCCTTATCAATAAATGTTTAATAAATGTATAATATAATATTTAATATGTTAAGATGTAACGTAGGATAACTTTGTGTCTTAATTATGAATTTCCCACGACAATTTAAATGAAATTAATATGTATAATTATTTTGCTTTTTAATTCTCAAAATTGCAATGGATGATATTCCCATGTTTTGAAGTATGTAAGACAGAACACTCAAAAAAACATACGGACACACATAGATACGTATTATAATTTTCACACGATAAAATTTTTACTGTTACAATGCACTTAATATGTAGGTAAATAAATCATTATTTTCTATTCAAAGAAGGTCGATGTTTATTTATTCCCCTTGCAGAACAAATTGTTATATGCATTTAATGCTAAGCGAATTTAAAACGTCGTTCTTATTCTGTCAATAGTTTCAAGATGACAAAGAGAGAATCATCATCTGCCTAGCCTTGTCCCAACTATGTTTGGGTCGGCGTCCATTTTAACCGGATGCAACTGAATACCAGTATTTTACATGGTGCGACTGCCTATCTGACCTCCACAACTGTCACTGGGTAATATGATACCCCTTTCTAAGACTGGTTGGATGACAGAGAAGTAATGATGTTTTAAATACGTTTAACGTAGAGTTTATTATCAAATTAGCTCTCAAAACTCAAACAAATAGGTACTACTTAGTTCACCAACGGTCTGCCATTTTTACCCTTTACCCAAGTAAAAAGGTTGAAAAGTGGTCGACTGTCAGTGAATTCGGTAGTACTATTTGTACATTATTATCAATGTAACAGTAAAAATGGTCAAAAAGTGCAAATTCAAACAATATTGCAACAATACTTGTACTGGAACAAAACAAATAGCACACTACGCCTCCGGCCCGCGACCAAGCGAATGCGTTAAATTGACCGCTAGGTCGCGCGACCAGGCGACGCGCCTTCTTTGTTGCTTAGAGCGACAAAATAAAAAATATCGTAGCTAGGTTTGCCAGCACAACAGTAAAAATTCTGTAGTATAATAATTCTGTAAGTAGTCTATAAAAAGACAAAATAATTAAGGTTTGGCCTAACGGGTAAGGACATGTTGTGGACACCGGATACTGACATATACTTCAGCACATTATCTATCAGTCTGGTGTCCGGAGACATGTCGGCAATTTGTGCTTACCGCTTTGAGCAAATTTTTTTTTTCTTTTGGTATTTGCTTGGAACACTTGTTTTGTTTTTTGGAGAAGGCAACCCTAGCCAAAACCAATATTATAATATAATAAGAAATAATAATAATAGTGAATCACGGCTTTCAACTCATATCACAAAATAACATCACGAAACGCCAAAAAAATCTTTCAAATTCAGACTTACCGCTCATTGATGAATTGTATTGCTTCAAAAGCGTTCTCAATGGTCACTATAGGGAGTAGGGGTCCAAAGATCTCGTCCTGCATGATCTTGTCGGAACCTACGACATTTGTGATCACTGTGGGTTCAATGTATTTGTCGTTCGCGTCGTAGGATCCTCCGATAACGATTTTGTCTTTGCTTGCGTCTACTATGGCTTGGAGACGGCTGGAAAGTGTAAATTGTTGAATTTGTTAGTTTATTTTCTAAAATAAACAGTTTTCATCTTGTTTCTTATGTTGGTTTCGATGTTCTTCTATACTAATAATATAAAGAAGTGAAATTTTTGTAAATTTGTATGTAGGGGGTAATCTTCGGAACTACTGCCCCAATTCCGAAAATTATTTCCCTAACGGGAAGCTACCTTATCCCCGAGTGTCATAGGCTACATTTAAAACATTCCCGTGGGTTAATCTCTGTACATAACGGGAGCGAAGCCACGAGCAAAAGCTAGTTAAGAATAAAGTCATTTACGAACGGCTTGCAACGTCTGCAACTCCTTCAAATATGATAACTGAGACAGGGTGTTGTAGCTTAGGAAAGGCCTATGTTGAATTGGAATGAAAGGGATCAGTGAGGAGTCTGCAATATGGCGGAAAGAGGAGACATAGTCACAGTCCCCAGACGTGTTGTTTTAGTTAATAAACCAGACAATGCGTGCGCTTCGGTAATGTTCTTGTGTCCGAATTCGCATGAACTATGCGTCACATCGTTTGTCCTGCCGCACTTTGTTTTACTGCAACTACATATAACTCGTATGAATGATGTTATCTCTATCGTCATCTGTCACTCCAAGTTTTGAAAACGACTCACCTAAAATGCCTTCCATTAATAATCCTGCCGAAATCCGGTGATTTCTGCGGCTCAGCTCCGTACCACTCTTTGAGGATCTTCCTAGCAGCAGCCACGAACTTGTCCTGCACTTCCTTGGTGCACAGGATGTAGTCTGGCGCGATGCAGGTCTGACCTGCGTTGATGAACTTGCCCCAGAGGATGCGTTTTGCGGTCACCATTATATCAACTGTGTTGTCGATGTATACTGGGCTGTGAAAAGCAGTTATCGAGTCTCAGTAAAGGTATATGAAGAAATAGGTTTTATGCATTACAAAAACCCCTTTTTGTCGCTTATAAAGGGTGTTAAAATACCCTTAACGAAGTTGAAAAGCACTTGTTCTACCCGTCATTCCGAATATTTTTTTGTTCTGGACCATACCTGGGGAACTTTTTGTTACGGAGATATTAGAGGTCAATTTTACTTTAAATATCTTGACCCCTGCAATATTCAATGCATCCATCAGCACAATGTTTTGAGTGTGTTACATTGAGTCCTACCGTAAAACGTGTCTTTTCATCCAAAACAAAGTCTTTTCCCAGCAAAGATTTTTGTAATATTTTTTTTTTAAACTAGAGTTCCTTAGTTTTATATACAGAATACTTAGTTGCCGGCTTCGTGAAGGGCTCCGTTTGCACCTTGTATACGTTGCAATAACCACAAGCAGGTCTGCTAGTACTTTTTAAACTGTAGACTGTTTAGGTACCCTAGCACGGGGGTACCGCTTATAATGAATAATTAAAAAGCCTATTATTTCCTACTAATTACTTTTACATTATTTTTAGGTTAAATAAATAAATAAGCCTTTTATTATGCAGTTTTACAATTATAATTATATATGTACATTTTTTTTCATGCTATTATAATAATATTAGATATTTATAATTATTTTTTTTATTAATTCCTAATACAATTTAAATTTTTAATTTGGTTATTATTTTTAAATTTATTTTCAATGATTTTTAGGTTACTTAACTAAATTAATAAATTTTATATACTTAACTAGTTTTATTAATTGAATAAAACTACTTTTATAAAATTACTTTTCCGCCATTTTACACCATTTCGAATCCCACCTTAACACTACATAAGTATTCGCTATTTATATACAGGCCTGACTTACTCCAATCTATCTTGCTGATGATAGCCTCCAGGATGACTATAAATATTTTTGGAGATAAAGGGTCGCCCTGCCTTACGTCTCTTTCTATAGGAAAACTAGGTCTGAGAGTTTCTAGTTTGATTTTACCCTTGTTATTTATGCTTTTGATGACTTTTATATATACATACATCTTCTACTCCCTGCTGTTTTAAGCTTTCCCATATACTTATGTGTGTTACCGTATCTAATGCTTTTTGATAGTCGATATACGTTATGAATACCGGTCTTTGTAGGGTGTTTATAGGGGTTACCCCTTACAGCCTGTATAATTGTAGCCGACTCAACGGAAGAATCTTCGTCAATATAGAATGCGCTTGAATAGTAGTCATGGCATTGTTTTTGTTTGAAGATTCTAGTCAATTAGTCTACGCTAAACCTCAATAGGTTAGGTTATAGATTTCAAGGCAAAAATCAAAATCTCTGTAAGAAACAACAAGTTTAGGACGCTTATATGAATGTATTTCTTATCAGTGCTGTGTAACGTTTGGACGTCACTATAATAATTAACATTAAGTAATACAACTAGATTTAAATTAATTACCCGATTACAACAGATATCTAATCTGAATTATTTGGCTTTTATCTATTGTTTGTTGGGATATTAGAAAGACTACTGTTCTGATCAATGCTGCAGTTATTTTATGATGTGATAACATTTGAAAAATCTGATTTATATCTGATCATTTCAAGGTTGGGTTAACAACCTGTAGCTGAATATTCATATGCCTGTATGATCATCATCAAGTTTTGCTTTAGAATTTAAAACCTTAATTCAATGAAAAACAATTCAGATTTCGTTGTTACGCACAAAATTGCCAACCTCCTCCATCATTTTTGCCACAGCAAAATCGACTCTGTTTACACTTCATTTAAGTTGAGAATTCCCGTACCTTTTGCCTCCAAGTTCCAAAGTGACAGGCGTGAGATTCTTGACAGCGGCTTCGTAGATGATCTTGCCGATGCTGGTGCCTCCGGTGAAGAAGATGTAGTCAAACTTTTGTTTCAGCAGCTCTGTGGTTTCTTGTGGACCGCCCTCCACTACGATTACGGCTTCCTAGAATGTAGGGTTTGAGGATAAGTCATTTCAGTGTGTTTTTTTTGGTGTTCCTGGGTTTCAGCTTGGTTAGGCACAGTGTTATTGGGTTTTTGCTTCCAGGAAGTTTTCAGTAGCATCTTAGAGTCTAGATTTTTGCCCGGTTGGTGGCAGGGCAGTAAGCTCACACCATATTACATGGGACTTAAACATAATTGGCGAAAGTGGGTGTACTATTAAGTAGGTGCCTAACCCTTCGCGGATTAAGACATAAGATATCATAATAAGGTATTTAATGTTTAAATTAATTCTAGAGCCGTCTTGTGTTCACCACAACGGTGAAATGTATGGTAATTGTTGGTATTTACATAAAGTAAGTTCTATAAGCATATACATAGTTCTACAAAACTGCCAAAGCCACTATTAGGAGACAGAAGGTCACCATTGTTCATCCTTTTGGCCTTAAAACTTTTATTTTAAATTGAGGACAAGGATACACTCCGTATAAGGAAATCCATAATTACAATATTAAATAAAATGTGCTCCAAAAATACGACGTTAAAGTAGAGCAAATTCTGGTGCGTTTGACATTGTACTACATGAAAGTCCAATTTTGAAGAAGTGAAGGGACATAATTATGACAATGCTACAGTGAGTTTCACCTTCATAGTATCCCAATGTTGAAAAAAGCTCTACCAATATTAAGGTCTATAGTTCCGCCAATCTGACACTGTGACGTTTGGCAATGTCATTAATTTTGACAATTTAATAACATTCGAAGCGTTGTTTCGTTGTTGACCTTCAAAATCCTTCGAATCGTAACAGAAAGTCTGTTTTGCAGTTAGAGTGCAGGGTAGGATCAAATTGGGAACAACAACATATTTTACTGACATGGAATTGTTTTGTTCAAGATAAATACTAAACTTGTGCATCAAAAATATTACAAATAAATACTCACACTATCCACATACTTCGGCAGCGTCTCAGCAATGAACGTAGCACAAGCGACCGCCAACTCACTCGGCTTCACAACCACGGTGTTGCCTCCAGCGATAGCCCCGGACACCGGCAGAAGCAGCAGTTGCAGGGGGTAGTTCCAGGCGCCGATGACCAGGGTCACGCCGTACGGATCGTTGTAGATCACCACTTCGTCTAGGATGTTGACGAGGCCTTTTTCTGGCTGAGAACAATAAAGAAACGTTAGTGTCTCTATGTGTTGTTCTGTTATCTAAGGGGTGACATTGAGTGTCCAAAAGAGGGAAGGTCTTTCAAGATAGGGCCGCTCCTTGTTGGATTTTGGAGTCATTTAGTAGGTGACTTTGTGCCTTGAAAATGGGGAAGGTGTTTCAAGGCTGGTGCCACTGTTGGTATAGTTATAGACATAGGGCCCATTGGAAGATCAATCAACTCAGCCTATCCTATCGCAATCCACAGTTGGACATGGGCCTCCCTCAAGCTGCGCGACAACACCCCGTTCTCGGCGTTCCGCATCCAGACTGATAAAGCCACCTATTATTTAAGTTCATTGGTAGATGTTGATTTTCATTCGATCATTCCAAAGATATTTAAAAGAGTCATAGAGCGGACATTGGGAATATTTTCATTTAAAAATTTTGATCCCGAACATTTTCGATTGCGACACACGAATGCTACCTGACAAGCGGGCGTATGGCACTAGACAGAACGATTTGTTACTAAGTAGTAACAAGTTTTTGGATTACGATTTTCTTCGTCTTGTCCCGTTTATCGCTCGTAAATATTTGAATATCTTTGGAACATTGGCATGTTTATATTGCAGGATTCGATGACCTTAGAACAGAATCTTACATAGTGGATATTGTGGGTAATGTAATATGATGCTGACAAAATAAATATAAATAGAAAAAGCGTTCTAGTTTTCAAATAAAGGTAATTTTATACGTTGAGGTTTCGGAGTACCTACTTAATGCAAGCCATGACGTCATTCGTCTATTTATAGTCAAGGACTGAACCTACAGTGTAGTTACGAGTGCATAGTTCATTGTTAATCATGGTTCTAAACAATTACGTGCAAGCGGGTTTTCCATATTTGCGTGTCTATAATTACTCAGGCTTGTTATAAACTACGCGTTAAACGGAAGTGTGCGGTTTCTAGATTTATTGATTCACTTTCTTATTCCACTTAAGAGCGGATTTCATGAAAGAAACTGAACGCGTTCAGCAACGTATTTAAACAGCGTTCAAGAGACGTCAGTGCCAATATTCCATAGCATTTATGACGGCTTATGGACGCATTCGGACTGATCGGTTAGGCTGATTAATGAAATTCGACTTAGATGCACTTTAACGCTCCTATACTTAGTTAAGAAGCATTGAGGTGCGTTTAAGTCTAAGATAGTATTCTGATAAAAAATTGTGTGGTACCTAATAGGAAAATTTTGAGTTTGAATTTAGATGGCTGTAAGAGTATAGGAAAACCAAAGAATCGATGGATGGACTGTGTGAAGGATGATACGGCTAGAAAAGAGGTGACTGCTGAGATGACGAGTAATAGCGAAGTATGGAAGAAGAAGACATGCTGCGCCGACCCCGAATAAATTGGGATAGGGGCAGGATAATAATGACTTACGCTGGGCCTATAAGTGGTTATAGGCCCAGCGTAATCATCTTCTTGGACGAATAAATTCGATGGATGCGGGTAGCGTAAGACCGGGTGTTACGACAAGACGAGACCTTATACATATAATATGATTACCTAACTATGTTAAAAGCCTTGCGGTGTGACCGTGTTCCATCCGATACCTAAAGGAACGCGTGTAAACAGGTAAATATTCCATTCAATACCCATTGTTCTCTGAGTGAGTTCACCAAAAAATACATTGTTTGTAATGACTTAATGAGTGAGTATAGTAGTGTAATGAGTGAACTACAGAAGTTAATATTGTTATTGTGTACACTATCGCACTAAGGAACCCTGTAATTATAGTTGTAAGATGGAGAAAATAAATAAATTATAAGTATTCATTTACTACGGTGGTGGGGACAAGACTAAGGTTTTTTTTTGTAAAAACCACAGCTACATTTTTTCGGGTTAGCAAGTTAGACTAAACGACAGTTTTACAAGATCACTTTATGATTTTGATGACCCGTTTAACCAGTTTTAGCTAGTTTACGCCGGTATTCTGAGGCTTCCGGCGACTGGGACCGCAATTAACAAGGACCGCGGTCCCAGTCGCCGGATCCGTAAAAAATAAATATTTTTCTTCCGGCGACTGGGACCACTCATAGATAACTTAAAAAAATCTGTAATTCAAGCCAAAATCGGTACAGTCAAACGAACAAAATTTCTAAATTATTTATATGAGTATGTAAAAGTCTACAAGTGCAAGATCTTAAAGGCTGATTTTGTGATAAATAATTACTTTCTGATTGTTGTTTAAAAATTGTTGACTATTATTATAAGCACGATTTATGTTATTTTTTTAATTTTATTAGCATGATTTATGTGTATGTTTTTATTACGAAAGTTTTAAATAACAGAACTGTAGTCAAAGGCTGTTTTTTTTATATCAATAAATGATGTTTTTAAATCAAAAAGGATTTTTCTTCAATTATTACATCTTAAAATTTTTCGTTTGACTGTACATTTTTTGATTTCAGTTATCATTTATGAGTGGTCCCAGTCGCCGGAAGAAAAATATTTAATTTTTATGGATCCGGCGACTGGGACCGCGGTCCTAGTTAATTGCGGTCCCAGTCGCCGGAAGCCTCGGTATTCTAAGCAAAGCCAGCAAATATTTGACCGAGAGTTGAATGATAACTATCAATTAATAAATAAATTAAAACCAGCCGACCAGCATTTCTAAATGGAAAATAGTTTTAGATATTTCAGATTATTTTTCCATTATTTAAATAGGGTATGGCGACTTCTTTATGATTATGACAATAGCTTAGGTACGTGGTAATCTCCAAAAAGACGATTTTCCTCCATGTAAACCGAGGTATTTTAAATCTTGAATGAGAGCGCGGTGATTTCGAATCAGTGGTTATATGGCTTCTATACTTCTATCTAGGGAAGCCATGTCTAGCGAACTATGGCGGGATGAAGAAGACATGCTACTCTGAACAAATAAATTAATATAATGGTAGAAAAATTATAACTAAACCAGCTGATGTGTCTATTTGAAAAGATGCTTTGGTATAAATAAGTTTATAGTGATGATCAAGTTTCGAGTCAAGACATCGAGGAAACCGTTAGGTTAACGAGTCCAAAGTCGAGATAAACAGGTTTTGCGAGGCAAAAAAGGCGTTGTCGTTAGAGTAAATATGCGTTTTTAAACAGATAAGAATTTTAATACTAACGAGAATATAGATGATGTGGAAATAATGGACATACAGATATGATAATAGTTTCACTGATAAAATAACAGCTATTAGTGAGAACAGGTCTGTTCTTAACTTCGATCTGGCCTGCTGGAAAACCATAGATGAGGTTTCTATGATGCAACGAACGAACCGAGAATATGCCTTACAAGGATGTCGGGTTATAGGCAGACTCTAGCAGTGATAGAACGCTACAAGAAACAGAAACCAAGTTTTAAACGTTCAATGCCCTGCTATCTGGCTTCTAAAAATAAACCACTACAAACGGAAGCGCAGGTATCTACATTATACATAATAAATTAACTGCCAAAACCTTACATACACATCTGTGAAGTTCTATCAATTGACCTTTGTAATATAAGTACCTAATATGATGATCCATAATAGTAGATAATATAAAAGTGCTTGGAAGTCGGTAGTAAATAATAGAATAAATTGCACCTATGAATAATTTATTCCAACATTATGTTGAAGTTCAATGTTAGTGCTTGTAATGGTACAATGGAGAAAATAATGCATGTGATTAAATGGAATGAGGTAGGTTATTGTATAATGTTCTGGCATACAATCATAAAGTTATGATGTTAGTTTTATGTGGATTCATATCGAGCATGAATGTTTCTAGTACCTTTACGTATAATCCTATAAAAAAAAAAAACAAATGTTTTTTTGTGATTTAAGATTTTTTATCATCATCATTCTCCTGCCTTAACCCAGTTGTTTTTTTAAATATATTTACCTACAATATCAATTTGTTTAAGTAACACAATTGATGTATTATATTTTATAAATATTATTATATGGCTTCAGCCCTAAATATTGTTAAACTAAGTACAACTTAACGTGCTACGTTTTTAAAAATAAATAGCCATTTAGAGATTTGCCAACCAGGGATTACAGGTGTAGTTTTGTATTTTTTTATGCTTCCCTGACATGCAGGTCGATGCCTCGATTCGATTCGAAAGACCAGCTTTTATTGTTTATGTCTGATTTAAATATAAACTTAAGCCGAATATGGACCTTGTACTAAAGCTAATGGATGCATACGAGAATGACGCACAGAAAATTGTACGATGACTCGGTTAATATTGAGGCCTTTAGAACCGAGGAGGGTGATGAAACTAATATTATTATTATGATATTTGGCTTCCTAAACGCCAAAAACTTCTACCCAGCCTCGCCTGGGCCTGGTGGATTACAGTCCACCCTATCCACTTCTGAAGTTGGTTTTCCAGCAGTAGTTACGTTATAATCTGTTTATAAGAAACGCACAGTTGCGACAAGTTATAATTACACCCAATTAATTTAACAGTAGCCGGAAACCACATGAAATACGAGTAGCTCAATAAAAAATCTAAACAGCTCAATAAAAAAAGTTTTGATAGATAAAATTGAAATGATTAAATATTGTTTTATGAGATATTGACTATGAAATACTTTTAGAGATTCGATTATCATTTCAGTTTAAATATAGAATTTACAAAAACTTTGCATCGTTAATTCGTTACCTATCCAAAGTAAGAGTTACAAGCTTACAAGACAAGTAAGTACATTATTTTTGTTTTAAAGAAACTACGGTCGTTTTTAATTTTATATTATTGTATTGATTAAGTGCATGTAATTCTTTATTATCATTTAAAATAATAAATATCTTTTTAGTTTTTTTTTTATCAGTAATGAATAACATTATGTAAAAGAGATAGCAATCAAATCATTCAACTCATGTTTAACGAAGATGATGTTTTAATATTTATAACGTGTAACCAAACTATTTATGATTAGTAATTTGCTTTGGCTCGTAGCGTAGAACGTACATCGTTATCAATCTACTAGCTATAGTAAGCGGCAGATAAACGTGGAATAAAGTTCATTGCCCTTTTCTTAATTTCTCTGCGTAGGTACGCGGACAATAAATTATGAATCGATTTTCATTACTAAAAAAAGGAAAGGATCACGATATATGTCGATTCAGGACAACTTTATGTCATTATTATTGTTTTCAGAATTAAGTATGTCAATAAATGTATGTGGGTCAATGACCGTTATTCCACGTTTATCTGGCGCTTACTATAGTGACTATTACAGCCATAACAGGTAGGTAAACTTAAAAATATTTTTGGTCCTTTACGAAGCTACGCTACAGTGGAAAATAGACGTCCTTACACAATAAATCTATACTTTTATTATAAAGTGTTGAGTTTTAAGTAATGCTTGACTATTGAGTGACGTTTTGTAATACTTGATTGAATATTTCAAAGGGGATGAAATCGCGGGCAGAAGGTAGCAACAAATAAAATAGGTATGGGCAGAAATGATCTCTACAGCAGATGGGGAAGGTGAAATATCAGATGTAAAAAAATATATCGGATATGCAAGGGGAACAATCGGATCTAATCCAAAAATAAATCTAATAGGCTGAGCCAATTAATTCCTTGACTAAAATCACTCACCTTCTCAGGCTTAGCCCAGTCCTCTAAATGATGAATAGTGTTCTTCAGATCATTGACCAGGTAGTCCACTTCCAGCAGCACAGCCTCCATCTTGCTCCTCCTCAGATCCTTGCGCAGGGCTTCGATCATAGCGTTGCGGTTCTCCTCGTACATGCGAAGGAGGTTCTTCAGCTGCTGAAGACGCCATTTTATAGGGCGGGTCACGCCGCGGTTGAATGTGTCTCTTGCCTTTTGGACCGACTGTAAAAAGAAGATTGGTTAGGTTTAGTATTTCGGAATCTGACAAATAATACCTGAGACAGCATGGGATGAGGTATCGAATTGGTGTTTGAAAATCGAGTAAAGAGAAAAAAAATTGATGATTCGTTTTTTTTTTAATCGTGTTATGATCTCAATGCTCTTTACGTCTGAGGTGTTTCGCTAGCTAGTTTCATTTGATCCTCTATTGTAGGAAAAAAATGCTACAACAACCAATTTAAAAACAACCGGAAATGGTGCGGTTTCTTATGGAACAAAATTGGGTCTTAGGACGTTTAAGGAGTAAGACTAGGGACTTTTAGCACTTTTACATATAATACATTCTTTCTAAATCAGTTCGTCCCTAAGGACCAAAATTCTTTATTTGCGGATCACCTTAATTCATTAATCTCTCGATTCATGCAACTTTATGTCCCTATGTAGTTTAACGTTCTTAGCGAACGTTAAACTACATGTCTAGCGCAAGGCCAAGGACACAGACGAAATTTAGTAGCAACGCGAATTTCCGTAAGTTAAATTAGTATATTCTCAGACATGCATTGAAAACGTGCCTTGCTTGGGTTGTAATATAGATTGTAAGTTAAATAATGAAGACGAAAAAATACAGATGTAGGTATTCAATTCTGCCTTTAAATAACTTATGTTTACTAATAAATAAATAGCTTTAATAGCTTGTGTTACTAGGAATTTTCCTTGTAGGTAATATAATTGTAAACACATTTGTAGTAAACTAAAATATGCATAATTGTAAATTTAGATTTCACGTTACAGGAACTACATAGTATGTTAGAAACTGAGGAACTAACAACTATATATTCGCGAACTAGCAGGAAGTATATTTATATAATACCTTTTTTATTTATTTAACAAAAATATGGTTGCAAAAATAACGGCTTGATAACATAATATTTGAAAAAAAAATGTATCCAATGGTCAGTAAGAAAGCCAGCAATTATCTAGAAATGTATTTGATATGATCATTTGTTATTATAAAAAATAAATACAATGTTGGTATAACTTTGATATCTTAATTCACTAAGTCATTGCGGTCAAAGCGTTAAGCGGCTTAAAATAATTTATCATCAAAATGTATGGACTGGCGGCATTGTATTTATAAAAACGTGTGAATTGGAAAAATATATTTAAAATTACTTGTAAATCCCGAACTATGAGGTCACTAGGGACTTCGGTTTATAATAAAAAAAGCATCTGTGTAGGTAGGTATATTATGTTACGCTCAAATGTCAATAGTTCATTTTCGTTCATATTTTTATGAAGATTCTCAAATGTAAGCGGCTTTAACACTCCAAGTAAATGTATGTACCTATACTCAGACTTGAATACTCATTGTTTTCAATGCATTTTAATTAGCAAGTTGACTTACAATTTATTCTGGGTTTAGTGTAATATAATTTACATGTAAATACCTGCTTACAGATATTTAAAATAAGGTTTACTTCTATTAGATTAAATTTCGTCTGGATTTTCCTGGACATGCTTGTGGATTGTCTGGATTCTTCTATTAAAGGTTTTTTTAGATGATAGAAAAAGTTTACTGATTACTGTAAATGTGCGCTTTTTTGTTAGATTATTTTTTTATACTTCGAAATGGTAACCCTATTTTTTATAATTTAACACTATTTTTAAATATAATATAATTATTTATGTTATATTTTTAAATTGTAAATAATAATTATTGTATATGTATTACAAGTTTCATGTATCATAGGTGTAATTCCCTATGAAATATATTGATTATTAACGAAAAATTCCGAATATTCTTGATAAACCCTAGTTGTGCGATAAATGTGTCAGTTATCTTAGGGCATTGGCCTGAATAACTTTTATCAGTTGAAGGTCTCTTTGTTGATCTTAAAGGAATTTATTTGTATTTACATGAATTTATTTATTACAGTAATAAATGGCAGAGGTTTTTTATACAAGGTGATCCATTTAAAGTGATCCAAATTTTTTTTAAGCCTCTCTTGTGTGGTTTTCCGAAAACCATTATACATGTAGGTATGGTTTAGGTACCGGCTTACGCTTTAGCTAGCTGATAATCGCGAACTGTTACCACCAATTCCACAGACATCCAACATGAATATTTTTAGTCGGTTATAAAAATTCTGATGTTTCGTGCAAAAGTGAGAGACCTACAAGGCCAGAACGTGTGGAAAGGAACAGTTGATTATTTCACGGTTACAGGTTACGCGTCGATGCCCCCCTCTACCCTATTATGTAGGTACCTTTAGCATTTATAGTTTTCTGATCTTTCTGAAATGAAGCGCTAACAGTAACTATTTTTATTTGATGATAGAATAGAATATACTTTATTTTACACCAAAATTGAAACAAAACGGTTTTACCAAATTGTTAATTTAATGGTTACAACGGCAGTCTTATCGCTGATAGCGATCTCTTCCAGACAACCTTTGGATGGACTGTACGAACATGAAATAGAAAAAAGGGTGGGTAATCAGTGGTGTACTGCTAATACTATACAAAATGATGATTCAATACGCAATAAAAAAAATAACCACACGGAAATTAGATGTATTAATTACGGAAGTATGATGCGTCAATGTTTATCTAAAGCTACTCGATATGAAGGTTGTTTCAATCTGAACCGAGTAGGTAATGTAGATAGATAAATAAATATGTAATATGAAAATGGCTCACCTCTGCGACACTACTTGATTTGGGTTTCAAATTCGTTATTCCTGTAACAAAAGAATTGAATATGTTAATATAATTGTCTGGTATGTTAGCTACTGTGTGTAAGGTGAAAACTTTTGGTGCTAGATAGTTTTAAATAAATTTTAATACAAGTACATAAGACAAGATAGAGGACATAATTTTTTTTTAATAACTTTCAATCCTGGTTTTAAAAGATTTTAAGGAATTTGCTGGTTCACTCAGGTGAAATACACCAATCAAGGTGAAATAATGTTTGGTATCCAAAAAGTCAGTCTTATTTACTATTTTGTTGATTGCGAACATTGAACCCAAAGATCCATGCACCGAACTTGAACAAAAAAAAACGGGTCCTTTTGCTGGCTACAAGGTTTTAAAAAACAGGTTTAAAAACAAACTGGTTTATGTTTTGCAGTGAACAACTAACTGGATTTACTTGAGTTGACCTTATTATTGTTTGCCTTTTTGTTTTATGAAAATGTGCAATGTCTTGCACTTACAGCAAGTACAAAAAATATATCTAAGTATATTTATTTATATTAAATTCCAAATGACCATGAGACTATTGTTATCAATTTAATCCATAGTAACAAGATTGTGATAATTTTATTAGGTACTAATTCACTAAACACTCATTATAATTACGCCCTGTATAAACTAATACAAGATGTTTGTATGATTCCATTGCAGATTGAGACTGCACAAATTCTTACATCATAATTATATTAAGGTATTCAAGATTTATTATTTATTTTATTTGCTTAACATAAAATGGCCACAGAATAATATTATTAGTTTATTTTTTAAATCATGGCATATTTTCTGCTCTTTTTTAGCTGTGACAGTAACAAATCGTCCAATTTATTTTTGTCATAGGAATCTAATTACGATTGGATTAAAAAAATATAGGTGTGTCACAGTTTGTAATTTATTGCTAAAATATATATTTTTTTGTTCTGTACTTCATATGTTTTTCTACTTATTTACATAAAAATATTCCTATTACTTTATTACCTTAACATATTTTATATTATTTTAAATTAAACTTTTATTCATTAAAATGTATATTATTAACAAACTACAAATAAGTAAATCTAAAATAATCATAAAAATATGTAAAACTATCAAAATGGAAAAAAGAAGTACAGGTTATATGGCGTCAAAAAATGACTATGACTAAAAGTAAAAAATCTTGAAAAAATAATCAATTTTTTTTAGACCATTTGGAACTGACAGCACAAATTATGAATGCATATTATTTGAAAAATATGTAAGTTATACATATACCAAATTTTCCTCAATTTGTAACATATTATGCTGTGCTGTTTAATTTATTTTTAGGGATGGCCACTTGCAGTTCAACGCTAGAAGGTTGTTTACTCCTTAACCGGACTAGTGTGCTCTGTTGTGCAAGAAGTATAATAATTATAAAAGGAATGTGGATAATCAAGATCCATAACATAATTTAGAACAATGATGATGGTGTATACTACATCAAGAATGTCTATTTAAAATAATGGAATACTATTTTTATTAGTAGATCAATAAAAGTGTCTTCAAGGTCTTTGAAACATAACAAATGAAATAACAGTTTTTGTACTGTTTTATAAATATTCATGCAAATGACCTGTAAGTAAATTCATCTAATTTAATATTAATAATGTATAGTAAATATTTTTAGTCATAATATTTGTTATTGTCTGCATGCATTTGTGAGTTTTAATTAATAGTCAGCCAAGTTTAAAACTTTGTGTAGCTAGACACAAGTAGGTCTTCGATTATATGCATAGGCTTTTGAAGAGGTATAAACAGGTTGTATAAGTAATATTAGCTGATTGGCAAACTTTGCTGACTAAACAGGGACTGAAAAATGACGTTCGACTTCGCTTGAGCATGAATGAATTTATTTGGCGATCTATATCGGGCTCAAATGATTTAAAAAAACCATCAACTCCTGAAAAAGAAGCAGAATTAATGGTCAGTGGGTCATCTTAGGGGCGGATTTGAATTTTCACTCGAGTCTTAAAACAACTCTAATTAAAATAAAAGGCGCTTTCACAGGGAAGCGAAATGATTCCACTCCTTGACAACAATTATTATAGAACCAGTTTTAATATGTTCTTATACTATTAAAATTACACGATCACAGTACCCGCCTAACTTACATAATTATAATAATTTAAACATATTCAACACTCACCCAGCGTCATTTTGTCCAATTATTTACACAAACACAACAATGGATCAAGTTCAAAGTTGCAACTGAACAAGTAAATAAAAAGGAAAGATAAAAATAATTACGCGATAACGTATCTATTATCAGCGCACAAAGTCCATCAACTTTTTAAGACCACGCAATCGATAATGATGAATCTAAAATTATCTCAGTAACTCTATTCACAGCAATACAGAAAAAAATATTTCCTTCTTTGAGCAACCAACTTTCCATCAGCTGTTTGACAGCAAAGTGAATGAGCTTTTGTCAAAATAAAAATATATTAATGGCTATGAACCGTTGAATGAACGATAGTATTGAATGAATGAAGTCTATGTCCACTAGCGCCATTATCGGTAATATAACATACTATTTAGTCAATCAGTTCATTGCGGATGTCTAAAGTACCGTACAATTACGCTAGATGGCAGCGTACTCTATAATAACTTGACGAAATGGAAAAATTAAGGAAGGTCAAGATTTTCAGTGCAAATGGGGATTAGGATAACTTTGCACTTACCGAGATCTGTTTGAAAATATTTAATAGTTGTCCACAAAACAATCAACATGGTGAAAACCAAACAATAGAGTGGGAGACCTAATCAGGGGAAGGGAATTAATTTAGGGCGGGATGCGTGATGTTTCACTTTACTGTAATAGACATTACTGTTAGTGCCGATTATTGGCACCAATCTAATAAACACAGCTGTCATCATTGCCATCATAATTTCAAGTTCATTAATATGTTGTTGATGAACTTGCCAACGAATCTGGCGATATTATGTTCAGCTGTAGCCCCCATAAAAGAAGAATGTGCACGTTCTCTTTACTCGTGATAAGAGTAGGTCACTTATGTAACCAAGAGGCCTACCACTACCTACCTACTGTCGAAATAAACGACATTATCAGAGCCCTGACATGAATTAATTAAATAGATCTACCGCAGATCTAAAGCGTTCGCCACGTTGAGTGCATTTATATAGCATAATATGCATGCAAGAATTGTTTTAAAATACCATTACTGGGAAAAGGTAGGTGTTATTGGATCGTAGCTTCGCAAATCGTAAACTTACCGCCAAAGAATTTGTGTATTAATGTCTTTAAGACAAAGTCATCTTTCAAGTAAGCAGGTAAATGCTCCTATTTGTGTGGTCAAACTAACTGCTGTCATAGTTTAAAGATAAACAGTAAACCAACTACACCCTGTTGTGAAATCAACCCGAGTATTACGGACCTCGCACACTACGTGGCCACGAGTCCACGACCACGACTTTTGGCCGTAGAAACAAGATAGTTTGGTCGCATAACCGGGCGTCCGAACAGTTTTGTTCAAGATAGCGGCCCCGCCCGGCCATACGACAAGTCGTAGGCGCGTAGTGCACGAGGTCCCTAACTTAGGGTGGTCAATTAAATACTTTATTACGTTACACCACCACAGATAACTCCCCACCTTTTACGTAGCATGCATACTGCAAAGCATTTGTATAAAAGCTTCACATGTGTGTGAGCGGCTTCCGATAATATGTTCGTAATTGAATTACTGTATGTTAACAATGATAAAATTTTGCTATGGTATTATGGTATATTGTTATTAAGTCGACTGGTCAATCACGGATATTACAACCACTAGAATATAAATATTAACATAAATTTGGACATCTCAGCACGCAGCAATCTAAAAGCTAATAAAAAAAAAAAAATCTAAAGCTTGTTCGAGGGATTAATATTTGAATGTGGGTAGGTTTAGATAGTTACGTGAAATATGTTACTTAATGGAAAGCAAGTTAGGTACAAAAGGAATATTTAAATTGTCATCGACTTTTTTGTTAGTCAGTAAAGGTCGTTGTTCCACCCAAAGAAAAGGGTTGCCTAATTTTCTTTCTTTTGGGTTAGCTCGTTCCATCATCGACCCCATCTCTGGCCTCAGAACTAGATTGAGGTCAAGAGTAGGCCCATTTTTTATAAAAAAAGATGAACAGCTATGTCGGACAGTTACCGAGTTACACTGTGGTTTCAGTCTTATCGTGTCATTTTTTAGTTTTATTTTGTTTTAATTTCACAAAAAAAACGATCCAGACTTGGATACAAAATGAAATATGCGCTTGTTGATGACCGAGTGCCGGTTTTATCATTATGAATACCGATTTGTCGAATCAATATTTTTCGAGTCTGACTTCCTTAGAACTAAATGTGAAAGAACTGACCAAATATTATTTTGTCACATGGAAATAGTTTATTCTGTAAATTAATAGTGCAGGTAGACCTTGGGGTTTTAATCCTTTAAAGAATATAGAAACCCTGGACCACTGAGAAAGAAAAGAGATGAACTATGGGTGGAGTTCTCTTATGAATTGTCTCACCATTTTTAAGGTCCTGGGACCTCTAAAGCAATTGACTTTCAGGACTAGCAGTGTACCTATCTAACTTCTGTGTGAGGTACGAACTAAAGGCCAGTTTGGTTCGGTTCCCCGATTACCCTGGTCTAGCTAGAACTACTGGAGTACCTACTACAGTACTGCAGTCACTATTCAGTATCACAAACTGATAATGTAAACACAACTGGTAATGGTGTTGTTAGTAAGACTGACTTTCAGCTGCGGCTTCGCCCTATTCGGAAATTATCACATGGGAACTTACTACTAGGTTTTATTTCTGTCCAGGTCTTTTTCAACAAGATTTAGAACCGTAATCCGTTCAGTCGTAAGGCCCGGACTCCACCAAAGCGGAAATGTGCACTGCTTACCGCACGGCGCTCATGTCTCTTCTCGTCTCCGCTGTCCGCTTCGCCGCCGAGTGCGGAGGCTGGCCTAAACAATTGCGATACATCTCTTCTCTTCTCTGCTCAACCGTTTCCACTAAAGCCAAGCGGAGACGAGAATGTGTAGATAAATAACGAAATTCTATTGGTGGTTTACAACACATCTCCTCTTCGCTCGTCTCGTCTCCGCGTCCGAGGAGTCCGGGCCTTACGCCTGTCTATTAATATTATTCCGTTTCTCCGCTCCGCAGCCTCGCACCGCTTCAATGGACAGGCAGCCTTAAGGCGTTAAATGTTAACAGTCATATAGATGGACAGAGTTACTTCCGCATGTTTGTATTGCTCTAATATTAAACACTAACAATTTGATGCAGTTCTGATTTGACCTATTGTCGAATAAAATTATCAAGTTTTCAAGGTTGTCTCTATTTGTTTACAATACGACTGCCTCAATATAGAACAGTTTCCGCCTAATGCATTATGCAATCATTATTTACGTGTGTCGATTGAATTATTAATTGAAATGACACGGTAAGACGGTTACGTCATAATTATTAAAATATTGGCGCCACGGTAACTTCTGAGATTGGAAGTAGTTATGTACATATGTCAGTAAAGTACCTTGATTAAAAACACGGTGAGAATTTAAAATAATGGAGATATACAAAAGAGCTTACTTCAATTAAATGCTCTTTGATATACACAAATACTTATAGATAACTTTAATGCATGCGGCAAGCCAGAACATGATGGATATTTACCTTTGCTGAAACATCGTTATGTAATATTTACGCTTATTACATCTCATCTCATATCGATGATTGAAGCGCAACGGCATCATTTTCTGTCATATCGTATATAATTTAAAGGTTCGATATACACGTGGTGGATTCAGCGAGACCGTCATATCTAGATCTAGATAGAACCTCTCCGGAAGGTGACTAGGTATCTGGAGAAGTATAGGTTACAGTAGGCAATACAATAGGTAATTCTGTAATCTGATTCCCACCGAATTTCAGACCAGAACAAAACGCTTTGCTTTCACAGTTATTGCGAGAACTGTCAGTCTGTGGAATTCACTGACAGCTTCTCTGTTTTCCGTTCATTATCTTATTTATCATTATAATATAGAGATCTTAAAAAAAGAGTGAACAAATGTCGGTTTCTTCTAGGCACGCGTGCTCCACCCTAGGCCGCGTCATCGCCTCACATCAGGCGAGTTGCGGCCAAACGCAAGCCTATTTAGTTTAAAATAGGTGCTCTACAGACTGTGGTCAATTTCGATGTGGATGGAAGATTGATGATGTCAAAGTTAGAAGTGGAGGTGGCTCTAGAGTGCAGACTTTAGAAGGACCACAGCGCATACTTATCTAATGGTATCTTGCTGCTGTATTTTAGAGGCTGTCCTCAAATCCTAATTTTCAAGCTTAGCCAGATTAGGCCTCAGGTTACCCCAGACTTTTATTGAATCTATTTCACATTCGATCATTTACATTCGATCGTGAATCTCTAGCGGCGCGGCGATCAATTTAAGTTCTTGCTAAGTTGAAGAATCTTACACCCGTATCCATAGTCAAGTTAAAGTAATTTACTTTAGCTTAAGCAATTTTTTATGCAATAGACAAGAATTTAAAAGAAGTAAGAACCGTCAAACAAAGCAAAGCTAAGAATTATACGTTTTTACAGTTCTAACTTCAACCAATTACTAAACTATATAATAAAAATCGTATCTTAAAAAACCGGTCAAGTGCGAGTTGGACTCGCGCACCGAGGGTTCCGTACAAACCTGTGGGTATATAACTTTTTTTTATATGACGAAACTAAAAATTTACGGTTTTCGTAATTTTTCCTATATCTGTACTATAAGACGTGACTTCGTACAAAATTTCAAGATTCTAAGTTCACGGGAAGTACCCTGTAGGTTTTGATTCCCGTGCGAGTTTCGAAAATTTGCGGAAATTTGCGGCCTAAGTGGCTGTATCTTTTGATTGCGTTGACTTAGAAGGTTGATTTTTCTACAGCTTCCAGGGACAGTAGAACTAAGTATCATATAGATACCTCCACGCGTTCCTGAGAAAAACGGTCTTGACAGACGGACGGACGGACGGACAACAAAGTGATCTTATAAGGGTTCCGTTTTTTCCTTTTGAGGTACGGAACCCTAAAAATGACATTTACTCAAGTAAACACTTTGACTTGTTTATACTCGTAGATACGGGGATAAGAATCTTCCTACTAAGACTACCAGTAACACTGAAAACGAGATATTTACCATGTTTACTTTATTTATTTAACAAATAAATATCCTGTTTTCAGTGTTAATGACCATGTCAGTTTAAAAACTTTTGTATCACTAGAAGCCTGACGCGACTTCTTTGAAGTTGCATTTAGTAGAAATGAAATACGCTCGTGCCGTCAGTCAAAAGCAAACCTCTTTGAATAATTTAGTGACAGAAATGGGAGCTTGAAATGCGTTAACTTTGAAATAGATGTCTCACTTACAGTAGGTACTTCAAAGTAAGTATCGATTTAGATAGCTTAGGTTTTATATTTAAATACTAGTACGGGGTACGTGGGAGTTAACACGTGATCTTCTGCATATTTAAACTGATTGCAGTCTGAGGAAAACTTGCACTTTTCAATAATTAGGTGAAAATTATAGGAAAACAAGTGTTGTTACTTGTGGCTTTATACTACCTACTTATAAACGGTTTTATATCAAGAATTGTAGCGAAATAAGTATGTAGCTGATAATGTCACAAAGAGAGTTCAAAACCCTCAAAAAAACCTAACAAACAATGAAAATTTCAAAATTTCATTTCATTTAATTCATACTCGTAAATGTTTCAAATTCAAGCGCCAAAAAATCATGCTGCATTATATTTGGCAATACAATGGCTATCCAATCTATTTTCATTAATGTTCACTAAAACATGTTGAACATTTAGATAAGTAATGTCAAAATTGTTTCTGGTTAAATTAATTGCTACTGTTTATTACTGTTCATTCATTCGTTCTTTCATTAGCAAGATGAGATAAAAGCGTATATAAGTAAAATAATTTATTTAATACAATGCTTCTGGTTTTCCACGGTGACTTTAACAATAGACCGCGGCCGCTTCCTATAATTTTATAGCGATCACACAAGGCGTATGTTTAGCAGAAAACCTAATTGTTAGGTATGCGTTCCTGAATGACATGTTATTTGAAAAATAACTGAGGTATTAAACTACGGAACGTACTACGAGTATCATTAGTTCTGTGGAAAAAACTGAAGCCATTAAGTCATTTTTCGTTGAAAACCACTTTATACACCTCAAAGTATTATTTATTTAGATTTGGGACGAACTCTTCACCGCCTTAGGTTGTTGGGGTTGAATTTCTTTAATTGCATGGTTTGATGTTGGAAAAAGAAAGATAATCTATGTACTATGTACTCCTTGGTTCGTCTTTAGTACCAACTAAAGATGAACCGAGGAGTAAATAAGTAATGTATGGACCTTTTGTTAAATAAATATCTTTAGGTGCATTTATCCCGAATATGTTCCTTTCGATTCCACTTCCATCCTTGCCTTCCTCCTACAAACTCGCCTCAGACAAACAAACAATAGTAGATTATGCACCAAGGAGATAAAGCAGTGTCTTACGTCACGGGCAGTATCTTGAATCCTGAATGCAACGAAGGATTCTAGGGCTCCTGGGTGGGACGAAGGAGCTTTGAGTTAACTCCTGAGCGAAGCGAGGGAGTTAAGGCTAGAATCCTGAGAGAAATGAGGGATTTAAGCTACCCCAAGACAAAGACATCTTTATGCCCGAGGAGCATGTTCTACTTTTCACACCTACTGCGACGAAATAACAACCAATTCGATTTTCGAAACATGGCATTGCGCACCAATATTCTACTACGGGGGTGCGCCACTGTTGGGAGATTAAGGATATATTTCCCTTTTTTATTGAAACAAATCGTTTTGGGGGAAATTTGGGAAAAATTTAATCCTTGGAGAAAGTTACAACACTAAAAAATAAAGTAAAATTTAAGAATCCAAGAGACATTTTACAGTTGAATTACTAATTTGTAACAATAACTTGCGTTTGTGTTTGTGGTTTAATAAGCCGATTGCAGGGTGTCGTGCGTGGATCAGGCATACACAGAACAAGACAGTACAGTAACAACAGTACTGTAAAGAAAGAAAGAAAGAAAGAAAGAAAGAAAGAAAGAAAGAAAGAAAGAAAGAAAGAAAGAAAGAAAGAAAAAGTATTTATTAGTCTCGCACTGGACAAAACAAAGTGGTATTTTGACAGTACAGTTGTAGTAACAGTTTTATCCGTGATCATGGTGCTCCTAACAGCGCCAAAATATCGGGAACTCGATATTAATAGTAAACATGGTAAATATCCCGTTTTATGTGTAAATAGTAATGTTAGTGACCTTGTCATTTAAAAACTTAAATATTGATAAAACAGACAATGGATGGCGATCAGTTCGAATCCAGGTCATTTCCTTTATTTAACAAAATATGCACAGGCATTTGGAAAAGCGCCAGAAATTTTATTTTTAGAGAATTGGAAAACTATTTCAGTTTTTTTTTTTTTAAATTTCAGTTTGTATGCATTCGAAAATCGTATCACTGTCCACCAGTGATCGACAAGCAGGTGGTGGACATAGGTACTCCTCGGTTAATTCCGATGTGTTTTGTACTATACTATACTATTTTTCATTAGTAACTGATACTTGAAAGCTGATTCCATTATGTTTCCAAAATGAGACAGACATTTTCCCACATTTATATTTATACTTATCAAATTAATTACTATTATGTGCATACTTGACAAGTAATTATTAATTTGCTTGTTTTAGTTACTTCCATGTTTACCATATAATTTTCATCATGTAGTTTTTGTGGTTCTCTGTCAGCTTATCACGCAAATGAACTGTTATTTTTATTTATTTTCGGACCTTGACCAAAGTTAATTATAATTTTAACTTTATTAAGCGTTGTTCGTATGTTTAAGCAGATACGTGATGTGTCAAAAATAAACCAGATGTATACCTACCTATGCGGTTCTCGGAAATTAACCAGTCATAATGTTGTTTATTTCACAATGTTCGGTATTCTGACTTTTAATCAGTTCCCAGATCTATAAACAAGTTTTACGGAGACAAAAACCGGTCTTTTCTTCCTTTTCTTTGGGAATTCCGGTCGTTTTAGAATTCCCACCGCATTCCGGACACAGAGTTAAAATCAGTCTAGAAAATTCCGGACGCTAACCCAGATTATAAGCGCTATCTAGCAGATAATTTCAAATGGATCAGCAACCTAATATAGATAATGAAGGAAATTCATAATCTTACAAATTATTTTTGAAAAATTCACCTGCTCGATATTGGAGGTAGCGTAGGTAGCTAATATTGTATTAGAGCCTACACACGAAAGCCGCCGGGCATGTCGGCGGCTTGTCAACTGAATGCGTGCGAATGTTGCCAACATTCCCGGCTTTGGTGCTTTTTTTATAGCAGCTTTGGTGTATAGGTTCCATTAAATTGACAAAATAAATGGAGTTGAGATTGTGACTTTGTTGAGCACTTCTACTGTTAATTTCGTACATGGGATTTTCTCGTCATGGTTAATTTAACCGGAAGTTAGTCTAACCTTTTGAATGTGGATTTGGCCCAAAATCATAAGCTCGACTTCCTATTTCTTTACCTTCTTTGTTTTTAATTAGTTTTTTTTTCTGTACCATATTTATAACAGATCGTACATCTTTTTTTTTATCCTGACGGAGCAAGAGCTCCTATTTTACTTACCTGCTGCCAAAAAATGAAAGCGATTGCGCGTCACATAATACAGCTAACATGTTTAATGTCGGCATCTCTGACGTTTGACTTGCAAGCGACTGACCGCAAATTCAACTACTTGAGCAGCTTGTGTAAATATTTCGTCAGAGTCCGTTGACTTTAAAGGTTCAGAGTCAAGTTTGTTTATTTATTTACCTTCGAATAATTCTCTTTATAAATCGTTTGAAGATTTGAATTTGACAGCTGAAAATAGCCATTAGAAAGCATTGGGTGTGTTAGTTATCTATCGCTACAGGATTTGTTATCTTAATGTAATAAAAATGAAGACCAAAACAAGTTTTTAAACTGACATGGCCACTAACACGGAGCGCGAACAAACCCGCCCGATGAGTTTATCCGTGATCATGGTCCTTGCAACAGCGCTGTAATATCCAGTTTTTAATCTTAATGAAGAGGGCAACACTGTGGCAATCGCTTTCAAAACAATTCCTATTTCTACAACGACTTGTAAATGTTGTTGCCTTAGTTTTCAAAATATTTATTAGTGTGATTTTTGATACAGTAGGCCTTATAGTTAGGTTATGGTAACTCAAAAAACTACCCATTATACCACCACCACCACCACCTACCTTTTATACCTAAGTAATAACTATAGCTCTGCAGAGGCAAAAAGGACGGTATTAAAACCCTAAAAACCGCTTTTGGTAAGTACCTACTTTTTTTTTTAAGTTTAATGGCCTGGTTGCTTAGACCTTTTAGCCAGCTTTTGGTAAGGGCAACGTTCGACCACAGATTACCTGATTGTCGTTAATATTATAAATCTTTTTTTTTTGTAAAGGTCTTGTTTTTTGTTTTTTTTTTATGAAGATTTCAAAACGAAAAAAAACTGTAGGTGGTTTAATTTATATTCCGAAAGGACCGACAAATTAAGCCAATTTCTTGAGTTTGCATTAAAAATAGGAGGCCTTTTTAATTTTTTTTTCTTCAACCTGTATTTGTATGTTACGTGTATGGAGGGCCAGCTATTTTTTAAATTAGTAATTTCACATCTCTTTTGTGTAGCGGACTAGCAGTTCATAGAACACACCTGCTCTCCAACATTTAACTGTGTGGTGCCAACAGTCTCAGAGTAAAATGGCTGTGACTTACGGACGGACAGACGGACAGGACGAATCTAAAAGGGTTCCGATTTTTGCCATTTGGTCACGGAACTCTAAAAACATAATAGAATTAAAATTTTATGCATGAGTTAACAACTTGTCTATTCGCGAAAAGCTTATTGTCATACATGATTTGATTACAGATGAGTATTTGCACTTAAGTGTTTCAATATTTGTAAATATTGAAACACTTTAGTGCAAATACTCATCTTTTATTAGCAGTTTTTTGTAGAGCCCAAAGAGGATCTGCTAATTATAACAAGTAACTATGTAAATAATTGAACATAACACTCGACGTCAGAAGCATGAAGTCGGATTTACAAATACAGAGAATTTGTACATACGACCTTATGTCTCTGAGCATAAGGTAGGACGAATTAATACAGAGAGTATTGTACATACGACCTTATGCTTCTCACGACTAGTTTACACTGAATGCAGATCAGGGATGTAACGTAAGTGTCAAGTAATAAAATTTTAACGCTTTGTCAAGAAAGCTGGCTAAATCCCCTTCATTTAAAATAGAAAAAATCCTCAAATACGAATAAAAATTCCAAATCATACTTTATGGCTTTCTAAACTAATAATTTTAATTTACTACAGCTAACTAACGGGTAAGCCGTTGCTGTAGCAAGAAGCTGAAATAATTACTTGAAATAATCTCATCATCAACATCATTCTCCTGCCCTTATTCCAATTAATTTGGGGTCGGTGCAGCATGTCTTCTTCTTCCATACTTCTCTATTACTCGTCATCTCATCAGACACTTCCTTTCTTGCCATATAATCCACGACACAATCCATCCATCGCTTCTTTGGTCGTCCTTTAGTCATAAACCTATCCTCATTCATACTCAAAACTTTCCTCACGATATCTTCCTCATTCGTCCGCATCACATGCCCATACCAAGCCAACCGATTACCACACAATTTTTCAGTCACCGGCGCCACTTTTGAAATAATCTGCCTAATAAACTTGTTATGTCCCACAACTGGACAAAGGTCTCTCTTTCTAATTAATTACCAGCACTGTGACTTTTTTTTAATGATACAGCACCTTGCTGAGATAGGGGCCTTTTGACCTCGTACAGGACCAGTTTAGTTAGTCTTATTTTAATTTGATCTTAAGTCCACTTTTTTTTTATCTTGTTTTATTGTTAGGTTACCATTTTGTTTGGTCCAGTGCGAGACTAATAATTTTTCTTTCTTTCTTTTCTTTAATAACATTAAGGTTCACGTTTGAAAGGTTCCGCTAATTTAATTTGACTACGTCAAAAAGTAACGTTTTCGAATTCAGAAACATAGCAATAGGTGGTATTTCTTTGTAGGAACTGAATGGGTTTATTTTACAATTTCTACATACTTTTCAGAGCAAGGTGGCGTGTTTATTGACATATCTGGAGCAAGGTTGAAATACAACATGGATTATTTACATATTTTAAAATGTCTGCTTTTTTTGTTTAGGTACAATTTCAGGCCTGGGTCACAGAAGATCTTTCGATGCAGTTTTGTTTTGGGACACTTATGTACTTACCTATTATGTGTTTGAATTATATACTGTTTCTTTATTTACTTAAATTACAGTTTTCATTGTCATCAAGATTGTCCTTTTCAGCTCATGCGTTAACAATACATAGATTGCGTTTACGCATGGTACCTGTAACTTTTTTGTTTTGAACTATGCCTTAGGCACTCAAATGTTGTTGAATTTACAAAACATAGAATCGGCAATCTTTAAAGGATTTCCCCAAGAATCTACGTCTTATTACACTGAATTAATGAAGGATGAATTTCAAATAAAAGTACAATTCTTCAAGTATAATTTCACGGCGCCGCGCCGTTCTGAGCGCAGATGACCGGCGCAGTGAAATATATTGTACTTTTATATAATTCATTAAAAAATAAAAGTAGCGATTAAAAAAAAATTAAAAATACTGAAGTTTAGACAAATGTTGAAGATTATTTTCGTATGAATATTCAAAATGATGTACAATTTCGGAGATATCGGGGCTTGTTTCGAAGTCTTTTCGGTCAATAATTGAATTAGGTCCAATTTTTTGTTCTTTACAATAAAGACATATAACGAAAATGTATTCAATCATTATTGGATATTTGTAAGATGAAAAAAATATTTTGATGGTCTATATTCAATAGAATCTACAAAATAGAGCTCCCAAATCACGTCTCCGTGAGTTTTTGTCCAAACATGCATCGGGAGAATGATTATTACTGAATTTAATAAATTAATAATTTATCTAAAACTCGCTTTATTATTATTGTAGTAGATGAAACGAACTATTTTTAGCAAGTAATTATTATTTCAAACAACGAACGGATAATATTCAATTTCAACGAGGAAACCTTGCAATTTCGCGTTTTTTTGTAATAGGTACGCCTCTTAACCGTTCTACTGAATCTAACGATTTCAATCTTAGCCTTTATTTTACGAGGAGATTAAAACATTGCTCATGCATCGGCATGGCATTGTTTCAAGAAACAAAAGATTGTTAGTTACCGGTTCGTATTCAAGTCTTAAGATAAATATTAAGAATGAAATATTCGTGTGAGTTTAACGACACATTGACACCAAATGACAACATAAAACCAGGTACTAACAATTCATTTAGTAACTTTTAGTTGTAGGATTGTCTATGAATAGACGTCTGGTGTTCTTCAAAAGGAATGAATATTCACTCTTGAGGCTAGACTATAAAATTTATTGGACGCTTATGTCAATCCTGTGTACGCATTGAAAGTGATAGCCACTTGTCTAGAACCCCTCATATAGTTTTTATTTTCTGTAAATGACTAGGTTATTATCTTGTAGGTCTAGTTTTCGGTTATCCAATAGGGTTTAGTACATCTGGATGCTGATGCCACGATTGGGCCATGCAAATCGTGGGTAGGTAGATACAGGTTTCTGAGCCCAACTTATTTAACATATACCAAATATAATTAATCACAGTTTGCATCTCACAATACTGAATGCAGCCATGCAGGTCACATTATGAAATGAGTGTAATATCTAACCTGATTACCTGATGGACAATAAATTATACTTAATCTTGTAATATCAGCTCGTAACTGGATTAAAGGTTAAATTTAAATTCGTTGATGAAGAAACGTCTGTGAGGAGCTCGTGGCTAAATAATAACAGGCGCTCGGATCAATCTTTAGATTGGCCTGTGGATGGGTGACCATTACATAGCGAGTTTCCTCCGTGCCTCGGAAAGCACGTTAAGCCGTTGATCTTTGGCAGTCGTTACAGGAAGTCAGAGGCCCGAAAGTCTCACAATCTTACCAAGGGGTATCGTATTACCCAGTGCTAACTGGGTTGTGGAGGTCAGATAGGCAGTCGCTCCATGTAAAATACTGGTATTCAGCTGCATCCGGTTAGACTGGAAGCCGACCCCAACATAGTTGGCGAAGGTTAGGCATTCGGTGTCGGTGGCTGTGTAGTATGTAGGGACCTCATTCCTTCCGTTTATTCCCCATCAGCTGCTATTTCAATATTCTCTTATACGTCTCCGCATCCAGTTTGACTGTTAGCAAATGCCTCAGGCATTAAGCCTCTGTACATTTTGTGTGCTTTTAGTGTTAAATAAATAAATAATTAGTCATACGTATCATCTTGCACATTATCCTATGATGGATGCCCGTTATTGGAAAATCGCGTCGTGATTATCTTATTGCAAACCAGTATGAGGTGTTTGGTTTTGCTCCAGAAGGGATTGGATCCAGTGATGATCCGATGACCATACAAGACGGCTTAGACAAAGTAATATTTTAAAAGTCCAAAAAATATTAAATTGACATCAGCTGCCGAAAAGCGTAAAGGTATCTTCAAATGTTCATGCTGTAGATCCCAGTAGATAATCTCAAAGTTGCAGATCTCACAGAAGTAGATCATAAAACCGAAAATCTTTGAAATGGACAATGACACGCTAAGAAAATTATTATGACGAAGGCTACACGGAAGTATAAAAAACCAATGAACAAGAAAAGTATTCTGGTAAAACTAAAGCTAAAGACAAACGCTTCCACAGTGTCACATACACCTATTAGGAAGTTGCTGCCATAAACAAGCTTTCGCCTAGAATTTCCATAGCTCAAACTGGTCGGGCTAGTGACGAAGAAAACACAAACACAAACATGTCTATAACTTACAATATACACTTAGCGAAAGAAGGTATCGAGCAATCCACATGAGTCGTGCAAAAAAATACCTTTTTAAGGAGGGTTATGTTTTCGAGAGTATGTATGTATGTATGTATAATTGTTTGGCATGCTCTGCGGCCTGAACTGCTCGATGGATTTTAGCTTGAGAGGTGTCGTTAGATTCGTATTTACTGTGAGAGTGACACTGCGTATCAATTTTGAATCAGAACACAACATAAGCTGGGAGTACCTTCACGCGGTGAAGGCGGTAAAAATATGTTTGGCTTATCGTCTGCGAAATCTTTCACATTTTTAAACTAAAAAGCTGGCAAAAAAAAGTAATAAAAAAAACTAAAAAACCCGACTGCGGTAAAAAACTTAAGTTAAAAAAAGTTGGAAGCAGGCGGGATCCATTCCATTTTTATATTTTCAATCTCAAATGGGTCCCGCCTGCTACCAACTTTTTTAAATTTAAAATGTGCTTGTTCTTAGCTTCTTAGTGTTTTTTTTTTCATAGAGATTTAAATGACTTATAGAGCGGACATTGGGAATATTTTCATACAAAAATTTTGATCCCGAGATATTGTCTAACGAATGCTTCCTGACAAGTGTGCGTATGACACTAGACTGAACGACTAATAAGTAGTGACAAGTATTGGATTACGATTTTCTTTGTCTTGTCCCGTCTATCAGTCGTAAATATTTGAATGTCTATGCTTTTTTTATAGGTCATGCATGGCACGGACCATCCTGATCTCGGCTACTACAACACTTGTAGGAATAGTGACTGTCCTATCGATGATGATATCAAACAAAAATGACTAAATGAAAAATGCTTAATGCCAAAACAACAAAGACCGGTTAGTTCCAGGAAAAAAATGGCACGGACGGTGCTGGAACGCGAATCACAGAAAAACTAGGAGAGTAAGAAAGTCCGCAGTGGGACAGGACTGGTTTTATAGATACATTTAAGTAATTCCGAAGCATTTATTTTTTTGACTGCCTATTTGGTCTAGTGGCCTCAACTCGACTCTCGGGTCGGGCAAAGTGATATTGCGTTTTTCCATCAGGAGTTTCTCAGTAGCAGCCACGGAGCCTGGATTTGTGCCCGGTTGATGGCAATAGGTAGGCTCGCCCCCTATTACATGGGGCTTAAACATAACTGGCAAAATGTGGGTGTACTATTAGGTTCACCTCTGCCTAACCTTTCAGGGATCACAGGCGTGATGTTATGCGTTTTGATTTTATTTTTTTGTGGATAGTTATCGGGTCAAGGTAAAGGCTAAACAAACATTTATTTTTATTTATGGCTACAAAGTTCGAATCAGTTTGAAATCTGGTTTTATAAGGTACCTAAAATGGCTTTTTTGCGTGTAGGTTGACATTTATTTACGTGGCTATGTGTTACACATTTTATTAGTTTTTTTTTTTCAAACCCAAACAAACATGTTGTTTTAATAAATTTATCTAACAGGTACAGTCATGGACTTTAATTGATGAGCTACTTGCCACTATTCGTATTTTAGCCGTGTAATACAAATCGGGTTTAGCCGGTTATATTCGTACATAGTAAAAAGTGACTAAGTACGCAAAGTCAAAAAAATGCAGTTTTAGCGTAGCTAAAGTAACGTTATAAAACTGCAAAATTGGAAAGGTTTAAAGTAGCTCATCAATTAAAGTCCGTAACTGTACTTATTGTTTGTTTATGCTATAAGTTGTTGTAAGTTTATGCTATATGTAATTAAAAGACAAAAAAAAAAGTCTAGTCTAGTCACCTATCTAGCGGTTTTATTTCATAAATAATTTATAATACAAAGATATTCTTTTTAAAACAAAGATTAGGTCATCAGTTTACACGCTAAATACAGACTCAAGGGTAATTAAAACAAAAATGTAAGATTAGGCATTTTTTTTGTTATGAACAAGATTCTGCGAAGCTTTAAGAGCTTAATTTGATACATTCGTTTTTTTTATTGCATTATTATTTTTATTGGATCATCTTATGTATACTGGGGTCAGCTTCCAGTCCAAGCAGATGCAGCTGAATACCAGTATTTTACATGGGGCGACTGCCTATCATCTTGGATCCTCTTTTATTATGAATCAATTATTGCTTGTTATATAAAAAAATAATACCTGATGTATGATGGATGACAGATGCATGGACGAAGCAAAAAATATATAAGGCTTGTAGCAAGTGATATTCTGTAGTTGATAGATGCATACTCACGTTTAGATACGGCTTGTTTAAGAATATTGAATCTTTCCAATTCTAACAAATGACGTTCTTAAGTGAAGCTAGAAAAAAACAGTTAAAGGTTTTAAAATCTAGTAACAATGCATCCGTATTGATTGACCTCAATGGTAGAGGTGGTAATTACAATGTCAATATCGCACTGGCTGATGGCACGATTTGTGTGGAGGAAGAAACATGTTTTAAAAATAAAGAAACGGTTATTAAAGTTGATTGTAAGTAGTGGCAACACTTGGGAGAAGCTTATGTCTAGCTTTCTTTCTTTATCGTGTGGTTAGTTATATTAATATTTATTAATATTTATGACATTATCAATTACAATTTACTATTATTTATACATATATTCCTAATCTGACATTTTATTAAACTTTATCTCTTGAACTGACATAGGTATAACTTTGACATCAAATATATAACTTATTTCTTTCTATAAATCGATGCATGAGATCTTATTTGTTGTTGCTGACTATTTATTATTTTTATTTTATTTTGTTCTGAATACACCTAATTAAATAATACGTTGTAAACATACGTTCTGGCAAATAAATAGAGTTTTGATTTTTGATTTAGTGCCTAACCTGGTGTCAGAGTTTTTATGACGCGCATGGGCCTCTAACTTAGCTTATGTCTAGCTGTGGACATATTTCGGCAGATATGATGATGACGAATTGAATTGATTGTAACTGTATATTAAAGTATGAGTAGAAGTAGAAGACCAAAGTAAAGACAGGTGGATTGTGTGAGGAATGATATTGCAAGAAAGGAGGTGCCTGATGAGATGACGAGTAATAGAGCAGTATGGATGAAGACATGCTGCGCTGACTCCAAATAAATTGGGATAAGGGCAGGAGAATGATGGTAATGTTCATCCATTATTAATACAAGGTGGCGACGACAATACGACATTAAATAAAACACTGGTAATACTAGTTCATAGGAATATTTTTAATCTATCAAATAATGTCCTGTGACTACACTACTGTATATATCTGATTTAATTTTTGTGTGTAGACTGGGAACGTCATGAGGCACACATGGGCCTCAGTTTATTGTCGTATTGTCAGCGCCACCCTGTATATTTCATATTATCAAACCAATCATTGCTTTTTAATAATGCTGTTGCTGAGCAAATAAATCCATTAATGTTGAGGTAAAAAACAGTATAATGTCATGAAGTTATGGCTAAATTATTCGTTATTTCCACGTGTATCCGCAGTTTAACATCATATTACAATAATAATGATCTTTATGTAAATAAGACTTTCCACTAAATAATTTTTTTTTGAATATATTAAATACTAGCTTATGCCAGCGGCTTCGCCCGCGTGTAGTTCGATAATTGACCCGCGGGATCGTCCTACCGGGATGAAAAGTAGCATATGTGCTATTCCAAACTATAATCTATCTCTGTGCCAAATTTCATCCAGATCCGTTCAGCCGTTCTGGCGTTATTAAGTAACAAACATCCATCCATCCATTCAAACTTTCGCATTTATTATATTAGTATAGAGTATAGATAAATAGTAGATAAACAACTTTTTTATTATACCTAAGCCAAAGATTATAATGTTGTGTTTTATACGTACATATTACCTACATGTATAGAGTTTTGCACCTTTTAGTTTTGTTTTGTTTTTGTTGTTTTGTTTTATTCGAGTTTAAGTTAGCTATGACTAATGTATCATCATGATTCTCCTGCCCTAATACCAATTTATTTGTGGTCGGCGCAGCATGTCTTCTTCTTCCATACTTCTCTATTACTCGTCATTTCAGCAGTCACATCTTTCTAGCATACCATTCTTCACGCAGTCCATCCATCGTTATGAAGGATATTAAATTAATTGTAACCATTTTAATGTAAATATTCGTGTGCCACTTCTAGCGGCGGATATGTCCTGATCCATGCTATTATAACAACTTTGTAACTGCCGTATCCTACGAATTGTTGCTTTGTCTTTGATGTAAACGTGTCTGCAGCAGACCGAACGAGCTGTGACCACGTAGAACTCTAAGTTAATGTCCTGTAACTTGCAGAATTAGTAAGCTAAAGTTGCAGTGGGCTGGCCATGTTCGTCGAAGGTCTGAAGGCGGATGGAACCAACAAGTTCTGCAGTAGGGACCGCGTATTGGCAAGCGTGGTGCGCGATGTCCCAAGCTAGACGTACGGACGATCTTAAAAAGGTAGCCGGGTCGAGCGGGAAAAGCGAAGGACAGGGTGCCTAAAATGGCTGCAGAATCAAAATAGGATAATATGAATAAAGTTACCATTTGTAGAATGGTCACAATGTGGCAATTCATAATATTAACTGCGTCTGTGACCATTTTAAGAATTTTTAGTATCCTATTACGGTTCTGCTAAAGCGGCCATTTTAGACCCCATGTCCAGCTGTGGACTACGAGAGACTGAGTTAAGGACCACGGTAGACCACGAAGGAGCCATCTTCTTCTTGCTTCTCGCAATTCAATTGTTTTCAAATTGGCAAGTAATGGTGCAGAGCACACACAAACTACACTACACAAAATAACGTCCTTTCTTTGGTATTGTTTGTCGTTTCGTTAAGCTCCTTGAGTTATGAGTCAAGCTACATGATAACTGACAAATGCTTGCACTGGCTGGACAGCTGTCCATTCAAATCTGTGTGGTTCTTTCTTCAAAAGACCATCTCAGACACTCATCTGCATAGTCCTCATGTGAGTTGATCTACATTATGCCTGGACCTTAAAAGAGATCTCTGAGTTGGTTTCGCCTGTTTCTTCTCAGAGTAGTCAGGTACGAAACACTGGCCTCTTCTAGTTTAAAAAAAAGACGTTAAAATTGTTTGTAAAAACCTATTTGCAAAATAAACATCATTTATCAGAATTTTAATATAGTGGAGAACATGCAGGGAGATCTTTTCTCATCAGCTGACATGAACTTGAAACTCAAAGGCAATCAAGGTGACCGGGTGACGCCTCGTGTAACAAGAGCTACAATAGTCTATAACACAGAACGTAAAACTTAAGACAAACATCATCATACCAAGAGAATAACTTACGTGTGAAAATATTGTGGAACTCAAGGCTCAAGGCATCGTGTGGACAGGACGGGCGTATGTCAACAATTGTTACGTCTTCTTGTTAATATAACAATCTTATGAAGTATTCTACAAACAATGGATCAGATTCGAATTTTAAATGCTATTTGCTCGTTACTACTGCGCAGGGGTGTGGGGCTATATAGTATGTATCAGAAAGGTATAGGATATTTTTTGGATGTGGTGTAGACACACAAACTGAGCAACATTTTCTATGGGACCAACATCGTGATCGAATAAATATTCAGCTGTTCCATACAAAATTTCGAAATCTACTCAAACCAAATGTATCCCTTGACCACATCTCTCTTCTGATACATACTGTGTCTGACCGCGGGCATGACTTGTTAGACGTCATGGCCTCTCTTTGCGCGTACAACAAATTTGTTACCTAAAAGTACTACTGGTCCAAATATGCATGTGATATTGTTTTTCTTCTCAGCTTTGAAAGTGTATGGGTAGGGCCTTATTGCTGGGAAACATACCTCCTTTGTGTGATAGGGTATGAGTAGTGGCGTGCCTAAGGGCCAACAATTTGGCAAGCCCATAAGGTAAGCAGACTATTCAGAAACCCTAACATCATAAAGAGAAGTAGGTTATAAGGGCAAGCCAAGCTATTAGGCTTTTATAAAAGTACCGCCACGAGATGAGCCATAAGCCTTTGGTGGTTAAACCGGTTGGTGGTGCTTGTCTTCGAATTTTTGGTTGTGGTACCGTCATGTCATGCACGTTTTATCGTTCAATTCTTCCGACCTTAAACTTGCTAGCCGTCCGCAGAAGACTCTTATTAAACAAGTTTTTGTTTTCTTTTTCGTTGAATTTTACGAAGAAATAATCGGAATATTTCAATTATGAACCTTGTTATTGCGCGTGCAAAATGCAATTCATTGGCCACTCACAAGGAGTTTGTGTTTACAATTTCTATGCTTAGGGAAGCACTTAAGCTCCCCTTTTGTGAATGGAAGTCCAAGATAAGTGATAACTCAACAACTTGATCACGTTAAAATAAGACCAACGAAACGGTTTCAAGTAAAACGTAAACTTGTTTTTTTTTTATACACTTTCACGCAGCATTTTTGATGTTTACTTCTTATTATTTTACTTATGTAAGTCGTTGCATCACAAGTTACTGAGTGAGCAGTATCATGTACCTAGTATCGTTTTAAATAACGAGGTGTAGGTATCACCTTAGAACATTAATAAGGGAATATCAACTCGTTTTCGAAGCGTGATCTTTTTATCTTTTGATTAAAATGGGTCAGTGTAGCAAATGTGCCCAACAACGAGAGCGCGATGTAAATGTAACGTAAATATGTCGATTTTTGAATACAAAATACAATTTATTATCCTACTTATAGCATTTTAGTCAAATTGTTTACGCAATCTGTATCATCCATAGATATGAACAAATTCAAAAAATCATGAAAATATTATAGGTATATATGAAACGAGTATTTTATTTAAAATCGAAGTATTTACGTTACGTTAACACCGCGCGCTCGTGCTAGGTGTTGGTCACCTAGGTAACGAATATAACTGTGTGAAAGACATTAGGGCCAGAAGAAAAGTCAAATAAATTGGGATAAGGTTAGGAGTTTATTAAACTCAATATAACCGATTGATATCTAATTGAGGTTAATCAGAGTAATGAAAAAAAACGGCACGTGCTAGGGTACACACGAAATTCCATATAGGCGGTGACAATTTTAATTACTGTATTGGTCATTCTTATTCTTTCTAATTACGACGTTATCGATAACGATAGGTAATTAGGACCCGTCAATTATTTCATGATATTATTTTATCTATTATTTTTCTTTCTGACCATAATTAGAGGTTGATTGCTTGTATGTAATCAATATCAATTGCCGTCATTGATATCCAAACTACGTGACTATGTAAAGAGTTTTACTAAATAATTATTTGTGGGTCAATGTTTAGCCGGCAAAAGGACCTTGCCATTAAACCGATGATGAACTTGAAATAATTTGGCTTTGTTAAACGTCTGCAAAACAAAAGGACGATGCATTTGTTATTGAATTCAAATTAGAATAATTTCACACAACACATCGCATTTTGTCTATGTGCGATGCGTACCTACAGCTGCGTGCTGCATCTTAAAATAAAAAAAAAGCAAAAACTTACCACTTCCGTTCATGGTGTGGACTTGCTTCGGCTTATCGATATGTATCACTGGTATATCCGATTTATCTATAGGAGGGACAACTTGATCGACATCGGCGTCGATATCGATGACGTGCACGTCACTGTCTTTAGCACTCGCGTCCTGCCCCGTCGGCGCCGGCATTTCAACTAACTGCTACAAATGAGTGTTTACTACTGGCTGAATGTCTGATTGCCTCGATTGAGGCTGAATAATTAGATTGTTTTTTTTTCGATCTGCGCGTGAATTTATTTTGACGTTTGATTGGAATTTGGAAGAGTAGCGTGAAAATAGTGTAGTGTCAAGCCCGGTCAAACTTAAGTATATATTGGTTTTATTTCGATTAACGTGTGAAATTAGTAATTAGTGCATATGTTTAATGCCAACTGTATTGAGTCGGTTTATTAATCGTATTACTCCGTATATTTATGCAAATAATGATATTTTGGTGATAGTTGTGAAAATGTCTGTTACGTGTTTGATAAAATACTACTACTACTGCAGAAGTGCAAAGAAATAGAAATACTGAAGAAGCTAAAAACAATGTTATTTTTTTAAAGTTTTTACTATCATTGGCTTAGTAGATTTTGTATTCATACCTAGAATCTTATTTATGGCATTATCGGGTTTTTTTGCGTAATAATTTGAATAAATTAGGCCGAATTTTCCTCATCAATGATATTTTATATTTACGAGTGTAAATTCGTCATTTAATCATGAATTTTCCATTAGTAAATATTTATAAGACATAGAAAATGATCATGACCTGCACATTAAAAACAACATTGGTATTATTTATATTTGGTATTGATCTACACAACCGGTTTTATTACGGTTCAAACTTGTACCTTCTAATGATTACTCAAGTTAAATATTGATTATAAAAGAGTTGAACCACACATCCATAACATTTTGTGGTAGGTACCTATTCTCTTTCACAAAACAAGATGTCGCGGTGAAATGGAAGCCATACTTTTAGGCTTTATATGACGAATGTTTCTCATTCTTATTTACCTAAGATCAATCTTATGATATCGTATACGGAATAAGTTTTAGAGTATTTCAATGTTATATCTCAAGAAATTATATCAACAGTTGCTATAACTCACGTTTATTATATCTTGTGAACGTTATTGAAATGAAAATATACCAAATAACTTTATATGATATGAGACCCACCCACATGATACTACATGGGTATTTTTAGGTAGGTAGGTTTGTGAAAAGGGATAACACATCATATAATTTTTTTTACTAGAATGGGTCCAACAATATCATAAAGAAGATTGCCAAGTCGTAAGAGGCAAAGTCGAATGATTTCTAGTTAATAATTTCAATGGCAAAATCTTATCTACAAAAGGTATATCTTACAAAGGTTTATAACTGAATTATTATTATAATTTGTCATCCGGCCGGCGGCTGGGATCGGTTTACCAAGAAAAGCTGTAAAAATGTTAGTACCTACCGACCCAAACGTCCTCATCTGCATGAGATTGTCTTTTTTGGTCCAAAATAATAATAAATCCATCCATAAAGGATTTTAATGTGATGATTCAACAAATAATGGAGGTAATGTTCCTTTGTGTAGCCATTGTATTACCGATGAATTTTACGAATTATCTAATAGCTCTTCAAAACTATTATCTTTGTTACAACACGATTTATATTGAACAGTATGGAGGCACCTACCAACAGACAGCATTAAAAATATCGATACTTTTAAAACAGTTTTCACTACGATAGGCTATGGATTCATTCATAAAATCTTTCAAGAGACAACACGTTCCATCACTTACTTTTGTTTTCACTTCACGGGTAGGTACAACATGCCTATCACTGTACGATCTGTATGACGATTAAATGTTTATTTATTTAACCGTTAACGCAAATAATATCGTAGCATTAAAATAATGTATTAAGTATTTACAAACAACACAGGTTAACTGACCACCTACTGTTTCAAAAGTGTAGGTTGTCAAACTGTCGTAGGTAACCACCGGGGAATGAGTGATTGTTTCACATTCTATTATTAAAGTATACAATAATAATTGTATAATAACGTGTACTATTTACTTTCTAGTAGGGTTGTCACTTTCACTTCCAACCGTTTTGCCCAGCACGACGAGGAAGCAAGTTGGCATTGGGCACTGGGCAGTACAGGACGCCACCACCCGTCAGTGGTATCAAAATTTAACTTTAAATTATTACACCTATATTCCCCGAAAGGTTAAGCTGGTGTCCCTGCCCCCCACATTCGTCGTGACGAAAGATTTTGATGGATATTCTTAATCCATTGCTTTAGATGTTTTAAAATTCATTTGCTCGACAGCGTAAATAATGCAATAAATTTGATTGAATTGTCAAATACGCAATAAACCCGCTGGTTGCAGAGTAGCCGTAATTTTCATATGACTTATGTTTTCATAATATACTATAGTAGCTCTCTTTTAAATAAATTAAGTATGCTAAGTACTTATGCTTTTCATTGGCAACATCGCTTCGTTCGAAAAAAATGGGAAAAAAGTCCTTGACTATCAAGTACCTAAGTGAGAAAATTCCATTTTTACGGTACTTATTCTTAAATTCTAACTTGCGTGATTGCAGGCGTTAGGGTCGATTTTATTCGTTTTTATTACAAGACTTTGGCACTTTTTGATATCAGAATTGTGATTTGGCAAGTAAACACTATCCCCGTAGGGTAAGGCAGAGGTGTACCTTGTAATACAATCACATTTCGCCAGTTATGTTTAAGTCCCATGTATTAAAGCGTGCTTATTGCCATCAACCTGGCAGGAACCCGATCTCCGTGGTTGCTACTGAGAAATTCCTGATGGAAAAACCCAATAGCACTTTGCCAAACCCGGGTAGACAAATTAAAGTTGTTTGAACTTGATAGAGCAAATCCATGGAACTAAAAACTACGATTAAGATCCTTGAGCAAAACCTTATTTTATTTTACGTCTTTTCAAAAGAGAACATCAATAATAAAGTCTCGTAAAAACTTAAAAGGAGCAATGATTGCTCCTTGGCATTTAATTTCACAAAGGCGTTAAAATAATATCTCGGATGAAAAATTTAAATCGTTAGATGTGCTCTCACCGTACTTAAGTGGCGCTAAAAAGTGTTTAAACTAAAACCCGTTTTACAGAACTTAAAATTAGTATAAATCAATGAAATTACTTGAATCTAGTTTTAATTTTTGAGTATTGTGTTATTTTCTGTAATTCGGGCCTTAGAAGAGTAAGCTAATACATATCACATGGAATCATAGATAGGTTCCTACGATTTTCAATAGGAGTGAGCGAGATAATACTATTCAAATGTCATTGTCAACGTTACAAAGTCGTGACCATTTTTTGACGTGAAAAGCGAATCTAACGATTTCGATCTTTGTCTCGAACGAATTTAGTCAAAGTGCATTGATATAAGTGCTTTTTCTGAATGTGCTTATCCAAAAACACAGTTTTTGTATTGTTAGGAACAAAATTTTAATAATACATACTTTAATAAAAGTTTGAAGCTAATTTAAAAACGATACTCTGACCGTATAAAAACCTAGCGTAGCCTGGAAGTTCGACCACCAGTCTTGCCAAGGGGTGTCGTCCCCATTAACCTGGGGTTCAGATAGGCTGTCGCTCCATGTGAAATACTGGTATTCAGCTGCATCCGGTTAGACTGGAAGCCGACCCCAACATGGGACATCGACTAGGCATATAATGAAGATAACACTGACCGAATACTTAGCCCTGTTGAAAATGTTAGACATTTTAGTCAGTAGTAAACACACAAAACCAAAACACAAAAAGGCGTTTTAAAAAATTCGAATATTTAAAGTCACGAAAAAATGCACGTGCTTTTCTGTTCTTAGTTAAAAATATACTGTTCGGAAAATATATTTTTTAGCAACTAATATTATTCTAAAGTTTATGTCTATGGTAATTTGCCTATTTATTTGACAGTGATGCTTCAATGATTTGTGAGAAGAATTTGTAAAATTTAAAAAAAGTAGTTGACCAGTACAGTGGGAGACTAAAATATGTTTTGACGTACCCAATAAGTCATAAGTCATTTATTTCTTAACAAAATGCATTGTGTAGAAATATATAAATTACAAGATAACATGAAATTAAATTAATTATGATTAGATACTAATAATAATAAAAAAAATACAATAAATCATTTATACAATAATAAATTTATTAGCCTCACAACATATCCCAAAAAAAAACTTTTTTTGCAAAAAAAAACCGACTTCCAAAAAAAAACACTAAAAAAGTGGAAAATAACTTTACTTTCGGAAGTCGGTGACTATTGTTTGTTTCATTGACTTTTTTGCCACCGACTTCCGAAAGTAAAGTTATTTTCCACTTTTTTAGTGTTTTTTTTTTGGAAGTCAGTTTTTTTTTTGCAAAAAAAGTTTTTATTTTACCCTTTTTAGTTATCGTATCACACACAAATCCTTGTCAAGTATCAATTTCGCAATTTCTTTTACTTGGATGAAATTTTTTCCAGCTATTTTGATTTCAAAACCAAACTGCTGTACCGATTTTGATGAAATTTCTATGGGACCAATCGGGAAATAGATCCATTCAGATAAAAGAAGAATTTTTCGAATCGGTTCATAAATGACGGAGATATGAGGTAACAAACACAAAAAAAAAAAAACAAAAAAAAAAACATACAACCGAATTGAGAACCTCCTCCTTTTTTTGAAGTCGGTTAAAAATAACAACAAATGCGTTGATAGGAACGAAAAACACCTTAAAACTAGGTATCTAAATAGGAAACAATAAAAATATTTCATGAAAAAAAAATAAAAACTTTTTTGCAAAAAACAACCGACTTCCCAAAAAAACACTAAAAAAGTGGAAAATAACTTTACTTTCGGAAGTCGGTGACTATTGTTTGTTTCATTGACTTTTTTGCCACCGACTTCCGAAAGTAAAGTTATTTTCCACTTTTTTAGTGTTTTTTTTGGGAAGTCGGTTTTTTTTTGCAAAAAAGTTTTTATTTTACCCTTTTTAGTTATCGTATCACACACAAATCCTTGTCAAGTATCAATTTCGCAATTTCTTTTACTTGGATGACATTTTTTCCAGCTATTTTGATTTCAAAACCAAACTGCTGAACCGATTTTGATGAAATTTCTATGGGACCAATCGGGAAGTAGATCCAATCAGATAAAAGAAGAATTTTTCAAATCGGTTCATAAATGACGGAGATATGAGGTAAGAAACACAAAAAAAAAACATACAACCGAATTGAGAACCTCCTCCTTTTTTTGAAGTCGGTTAATAAGGAATCACTAAAGCAAGTAGTCAAAGAAAAAAAAGACAAAAAAAATTAGTTACGCCATTGAAAGGCATTTTTAGACGTCACACTTAAAAAGAGTACCAATAGAATTGATTCTAATTGCCCATTCGCAAAGGTAGTTTCGTATCATGTAGAAGAACTACTTAGATAAAGTAAACATCAAGTCATTGATCAAACCATTACGTACGTTCTTTTTAATTGTTTAGAATTTTCATACAACCCTGGGTTACGTTATTCCCTGCAACACTAAAAAGCGAATAATCACAGCGTATAATTGTACCTATGAGGAACGAGGAAATTCACGTTACGCCGCGTTACCGGTAGCTTATTACTTATTACGTGGGGTTTCGCAACGGAGCGTTACCCTGCTCTGATTAGAAACACTAACACTGAGCTATTGGTTATGCTGGGGCTGTTCTGGTGTAGTCGGGAGGATTAGGAAGATGTTCAGTCAAATGAAGCATTGCAGTAGAATTTGAATATAGTGGCTCTTTGAGTCATTGCTTTGCAGGGTCCATATCATAATTGTTGGCAGCAACTGTTGCACGACGAAAGCTACAAAATCGTTCATAATCGACGTAGGTACATCTCCTCACTATCACAATGAAATATGCTGTAAGAAAACCCAGTTCTGGATTAAGCGCGCCTTTGTACATAAGCAGTTGTATTGTAATTTATATGTCAGTATTTTTTTGGTTGACAATAAAGTATAAGAATAAGAGCTGTTTGCACCGCAGTCCCTGGGACAGTTTGTAGTAATTTTGCACTGTCTAAATGTAGGCATAATCATCGAAAGGTAACCTCTGGGATGGATTAGCCAAGTACCAGCTGCAAGCGTTGGAAGCTATTGAGAGACGTGCCAAGAGGCTCATTGATAACGACTCCCTTGTCAAAGCTAAGCTCCAACGCTTGAACATCGCTACAAAGTTGCCAGCCTATCGGTTTTTTATCGGTTACATTTCGGGTGTGTGTGGTTTGGAATTCCACAATCAAATTCCCCCAACCCCATTCTATTATACGGCGGAGCGTCACCGTTATATGGTTGAAGCTCCGCGGACCCGAACAAAGCGCTATGCTTCTACATTTACTGTGTGAACCGCCAGTCTGTGGAATTCACTGCCAGCTTCTCTGTTCCCTGATCATTATAATCTGGATCTATTCAAGGTTAGAGTGAATCGGTATCTTCTAGGTAAGCGTGCTCCACCCTAGACCGCATCATCGCTTCACATCAGGCGAGTTGCGGCCACACGCAAGCCTATTTAGTATAAAAAAACTAAATTTTCTGCAGAAATCACTCTTCTTTCTAGAAGAGTCCATTGAACCAATGGACTTATCTATATTGACTGATTAACTGATTGTTGGGCTTGGCACAGCCTTTGCGAACAGGGAACAGTTATGCTGCACAGCGAGAATCGGAGAAGACCTGTGAATGAGATTAGTTAGCGGGTCTATTTTCATAGAATCATAGTGAACAATTGATCGGTCTATTCTTCTCTAACCATTGAATTTCGCACAGCACAGTCATAAAATTTGATAGAATTTCAAATTCGCCATCTGGCATTGCGCGGACGCGAATACATCATAATATTAAACGATCTATTATGTGGCGAATAACTGTTGCATGCGAGGTTCATAAGCCACCAACCACCATAGGCTACTCTGCATTCAGGATTTAGTTTCCAAACATTTGTTTTTGAAAAAACAACTTTAAAGCTCACACATAAGATACAGTTCACGCTACTTCAAACATTTTCTAAATTTTCTAGTCATTCGGGAATTCACTTAATTTACTCCAGCACAAACTTGATATTCGTTTAAGCGGAAATGACATCAATTGGATAAAAGGATTTGAATATGAAAATAATAGTCAGTCAATGTAGGCACAGTCAGCAACATGGCGTGATGAAAACATAAACTTATGCTATTTTATTGTATGAATTCATTAATTTAATGCTCGCACGTGTCGTTGTGTACATTATATTATAAATACATAAATTCTCAGCCTGTGAGCATGATTCGTTCATTTGTACTGATATAATTATATAAGTACGAAATGCAAAAGTAACTTTTTCTGTCTCTCTGTTACTTTTTATGCCTTAATGGCTGAACGAATTTTGATGGAATACAAGTATACCATTATCTGAGTTAGGAAATAGGATACTTTTCATTCCTAAAGTCATCATCTGCCTAGCCGTTTTCCAAATATGTCGGGGTCGGCTCATAGTCTAACCGGATACAACTGAATACCAGTATTTTGCATGGAGCGACTGCCTATCTGACCTCCACAAACCAGTTAGTACTGGGCAATACGATACCCCTTGGTATGACTGGTTGTCAGACTTTCGGGTCACTGACTGCCTGTAACGACTGCCAAAGATTTCCAAATGATAGCCCATCAGTTTAACGTGCTTTCCGTGGCACGGAGGAACCAATCATTCGAAGACATGTGACATCTACCGTCCCGCACTGACCTGCGTGGTGTATTACAGCCCATTCTCTCTCATAGAGAGCAGGGCTGTGTACCAGCAGTGGATTATATGCTGATTAAGCTATGCTTTGGTGAGCTTTTTTTTTTTTTTCGGATGGGAAATCATCAAATGACTTCTCCCGCTCTGGGCTGAGCGGAAGGGAGTGTCAGACTTTTACTGACTAAAACCCACCCATGTTCCTTCATCGCCCTTTGTGTTCCGGGGCCGCGGTATCTCTTTCGAACAACCCGCAGCGTGCTTTGGTGAGCCTTAATATAGGTTATTAAGTTTCACTAACTCGACACGCGTAAAAATTTTTTCGTGTCCAGATGACAAAATAATAAGGCATACTAATTTTGAGTTTCACTAACTGGACACACGTGTGAGCAGTCTTTTGTGTCGAGTTGGTGACTAACCCATGCTTAGTGGCGGTACTTGCAAACAAGCCTAAAAGCTTGGCTTGCCCTTATAAGGGTTTCAGAACAATCTAGTCTCTCCCTAGGCAAGCGACTGGTTATGCTAGGACCAGCCACTATCTTGAACAGAACGGGTTGGACGTCCGGTCGTGCGACCAAACTTTATTCCTGGTCAGAGGTTCTGCGGCCAAAACTCGTGGTCGTGGACGCGTAGTGCGCGAGGTCCCTTATTAGGTATATATATATTACTTCAGAAAACACTCGTGAAAACTCCACGTATTTCTGAATATTTACATGGTAAACATTGTAATGACCGCCTACCGCTATTACTGAAAATAGAACTTAACTCTTTAAATATTTAATTTCTCTAAATAGAAACAGAACGTTGTCCTAATGGGGCCGCCTACGTATGATGCCTGTATCGTTAATATCGATTTATGATTAACTTCTAATTGACTAACCTTTTGTATAAAGGCCTGGCTACACTGCACACTGAGGCGACACCTACTGCAGCATTGCCTCTTAGAGATTAGATTCATGCAAGGCTCCATTTTGGGCATCTAACTATTGCGAATGGGTGAAAAACACCGAAATACGGACACGAACGACACTTACGGACATAGCAAAAGCTTAAAGAATAAAATCTTTTTTGCAAAAAAATAACCGACTTCCAAAAAAAAAACCACAAAAAAAAGGGAAAATAACTTTACTTTCGGAAGTCGGTGACTATTGATTGTTTCATTGACTTTTTTGCCACCGATTTCCGAAAGTGAAGTTTATTTCCATTTTTTTGGAAGTCGGATATTTTTTTTGCAAAAAAGTTTTTATTTTACCCTTTTTAGTTATCGTATGACACACAAATCCTTGTCAAGTATCAATTTCGCAATTTCTTTTACTTGGATGACATATTTTTTCCAGCTATTTTGATTTAAAAACCAAACTACTAAACCGATTTTTTCTATGGGACCAATCGGAAAGTATATCCTTTCAGATAAAAGAAGAATTTTTCAAATCGGTTCATAAATGACGAAGATATGAGGTAACAAACACAAAAAAAAACAAACAAAAAAACACAACCGAATTGAGAACCTCCTCCTTTTTTTGAAGTCGGTTAAAAAAAGCCGTAGACTGGATGGAAGATGGTAGAAAAGTTTTAACTGACTGGCTTAAGACGAAGATTTTGAGTCTATTGTATCTACGCTTCAATAACTAAATTAATTACATTCGGGTTATTGGAACGTGCACGGTTAGTGGAAGAAAAAGAAAATTTATTTGACTCCTTCCGATCCCAAGGCATTGTCGCAGGGCTCGCCCACAACCTTCATTTGAACCTACACTGTCTTCACTTCTTGAACACACTTTCGTATTTATAACATTCGTCAGGATATTTTATATTCTCATATAGAACTAAATATACTAAATATAACTCTTACATTACACACCTTCACTCTTCACATCTCACCCATACACACGCATTTCACACGCATACGCGCGATTTAATCATTTTTCTACGCAAAACGCTCACTCATTTACATATATTTTTGGTTTTGCATGTTTACACTGTCTACCTTTCAATTGCATAAGATACTGATGAGTGGAAGCGCGGAGTCTCCTAACACAAGCAATTCTTTGCTTAAAGGTGATCTCCAATAACATATATCGAAATGCCCTTTGTAATTGAAATAAACATTTTTATTTTATTTATTACTAGCTTAAAACTGGTGATCTGTGGTGGCGCGGACCGCCGTTTCTGCAATTTCTTAAAACACAATGGGAAAATGATGTAAATTCCTGTAATATTAGTTATGACGTATTACCAGAATTGAAATCATTTAACACTTCATTGCTCGTTCAAGTAAATTCAAATTCTTTTCCATTAGGTTTTTCGTTAGGTTTTCATGTTTTAATTGTTTGCGACGCATAGTGGCCTACATCATGCGTTGCAATGCACTTTTCCCTACCTACTAACTACCTACTACCTGCCCAGTACCTGCCCACTACCTACCTACTACCTACGATATTTTAAACAACTGACAGTTATGTAAAATAAATATTTTCGTCAAGTTATTTCAAACAACTGACAGTTATGTAAAATAAATATTTTCGTCAAGTTATTTCAAACAACTGACAGTTTTGTAAAATAAATATTTTCGTCAAGTTATTTCAAACAACTGACAGTTATGTAAAATAAATATTTTCGTCAAGTTATTTCAAACAACTGACAGTTTTGTAAAATAAATATTTTCGTTGAGTTTACTTAAATTTTCTAATGTTCCGTTCAACTTTCTTAATTTTTTCTTTCATAAGAATCTTCTCCTGTTAATAACAAACAACAAAAAAAGAATTGGCGAAATTGCTCCAGCCGTTCACGCGTGATGCCGTGATTAAGGGAAATAGGGATTCCTTTTTATATATATATAGATTTCTTAGAAAAGTACCTTCCGAAAAGTGGCTGGTAGCTACTGAAGGGTCTCCGTATTATTCGGTACTACGTTTTAGTAGGTAGTAATGATATAATAATATGTTTATGTTGTCGTAGTAACTGATTGCAAAAAAACAAGCAAGTAGCTTTTCAAGGCTACATTCGAAGCTCATTATTTTCTTGTTATACATTAGCCATAATAAAATTCCACACGAACTTTGAAACTAAAACCAGATAAAAACTTTAATGTTATTTTTACAAAAAAAAAACGCGAAGTAAGCATTAAAATCAGGTGGTGTAAAAAGACTTGTGCAACAAAATAAACAACTGTTATTCCCGAAAAGTTAGGCAGAAGTGTACTTATAGTAAGTAGGTTAGGTACACACACATTTCGCCAAATACAAAAGTCTCATGTAGTGGCGAGCCTATTGGCATCAACCGGGCACAAATCTAGATATTGAGAGAGAGAGAGAGATATATTGGGTTCTTCCATCAAGAATATCTCTTCTCTTGGGTAGGCAGTAAGTAACCTAACCTAGACCTGGTCGTCGACCTCGTCTGACCTAGACTGGAGTCAAGAGCAAACCAATATTAAATAAAAAAAAAATGCTCTATAATAACTATCAACAGCATGCATACTTCAGGTTTTTATGCCAATCTCCAAGACAACACTACTGTCGGTATGACAAATACCTATTTGTACACTATGATTTAGTTTGGGTCATGGATGTCAATAAAGTCAGTGCACTAAGGTCCATTGTTTCCATCCATATCTGATTGATAGCGATAAGGCAACAATGTGAACAAAAGAGTTGTGGCCAATGGCCGCAACTAGCGATGTGCAAACCATTACCATTTAGAAAAATCTTCATAAAAATTATTTGAGTTCAGTTATTATATTATACTTTACCATCATTTTTTGTTTAGTTTTTTTTTTTTTGTATTTAATAATCCCATTAACTCATAAAGTCCGACAAAAGCCTGACTGACTCCCAAATGTAAACTAAATGAGACCTACATAATTATGTGCAGTTTAAATCGAAATAATTAAAAAAATAAACATATAAAATAAGTTTTTTGTTTTTAAATAAAAGTATCTGCAATAAAAAAAACAAACAAATGAAAATATTTCAAAATTTCTTAAAATTATGTTTATTAATTATTTGTAATATTTCTTCAAGGATCTTTGATTCAAGTTTTAAAATTCGTTATGAATGAGTGAGTCACTACTATTTAATACACAGGCTTTTTTTTAAATACGGATTTATTTGAATTGTTTTTTTTTTTTTAAATTATGTTTACCCAAGTGTAATTAACGTTATATCCGTTTGCAGCAGGACCACATTTTATCGATTTCGGTAATATTTTTTTATGATTAATGACTATATATTTATACTGCTTAATTTATTACCCTAGACAGATGATATGAAAAAACGTCCTTGGTAAACAAGTATCAAATCAGGTTCAGTAGTTTTTCTAAACAATATAACATTCATATTTAGTAAAGTTGTCTTGGTTCACACAGCCGGACACAGGTTGGCCGAAGCAAGGAAAACCTGTTCAGGTGGAGATTCATAGATGACTCTGCCCTGGAGTGTAAATGTGACACTTGATATCGTGTCGTGCCTGTCCTGTTGTTTGCACATCACAGGAGCTGATGGACGCTACTGAAAGTTCCAAACTCGTCGCGAAATTTTGGGCTGACTCAATTTGAATTGTCATGGACACGCTAAGGAGAAGATATTTATTTTAAATTACATTAAGGAACCAGCAAGGAAATACTAAATAGTAACAAAAAATGTGGTAGTAAATAATAATTTAGTTTATCAAAAGAAACGGCAGATTTTCATTATAAAAAACTGTTCCTGCACGCTACGGCCCTTTACAGCATATTTATAGTGTACATATTTTAAAGGTTTTCAATCCTTAATTACAGCAATATAATGTACCTGTAATAGGAAATCAGCTGGTGGTAGCTGGTATAGCTGCAAATTTGTTTTATCTGTAAAATATCGGTCCTTAAAAAAGTAAATTTTTCGCTTGTCCACTTTTCTTTTTTTCGGAACTTCGGCGTTCCTTCCAGAACAAGCACAAGTCTAGAAAAAAACAAAGTCGTTTGAAACACCAGATTAAGATATACGATAAACCATACCAAAGTTCATTATGATAATTTATTGAACACTTCAACATAATAAATATTCGTTAATATTCTGATGATGTCATTCTCTTACAACTGTGGAATGTTCTCCTGAGGGCTTTTAAAAAGGTTTCATATTTCTAAATATACCGGCTTTCAACAAGATGGACAGCTTTTCGGTAACTTAGTAGCATGTGTCACTCCCATTATCCATTCTCGACGTTTCCATAATCGCAATCGTTGATAAAAAGCCACTTTTCTAGACCGTCAGATTTAATTTCCATAGTGTAAAAACTCCGTGAAGTCTCTGATCATATTTTTTTCAAGCTATAGTTTCCGTGAAAATAAGATGGATTATTGCAAAGTAATTTTCTGCATTACTTTTTGGGCTAGTTAGTTAAAACATTTCGTTTCAAAACCTGAAGTTTGGATACTTTTGATTCGAAAACAGGAACCTATGTGTATTTGGATGATTTGGGGCTGCAGCCATGATCGTCTCCACACGATGTTGCTTCTACCGGCTTGAAATTTTATTTCCATTTTGACATTGCGTAGCAAAACGCAATTTTATCGATGAAAGGTACCCAACTCGGTAGATAGCCAAGGCACAAGCTACATTAGGTACTGGAATTTGTCATAATCTAAACTCAATCTATTCTACTCAATCATATAAAAAATAATTCTTGGGTAAATTACTGTAATTTAATAATCACTAGGGTTGCGTAGGTGGTCCCTAGCGTGTTCGTTCTGAAGCCTTTTTTATTTCGTGATTCAAACACTTAAGGTTGGTAAAGGTCACGGTCAAGGCAAGTGTTAGTTAATTTTCCTATATTTAGGCTCGCATTTGACCAATATTCAACCTTATTTGAAGCGATGAAGTGGTCGACGATGGCTCACGCTTGCCACGAAGTAACCTATAAACTCATGATCCAAAAATCAAAGTCAAATAAATAATTCTATCCATAACATAATCAGCTTATAACGAACCCACTGATTGTAACTATGGTATTGAGGAAACCCTGGTATCACCCTGTTTTTCCATATCAAAACGTTTACTCAAGAAACTGGATCATGCTGCACGCGTAGCATGACCACCGGAGAAACGGGTTTTGTCGACGGAAGAATAGACAAAATGAAAGATTTCTTTTGTCAATTTGTCTATTCTTCCGTCGACGAAACCCGTTTCCACGGTAGTATGCTACACGTGCAGATGCAGAAAAGACAAGCCAAATAAAAGAAGCGGGGAAACTTTGAGCGTGAAAATAGGTAACAAGACATTCCTTTGTTTTTCACTATTGTGTTTCATTATTGTGAATTGCAAGGAGTTGCGTGGAAGTCGAAACTACTGGCTTTGAATCCTGTTTCTCAGTTCCTAGTTAGTGTTGTGTTGCTTGTTAGAAATTAAATTGTTTTAGTTCGAAAGGAGGAAGAATTGTAATTTCTTTTGCTTTGTCAAGTCTTTGTGCTCTATGACAAGATAGCGGAGGCGATTCGGTGTTCCAAGTTCGTTTTTTAATTCAAATCGTTGTATTGAAAACAGTGTTTTGAGTATTTCTTCTTCTTCTTAGCGTATCTATGGTGGTATAAATAAAGTAAGACACTGACTGACTGATTTACTGACTGATTGATCAACGCACAGCTGAAACCGCTGGGTCTAGAAGCATGAAATTTTGCACAAACGTTCCTTAAATGACTTAAGAGTGCACAAGAAGGGATTTTTGGAAATTCATTCCGTGAGGGGTTTAAACGAGGTTTGAAAGTTTGTATAAAACTTGGTCAATTTTGAAGATATTTTTTTTTTCTCACACATATACATCAAAATTTCCACTCGAACGAAGTCGCGGCCAACAACTAGTCTATGGCAAAGCGTTTAAGCATGGTTGGCCCATGGGTGGTCGTCAAGTACACAGGTTTGAAGATGGGCCATGCATTGTGGAGAGATGCCGCCTACGCACTTGAGATCTGAGCCGTCCACGAACCCCCATCTGTGGAGATTGTCTTTGCTTCGGCCGACTTGGGTTCGAAATGTATTTAGAGACTTCCAAGCCGGGTGGAAGGCTCTCAGATGGTTTAATAAAGTGGTCAAGGGGCAGTTTTGTAATAACGTTTACAAAAAAAGATTCTGTGTGAATGTCACTTCCTCATGGAGCCAAAACGAGCTTTAAGAATAGCTTAATTGAAGGTACGAGTTAATTATAAGTAAACAATAATAATAAGCTTCTTTTTGATCAGTCAGATTTTGGATATTCCAAAGAATCGCTGGACCAAACAGTTTATATCCTTTTTTGGCATCAGTAAGGTTGTAAAAACGATTGTTTGTAATTTTCACACAATTATTCCGTATCACTGTTTTAATTTTTAGCTGAAACTAATTCTTTTAGCAGATGTGTAATTTTGGTCTGCCCCGCTTGGGCGGAGCAACGCCGTGTCCTCCTAGCGGCGATCGGCGGCGGCGACCTCTCGCGTCCGGCCCTGGTTCGAGCCATGGTCCGGAGCGAGACGGAATGGGAAGCCGTCACCTCCTTTTGCGAAGTAGTCATGCTAGCAAAGGAGGCGGCGGAACGTGAGAGAGAGCGTTCCTCCTCACGTCCCAGCCGCCGCGGGAGACGCACCGGGCGTCGGAGGCCACGTGGTGGCCCCCGGCCACCGTAGACGCGGGCCTCCGTCGGCTAGCTCGCCGTCCCTCCGTCTTAGGACGACAGGCCGTGTCGACGGCGCGTTCGTGTTCCACGCGCGCCTCAAAGAGATGTCAGCATAGGGAAGGGGCCCGCAAGGGCCGATGCCTGCCGGGTGCTGCGGGTTGTTCGAAAGAGATACCGCGGCCCCGGAACACAAAGGGCGATGAAGGAACATGGGTGGGTTTTAGTCAGTAAGAGTCTGACACACCCTCCCGCTCAGCCCAGAGCGGGAGAAGTCATTTGATGATTTCCCATCCGAAAAAAAAAAAAAAAAAAAAAAAAAAGATGTGTAATTTTAGTTTTTTTTTTTAATACATAAAACAACGTAGAGGAAATCCCAGAAAACAGAACCAAATTGGTCCATCTGTTACCTATGGAATTGGATGGACTTATCGCCATTGGGATAAACACTCCTTTTCCAAAGTACCTACAGTCATATTATGTACCTGGTCAGGTATTCAGCAGTAGATATTTTTCCCAACGAAGTTATTCCGTTGCGAAGTTTTAATGCGAAGTAGATACTGTAATTACTTATTATAAGTAAATGCAGAGTTAATCGCTTTAAGCATACAAAATGAAGTGGAATTTACCGAGCAGTTTCATTGATGCGACATAATCATGAGTAATTAATTGCAGTTTGTGACGATCAATATACATGCAATGTGGAGGGCCTACCAAAGTTATCTTCTATCAGTGACACCGGTGGGAAGAGCGAAAAGTTTCAATATGTCAATTATGTTAAGACTTGATTCTATTTTGCCTTTTGCTGAATCTAGTGCCGTTGTCAAAGAAGACCACGCTGAGGAGCTCGTGGCTAAATAATAACAGCTGCTCGGGTTGATCTTCAGGTTAAGCCGTGCTTGCCTAGGTTGATCCTTGGATGGCTGACCACGCAATACATACCGAGCTTCCTCCATGCCTCGGAAATCACGTTAAACACGGCAGTCACTTGTAGATCTTTGACAGTCCTTACAGGTAGTCAGTGGCCCGAAAGTCTGACAACCAGTCTTACCGAGGGATCAAATTGGTAGTCACTCCATGTAAAATATTGGTATTTAGCTGAATCCGGTTAGATTGGAAACCGACCCCAACAAAGTTGGGCAAAGGCTGGGCAGATTATGATGTCACAGATGGCTACGTGCCGTTTAGTTGTAGAAATACGATACGCTTTGACAGCATTGGTCTCATATGAGTTCCCAGCAACCTTAAACATGCCTTATAATATTTATTTGATGCCAAGAGTCATGATGATGATTAAATCGATTTTGATTCGATCAATTGACGGTTAACCGATTACTTACCTGTGTTAATTAAGGGAGAGTTGTCCTAGTGGACTTAATTGATTTCCTCATTAAGAAAGTTCAGACTAATGTACCTATTTAAGACAAGCACATAATAAAATTATGTCAACAATATGGCGTCCCATGAATTCATGATTTTATTCATGAATCTATTGGACGATTAATGTGTTTATTGTGTGCCACAAAATTACTTACCAACGCCTTTAAAAAGCTTCATAAAATGTAGTATTTTTAGTTAAAAATGTTGTAATGGCAAATCACGAAGTACAGTCGAGTATATAGGTAGTTAGGTATCTATAGGATACCTAGATTGCCTTGAAGATTCTAGGTTTATTTGTGAACTCGCTGTTGTGCTCAACGGAATAGAATAGAATATTAATTTATTGTGTTTGTTGGTAGTCCACAAATAAAAGATGCAAAGGGCTTTGAATTATTTGGCCTACCTAATTTCCGAAATATGGATAATCTATCAAAGCTGTGTTGACTGACGGTGAAGATTGTTACTTTGATGACTTATATCTTGGAAACTTGACGCTTGGACCTAGCATTAATCCTCAACTTTACCGTATATTTATTTCAAAATTAATGCTGCAGTATTTTCGGCATAACGGAGGATCATGCTAAGCCATCTGAGCTACTATAGGCCCTTAACAGCTATAGATAAAAACGAGTTTTATGCGTGGCCGTTATTTTGAAAATAAAATAAAAAGGCGGAAGTTAGGCAGGTCACGCTTCATACAAACATCTTCCAACCCCTTTTAAAAGTATCTCTACAACATACCCCTGCACGTGTAGCATGACCACAGTAGAAACGGATTTGGTCGATGGAAGAATAGACAAAAGAAATCTGACATTTTGTCTGTGCATTATGAAAGAAATAAAATATACTAACGAGTGATGCATCTCGCTGCCAGTTCGTTACGTAATATTAGAATTTGATTGCAACAAATTACTTAAGCGATACAACATGATTTATAAATTTAATCGTTTAGATTACGCCAGGAAATCGAGATCTTTTAATTGAGTGACCTACTAGAGAATTGTGCAATGAAGATTTTTAAATTAAGATTTAGTCCTTTATTCATTAATTTTAATTAAGATCCTCGTTTATGCATTTTCTTCCTTACTTTCTACTAATATACCTAAGTTTTGTTACAACGGGACGGATTATCTGTATGTGAGCCACTTCTTGAAAAATGGAATTTATTAGTGTCGCTTATGATCAGATCTTCATTAACGCATCTGCAGAGTGTGAGTAAAATCTGAATAATTAGTAAGGTTTCGGCATCATCATCATCCGCAGCCCGACTTCGCCCACTTCGGCAGAATATTTTTTTTCTTGTGCCAATTTTTACGCTAATTAGCACTATTTTCATACTACGCAATAGCACGGATATTCGAACGGCTTAAAATTGAAAATACTCACTTCGCACATTATACAAGGTGTAAACGGAGTGTCCGTTTTTCACGAAGCCATCAACCAAACATTCAGTACATCAAACTAAGGGAAAAGATATTGCTGGGAAATGACTTTTATTTGGGGTGAAAAATCACGTTCTACGACAGGACTCAATGTAACGCACTCAAAACATTGTGCTGATGGACCCATTGAATAGTACGGGGATTGTGGAGCTATTTAAACTAAAGTTATAACATTGAACTTAGATTTAAAAAAAACTTATGAAAAAGTTGGAACTTTGACCACCAATATCTCCGTAACTAGAAGTTTCCCAGGTACGGTCTAGATTTTGGAACAAATAATGATTGCACAATGCCAGGGAGAACAAATAGGTATTTTCGTCTTTGTTATGGATATTTTTACATCCATTATTTACTTCGTTTTAAGACATTATCCATGTTTTCGATGATATTTACCTGCAGCTTATTGTGCTTGTCAAACCAAAATGCTATTGGACAGTTGTATGATAGATTCAAAAAATCGCGCGTTTCTACTAAGGCCTCCATTTTATCTGCGCAGTGGTTATGTTACCTAATCGCTACAGTACCTACATTAAATTTTACAAAGTACTTAAACGATGCATTGTGTAGTTGTACTAACCAGTTATTATTTAAGAGGAAAACGTTTTGATAAACAACGTTTTTCTTTATTCTTTAACTAGCTGTTACCCGCGACCTTTGTCCATGTGAAATGATTATAAAAATATTACTTCCCATTTGAATCGGATTTTGTTAACAATCTTCTTCTTTATCGTGTGGTCAGTGCCTAACCTGGTGTCAGAGTTCTTATGCCGCCCATGGACCTCTGACTTGGCTTTACATGCCGTCGAGAAATATCTCTCAGGTATGCTGGTTTACTCACGATGTTTTTCCTTCACCGATGCAAGTGATAATTATTCAATACGCACATGATTCCGAAAAATCAGAGGTGCGTGTCCTGGGTTCGAACTCGAGACCTATGACTTGGCAGTCCAACGGTCACACCACTAGGCTATCACAATAAGCAATAGGCTATGTTAACAATATCTAGGGTTTTATTTTTTTTTCTCGGAACCCTAATTATTTTTCTAAAATGAAAGCCTTAGTTTCTCCTTATAACATCAGCTATCTGCCAGAAGTCCCGTCTAATCAGTCTAGCCGTTTCTGAGATTAGCCGGTTTTTTTTTGTTATAAATAGGTACTGTATACGGGGTGGAAGGGACGCCGACGCGAAAACGGAAACCACATACGCAGTACTTACATCATTCTGAACCCCCCCCACATAGAAAATTTTCGTCAGTTATTAAAAAAAAATCAGCTGTTCCATACATTTTGGCAGTGTAGGTATTGCACTTTTGTAGGAAACAGCTGTAGTTTTTTTAAATAAAATAACCGACGAAAAATTTCTATGTGGGGGGGTTCAGAATGATGTACTGAGTATGTGGTTTCCATTTTCGCGTCGGTGTCCCTTCCACCCCGCATACTTTCATATGAATTCAGCAAAAAATATATTTTCATTTATATTTATTTATATGTCTTTCTTCTTTCTTTATCGTGTGGTTAGTGCCTAACCTGGTGTCAGAGTTTTTATGCTGCCCAAGGGCCTCTGACTTGGCTTTTACATGCCGTCGAGAAACATCTCTCAGGCATGCTGGTTTCCTCACGATGTTTTCCTTCACCGAAGCAAGTGATAATTATAGGTACAATACGCACATAATTCCGAAAAATCAGAGGTGCATGTCTTGGGTTCGAACTCGAGACCTTTGACTTGGCAGTCCAACGGTCACACTACTAGACTATCACTGCTCATGCTCACTATTTATATGTATGTATATTATATAGATAATAGTTCTCAGTCATTCAAGTAAGCGGTTATTAAGTAGTGTAGTAGTAGTGAACAAGTTTCCGTAAATGTGTACGAGTAGGTTTACCTTGATCTCACAGAGTTAGTACATAGGTAGTTAAACGTAAGTAACTGTCTAGATTTCAGGTCAGCGAAGGGCAAGAGCTTTGCCGAGGCTAGTTTTGTGATCACTTATATAAGCATTATACAAGGTGTAAATGGATCCTTCATGAGGCCGTCAACCAAATATTCTGTACATTAAACTGAGTAAATGTACGCAATGATTATTGCTGGGAAACGACTTTTTATTGGGGTGAAAAATCACGTTTTACGGTAGGACTCCATGTAACGCACTCAAAACATTGTGCTGATGGATGCATTGAATAGTACCGACGGGGGTCGTGGAGGTACATATAATTTAAAGTAAACTTATAACATTAAAAAATTGAAATAAAAAAAGGAACTTGTGATATATTGGAACTTTGACCCCCAATATCTCTGTAACTAAAAGGTCTCCAGGTATGGTCTAGAACAAAAAAAATGATCGGGTGAACTTTTTAATTTTTTTTTTATTAGTTCTCTTACATAAACAAGTTATTTTTCATCCCACCATCTCGGAAAGAGTATTTTTAATCTTCAATATCTGAGTGGAAAAGCCGTTTTTATTCTCTAGAGGATAAAGTAAATTGAATTTAGAACATCGTGTGCACTAAGTTTGTGAATTAAAAAAAAACATTAAACCTATTTACTGCTACCTCTATGGTGCCGAATATATCATACAACTTTTTTTTAATTTGTTAAAAACTCAGACTCGGAACCTTCTTGGTGTTCTTTTTTCAATTTGCTTTGTACGCGGTTCTTTACGCGGCATTTTTTCACGTCATTGTTAAACCTTATATTAAAAACAAGAAACTTGAAAACAAATGAAAAAACTAAAATGAGTGATTCTAGCGACGAGTTAGTTTGCTTGACGCCAACAGAATTGACTGAAACTGTTAATAATGCGCAAATGAGCTTTCTCCCTCAACAATCACGCGAGAAGTATTTAAAACAGTACGATATGTTCAACACGTGGCGACTAGCAAAAGGAGCCAAAACTTTCTCAGAAAACGTTTTGCTGGCATATTTTATAGAATTATCCGAGAACAAGAAAGCAAGCACTCTATGGAGTACGTATTCGATGCTAAAAGCAACAATAAAGATGAAAAAAGACAAACATATCGATACCTATCCTAAATTAGTGGCATTTTTAAAAAGAGCCTCATCTGGTCATCAACCAAAAAAATCGAAGGTTTTCACAGTATCTGATATTGAAAAGTTTCTTAACGAAGCACCCGATTCCGTATATTTGGCGGCAAAAGTAAGTCAGTTGCACATTCAGTATCTACTTAAGTATATTAATCTCAATTAAATAGTATACTTAGTAGATGTTGATAGGCATAATTATGCGTTCATATCAATTTTATTCATTTATCTACTACAATACTCTTTACGTTACAGGTTGTTCTTATTATTGGAATAAACGGAGCATGTCGAACTAATGAACTAACACAACTTAATGTCAAAAACATTGAGAAACATTCAGATGACTTACTATTAATTAATTTACCTAATACAAAGACAAAAAGAGACCGCAACTTCGTCATTCGCAAGGAATACGTAACGATTGTTGAGAAATATCAAGCCTTACGCCCGCCTAACACTCCAATCAATCGATTTTTTCTACAGTATCGCAATGGAAAGTGTGTTAGACAGCCTATGGGTACTAATAAAATTGGCAGTATCCCACGAGAAATAGCAACATTTCTTGAACTTCCAGAACCCCTGTTGTACACGGGTCATTGTTTCCGACGAACTTCAGCCACACTTTTGGCTGATTCCGGAGCTGATCTCCTGTCCCTTAAGCGCCACGGAGGCTGGAAGTCCAATGCAGTTGTAGAGGGATACATAGAGGATTCCATCCAAAATAAGTCTAAAATATGTGAAGGCATCGTAGGAGCCATTACACTGAAAGAGCCTCAATCGGATCCTTGGACTGGCCCTTCTACATCAAAAATAAGCCGTTATGAAACACCTAACCATCTCCCTCTCTCTCCAACATTCACGCCAAGGGAATCCGATGAATCGGTACAACTATTAAGTATGACAGATAGTTTACCGAAAAACAGTACACAAGTGACTAACACCAATATTACAGTACCAAACAAAAATATTACACTCAATTTAAATAACTGTAGCAACGTTACTTTAAAATTTTCTTAATTATACCTTAGTATTATTTTGTTATAATTTAAAGATTATTCTGTAATACTTACCTGTCATAATGTAGTAATTAATACCTAAACTGAAATAAAAGTGTACCTATCTTGTGATTGTAAACGTTTTTTTTTTGCATTTAGTCATTTCCTCGCTGAGGTGGAATGAAAAGTTACGTGTTGCACTCGAGTGCAAAGATTTTTCACCTCGTGCTCTTTTGATTCCCTCGCTAACGCTCAGGATTCTAATTTTGAATCACTCGCTGCGCTCGTGATTCAATTTTAGAATCCTTCGCTTGCTCGGTCATCAAAATTGAACACGCGGTTAAAAAGCAACTTTGCACTCTTGTATAACAAATAACTATTTTTACAGTTTTTACTCGCCAAACTTAACAGTTTGATGGCGAGAAGCGCTCGTTTGTCATACTTAACTTAAAATTGAATACCCAGTATCTGACAATAACGCGTTTGTTCGATGATAAAATTACTTTTGCGAACGGACAACAAGAACTAGAATCGATCATTATCTATTTTGACATTCAAAAGTGCCGTCAAGTGCATTTAAACAAATACGCCAATTATCCGACACTAGGTTCAGACATAATACATAACTTACTGCTTCCACTGTTATATTTGTCTCGTGAATTCACTTCTCAAGAACGACAGACCGATTATAAGCATTTTACACCTATTATAACCATTAAAAACTATGTTCCACCGGGGAGGTCTACCTATACAAATAGCCTGCGCATTTCGACCAAATATCGTATGTTTAAAGAACTGCACAGTTCGGGTGCCCATTATGGTCTATAGAGATGATTGTCAAACGATCAAGCGACAAGTCTATCGTCAGGACTGACGATAGACTTGTCGATCGATTGACTAAGCTTTTCACTAGAGACCGGTTTATATGCAAATGCATATTTGCATATTATCGATGTTTTTTGAAGAAAATGCATACTCGATATCATATCATGCAATTGTTTCTATTTAGAATACTGCAAACAAGTGTTAGTGGTGATACTCACAAAAAAGCAGGGTTCGTAATTATCAAGAGAATTATTGCCAATTTTTTCTGATAGTTCATGTAAAACACAGTCATCTGTCATTTCCGTTTCTCCGCTGTGGTGGGAACCGGGCCCCATGAGGCCAAGAGCGAAGATGCTCTCTTATTTATAGGCTGAAGGCTAAGTCTACATTTATTGTATAAATAATTTAATTAATTTAAATTTTATGACATTTATTGCTGCAGAATCTTGTGGCTGGCTGCTTGGAATCAATTATCCGTGATCAAATATTTAGACAGCTAGATATTTCTGTGTCTTAACACAGAAATATCTAGCGTATAAAGAGGTATAATAATGGAGATAATGGTGTAGAGGTATAATAATTACTTATAATTATTATACCTCTACTGATTACTGTAAATACTTGCCAATAGTGATCATTGTAATTATGTCAGGTAAATATGTAGAAGAAAACTTCAAGGATTACTATTTATTAATTTTTTGAATATTTTTGTTTTTATCATTATGCAGGAAGTACCTTTAGATCTCGGGGGAGGTCGTGGCTAAATACGAGCTCGTAATAACAGCTCGGGTCGATCGTCAGGTTAAGCCGCGCTTGCCTGGATTGGTCCTTGGATGGATGACCACCCATTACAAATTGAGTTTCCTCCGTGCCTCGGAAAGAACGTTAAGCCGTTGGTACCGGCTGTCAATTGTACAGCTTTGTCAGTCGTTACAGGTGACCCGAAAGTCTGACAACCAGTCTTACTAAGGATTACCTAGTACTAACTGGGTTGTGCAAGTCAGATAGGCAGTCGCTCCATGTAAAATACTGGTATACAGCTGCATCTGGTTAGACTGGAAGCCGACCCCAACATAATTGTGAAAAGGCTAGGCAGATGATGACCTTTAGATCTCAAAGATACTTAATTTTTGGTGTTGTTTTGGCAGGTAATAATAATAAATAATAATAATAATAATAAAAAAAAACATTGACTAGCATGCCGCGATTTCTTTTACTTTCCGAAATTTGGTGAATGGGTGATGTTCAACCTACGACTTGAATTGAGCTTCCGCACAAATATCGCGGTGCATATAATTTGCCACAGTATTAACGCTAAAAGGCGCGAATTGATAAATCAAAGACTGTAATTTATGGACGCCTAAATGTGTCTAGCCATCTTCAGGCCTCCTAGGCCCCGCGTGGTGGATCATGGCCCACACCTTCTCTCATAGAGGAGGCCTGTCTCCTATCAGTGGCTTTTATGAGACCTTGTGCATAGAGTAGAATCATTTTAAGCTAGCAAAACAATTGAATGTGAACTTGTACCAAACACTCGCAATTGTAAACGATAGCTATCGCTTCCCGTACTAACTGTCGCCAGATATCATATAGCACGCGTATCATAATACACAAGTCTTATATTATGCTACGCGTAAGTTAACTACATTATTCTAAAGCACTGTAGTCAACTTTCAGTACACAGCCAAATGTTATTTAAATCGACCTTCACATTTTAATTTTGATTTCTTCCTTTCCAAAACAATCTTTGCCAGATTTCGAAACAGACTATTTTATTCAATGTTCGCTGGACACGCCTTTTTACAATTTTATGGGATCGAATGTGAGGATATCGTAATTAAGGTGTCGTAATTGTAGTGGACGCTGCTACTGCGGCTACCGAGATCCTCAAGCGGCGCAAATACTGTAACCGAATTGGTAGCTACAGTTCTGAGCCGTTTGTGGGTCGAAACGGTGGGGTCATGAGGCCCGAGTGCTCGTCTCTTTTTTAAGGAAATTTCTCGCCGATAGGTCAACGTGGCCATGCGTGACACGTGCCTCGAAATGGTCTTGCATAATTATGAAATTTTAAAAAGTAAAAGTAATTTTGCATTTTAAATTTTGGCTATGACTAACCTGAAGGTGTACACAAACTGACGTTCTACAAGTGATAAGGAAAAATGACAATGACGCTAGTGAAAAACTAAAATCAATCTTGTTGAAAATACTCAATAATACATATATATGTATGTCTTTTAGAAGGACGATTTGGATTTTTTTTTGGTTTGCAGGTACTTAGGTATCAACTTGACACTATGCTCAAATGGTCACCACGTGTTCAGTACATCGTACTGAACTCCCACATAGAAATTTTTCATAGGTTATTTTAAAACAATCAGTTGTTCCATACTTTTTGACCGTGGAGGACTGTAGTTATTGCAGTTTTGAGAACCGTTATAGAGTGGGTGTCCCGTCCACCTTGTATGATACCGAAACGGTCAAAATGTATGGAATGGCTGATTTATTTTTAACTAGCGACCCGTCCCGGCTTCGTACGGGAGCAATGCACACTTAACCTTCCCCTTGAATCACTCTATCTATTAAAAAAACCGCATCAAAATCCGTTGCGTAGTTTTAAAGATCTAAGTATACATAGGGAGAAATATAATAGAGACAGACAGACAGCGGGAAGCGACTTTGTTTTATACTATGTAGTGATGGTGATTACCGGTGAAAATTTTCGTTCCGCCTTTTTTTCCTTTCCATTTTAGGTATATTTTTATTTATTTATTTATGTACACACAAAACACATTACAGGAAAAATACATAAAGACAAAAGAGCACAAAGGTACCGCTTATTTCATTTAGAAATCTCTTCGATCGGACCTGCTGATTTTTCTTTTTCTGCAAAAAATAAATCTGCAATAACGGTAGATAATGAATTTAGCTAAGAACAACAACAAGAAACACCGGTTTCTCTATAATATGAGGCTAATGCGATGCGAGTCGTTTCCATCAGTGTTGCCAGTACCTGCGTCGACTTTCGGACGATTCACTACCTGAAATGGGACGATTTTTTGACAAAAAGGACGGCTGGAGAAATATTAAGTTTGCATTTCCGCTAATTTTTTTTGCCTCGAATGCTACTAGCTGAAGCAAATTTTTCTATACCGGAAGATATATTCTTTTTTATTTTCTTTGAATCTACTTTAGTTTTAGACAAATCACAATATGTAACAGCTTCGTCATCTTCTTTGCTTTCAAGGTCAATTCTACGTTTTTTATAAATAAATTTGTCCATTTCCTGTCCACAAAAGCAAACGTGCAATGTAACAAAAACCATCCCGGTTAGTAACCATAACACTATGACACCACAAATGAAAAACTAGACCACACTAACTAAATCATATTTTGATAAACCTTTTGGTAAGTTTTCTTTAACCTGGCAACTGGATTATTCGTTAACCATCAAAGTCTATGGTCTAGCTGTCATTTACGCGTGTCATAATGGTGTCATACAAGCAGTTATGTAGCTAGTTAATCTGTGGTATTGTACATACCTACCTACAGAAGAAAAAGAAACTGTATTCAAGTTTCTGAGCTACGTTCCAAAAACTTTTCAATTTTCATAGATGTCATGAATCAAACAAATAATTAAAAATGAGATTGTAAATCGAACAAGCGTAAACATACCTACTACATTTAATTTATTTTAGAATTTAAAGCTTCTTGCGAGTTGCTTGCACTTTAATAAACTATTCTAAACCATAAATTATTTGCAAGTGAAATAATTTTAATCGTTATTAATAAGTGCCCAAAAGAGAAGATTTTTTTAAAGTTACACCTCTCAATGCCATCTATGATTTTTTTAGAACGTAGCTCTGAAAGTTCCTCTTTGTCAATGAGGTTATTCTAAGGCTTAGATTAGGGTGTGAGATACCCGCGGCACCATAGAAATAAGTTCTTAGTACCGCGGCGCAAAGTCGCCAAACCACGCCAAACAAATCTAGGTTGATACCTAGATTTGTTTATAGCTTGATTTGATAATCAAGCTATGAAATCAAGTCAAAGTATGTCAAACAATTTACAATGTCTAAACACCTATTGATACAACAAACACAGGTTTGTAGAAAAGCTTGCATCGGTTTAATTGGTTATTAGGTATATGAGTAGACTAGGCACTTTTGTTATCTTGTTATGAATACAGGCCAAAACTTGACCCACCAACCCATCCACCTGTATTCCGTGCATCCATATGTTTATTTTAACTCAGCACAAAGCTGACAAAGCACACCCACTTCAAGTTTTGGACATAAATCAAAATAATCAAACATCAAAACAAAAAGTGTAAACAAACTTTTGATCAAGAAGAAAAACGGATCGATACGTACGTATAGCTAGCAAGTTAGTCGCTTCGTGTCTTCCTCAGTGTCTATCCACTAAAACCACTGCTAATACAGTATTATTATAAAATGTTTTTAAGAAAAGAAACTCAAAACGAAAACTCAATTTCAAATTAAACACCGCCAAACATCGTACGTAGTAACTCGTACGTAATGAATTCAGCTGAATAACCGAATGATTAAGTGGTTGTATGTGTGCGTGGAACGTACAGGCAAGCGATATGGGATCACTGCGCGTGGAAAAAGGATGGCTGGTTATATTCGCCAGCAGTGGTCTGAAGTTGCATTCACACGCCGCGCGTTTCGTTTTTACTTACAGTTTTCTGTTTTACGCATTTCGTCATTATTTGCATTTTAAACCCATTTTTGTAATAAGAAAAGTAAATTATTGTAGTTGGCTATTTGAAAAGGGACGGAAAAGGGACTGAATATATAACGGACATCCAAGGGACGTAAAGATGCCTAAACGGACAAAAATCGTCCCTTTTGGGACGTTCTGGCATCTCTGGTTTCCATATTCGTCCATTTTGTGCCACAGATAATCGATCATTGGATCATTGACATTTCGTTTGTTTGCAACAATAATTACATAACTCGAAAAATAAGAAATACAGGACAGCTTTTTTGTAAGTTCTAAAAATATTTTCAGTATATTGCCAATATTTTTTATTGCATAGAGAAACTTACTATCAAAAGATTAATGGTTTATTTTACGTATTTCGTTGCTTAATTTAATACTTGCTTTCTTTGATTTTATATTCAACTACAAACAACATCGAAAAATCGAAATTTTTGAGTTATGTCATCCTTGTCGCAAACCAGCGATTTGCAGAACCTTGTTCAATTCTGCATGGAATGTTGCGTCAGACTGTGAAAAAATACTCGCGGGATGCAAGAGTTGGAAATAATAAATCTTAAACCATAAATATTAAGTAAGTATTGTATCATAGAGTGCCTCGTTGGTCTAGCTCCACCACTGAGCATCAGGTCTTGGGCTCGATTCTCAGGTCAGGCAAAATGTTTTTTTTTTTGTTATCCTGAACTGTCCCACTCTTTGGCAAAGGTCTCCCCCCATTTCTTCTCTCGATGTTGGGTCTCTTCTCGCCAATTCACGAGACACATCGGTATATCTATAATAGTATAGTAGTAATAGCCTAGTGGTGTGACCGTTGGACTGCCAAGTCATAGGTCTTGAGTTCGAACCCAAGACCTCTGATTCTTCGGAATCATCTGCGTAATGTATAATTATCACTTGCTTCGGTGAAGGAAAACATCGTGAGGAAACCAGCATGCCTGAGAGTTATTTCGCGACGGCCAAAGCCAAGTCAGAGGTCCATGGGCGGCATAAAAACTCTGACACCAGGTTAGGTAATAACCACACGATAAAGAATAAGATCTCTATAATATCAAAGCTGATGCGAGTCATTTACATACTCGTGTATTTTGCCCCAACTTAGATATTCGATCATTGTTAAATGTTATTTATTGGATTTTTTTCGGTTTATTTGAACTAATTATTTTGTTTTTTAATTGTCATTGTTTTGTATTGTGGACACTTAACGTGCACGTCTTGCTACATCGTTCTCACATAATGTACCATCTCAACAAGAACGATGTATCCAAGATTTTTGTAAAAACATTATGATTTAAAAGAGTGTCCATGGAGTTTCTGGCCCATTCTTCTCCATAGAGATCTACGCTTTGGAATGGGCAACTACAGTACTTTCACAGTTATCATGTCTTGTGACTGGGACTGTAGCTTCATTTTTTATTGCTGTCTTTGTTTCGACAGTCCAAAAGTGCCTGTAATTGGTCCATTTTAAATAAATGCTTTGATTGATTGATTGATTTTGATTTTTCGGTTAATTTCTCAGTGGGCAGCCCAGAGTTTGAATTTACCCCTTATTATATGGGACTGAAACATAACTGTCGAAATGTGGGTGTACTATTAGGTATACATGTGCCTTGCCCTTCGGGGTTTACAGGCGTGATGTTATATTAATTAATATTACCTATTCTAATATAAAAAAAGGGTTTGTAACTAATAAAGTTGGGATAAACCATTTAACATATTTAATACATAATTTTAAGTATCATTCTCTAATTTGGCTACTTCACATGATTTTCTCTAAAGTTTTGTTTACTAAAGCGGTTACTTACAAATAACTACTGGTAACATGTTAATGACCGGTTCAACCGGTCGGTGTGGTGTGTAGGTAACCTACAAGATTATATAACAGATTATTATTTACTGCCGCTTCACAGGTAACGATGTGCTATGCTCGTTTAAGTAGCTTCAGAAGCGATATTATTTTATAGTTTTCGACTGATTAATTGTCCAATACTGGGGCCCTAGCACGCGCGCGCGGTGTAAACGTACCTAAATGATAAATGATGTTTATTTTGCAAATAGGTTGTTACAAACACTTTTGCATTTCTTCTTTTTTAAAACTAGATGAAGCCGGTGTTTCGTATCTGAATACTCTGAGAAGAAACAACCGAAACAAACTCAGAGGTCATAGTCTCTTTTAAGGTCCAGACATAATCTTGATCGTAACGTAATAACGTCAATAAAAAATATACATATATACTTGTTTCACACACGTTTCACATTATAATATTTTGAAAAAAAAAAATGTAGGGTAATGGTGTGTATTCGACGAGAGGCACCGTACAAGTAACGCCATAAAATTATCAATATAGTTGGAATTCCAAACTAAACGCCGCAAAGGTGTAAAGTGAAAAAGACCATTTTATTTTAGACTAACTAACCGGCGCAACTTCATCTGCGTAACATTTTTGATTAATGCTCCGCTTCTATTGGTCACAGCGTGATGTTATGTAGCCTATAGCCTTCCTCGATAAATGGGCTATCCAACACTAAAATTACATGTTTTAATTCGAACCAATAGTTTCTGAGATTTGCGCGTTCAAAAAAAAAACAAACTTCAACTTTATAATATTAATAATATAGATTAAAAGTACAAAATATGAGTTCAACCAATTATTTTAAAATTAAGTACACCCTACTAACAGATTTAATAGCCTCGAATTAACATTCGAAGGCTATTCGAGTTTTCGATGTAAAAGGAAAGCTGAATTTTCCAGTCGACTTGTATTTTAGCGCCATCTATGTGTACGGCATGGAAACACAATATGCATGCAGTTTCAATTAAATTATACTAGATGGCGCTAGTTGTTAGATTTGTACGATGCGATGGTTTTAATTTTGAGAAAATGTGATACAACCTGTCAATGCTGCAGCTAATTTGTTAAATATTTCTTGAAAGGTAGGCAGAAGTAAAGGTATAGCAAGTTACTCCATTTTATGACTCTCCTCAGATCCGGCTAGTAATGCTGGTCAAGTGCCTCCCAAATCTCAGGGGAACATGATTGTTATCAAAACGTTGATTGTTAACAAGCAGGTTGACACAGCTGCGTCTTTTTATATTACTCTTTGGGATATAAAAGGGTGGCTTCTTACCGTTTTACACTTACACTAGGCGATATCTAAACGAATGCTTAAATAATAGCGTGCTGTTGAATTTTCAATTTTCCACGCTAAGCCGGGAGTTGAAAACACACTGTCGTTAGCTACTGTTGTTTTCAGAAAATTCTTTGTTAGGGTGTCCTTGCATGCAACGTACGATGTATACAGCAAGAATCTTCGGTCCGCTAATAATTGTCTTCTACGATGTCCTTCTCATCGCTCTGGTTTTATCAAATCTTCTTTCTTTGTCCAGGCGGTCTTCCTTTGGAATGCGCTCCCTCAGAGTATTAGGACGGTGACCAGTCGGTTCACTTTCAAAATGAAAGCTCGAGAGCATATACACAAGAAGTTGGCAGATTTGTCTCAGAAATAAGTTGCAGTAGTTTTTCTTGTTATCTCTCTTCACTTTATATATTTTGTTTTATGTATGTAAGTATATAAGTATTTATTATATCTATATATATTTTATAAATATTTTCTAGTATTTTCCGTTTTGTTATTGCACCTACTGTATATTGTCTCTGCATCACCCTAAGGTAGACTGGTAGAAAATGCCCAAGGCATTAAGTCCGCCTTTGTACAGTTTTTTACTTGTGCATAAAGTTTTAGTAAATAAATAAAAATAAATAAATGTATCTATGTAGTCCAATTAATAATTTATATTAGGTGTAATTATCAAACTTTCAAACATCTAACACAGAAACTTTGGTTTGTTAAAACTTTTCTCACGTAAATAAATATGTTACATAATATTATTTTCCCTTACAACTTAATTATCAGCTAATAAGTATTATTAAAGCCTGTTCAGGTAAACTTGGAGTCGTTAGTTGTTGTTCAAGAATGTTTCGAACATGTTCAAGTTTAGACAATGTATGGAAGCTGTTAACTATGACGGTATTCATTACAATAACTTAGCATGGAAGTATGTGAAATAGATGTATTGTATAGATTCCGCCATATTACATTTAGCTTTGCTGTATTTAATGTTTTGTAAGTCGGTAAGTATAAATTAGGCCGTCGGCAATTTGTTATGTAAGTACAATACGGGAAGGTAACATGATTACCAACTAGATCCCGAATACAGAAATATTATTTGGTGGCCGAAATAAGTTTCTTTATATCCTAGTTGTGTAAAGTTTCATGGTGCTATCAGATTAAAAAGATTTCTTTAAAATCTAAGATAGCTTTGCAATTTGATTTTCCTGTAAGTCCTGTAAGCAGGGACCGCAAAACTTACCCGTATAGGAGTTTTAATTGGGTTATTTTTTGGGCTGGTTTTTCACGCACAGAGTTCATTTTTGAACTTAAACTCTGCAAGAAAGTGACGGAGTTATAAAACATAGACTATTAACAATCCATTTTAATTTCAAACCTTATTCAGTAAATCAAACAATCAATCATCATAGTTCTTCCCGTGCCTCATCACCAACTACTCCATCGACCGCCATCTTGGAATATTTCTCCAGAAAGTTTTGCCAGAACTTCTTCCTCTCTCCAAGAGGGTTGGTCTTCATGCGGAGTTGTTTAGAGATGTGGAGGTACTCGGTGTCAGGGTCTTTGCTTATCGGCTGCCAGGTGAAGCCTTTTAGTACTGCGTCGTCTTTGGAAGGCGTGGGGTTCCTGAAATTAGAGTTTCTCTATTAATAGCAGGTAGGACTGCCTTGTTGGTGTAGTGGTCCCAATCGCGACTGCTGAGGTCCTGGGTCCTGGGTTCGATTCCCGGGTAAGGCAAATTGTTATTGGGTTCACATCCGTAATTTCTCAGTAGCAGCCACGGAGTTTGGATTTGTGCCCGGTTGATCGCAATAAGCTCGCCCCCTATTACATGGGACTTAAACATAGCTGGCGAAATGTGGGTGTACTATTAGATACACCTCTGTTTAACCCTTCGGGGATTAAAGGCGTGATGTTATGATGTAGTAGGTACGCAGTATTGTGTGGCAGAGTTCTGGTCGAAGGTAATTTGACTGAAGTAATTATGGGAGTGACACGACGGTGAAGTCTAAAGTGGAATGAGGGATGGCTCTATTTTATTATTTCCCTGTTGAGGCAGATAAATCGATCACTTATTTCATCGATTTTAACATCCGTACTTATTGTTGTGGTTTATCAGTTTTACCAAGGGGTATCGTATTTCCAGTTCTAACTGGGTTGTGGAGGTCAGATAGGCAGTCGCTCCATGTAAAATACTGGTATTCAGCTGCATCCGGTTAGACTGGAAGCCGACCCCAGCATAGTTGGGAAAAGGCTAGGCAGATGATGACTTATTTTTGTGGTTTAATCAAAATGGAAATTGAATAAAGCTGTATGTTTCGATCAAAGTTTTTGGAAGAGACTATTATTGACGTGTGGCCATATCGTAAAGATAATTTAATTTTGTGGAAATTTTTGAGTTTATTTACAAGAATGGCTCTTTTACACATCGAAGTTTGCATTACATCGAAGTTTGATATTGACTCCGTTTTTCAAGCAGCAGCTTGAAATTTAACGGAGTCAATATCCAACAAATACAGGCTGAATAAACCTCAATAGTGGTTTATTTTCTAAATAAATAGCATTAGAATATGATCATCCACTATAACTGACTCCTTGAACACAACTGGTGAAATGTCGGTGCTTTTTGGAAAATTTCTGCATACCCTTCGGGGATAACGTGACATTATGATAATGATACATAACATACCTTGTTTTAGCAAAATTGCTCCACAGACGAACCATCTTCTTCATCACTTTAACCTCATTCTGTTCACTAGGCAAATTCAGAATCTGATCGTAACTCTTTTTGATACGAGAGCAAACTTGCAAGTAGCACAATTCATCACCGATGGTAGCTCCATGGTGCCCCATGCTTGACCGTGCCCTGGTCATCATCAACTGACTGTTCTCATTCCACTGTCCTCGGAAGTCAAAGACATAGTAGAAAACATCAGATGATAAATCTCCAACTAGTTTGTGAGCAGCTAAATCTACAGCAAAGTTCTCTAAGACATCCCCCATGTATACAGCATACTCCAGAATATTTGCGTAGTGAAGCGATTTGTCCTCCAAATAAAAATTCACAATGTCCTTCCCAGCTTCCTGGTATTTTGAACTTTCGTATTCGAATCTAAAGTTGGTCCTTATCGGAAGCTTTACTATGTTCTTTTCTATGGCATCAGTTACGAGTTTTGGTTCGAATATCAGCTGAGATACTGAGTCCAGACCCTCTCGAGAATTGAAACCTATTATAATAGGAACGTCATTGACCACTTTCCTTTTTTCTGGTAGTGTAGTTAGCACTGCATCTTCGGTATCATCTTCAATAGTCGGAGCGAAAGGAAAGGAACTTATCTGATATTTGTCGATCGAGTCGGTATCTATAGTATCAATTTCAGCGAGTAGAATTTTTTCAGCGTCCACTTTCTGTAACTCCGATAACAGTTCTTTGCTATCAGCTGCTGTAATATTTAAAGCTCCTCCGAGTTGGAATGCCTTCTTCTTAAGATCTTTTGAGAAATACATGGATTCCATAGACGTTCCACTATGAAGGATTGCACCGGAAAATAGACCCTTGGCTTTGTCTGAATACAGTAGCATATCAGCTAGTGCAGCTCCACCGCGACTTCCCATCAGTGTTACTTTAGAGGGATCACCACCGAACTTTTCTATATTATCCTTAATCCATTGAAGTCCTAAAATGAAGTCCCTCAAGCCATTATTGCCTTTAATAACACCATCTTCAGTGGTCAAGTAACCGAGAATGGCAAGTCGATGGCTGATGGTGACGACGATGACCCCTTCTTCAACCAAGAAGTCAGGTGAATAGGTATCGGTGCCATTGAACCAGGTTCTAAATTGGTCGTTGTAGTCAAATACTAAGACAGGGGAGTTTCCTTTGATGTCGTGTGTGAAGACGCTCACGTAAAGGCAGTCTTCGGAGCCAGAGATGCCAAAAGGCTCTTTGTTCCGCATGCTGGAGCTGAACTGCATACATGTTGGTTTGTTCTCAAAGGCTTCCAGGATGCCACTCCAACCATTGTGCGGTTTTGGAGGCTGAAATAATAACAAAACAGTTTTTTAGTAGAATATTTTGGAGGTAGAAGATAACCATTAACATAGAGAGGGATTCACGATTCCCAGAACTAAGAGAGCGATAAGAAAAAAGAGGTAAAACTGCTGTTCCACTCAATTACACTCAAATATACACTTATCGTTATAAAACTGTACCGTTCATTGAAATCAACTCACAAAATCTTTATCCCACCATTGAGAACAATTAAATTCGTTTCCCTTGTCTAAACCCCAAAGCATTTTCTTTTTTACTTTCCATTTTAACTATAAATCTAAGAGAGTTGTTCAAATATTTAAGTGTTTCCACAGGTTCGGTTACCCCGAATAATTTGCAAATACCTTTACGGGTTTCGGCCTTACCTGAAATCTTAATTCTCTTGTCGGTGTTTCCGCAAAAGGTATTCCTTTGAATGTATAGAAATTTTGCTTTTTCAGTATAGTTTTTTCTACTTTTCCTACTACAACGCCTTGTTTTAAACTAACTTCGACAGTTTCATCACAGAAACACTGTTTTATCATGAAAATTGTAAGCAAAAATGTTAACGTTTTCATTTTTATTTTTAATTTTATCGATTATATTACTGTATTAAATTAACACATTGTGTTTGATACCGACTAGTTTACAAAGACTAAAGAGATAACAAAAGTAGTAGGTACGTGTTCCTTTCATTATCTTTTATTGATAATTAATTATCCGAAAACCAGTTATCTGGGATTTTCCTTATATTCGGTGAAACCGATTACTAAGCGTCTATTTTTTAATCTAACCAGCTATATTTTAAGCTATATTTTAAGCTCGTCATATTGTTTTCATTAATTTTGATTACCTGAATCAGCACCTTTTGTTAGTTGGTGATTGTAAAATAAATTAAGACCACTTTTAATACTGCCTATGCCCGTTTTCTGTTGTTGCGTTTATGTCACCCACACGAACATGACCAACCATTAGGAGATTGTCCTATTAAAGGCAATGTTAGAGATCTTGAGGGGAAGTAAGCCGAACCGAATATAGTTAGGACTAGGCTATGATAGCAGATGATGATCACCTACTAGCAATAAAAACGTGTTTTTAAGTATGAATCTTCTTAATTAACACTTGGTAAGGCCACTTAATAATAAATGTCAAGTACCACTTAAAAATAATTTATTTCTAACGTCGATTTACTAACACAAAAGCATTTCCAATAGTAAATCATTATAGTTCATCCTTCACATCCCTGACAACTCCATCGACTGCCATAGCCTTGTACTTCGCGAGGAAGTCGTCCCAGAACTTGACCCTGTCTTCGTGGAGGTTCTTCTTCATCTGCAGCTCATCGCTGATGACCAGGCAGTCCTTGTTCTGTTTGGTAGCCGGGGTCCAGGTGAAATCACTGCCCTCAGGTGTGGGGTTACTGAGAACAAAGAAAAATCTGAGATTGTTTCAAAGAAAAGGTGTTTTACTGTAGCTGACATAAGAAGGCGGGACATAATGATAACTTACTGATGAGGATGTCTAGTTCTAAAATGATTTGGTTTTTATGTCCCTTCAGTTGTTACTAACGGTTTATAACTTAAGTTTACTGTTTTGAAATGAATGAATGTTTCGTTTTATGAATCTGGGCATCTATTTTTTTTTAATTATTTGTCTAGTATCACAAATTGTAATGGTAGATACATTGCAAAATTTTAGCAGAGACAGTAAATGACGAATATTCATAAGAAGTTAAGGGAAATCTAATAGATATTATATTAAAGCAATCTGTTGTTTTTCTGTTTAAACTTACCCAGATTTGGCGAAGTTTGTCCATAACTTAACCATGTTTCTAATAACTTTTAGTTCTTCAGAATCTTCATCTTTCAAAACTTTATTATAAAGCTTCTTAATTGGTTTGCAAACGAAGAGGTAGCAAAGTTCATCCCCAGTAGCCGCTCCCCATGTTCCTTCCATGGTCAGAGCACTATCGACTATCTGATTCTTCCTCATATTAAGTTCTCCGCTATAGTCGAATGTATAGTAATAAACAGACGAACTAGACTCGTTCACATACTTCCTAACTGCGTAATCTATGGGGTAGAAACTCAACACATCAGCAGTATAAGTCAGATATTCTCCAGGTTTACTAATCTTCACATAACCTTCATCGAAATAGAAATCTTTCACTTCGTCGACAGCGCGGAAGTAGATATTCGAGTTCAATTCGAAATGGAAATCAGCTCTGACAGGAATCACCAAGAGGAAATCTCTATCTGCGAATGTGAGGTATTGAGGCTTGCGAAGAAAACGTTCATTGATTTCGATGCCTTCTCTAGAATTGTAACCGATCATGATTGGTATATCTATGTCAATCGGGCCTTCGTTAGGCAGACTGGTGACGATCGCATCAGGGTGGTCTGGCTCAACCACTGGACCAAATGGTATTGTCGCCATCTGTGTCCTTCTACCTTCATCAGCATCCACGGAAACTGAATCCTGGGAAACGATTTCTATTGAAGATAAAGATGATAACTCAGCGAGTAAATTGGAACTGGTTACTGCGGTTTTTTCAAGTACTTTGGCAAATGCTGTCGCCTTTTCTTTTGGGCTTGTTGGCATATACACGGGATTCCACGCAGTTCCACTTTGAAGAATTGCTTTACTGTATAATCCTTTGGCTTTCCGTGAATTTAGCAGAACATCTACAAGGGCTGCTCCTCCATCGACTCCCATTAACGTCAGTCTATAGGGATCTCCACCAAATTTGTCCACATTCTGTTGCAGCCATTTAAGAGCTAAAATTACATCTCTGATACCATTGTTTCCTGGTAACTTTTCGTCTTCGAAAGCTAAAAAGCCTATTGAGCCGACTCTGTGACTGATTGTGACTAGAACTACATCTTCTTTTACGATGAAGTCAGGACCAAAGTCCCTAGAGGCATTGTGTGTTACTTTAAAATGTTCATTGTATAGGAGAACTATGACTGGCATGCTGAGTTCCTCATTGCTGGGTAGTTTTGGAGTATGTACGCTTAGGGTTAAGCAATCGTCTTGACCACAGAAACCATATTTTTTAATAGGTCTGACTGGGAGATTCATTTGAGAGCATGGTTTCCTTTCTTTTTTGGCATCTAGAACTTCGGTCCATCCTTCGTGTGGTTGCGGAGCCTGGAATATGCAAACAGAATTGTTAACATAGTTACTTTGGAAATGAAGCCGAATACAAGTATTTAATTATATAAGCATTAGAAGTGAGGCCAGACTTGTTACTGGGTAACACTATACCCCTTGATACGACAGATCAAACGTACTAAACTTTGGTATAATTCAAAAGAGCACATTCAGAATTTCAACTGAATTATGTAAGGCTATTCTCGTGTTGAAACCTTTGGCAGAAACTATGAGCATGAGCCAAGTTTCGATGTCAATATTGGAAAATAAAATAGTGAGGGACTACCCGATGTAGCGAGGTCAGTGAATACTATTATAACTTCGCAGATATGGTCCCAACTTTTAATATATACGGGTTTAGTTGGATGTATGCAGATATGGGGCTGTTATTATGACGGAACGTTTATTTTAAGTAGATGGGTATTTTTATCAAATTACTATAATTTTGGTCAAACAAAACTACACAAATTTCATCTAACCAACTTAATAACTGGCGGTAAATTAAATGAAAGGACTTTATAGACAACCTTGCGTGGTCACAGCCGGGCGGCATAAAACTATGATTCATCGAATGTTAAATTATTTCGCGTATAGTGCAAGTACTGCTACGGGCAGTATTCTATACAACGTTATTTGCATTTGATGAGGTGTTACATAATATCAATGTATCTTTCACTTCTTCAATTGCAAGCCACTGAGCTCTTTCGCCTCTTTCATGCATCAAACACCATCTTTCGATAAGCTTATAACATTGTTAAAATTTTTAAAAACATGCAAAACCCTGCTTCACCTTAATTTATCAAAAAAAAAATAAAAGATAACTCACCAAAAACCTAAGATCACCAATCGGCGGTTTCGCATAAGGAATGCCCATGAAAGAATAATATTTCTCATCTTTTAATATAGAATTAACCTCAACACCGGCCACTTTACCTAAACTAGTATCCACAATAACATCAGCATTTATTATTTTGATTAAAAACAGTCCAAAAACTAAAAAACACGGTTTTATTCCTTCCATCTTGGTTATGTGTTATTAATAATTTGTTTAAGTACACAATCGCACATGCTGCTAAAACTGACGTGTCCAGTAGATAAAAAGCAACTAATCTTGGGTTTACCACTAAGTATGTATTATCTGGCGTACGATAAATAATATATTATGGTGACTTAAGTTCTTTGGTTGTTATCTGATTTTTGTTGCTACTGGTAATTTTTTGTAGCAAAGATAGCGATGAACTTCATTAATGAAATGAGGAAAAGTAATGTTTTTCAGGGTCTCTTCATACTAGCATTGGTCAAGGCGGCTGGTCATAATAATGGTCCTGGCTCATCGCAGACAGTGACCTACATCCTGTCCTGCCCCTCGTGTAACTCTTTGAGGTGCCTGTCCGAGGTCACTACTAAGGCCATTGGGGTGACAGAGTTCTGCTCCAAACTTATTTTAACAGTAAAGGAATCATCGATGGTATCTCGCCTGCAATCCCGGAATGGTTAGGCAGAGGTGAACCCAGGACCTCATGTTCAGCAGTCGCGCTTGCGACCACTAAACAACGATAAAGAGGCAACCACTAAACAACGAGGACGAAAGATACATTGAGATCAAATCGTAAAATTAATTGTAGATAACCGAAGAGGTTAATCTTTCAGGCCTACTAAAATAAAATGAATTTCCTCTCCCTGAAAAAGAACACGGCCGGTTTTATGAAAATTCTTTTCTAATATGGCAATACTTTTTATCTTTTTCTCATAACGATCTTATGAGTAAGTATTGAGATGATCTTCGTTCCCGTAATTTCCGCCCCAATAAGTCTTTGGGTAGATACTCAAATGGATCGGAGTCTGCATGATCTAAGGCAAAGGAATATTATTTTATTAATAGGTAATATTAATTTCTAGTAGCCATGCGTTTAAAAATGAAAAAATAATTTGAGAGAGAGAGATTGCGATTTATTTGACAAAACTCTATTTTACCTAGTAATGACTTATTAATAAGCAGATACAGATGCGATAAATGGTTTCGCTGAAAGTAATAAAATGCTTGAAGCTAAATACTCGCTCACCCTCAATAACTACATGAAACTAAAACACTACTGGTGAAATGTCGGTGTTATATACTTAAATCTCTGCCTATATTCCACTGGAAATATAGGTGTGAAGTCATGTAGTAACGACAAGAAATCGTTTTTTTTTGTTAGTATTTAAATAGAATATTTTTTCATTATCCCTTGAGAAACTTGTGGCTACATATGTAATAACCGCCGCTCGGATCAATCTTCAGGTTAAACCGTGCTTGTCTAGGTTGGTCTGTGGATGGGTGACCACCCATTACATACCGAGTTTCCTCCGTGCCTCGGAAAGCACGTTAAGCTGTTGGTTCCGGCTGTAATTTGAAGATCTTTGACAGTCGTTACAGATAGTCCGAGGCCCGAAAGTCTGACAAGCAGTCTGACTAAGGGGTATCGTATTACCCAGTACTAACTGGGTTGTGGAGGTCAGATAGGCAGTCGCTCCATGTAAAATACTGGTATGCAGCTGCATCCGGTTAGACTGGAAGCCGACCCCAACATAAATGGGAAAATCCCTTTAACAAGCCATTAAAAAGTTTGGTCAGAAAAACTCTGTCTATGAAAAGAATTGAATATGATTTTTTCTACATCGATCACTTTCTGGTCCGAGTTTTATTTTATTTAACAAATACACCGCCAACTGCTATAATTGTCCGTATAATCAAATCAATACTGTCATCCTTGGACATTAAAAAAAAAACCTGGTGACAATTAACTTGCGAGTTAAATCAATGAGAAAAACCATTTCCATAGCTATTATTTCTCGATACTAAATGCAAAACGCAAAAAAGAACTAACTTAGGTAAGTAATTGATTCCTCCTCGCTTCCTGTGGGTGATAAAAAAGGAAGTGCATTGCTTTTAGCGGATTTATTTAAAGCCGGTAGCTCCAGGTACGGTATTGAGTCACGTCTCGCTTTATCGGGTTAAAACATCGTAAAACAACATAAGCACTGACTGGTTAAACTGCTTTCGTGCCTGAATATTTAGTTGGGTAGGTTAACTGTTAATATGGAAGTGTGTTTTTAAATAAATATCGGTAGTTGTGAGTTCGTAGTCAGGTTAAGCTAAACGATAAGGAAACAAACTTGACATAAGAAACATGCTATAATCGAGACTGTAATTATGGTCACTGACAACATAACATCACGCCTGTACTTCCCTGAAAGATTAGATAGAGGTGTACTTACGTATTACGTATATACACCCACATTTCGTCAGTTAACCGGGCACAAATCCAGACTCAGGCCTACTAATAAAGGTATTACGGATGGAACACCCCAATAACACTTTGCTCGGCCTGGAAATCTAACCCAGGATGAAATGCTCAGCCGTGGCACTTGCGAGCACTGGACAAACGAAGAGAAAATTATAGAAATGGATTAAAATAATAGATAGTGGTTTCCGGGAATAAGTTTTTCTGCTACTAAAAGATTACCCCTAGAGAATACATGGTTAAATTTAAGTCGTTTTAATCCTCCCTAAGGGGTCATTGTACTCATTTTAACGAACAACTTTTACTAAAAATCAGCTGTTCAGTATACCTACTTATGTTCGCCTAACTTGTCAAAATACAACACACAGCTGATTTTCAACAGCTGATTTTGTTTCGCGATTTCATGGTTGGTCCTATAGTAAAAGTTTTTTGTTATAATGAGTACAATGACCCCTTAAGAGGATTAAAACAACTTAACTTTAACCATGTATAACAAGCAGCTGCGTTTCCAGGTCTACTAATAAAAATAAGCTGCAATTGAGAATCCTTCTGCAAAGCACTGTCCTAATAATTATTACCTTCATCGCTGGAGGAACATTCATTGTATTAATTAGGAATAGATTTTTGTTACAGTACTCAAATCATTGGTACACCTCTGAACATGCCTTTGGGAATCACAGGCGTAGTTTTATGTGATGTTTGCCTAATTATCTGCAGCCAAAATTAAATGTTGTCAGACATAGCTCTAAAGTTCAGTCTGTATAAATCTTCAATAAATTGCCATTAGAACTAAAAATGATTAATAGTAAAAGAATATTTAAATTCAAATTAAACTCATTCATAATGACGAAGTGCTACTATAGTATAGAAGAGTTTTTTAGGGACAAAAATAATGCCACAGTGTAACTCGTTTATTTAAGTTTAAGTCTAATTCTCGTCATGTTATTTTGTTGATTAAGTTGAATGTTTGTTTTTTTTTTTGTTATTTTTAACTAGGCTAATTGTGTTTTTTTAATTTTTTTTTTAAACTGAATTCTTGATATTACTTATTTTATTTTTGACATTTTATCTATATTATTGATTGTAACTTTTATTGATTATTATTATTGTATTAATCCTGTACCTATTCAACACAAATGTATTTTTGTTCAGAATAAATGACTATGATTCAATGACTATGTTATATTTACGTTTAACATTTAGGTGTTAAAACAATGGTGAATAGAGATTTCGTTCATGGTATAAAACACATAGTCATATAAGTAAATGTATGCTTTTGGATGAACTAGGATCGAATCCAGAACCTTAATCGTTTCCAGCTTCCCGAGCTTCCGATGAGGGCAATGAATCGGGAAACTCGAGAGCAAGCAATATAAAACTACTTATGAAATAATAAATCTAGATTTTCCTCTAAATCATTTACGGTCCAAGAAGACTTCAGTACCTATTAAACTTTTCATGTATAATGGATCTAAAAAGACCCTTAACGACGCACTTGTTCACCACGTCATTGCGATCTATTTTTTTGATCTGGACCATACCTGGGAACCTTCTAGTTACGAAGATATTGGAGGTCGAAGTCTCAACTTTGTCGTAAGTTTTTAGACTTTAAATACCTCCATGATTTCAGTACCTACTATTCAATGCATCCATCATCACAATGTTTTGAGTGCGTTACTTTGAGTTTTAGAGTAAAACGTGATTTTTCACCACAAAAAAAGGCGTTTCCCAGCAATAACTTTTTCGTAGGGTTGCTTAGTTTGATGTACAGAATGCTTGGTTGTTGGCTTCGTGATGGGTCCATTTACATCTTGTAATTTGTTACTCAGCCTGTGTCGTCCTCTGAAGAGAAAAGGCCTCCCCTTCTGCTTTCCAATCCTCCTAATCTTCAGCTCATGTGGATCAATCCTGTCTGTCTGTTAGGCGACAAGTTCGTCCTGCCATCTTCGCCTGGCTCTGTCACGGTGTCGCTGGACGTTATATCATCCATAACCAGCAGCTGGATGGGTGGTTGACATTCAGAAGACTGCGGGTAAAGCCTGGGTGAGAGATGCGCAGACCAGGGAAGAATGACACTAAAGAGAGGAGGCATTTACTCAGCAATGTTTATCATTGGCAGCCTTGGTCCACGGCTGCCAATGATAAACATTAGCCTAGTCTTTTCCCAACTATGTTTGGGTCGGCTTCCGGTCTAACCGGATGCAGCTGAATACCAGAATTTTACATAGAGCGACTGCCTATCTGACCTCCACAACCCAGTTATTACTGGGTAATACGATACCCCTTGGTAAGACTACTTGTCAGACTTTCGGGCCACTGACTACCTGTAACGACTGTCAAAAATCTACAAATATAAATAAAAACACAAATGACTGCCAGAAGCAACGGCATAACGTGCTTTCCGAGGCACGGAAAACGCTCGATATGTAATGGGTGGTCACCCATCCACAGACGTACCAAGGCAAGCGCGGCTTAACCTAAATATCGATCCGAGAGCTATTATTATTTAGCCACGAGCTGCTCCTCGATGATGATGATATCTATAATTAAATTAAAACAACACTATAAAGTATGTAAATCCAAGTCAGAGGCCCATGGGCGGCATAAAAACTCTGACACCAGGTTAGGCACTAACCACACGATCAAGAAAAGAAAAACAACACTTTATAATCATAACTCATCCTTTTTATTACCAGATTCAGTGACAACACCGTCGACGGCTAATCGTTCCCATTTCTCTATGAATTCGTCCCAGAAATTAAATCTGCGTTTGTACAAGTCCTTCTTTATTTTCATGTGTTGGTCGATGTGCAGGTATTCTTTGTTTTTGATGGTGTATGCTGGCCATACCAGGCCTTCGAGATCTTCATCGTTGTCTGGTGTTGGGTTCCTGAAAATAAATTATTTAGTATTATTAACTTTGTTTCTACTCAATATTGGATCACCGTAGATATTGTCTTGTTTCATAGGACTAGCATTGTTTTCAAATGGATTTTCTGGTTTAATAGGCGAGAAGATGGTTTGAAGTTATTTGACGAAGTTTCTTGACGAGAGAGGCGTTGGTCTATAAAATTATTCTTTGTTACTGATAACTAATAGTAGATGAGAAAATAGTATATGTTTTTTTATTGAAAGTCTATGTCTGCTTTAATTTTTAATGAAACTTACCCGTATTTGGCAAAATTCGTCCACATTTTGATCATTTTCTTCTGTACTATTTTCTCCTCGGGTACAGTTTTTTCTAACTTCAAGTACTCATCCTTTAGTCTTGGACATTTGAATAGATAACACATTTCATCTCCTGTGGCTGTTCCCCACGTCCCATCCTGGATTGTCGAATGTTTCATCAAATTCTTTTTGTTTTCATTCAAATCGCTGACGTAATCGAAATGGTAGTAATAAACAGGTTTCAGTGACCTTTCAGAATAAACTCTTGTAGTATAATCTACGACGTAACTTGTCAATGCATCTCCCATATACGTCACCAGGTCAGGAACTGACTTTAGGTTAATTTCACCCTTCTTGAAATAGAAATTGGTTATTTCTTTAGCAGCTTCATCGTAAACATCTTTTATGGGATCGAATCGGAATCTCAAGCGTCTTGGGAGTAATAAGGGGAAATCTTTTCTAAGAAAACTTATATATCTTGGTTCTATAAGATACTGCATCATAGAATCCAAGCCTTCCCTGGAATTTGAACCTATCATGATTGGAATGTCAATCTTTTCTCTTGAATCCTCTGGATATTCTGTTATTAGACCATCTGGTTGTTTTTCAACAATCGGACCAAAAGCAATCACACTCTTCTGAGTTTGTTTAAAGTAATCATTGGGACTGGCATGCAAATCTCTTGAAAGTAATTTGGAAGCAGGAACTGCTTGTAACTCCTTCAAGAGTTTGACATCACTGCTTGATCCTACATCCATTAGTTCTCCAAGTTTAAATGCTCTTTCTCTGGGGTTCTCTTGTAGATATGCTGAAGACCATGATGTGCCACTTTGGAGTATAGCTGCACTGAAAAGATCTTTAGCTTTTGAATGCATGAGTAGATCGATCCCAGCTGCACCTCCTTGGAGTCCCATAAGAGTAATTCTATTCGAATCACCACCAAACTGTCCTATATTATCTCTCACCCACTCCAATGCTTCAACTATGTCTTTTAATCCTGCATTTCCTGGCAAAATTTCATCTTCTAGCGATAAAAATCCAAATGCAGACAATCTATGGCTTATAGTTACAACTATAACGTCTTCTTCTATAAAGAAATCTGGAGCATAATCCTTGGATTTGTTATAAGAATTATGAAAATGATCGTTGAATATTAACACGATTACTGCTCGATCCTTTTCGTCTATAGCAGGTGTGAATATGTCAAGGTATAGACAGTCTTCGACACCGTACATACCGTGGGGCTGACCTTTCTTCACGTCGTTGTTGTATTGAATACAAGCGAGTTTTTCTTTGGTCGTTGTCAGCGTTTGGTCCCAAGGGTCGACGGATTGGGGTGGCTGAAAAATATATGATACGGTATTGTAATATTTCTTTAGACGCATTAAATCAACTTCAGTGTAGATTTCGTGTGAATGATTTTTTGGGAAAGGATACCTTATTACCTTGTTCAATAAGTTTAATAATACATATCTGGGTGAATTGCCCAAGCAAAAAAATACACGGCAAACCTGAGAACGGTAGTGCAATGTGCTGATTATTAATTTTATATATTTTTTCTCAACAACGTAAGTATTTCTCTACCTTGGCAAAAAAAATCATTGGTATCTACCCTCTAATATACCCAAAAAAAAAATTACAAAGTGTTATTTTATCATCACGGTGACCTGTCCTGAACCCAATTCCGCTCATAACATACCTTCTCCTGCAAATACATTCGTAATATGGATTTAAATTGATTTTGTTATCATTAAATTATAATATATTCGATCAAATAAAACAATTTTTGTTTGTTTATCTTCTTTCTCATGGATTTGACAGGCAGTCAACTTTTGTCTGGAAAAAAGTTATCATTTCAGAGGACAGTAAGTTTTAGTAGAATAGCCACATCAACATTGCGTTGTTACGCCCCTTTCACCTTTTCTCACTCCGGATCAGTCCGGCTTAAGCTCTCGGCGCGAACGCACCGGTCCATCGGTCTTGCGGTTTCCCGCCAAAAAAGTAAGTTTATCATTTCAGTAATATGGGGACAAAAATAGTTTCATTTCGGTGGCTGTTATAACTCGTGCTAGATTTGTTTAATTTGTTTCAAAATTGTGTATTAAATTCGCAGTAAGTACTGTTTTGTTTGAGTAGTGTTCATATTTTTTAAATAATTTTTTTTCGGAGTTAAATGTAGAACTAACCTCTATTTTATCATCTCAGTGTTATCATTTCAGTGGATTCGGTGGACTGTTATACCAATTACAGTCCACCGGAATTAAAAGTATCTCCGAAATGATAAAAACATAAAGTTTTAGAGATCCTGGTGTCAAATACAAAGTCATAGTTTTGTAATGTACCTACTTTTACCTAGAGTGTCGATTAGATTATTTAGGTGTATTTGTTGTGTAATATTTGTGCTTAAGATATATAATATATACATATATCTATGTAGTTAGTACATGTTTACTATACTTTAGATACACATTTGTTCGGCTCAACGAAAATGTGATGAGTGTGTGGGTCACCACAGTGTAGATTATTATACCTACTAATTGTCAACAAAATAATTATTTCGAGGGTTTACCTTCAATATAAGTCACTTACCTTTATTTTTATATCATTTATTACGAGTAAATAACAATAATAAATAATATTTGATATAATTACAAAATTTCTTAATTTTACAAGATATAACAAATAAGTTAAAGAGCATTTAAACGTTATATGAAAAAAAAAGAGATATACCTATGTGATGAGAAATTGCCTGTGAGAGTGTTTGTCTGAGTCAATGCAAGAGAGCTAGTGTGTGAGCGCGTGGTGTATCTGAAGGTATAGTATTTTATAGGATCATAGTATAGTGTGTATGAATGTATGTCTGTGGATATGAGAAAGAAGAAAATTGAAAAGCGTGTATTTTGATTTTAGGATGCCGCGGCCTAAGCAACAGACTAGAGAAGAAAGGTTGGAAAAAAGGAGGTTGTATGAAAGAAGAAGAAAAGAGAGAATTAAGAGCAATGAAGTCTCACGCGAAGAGTTTTTGAGAAAAGACAGAGAAAGGTATGCCAGAAAAAAAGCAGCGGGATTAATTGTTTCAAGGCATCTAATGACCCCTAAAAAATTAAGAATCCTAAGAAGAAAAAACAAAATAAGTGCTGCTGCTTATTACCAAAGAAAAAAAAATAGAGCAGCTCCAGCTCCTATAGCGGCTCGTGCTAACCCTCTGGATGAGACAATTGGGGATCAAAGTGATGGTCCTGGACTAAGCACTTCCTGTCACAGTTCCTTCTTGCCTACTTTACGGCGCAGCTTACGATTGAACAGCAATAGTATTAGTACGAATATCCAAATCTAGAAGCTTTCATCGGGTATACACAAGCAGTCCACGACAAACCCTGCTATCAACGCATCAAAATTTTGTAAATTTTGACTATAGCAATCCTGGTCCAAGCACTTCTCGTCAAGGGAATCCATCTTCGGCTCGGCGCTGCTTGCCGATGAATAGCGATAGTACAATTGGTTCCAATATTCAACATCATATTGATGACAATGTAGTAACTGGCACTCATTGTGTACAACCAAGTGGCGTACAACGAATAACATGTCCATCAAATCTAAGTAGTATCGAGTCAACATTATGCCCCAACAGCCCTGTTTCAGACTCGTCAATTACATCTGTAGAATTCAAGCGAGGACTTAAAGACAAATTTCGAAAATATCAAAAAACTAAAACTAAGCTAATAACAGAATTACAAAACAAATTATTACAGGTCACTAAGGAAAAAGAAATGTTCAAAAAAAGGTGTAACAGACTACAAAGCAATCATATGATTTTGAAGAAAAGTACCCAAAAAGGAGAAAAACCAGCAGTAGAAGTCATAAAACCTGATGAAAAAAAAATCGAATTCTCAGGAGGGTGGTGAAATTTTTAGAAGATGATGAAAATTCAACACTGTGTCCTGGAAAAAATGACACCATATCTAGACATGGATTAAAAAAACAAAAAAGACTATTGACAGACACACTTAAAAATTTACACTTGAAATATTTGGGATCAGGAGAACCACCGATAAGCTATTCAACATTTTCAAGAATGAAGCCTTTCTGGGTCACTCAACCAAATGTGAATGCACGAAATACATGCCTATGTGAAAAGCACGAAAATATGAAACTTTTGATTGAATCTATGAAAAGAAACCGCCTTATCAAAGAAAATACAATATCCGACGTTTTAAGTAGCCTATGTTGTAGTAAAGATAACATCGATTGTCTGCAAAGAATATGCTCAAGTTGTAAAAATAGACACATTGATTATCAAGAGTTTAATAATGAAGTGAACATAGCGTATTGGGGTTGGGAGAAGAATAAAAGCATATATGTAAAAAATAATGTAGAAAAATCTGCTATTAAAGTTGAAAAAGTAAGGCGTTGGGTGAAACCACTAGATTTAATAAAAAAATTCGAAGATAGCCTGAAAACATTCCTTAAACATTGCGTCAATAATAAAAATCAAAATCAAGCTTTCAAAACGTTAAAAGAAAATATGACTACGGAAGACTGTATTATACAAATTGATTTCAGTGAAAATTATAATGCCAAATATGGATCCGAAATTCAATCCCTTCATTTTGGTGGTAGCAGACAACAGTTCACTTTGCATACTGTCGTAATATATTTCAAACTCGACAACGAAACTTGCAAAACTCAGTCATTTTGTACTGTAAGTACCTCTTTAAGGCATGATGCTGCTGCAGTATGGGCACACCTCATTCCTGTTTTGCAAGAAATTGAGATAACTGCTCCTCTGGTTCGTAAACTTTACGTTATTTCTGATTCACCATCTGCGCAATACAGGAATAAAAATATATTATATATAATAACTCAGTTATCCTCCTATTGTCCGATGCTGACCCACATAATTTGGAACTATTGTGAGTGTGGTCATGGAAAAAGCGCAGCAGATGGAGTGGGTGGAGTATTAAAGAGAACGCTAGATAAACAAGTCTCATATCAACATGATATTACCAATATTGAATCGCTGGTACAAAACCTACAGTGTTATGTTAAAGGTGTGAAAATTGAAACAGTTGAAGATTATCAGGTGACAGAAAAAGATTGGCTCTTGCCCAAAGACTTAAAGACTTTTCCGGGAACTATGAAAGTTCACCAAGTTGTTTGGTCTAAAGAGTCAGGAAACCGTTTGGCACTTCGACATCTGTCCTGTATTGAAAGAGAATGCCTAAATAAAACTATTAGGTGCCCTCACGGCAAGCATTTAGGTTTTCATGACTTCACTGGGATTCAATCAACGAATTTTGCAAATAATACAAATATAGCACATCTGCGTCCAATTCAACTGTCAGAAAAATTAGTACTACGTCCCAAGCCATTCAATGAAAAGAATCTTTCCAAAAAATTACAAAGGAATAGTTTCATACATGAACCACACACACACTCAATCACAAACATTGAAATATCAATTATTAAGCCCTCAACATCCCATTCCTTTGATGGAATGAATAATCAAAAAGGAGAGAATGAGCAGGAATCATCGATAATACCCAAATCATTGCTCGAAAAATATGAAAACTTCAATGAATTTAGCACTCCATCGTGTTCATTTTTTGAAAACAATGATACTGAAATTATTGAAAAGTATGAACGGACAAGAAATATTGACAGCGAAGAAGAAATCATGATTACAGCCAAGAAGAGAAAAGTAAGAAGATTATCTTCGTCTTCGTCCAGTTCTGATTTGAATATTTTTAGATTTTTGTTATTGTATATTTAGTTTTTTAAATATTTGCTGTCATTTAATGGCATGACTTGTTTTAGGTAGGAAGTTAAACTTATTAAAGAAGACTGATGACTATAATAATTATAGTAAAGACGTGCTGTGGTGTGATAATTAAAGAAGATTTGTTTATTAGGTACATATCTAAATTAAAAACCTATATTTATAGTCATGAAAAGAGGCTGATTAGTGAATTTGAGAAATAATTGTGTGATTTAAAGTGACATGATGAAAAATTAATCTTTAAGCTACATACTTGAACCTACTCGTAAATACGTACCCAGAAAGACTGTTTTATTGGAATAACTATAATTCGCATTAGGTATAAGAATTACTTATACATAATTGCGAATTATAGTTATAGGTAGAACAAAACTTTGTTGTTTTTTGTTCTATTTAGATATGTACGTTTCTCTATTGTTGTAGTAATTTAAGAATAAAGTGATCTCAATCTCAGGTTTCTGTTATGTTTCATACGTTTATGTAAAAGGATTAAAAGTACTAAGCTATTACTACTAAGATATTTTTATAATGTTTCTTATTCATTTATTGTATTTTAAAAATATAAGAGTTGATTTAATTTTAGAAGTTTTACTGATATACCTGTAGAAACACTATTCTCCTCTCGTTACCAATTTAACTAAATTATACCTAGCATTTTTCTCTTAGTGCAATAGGTAGACATTAGGTATTACTATTAATGGCATAACTTACAAATGCAACCATCATATTAATCAGAAACTTTAAGCTTTCTAATCGCGATACGTTGATTCTTTTGAAAATATATCAAGTAAATTAGTATTAGTACATAAACAAGCAAAAATATTTATTTAAGGTTACCAGCATTTACGATAAAGTTTTCCAACATTTTCACACAACAACAACCACAAAAATTACCAAAGGTTATAAAAGTAAAGAAACTATTCATTCATATCATAATAAACATTACATTACATTAATATCATTCTTTGAGGTTATTGTAACCTCAAAGAATGATATATGTAATAATACTAACTGTAATATCTGTATATTAATGATGATATTAAAAAAACTGTGTACTGTCCTGTCTCAGTGTTTATCTAAAATTTGTGGAAATCAAACCTAACAAAGTACGGAACCCTGGCTGGGGGCACGGTTGTTCTTAGCTGTATCATTTCGGTGGATTTATCATTTCGGTGGTAATTTTTATCATTTCGGTGGACACTTTTAATTTCAGTGGACTCTTAAAACTTTATCCTTAAATATTTATGTAAGTTTTGATAATATTTGATGTCCACTCACGCACAATGTTATAAAATAGACTAAAGTATTATTTGTCACTAAAAATATATAGATTGCATTGAAATAAAAAAATCCCACCGAAATGATACATAAAAATCTCTTGTTGAAATTCACCCATCTACTATATTTCTTTTTTACTTTCAGTCGAACTTTTTTGTGAAAAGGCTATGTCAATATTTTTCGTATAGAAATCTCTAAACACACTATAGAAATTTAACTTGACTTTAGGTGGTCTAAAAAAGTTTTAAAGCTATTTACATTAGTCACTTACCATAAATCTTAGATCACCGACAGGTGGAGCAGCATATGGTATGCCCATGAATCCAAAATATTCCTCATTCTTTATAAGAGTGTTCAAGACTTTTCCAACAATAGGACCATGCGTCGTTTCCACCATAGGGCTTTCTTTACACACAATCAAATTGACACTTAAAACAAGAAAAATAATAGAAGTAAAAATTTTAAATTCCATTTTGTTTATCCAGTCATGACAACCTATATTAATGAAATGATCGATTGTAACTATAACACCGGGTGCATGATATCAGATTATCGGACCACGTATTTATCTTTATTATGTCTATAAAATACCGGTAATTTGGCATTGTTAAGTAACCGGGGAGAACAGATACAATCTGTGACCTAAAATTTTTAAAAGAAATGTGGATTATTTACACAGTCACTAATTATAGGCAACACAATGAGCAGCTGTAGCCAAAGGCAGGTACTATAAAAATCAAGAACTTGGTTTTTCAGCTCTAGATCAATAATCTCTCAATAAAATTCTTTCGTCACTATTATTAATACATCAGCGGATGATGTTCCACTGTTAGGAAAAGCCCTTCCTCCATTCTTTCCATTTCAGGTGGGTACTTGCAACTGCGGTCCAGTCTTTCTTAAAGCTGTCTAATTAGTCCCGCCGTATTCGCTTGGGCCTTCCCTCAGTATTATTTAACTTGAAAAATAGTTTTCGTGCTTGAGACTCGATTCGATATCAAGAATGTCAAACTTGAAGATACCCTGCAAAAGAGTTATAGACACCTAATTGTAGGCGTAAAGTAACCTTCAGATAATGCACTGAATGAAAACCTCGCCGTAGTCATTTATAACATTTTCATTTTATTATGAAAACATTTTCACGGATCTTATTAATGTTTTTAATGACGTGTTCTTTAAAATCACTTACGTTTTGTTCAGTTATACTATTTAGTATTACTTGGTCAGTCAATCTGAATTCGATTTGTGGTTTAACTATATTATTATTATGAGTTTTTATAAAATCTTTTCCTCTATTACCTGTTTTATAGTTTTGTGTAGTTCAAACAGTGATGATGGTAATGTTATTAAAACAAATGGAAGTGAGATAATTGGTAGAAAGATGTTTACTATTTTTGAAGATAAACCTTACACCGCATTTTGGAAAATTCCTTATGCGGTGCCACCGATTGGGAAGTTAAGATTTAAGGTAAATTATGATGTTTAATTTTTCTTTATTTCACAAGTCTATAACGCATGGTGGCATTATACATTTGAAATCATCTCCCTTTGCATTAAGTAAATATTGTTTTAGGAAAGTTAACTTTTATGTTTTGTATAGCACCTAAAATTAGACAACTATGGACAGTATTTTTACTCTTAATTACAATCAGACATGTAAATAATATGATTTAATTTATTTTCAGCCACCAAATCCACTTCGCTGGTTCAATAAACCAGTTTACAATTACAGCATTCCCTATAATGAGAGTTGTGCATCTGGATTGTCAGAAGACTGTTTGTACCTTTCCATTTATACTCCCATCATTAAACACATTGAGTACTATCCCGTTATTGTCTGGATTCATGACAAAGCCAACATGCATGGCCCTGATTTCCTAATAGATGAAGATATCGTTGTAGTTACTGTGTCCTTCCGAACTTCAATTTTTGGCTTCCTCAACACTGGTGACAACTTTGCTGAAGGCAACATGGGAGCTAAAGATATTTTGATTGCTCTCAGATGGTTACGAGAAAATATAAGCTGCTTCAATGGTGATTTAAATAAGGTGACAGTATTTGGTTCCGGATCAACTGCTCCTGTAGTCGCGTCATTGTTATTATCTGCTGCTGGCGAAGATTTATTCAACAGGGTGATAATTCAAGACGGCAGTGCATTGAATCCTGCCGATTATAGAAACTACAACTTCGAAATCGCGAACAAGCTATATTGGAATCTGAACGGACCATTTGAAAAGTTCAATCGAACAAGATTGTACGAACTCCTTTCCAAGAGCACCGTAATGAAATTATTAGTAGCCAGTCATGATCTGTACGACAGCACTGAAGTCAGGGACAACCAAAGGCTTATCAATTCATTTTCCCTAACTGTAGAAGCATCAGGAAAAGGCGCTTTCATGAACAAATTCCCGTTCGAAGTATACAAGCGTAAGATTACAAATAACGCCGTGGAAGTTATGATAGGCTACACCAACTTAAATTCCCTCTACAAACTGGACGGTTTCGTGAGAAACAGGAAACTTCTAAAGTATTTAAATTATAACTTTCAGTATTTATTGCCATTTGAAGGGAGGAGAGACGAATACGGATCGAAACTGTACAGGAAGATAAGGCGGAAAATAATGGATTTCTATTTCGTTAATGGGACGGTTGGGGAGCGGAGCCTGCGAAGGTACGCGAAGTATATGTCGGACCAAGTGATTTATTCGATACTCCGTCAAGCGAGCCTTCACTCCCAAGTGTCGTGTAATAACGTTTACTTGTACCGTTTCACCTTCCGAGGGTCCTTCAACATCATGTGGAACACGTTCCTCCGCAATCTAAACATTCGAGGAGCTACATCGGGCGATGAAATCTGTTACCAATTTAAATGTAAATCTTTGAGTACAAGCTATAATACAGCCGCGACGTCAGATGAAAGGCTCTTCATTAAGAAGATTGCGAGGTTATTGGCGAATTTCGCTAAATACGGGTAAGGTTAATGCTGATTAAATATTTGCTCTTTTCTCTTGTTAATGAATTTTAATTTAAGTGGTTTAAATCCTTAAAGCGGAGTTATTTTCTAATTGTTTTGTCGGTTTACGGTTGGCTTGCTTTCATGATATTAAAAGATTGTAAAGTTGAATGTTACCTGGGCGTTGTGCGGTATTTCCATTTGGTATTCTGAAATTAAAATTTGTTTGAATAACTTTACAAAGGAGCTTATTTGTTCCTCCCGTTTTCGAGCAGTATTTTAATCAATTAAAATTAATCTTTTTGATGTTGATAGCGGTTCATTAATGTTATTAATAGGGCAGTATCATCCGAATTCTGTATGTTTAAAGAGTTGTTTTCATTCAATTTACTTATTATAGTTTGCTTTGTGTTAATATCATGCTTACTGCGTCGTGGTCTAGTGGCTGGGCGCTGCTGCTGAGCAAGAGATCCTGGGTTTGATTTCCGGGTTGGGCAATGTTTTATCAGGTTTTTCCATAAGTATTTTTTCAGTAACAGCAGAGAGTCTGGATTTGTGTGCTGGGTTGTTGGCAATATGCTCGCCCCCTGTTACATGGGGCTTAAAAATGAGTAGCGAAATATTGTGACACTATCAGGTCACCTCAGCCTGACACCTAGGTGCACTGGCGTGACGTTATGTTAATATTTTTCTCTTTCTGTTCAGTAACAGTTTTTAACCAGTATCTATTTCCAATTTCAGAAACCCAACTCCGCATTTATCAGACGACGTTCTAGAAGGCTTGCAATGGCTGCCTTTGACTCCTCATAAGAGTATGAGAGGCCTCAACATGGGATCCACGCTGAAGATGATGAAGCTGCCAGAAGAGAAGAGGATGGAGTTCTGGGACCAGTTGAGGAATGAGTTTTTTCCTGATGGAGAAATAAAAGACGAGCTGTGATGGTATTTTGGAAGTTTTTTCTGTAGTATGTTGTAGTGGAAGCCATCGAAATGGTTGACGGATGAAATAAGTGGTAGTAATTACCCGTACGTCAAGTTTCTTTACAAAGAGCTTTGTTGCTGCATTGAGGTCTTTGACTAAAAACTTGATTTATTCTTATTTTTTTAACTACGTGTTGCCCGCGACCTTCTATTTGAATCTGATTTTGTTAACAATATCAAGGGTTTTCATTTTCTTTGCATGGATCTTTATTTCTCTTTCTAAAATAAAGAGCACTCCTTCCAAGTTACTCTTTATAACATCAGCTATCTGCTAGTAAAAGGTCCGTCAAAATCGATCCAGCCGTTTCAGAGATTAGCCGGAACAAACAGACACACTGACAAAAATAAAACAATGCATTTTTTTTTGTTTTAAATACCGTATATACTTTCATATGCATTCAGTAAAAAGATGTTATTTTTAGATTACAAATAGACACTTCAATTTTATTCATTTCTATAGATTTAAACTTCATAAATATACATTAGTAGTATGTACATAGGATAGGTGGATAAAATGTCAGAAGACATTCTGTACCAATTAACCTTTCTTTTACATATTTTTTTTGTTTTATCCTCATCATACGCCATGCTTATAATAATCTCATTATATATTACATTTACTCAAAACATTACGAACAGCGATCATCTAAACATACCATCTTTCACAGAATTTGTTAGTGTTCAATAGTACCACAGATTATATCAAGTAGAGCATGTTTATGGAGATACTAAAATCCTCATCAAATCGTCGGCTTAATTAACGAGCAAGCTAGTAATCGGCTAATGCGCTATGTTACTAGTTATCAACAGAACTAGAACAATTTTATGAACACCTACAGCTTAAGAGTCAGAACGTAATTAAATCGGAGTGCTCCCCAATGATTTTGTACGAGTACTGTTGTGCAGAATGGTGTTTCGTACGTAGAGAGATTTGGTGTATGTATTTATAGTTTGTATATTTATATATCTACGTACGTAATTCGTACGTAGATATATAAATATACAAGCAGCTTTATTGTTTCAGATATACATACCTATTTTTGATTAAAACCAAAAGGCATGTTGTTTTCTGAATTATTTCGTACAGATATTTAGGTTTATGAAGGGTCGAGTTCGTGGCTTAATAAAAACAGGGGTCTATTTTTAGGTTAAGCCGCGCTTGCCTAGGCTAGACAGTGGATAGGTGACCACCCATTACATATTGAGTTTCCTCCGTGCCTCGGAAAGGCTGCCAATTGTAGACCTTTGACGGTTGTTACAGGTAGTCAGTGGCCCGAAAGTCTGACAACCAGTCTTACTTATGGGTATCGTATACTTGTCAATACAATACATGTCGGACCTTTCTGTTATGGTTATCACTGATAGAATGTCACATTTCCTAGGCCCTCGGGTAGTTTAAGAAGGTCTTCGGAAACAAACTATTTGTGCTTATTAATATTAATAGCAATATGTAGCAAATATGCATCAGTCTGCTTATCAATCATATTAAAAACACTCTGGCAACCAAAATTTGGAGCCTACGTTTGTCGGGACAGGTTCTGGAGCAAATATAAATTTGACGTTTTTGTATCGTTGCTTACATCAGAGTAAAGACATAAACTAAAAGTAACGTCAAACAAAAATGAAAGTTTCAGCTTTTATACATTTTAAACAAAAATAAGTGTGCAAGGGTTTTCTATAATGGAATCCATTTTGTATGTAATTGTACCAGTAGAATACAAGAATTGGGTCAGTGTTGCATGTGTGTGTGATATCAGATATCATTTTAAACGTGTCGGCTCACATCGAATTTTGAGAGCATTTGTATGTTCAGTCGAATCCAGTTTATTTTACGATGGATGGTTAAATGTTTACACCATTTAACCATCCATTCACATTTTTACATTAAAGGTTTATTTTTCAGAAGTAAATCACAAAAAGAGTTCTGTTTGCCTAACGTCGCGCCTGTCATCTCCGAATGTTTAGGTGGAGTACCGAATAGTATACTCACGATTCGTCAGTTATGCATAAGTCCTATACATAGTTCCAAACACGTACAAATCCAGACTCTGTGACTACTACAAGAAAATTCTGTTCGGAAAAACCCAATAACACTGCCCAACATTATAAATGATAAATGATGTTTATTTTGCAAATAGGTTTTTACAAACACTTTTACACGTCTTCTTTTTTTAAACTAGATGAGGCCGGTGTTTCGTATCTGACTACTCCGAGAAGAAACAGCCGAAACAAACTCAGAGGTCATAGTCTCTTTTAAGGTCCAGACATAATCTTGATAAACTCACATGAGGACTATGCAGATGTGTGTCTGAGATGGTCTTTTGAATCAATCAAATCTCATTGGAATCGAACCTTTTACACCATGCTCAGCAATAGCACTTGCGACCAATTGACCTACGAAGCGAGGCGTACATACACGCCTATCGTTGAAAAATAAAACCATAGGATAACGGTATTGCCTAGTAATTGGTGTGCGGAAGCCAGGCTTGCGCTTCGTAAAAAATCCTGATATTCTGATGCTTCTGGTTACACTGAAAATCGATCCCATATTTTGAAAAGGAATAACGGAAAACGGTGCATATATTGTTGGTCTATTTATTTATAGAATGGCTTCGATTCTACCAAAAACATCATGGATAAACTTTTATTGCATTGCAGCAAAATGTGTTTAACCATTGCAAACTGGTAAATAAACCAAGAAAAAAAAGTAGATAATCAAAAAGAAAATGTCATGAAACTACCAAGCAGAAACGCTGGTTCAAAAAGCTTGAAAAATGGTTAGAACTCTTACTATTCAGTTTACTCTATAAAGCATAAAAAGGCCTAGGTCACTGCACAGATATTTATCATTGATCCGTTACCCTAAACAGGGATTCTAAATCTTTTTGCACAGACATTAATTTTACTAGCGGGAGCCCGCGTGGCATTCGATAGTTGTCCCATCGCTCGATTGTACTACCGGGATAAAAGGTATCACATGTGTCTTTCTAGGTTATAAACTATCTGTGTGCCAAATTGCAAACAAATCCGTTCAGTAGTTGGGAAAGAGTAACAAACATCCATACATCCTCACAAGCTTTCGCATTCATAATAATAATCAGATTAAGTACACACCGTTGGTTATAGATTTGCAACGGTATCATCTTCAGAGATGTTTTTTTTTACACTAAACAGGCTTGCGTTTGGCCGCAACTCGCCTGAAGTGAAGCGATGATGCGGCCTAGGGTGAAGCACGCTTACCTAAAAGAAACCGATTCACTCGAACTTTGAAAGAGATCTAGATTATAATGATCGGGAAACAGAGAAGCCGGCAGTGAATTCCACAGACTGGTGTTCTGGGGATTAGGTAACCTAAGAAGGAGTGGACCCACACGGGCCCAGTGCGAATCAATGAAGGCATATTCAAAGAATATAATGAAAACGATCAAGTAAAACTTGGAGGGCGATCAATTTGAGTTTTTTTTAACTCAAAAATGGTGCAAAACAATAATATACCATACCAGTACGTGTAGTCGAATTGTTGTTTTAATTATTGAACCACATGGTGTTACCCACACAATAACGCTCTGTAATTTAATACAGCTTGTAAATTCACCCACGTACGAGTACGTACTTTAAACCGCTACATTCAATTTATTACGTGTATCGGGCCGTAAAAGAAAACTCTGCGGCCCACTTAAGGCCCGCGGCTTCAAGTTTGAGCACCGCTGCCCAAGATCAAAGATTCGCCTCCACAAATAATAAAATAACGGGCACAGGGAAAGGTATCGAGTCATCGCGTCAAATAAATCTTATTATCATTATACTGAGGTTACAAAGAGGGAAAGGGGAGGAATGGAGAAGAAAGTTGTTTTATTTTGTTTTGTAACAAATAAAATAAGTTTGCAATTGTTGGTCTCAATTATTACTGTTGGAAATTTCGTATTTGTTAGATAAAAGTGAAAATGTTAAAGGAGGAAGGAATTTAATTTTCGATTATATTTGTTTCTTAGATTAATATCAGCTATTAGTTTGCTGTATGACTTAACACATTTGAACAAGTAATTCAATTATTTTTCCACACAGTGTATGGTACAATTATGTTTTCTTTTTACAATTCTGAAGAAACGCAGCATTTGTTAAAATATAGAGTGATATGAAAAACAGTCGTGTTGCAAAATGCTTTCTAGAACTTGGTAGTGCAGTAGATGGTCCTACGTTTTAACTTGGGTGCATTCTCATTATTCGCCTAGCCTTTTACCAACTACGTTGGGATCAGTGACTGCCTATCTGACCTCCACGACCAGTTAGTACTGGTTAATACGATACCACGTGGTAACACTGGTTGTCAAACTTTTGGGTCATTGATTACTTGTAACGACTGTCAAAGATCTACAAATGACAGCCGAGACCAACTGTTTAACGTGCTTTTCGAGGCACGGAAACCCGGTACCTAATAATGGTGACCCAATCACAGGCTGACCTAGGCAAGCGCGGCTTTACCTGAAGATCGACCTGAGCGGCTATTATTATTTTGCCAGGAGTTCCTCGGTGCTTAGGTGCATCCTGTTACTCTCTTAAACCTAAGTCAACGTGAAAGAAATACGTAATAAAATAAAACGAAGCAAATAAACCGAGGCACGTGTTTATTACGAAGATGTTCTAACTAGAAATATTGTGCTCGAGGCTTTAAAACCATTAGTTTTATAATATTCTCTCTATTTACAGCTATTTCCTGCTTCAAAGGTTTTTAATACTCTGTACTCTGTAAAAAAAGCACAGTATATTTATTAAAACATTTTGCACAAGTACAAATAAAAGTACAAAATCGGACATTGCCTTGGGAATTTTCTGTCTTAGAGCGATGCGGAGACAAGATAGTAGGTGTATCGTGAAAGAAAAACTCGCAAATGTTTACAAATAAAATACAAGAATAATTTCATAATTACTTGCATTTAAGATAGATTAAAAAATAGGTTGAGAAAAACAAATATGACAATAAATTAATACAAATCAATTCTGCTTTGTATACGGGGTGGAAGGGACTAGAAATTTTTCGTCAGTTATTAAAAAAAAAATCAGCTGTTCCATATATTTTGACCTTGTAGGTATTGCACTTTTGTAGGAAACATTTATTTTTTAATGACCGACGAAAAATTTTCATGTTTGGGTTCAGAATGATGTACTGAGCATGTGGTTTCCGTTTTCGGGTCGTCGGTGTCCCTTCCACCCCGTATAATATTTAGAATGCTGGTCATTGTAATATATGTATTTAGAAGGACATACCTTATTGGAACGAATTACGTTATTGATGATTTTCTTTAGAAAGGCCAGGTTTACAGTATATAATTCCAAATGACGTGCATGTATGAACATGAAAGAGACGAAAGGATTATACATATTATAAGGATCGTAGCAGGTGGCGTTGAGAAGATTCTGCCTACTCCCTAGAGTAGTCTCTAGGCAAGGGCGGATCCAGCTTTGGCGCCTGGAGGGGGTCACATAGTCGTGGTCAAGTCAAGAACTCATAGTTTAATTTTGATAACAATCGATACAAGTAAAAAGTAGGTATTTTATTAATGTACGTAAGTACTGTACTCAAAAATATTTATTCTTTGTTGTACACTTGAAAAACTTAAAACATAATAACTTGTACATATACACGTACATATTGCCATCTTCTCTTGAAGACATACAGAGAAGTACTATCACGCACGGAATGAGGCAGCCTATTTACATTATTCCATATCCGTGGTGAATGATTTGTCATAACAGCTAGAGGTATGTCGAGGGGCATGACGCAAAACTCCGCTAAAGTGAAGAGGTGGTACGACAAGGGTTTCCAACAAACAAAATAGAAACAGACAAAATACATATATTTAAATAACAAAATATTTTTTTCTTTTACGTCTTCTGCCGAAATGCGTTATTACGTCATTTACGTCAATGGGTACGTTTTTATGAACGTGGAGAAGTGCCAGTCCGGTTAGACGATCTTCAAACATTGAAGATCTTAGCCACGATTTAATCCTGCGCAACGTAGAGAAAGACCTTTCTGCTGTCGCTACACTGACAGGTAGTGTAGCCATAATACATAAAAATTTTCTTATATTAGGATACATATCGATGTCACAATTTAAAATAAGATCAGAAATCGACTGCGGTATGTCCTGGCTCCGCTGCCACGCCTGCCACTTCACCATCCACAGCCGATATTCATTTACAACGACAGAAACTGGAGTGTTATCTAGTAATAATGTATGTATAGTCGGTAGCTAGTTGTTTCACAGTTTCAATGTCTTCATTACTATATTCGCTTTTTGGCATGAAAACGCTTAGCTGAAACAAATTAAGTACATCAGGAGACAGGCGGTCCTGGAAAAACACGCACTGGAATAATGAGAAACTGATTACTTACCATTTCTAGTAAATGAATTTGCAGCAACAATTTTTAAGAATAGATACATAAAAAGGTAGACTTATAAACACATTATAGGTAGAAAGAAAGGGCAATGCAACTTTTCCCATACATTGCTGGCATGTTTTTTTTTTTCTTTTAGCCAAAAGTGAAACCTAGGCCATATGTTAGAAGATTGTATGAGAAATCAATAGCAAAAAGAACTAGGTCTACCAACCACAACCGTACCAAGTTAGAGAGTGTTTAGTAGATTGCTATTGTTTTTTTATCAGGCGTTACTTTTCATAATTAAAAATACTCCGTGTGTAATATTTTAAGTTTCCCATTGTTAAATACTACTCGGCAACTCTAATGAATCATTCCGCGTCCCCCGCTTCGTACCAAGTTAGAGAGTGTTTAGTAGATTGCTATTGTTTTTTTATCAGGCGTTACTTTTCTTAATTAAAAATACTCCGTGTGACCGTGTGTAATATTTTAAGTTTCCCATTGTTAAATACTACTCGGCACTATAATTATTGTGCCGCTTTGTGGGCAGTGAAAGAAAGTGATATTATTATTGTTCTGTGATGATTGATAAGATAAACAAAGGTTTTATAAAACCAGAAGTAATAGTTATTTAATAAACAGCTTCGGTTTTTATTGTTGTTTCATTTCTTTTTTGTAAGAATATTCCATAGTACAATTTACAAAAGTAACCCAGACCTTTATTAAAGTGGAAACTTTAAATAGTGTTTCAATAGCGATCATCGCAATACACGCGTACCCACTAACGCGTATCTATTCGATTGAATTATCTTTTTTTTTTCGTTTTAGTAATTTCAAACTGCCAATGAGAAAAAAAATATGGCAGTAACAACCAACTTGAATCTATTTTATCAATGGAAATCTCAAAATATCACGTATGATTGTATTTTCTTGGAAAAATAGATCAACGCCTGACAAAAATATACTAGCAATACTTCAATATGTATCTTCGTTCGGTTAGGGTTTATGGACCTGGTTCTTTTTTTGCTATTGATTTCTCGTATTGTCCTTTATCATATAACCTAGGTTTCATTTCTGGCCAAAGAAAAAAAGTAAAACATGCCAATAGTTTGCATACCCCTTTAGTTTTTTAACTTAGAACTATGTTATGCCGATTCCGATTGTGGTTAGGTCTAGCTAGACGTTACGTAGTCGACAAGCGCGCGCAAGTGAGGCGCGGTAAAATTCAAATTTTCGATGCGTTCGTTCCCAAACGTTTGCCATCATACAAAGTTATTATATTAAATTAATTAAATATTGAAGGTATGTAGTTACATAAAATCATTATGTTCAATTAGTGTTCCACCTAAGTCCTGGAACCAGCTCAGGGGGGGGTCATGACCCCCATGACCCCCCCCCTGGATCCGCCGTTGTCTCTAGGTCTGGGAAGAAGGTTCTGTCTCTTAAAATACAGGTTTTCCTGGTTTAAGAGGCAGGTTTATATCAGTTTAGGTTATATTGTACAGATTGTGCAACATTTGTAATGTATTGTATTGTGATATGATTCTTTGATTTGTATTGTTTTGTGATTGATTTTTATGATTGATTGTGATCTGTAACTTTTGTTGGTCAATAAACAAATTATTTATTATTATTAAAGGTGTGAGTTTGTGTATGTATCTATGGTATTTAAGTAATTGTATTTGAGAGGCCCTTTTTAAACAATATACAAGGTGTAAACGGAGGCTTCACGAAGGGTTAGGGGTCACTCGGCCCACTATGGTACTGGGACCAGAGCCCAGTTACCCCTTTTAAAAATTGATAATGGTTAACTGGGCCCACATCTGTTTTGCTTTCAATCAAACGAAGGGTGGCTTAAAATGGTTTATATATTATTAAGTATACAATAGATTGTGTACAGGTACAAGCATTTCCACATAAATAGTATACATTATTATTTTTATGACTATAACATACATTGCAAATTGGCCAAAAATTTAAGAAAATCTGCAATTTGACGAAATCCGCTCATAAATGTAGGGCATTTATGAGCGGATTTCGTCAAAATGTAGGGAACAGCTGATTTTTTTCCGGGATTTCTGGTTTTCCAATTCCGCAAATTCCGCAAATAGATTCCGCCGAATTGCGTTCTGCGGGAATTACTGGATGGTGAAATAAGTTTAGGACATTGAATTGAAAAATTAACTAACTAGAACTGTTAATTTTTTAATGCAGCCCCTAAGATTTTGATAAGGATATAGATTTGATAAGGGTAAAATTTATTTGTTTTTTTAATATGTATTTTTTATGAAATAATTTACGTTGATTATTATAATGTTGATTTGACCTTGTTTTTCTTAAATCTACATGCCGATATATTTATATGTATCTACAACATGTCTCGGAATTAACGCACAACCTCATATGGGGTTATTGTACTTGTACTCATCATTATGAACAACTTTTACTATAATCACGAAATCCGCTCATAAATGCCCTACATTTATGAGCGGATTTCGTCAAATTGCAGATTTTTTTAAATTTTTGGCAATTTGCAATGTATGTTATAGTCATAAAAATAATAATGTATATTATTTATGTGTAAATGCTTGTAGCTGTACACAATCTATTGTATACTTAATAATATATAAACCATTTTAAGCCACCCTTCGTTTGATTGAAAGCAAAACAGATGTGGGCCCAGTTAACCATTATCAATTTTTAAAAGGGGTAACTGGGCCCTGGTCCCAGTACCATAGTGGGCCGAGTGACCCCTGACCCTTCACGAAGCCGTCAACCAAGAATTCTGTACATAAAACTTAGGAACCCTACGTAAAAATTATTGCTGGGAAACGCCTTTTTTTTGTGGTGAAAAATCACGTTTTACGGTAAAACTCAATGTAACGCACTCGAAACATTGTGCTGATGGATGTATTGAATAGTAAACGGGGTATGGAGGTATTTAAAATGAAGTGATAACCATAAAATTAAGTATTAAAAAAAATAACCGACTTCCGAAAAAAAAAACACAAAAAAGTGAAAAATAACTTTACTTTCGAAAGTCGGTGACTATTGTTTGTTTCATTTACTTTTTTGGCACCGACTTCCGAAAGTAAAGTTATTTTTCATTATTTTAGGTTTTTTTTTCGGAAATCGGTTATTTTTTTGCAAAAAAGTTTTGATTTTACCCTTTTTAGCTATCGTATCACACACAAATTCTTGCCAAGTATAAATTTCGCAATTTCTTCTACTTGGATGACATATATTTTCCAGCTATTTTGATCTAAAAACCAAACTACTGAACCGATTTTGATGAAATAATTTTTCAAATCGGTTCATAAATGACAAAGATATGAGGTAACAACTTACAGAGACAATAACTCCTCCTTTTTTTGAAGTCCGTTAAAAAAGTGAAAAAGTTGGAATTTTGACGCCCAATACCTCCGTAACTAGAAGGTTCCGAGGTATGGTCCAGAACAAAAAAAATATCGCAATGACGGGGTGAACAAGTCCTTTTCAGCTTCGTTAAGGGTCTATTAACACCCTTTAGGTACCTACATTTTACCGAGTGACGTTTTAGCTTTCACAATAGATTAGAGGTAAATAATAATACCTTTCAATGGCGGTAAGCAACATAAATCATTTCAAAACAAAGAAAGGGTTGCAGATGATATCTCGGAGTCGGAAGTTATTGATGACTAAAAGACACCAGAGAGCTCCATTGTCTTCAATGGGAGGGTTTTGATAAACAGTTGAGTGAAGCTGTGAATTAGGATAGACGGGAAGTCTGTTTGTAATAATAGTTTCCTCCCAACAAATAAAATATGTATCTTGACCTGTCACACGAGGTCGTCGACATGTGGAATGTGAACTCGGCTATCAATGTGCCGATTGTCGTAACGGGCCAATGTACTTATGGCTAAGAGCCTCGACGAACATCTGTCGAGGCTCCGTTGGATCAAGGGCCTGATCTCGAAGGCCCTCCTCCGTACTCCTCGTTACGGCCCGCATTGTTAGGAGGTTCCTGTCTATGGAGCCCTAACCACCGGTAGCTTGTACCTTGCTCCCGATCCCGACACCGGTGGACCACTTTTTTATATTTTTAATAGATTTTTTTAAAGAAATATTTCAAAAAGTACAAAATTAGATAAGTTAATGAATAAAGGAATCATTATTTCCTTCCTACGGGATTTCAGTCACGGCGACCAATCTCAACCGAGATTAGCAAGGTATGCAAGAGACATTATAATGCACAAGTGCACTTTTTATTCTTTACTCTTATGGTTAGATGGGACAACAATCCGACACGAGCGGAGAGTGCTTTCCGAGGCACGGCGGTGCGGTGTCACAACGCCGACGAAAACATAAACTATCAAACTCCTTTCGTTCAAGCTTAGAGTGGTTATTAGCAGCATAGAAAATTATTTAAAAACAAACTATCACGAAGAAAACTTTTTTTGCAAAAAAAACCGACTTCCAAAAAAAACACATAAAAGTGGAAAATACTTAACTCTACTTTCGGAAGTCGGTGACTATTGTTTGTTTCATTGACTTTTTTGCCACCGACTTCTTTTAGTGTTTTTTTTGGAAGTCGGTTTTTTTTTTTGCAAAAAAGTTTTTATTTTACCCTTTTTAGTTATCGTATCACACACAAATCCTTGTCAAGTATCAATTTCGCAATTTCTTTTACTTGGATGACATTTTTTCCAGGTATTTTGATTTCAAAACCAAACTGCTGAACCAATTTTGATGAAATTTCTATGGGACCAATCGGGAAGTATATCCATTCAGATAAAAGAAGAATTTTTCAAATCGGTTCATACAAGATCTATGGTAAAAACCACAAAGGCTGAGGGAGGAAGTTGAAGAAACCCACGTTTTACTAATATTACCGCCCCTAAGACGACCTGACCATATTTCTTCACGTATGTATATCAAGTATTTTGGTTGTGTTCATTTTGTAATAGATAAGTTCAATGACATGTTTGAGAAGGGTCTAAATTCCTCAAACAATAGAGGACTAAAGTTCATAGTAAAGGTTAATTTATATTTAGAACAGGTAATTGGGCATCTATTATAAGGCTGAAGATTCCCAAATATTGTTGTAATAAGATTCTATATTTAGCATTTATTTATCTATCAGGTAATGTTCTTGACAGTATCTTACGTATTATAAACGAGATGTTTTACAGTTTGCTTTGTAAATTATGTTTAGATTTCGGTTTTATATTTTTTATTTGAAACTAGCGGCTTTTTTCCCGCGGTGTTCGACAATAATTATGCTATGATACATCCTGCTGGGTTTAAAAGTATCCTATGAACCAGGACATGGTCTACTCGATCCGTACCTACGCCACATTATATCGAAAACCATTTATATTGCTTTCACACTGCCTGCTTCGTGATGAGGCCCTGGCTTCGATTACTTGGTCGGGCAATGTGTTACTGGATTTATCGATCAGGAATTTATCAGTAGCAGCCACGGAGTCTGAATTTGTGCCCGGTTGATGGCAATAGGATCCCAAACAATGGAACTTTAACATAGCTGGAGAAAAGTGGGTGTGCCGAGGTACACCAATTCAAAAAAGAAATTCCTGACATCTCGCCTATAAGGTTTAAGTCTCTGCTAAACCCTTCGGGGATTACGGGCGAAATGTTATGTATGTGTATGTATGTTTTGATTGTCAAAAAATTACACACTGATGGCACTGATAGCCTTTTTTTTCTTTGTGAGTGTGCGACCGGCGCCCGCGCATTCTCCATGAAGACGCGCAGGAACCACTGCTTGCCACATCTTTGGGCCCGGCTGTTCGGGCGACGACTCAGCCCTAAGTTCGCCGCAGCACTGATAAGCTAAAAAGAAAAAGTTACAAATCTCCGGCAACACGTCTCCGTGTGTTTTAAACTTTTGGGAACAAAATACACAGAATTAATTCCGTCTGGAACAAACTTGAAATGTTAGTATGTTATCGAACAGTCGCCGAACATAGCCGAAGTTTTCCAGTTGAAAAGTTCCAACAACTTGTGACACTCGAGTTCTAGAGAAGGAGGGCAAACTACAAGTGAGAGGGTTCAATAGTAAGTGCAAGTGTCCGATCGAAGTTCGATTTCTGGTCGAAAGCGAATTAAATCGACTGTCGCCACAACCTTCGGCCGAAGCCGAAGCCGAAGGTTTACTAAAGAAGACCTTAAGGAATTCAGTTCAAGGTTGGCTAAAAGTGAATATACAAAAGAAAAAACTTTAGTATTTAAAGATTATGTTGACTGCATTTAAGCAACTTAACGAGATTATTTCAATTACCGTGCACCTTGTGAAAAATACTTAATTACACTTTGAAATGTGTGACGTCTGCCCCCCGCGCGTCACTTCTTCCATCGCACTCTCGCATATTCGTTTAACTTCAGCGTTTGCTAGAAACGTTCTTCTTCGGCCAAAACTTTGGCCCATTTTGACCGAAGCCGAAAGTTTGGCCGAATGTCGGTTTTTCGGCCGAAGTTGGCTGAAGCCGAAGCCGAAGCTTTTGGTCGGACACTACTAAGTGCATCATTACTTGTACAAGTTTCGAGTATGAAGCGATCACTAAATAGTAAATAAGGTTTCCACTTTGCATCTCTAGTTTGTACTGTTCATTGAGTTTGTAGTTCAACAGTTTTGTAAGTAATACAAGACAGTTTAACTGGTGAGGATTAATTTAATTATGGCTAAGTTAGTAACATGGTCTTATGACCAACTGACTTATGTCAGTTACATCCAAGACTAACTTAGAAAGTTAACCCATAGATTCATTCACTACTGTACCATAGCCATAGGATATAGGTGCAAGGGTTCTAAAAACGTTTTTGTAATTGTTTTTTTTTTGAGGACACTACTAACACTAGATTTTGGGTTAAATTAATCTCAGGAAGAGTGAACAGTAAATTTTTTTGTAACAGCATTAACGCCTGGTTGTGGGAGCGATAATCGACATAAAAATTGGCTTAAGGTGGAAGCGCCACCCGCGGGTAACCCGCGAAATTCAAATTTTCTTACGTTTTTTTTTGTAATTAGCAGGTCAGTGTTAGGTTGTATGTTAAACAAAATTATTTCATGAAAAAGTAGTTTAAAAAAAGTTTGAATTTCGCGGGCTACTCTGGCGCTTCCACCTTAAGCTACTGTGATTGGTTGAATGAATTATTAACAACAGCCAATCGCATCACTGGACTTGATTTAAATTTTGACGCGTCGATAATTTACGTAGCAGAAATCGGGTGTACTTTTTTTAAATTCCCACTCTAGGTAGGTTTGCCATGTTCGTCTTAAAAATGCTTGATTCTAACTTGAACGTTCTTGCAAAGTTGTTAAACACTATCATATAAGTTTTACCTTCAAGGTATCGGCACGCAAACTAGGTACCAAACTATTGACAAGTAAGTTTGTTCGCTCGATCATTTATGATCAAAGTTACTCCGTTACCTGTAGTTGGGGTTGCCAGACCAGAATTTTGAAAAGTCGGGTTTTTTTTTAGCACTTATAAAAAGTAAAGGGTAAAAGTTCTTATACCTAGGTCTTTGATTTATTTATTAGCAGACGTTTACAAAACTTAAAACATAATCTTAGCCTATCTTACTTTTTAATGTAAAAGTTGTGAGTATGGATGGATCAATGTTTGTTACTCCTCGCAAAAACTCCTGAACGGATTTAGATGAAATCTGGCACGCAGCTACTTTATATATAGGTATAGACTTCTACTGACTAAAACCACACGGTGTTCCTCCTCGTCACTTCTGGCTGGGGTGCAGGTACACAATTGTATCCTTCACAATCACCCCAGCAGAGATGGTTTATAACCTGGATTAACACATAAGATAATTTTGGACTTCCACGTAGGCAAAGCCGCGGGTGAAAGCTAGTAATTAATATTCATTCTTGAAAAGATGGGGCCCCTTTTTGCGTTTTCATTATTAATTTACAGTCCACCAGAGATAAATGACGTTTATTTGACACTCAGATTGTTTTTGTTTGATCCCGTAACATAACATCACACACATGTATCTTTCAAAGGGGTAAGCGGAGGCATATAATGCATTCACATTCTGACGTTCCGTACGAAAGGCGAGTATTCTGCCATCAACAGGTTAAAATCAACTCCAAGTTGCTACCAATTCAGACCCGGGATCGAGTCCTCCCGCTACTCTCAGCCGTCATGTTTGCGACCAGTATATCAACGTTCAACCAGAGGTCCTAGTTTATTTTTCCATCGATATGACTGAAGACTGGTTATCAAGCTTTCGGGCCACTGAATACTTGTAACGACTGTCAAAGATTTACAAATGACAGCCGGGACCAACGGTTTAACGTGCTTTCCGAGGCACGGAGGAAACTCGGTAATGCCTTCCACGGGCCAACCTAAGCAAGCGCGGATTAGCGGCTTTTATTATTTAGCCATGAGCTCCTCGGCTCCCGCATATACATAAGATATATTTGTAGCCTGAATCACCCGTATCTGGTCAAGTTAAAGTAATTACTTTAGCTTAAGCAATTCCTTGTACAAAAATTTTCATGCTATATACAAGAATTTAAAAGAAATAAGAACCGTCAAAGAAAGCAAATCTGGGAATTCTAACTTTTTACAGTTCAACTTCAGTCAATTACTAAACTACATAACAGAAATCGTATCTTAAAAAATGACATTTACTCAAGTAAACACTTTGGCTTGTTTATAGATATGGAGGTAAGAGGCTTCTTAGGTATCGTAAAGGTTGCTAAGTTATTATTACAAGGAGTTTTTAGTACGTCTACCATCTCGTCTATAAGAAACCTGACGGTATTATTGCGCTAAAACCATGTTCATCATTTCATTTACTAGGCTATAATTTAATTTGTATTTTAGCAAACTAATGTTTTGGTTTACCGTCTCATTTTCATCGGTTATTGACATGATTCCCGGCATCTAATGACGCTCTGAGTGTATAGACACACGGGCTGGTGTTGGGCGGATACGTACTGGACATAGTGGACATACTGGACATTCTGCTAGCCGTGGCTAGCTGTCGGAACGCCTTCCGTACTTTGATCAAAGCACGGTTGAAAGCTGGGCAGGGCTGTCCGTAGTATTTAAGTGGTTAATTGTAAAATGAGTTTCTGTCGTAGTGTATCGGTAAACCAATAGTACAAAGGATGTGTAAAGGATTATCAGGTTTCTGTCGGGGTAGATGTTTGACATTTAAGTGTTGAGTACAGGTCTGAATCGATATTAATTTGTTATTGTCCATTATATCTGTTCGTAATTTTAAGTTTCGGTATTTTAATAACTGTTTTGGTTTTCAAGATTATGATATTCGGCATAGATAGCTAAGTAGATAACGAACACGTACCTGTTGAGTGGTCTTTAATCAGCTGTATCTGCTCAGATGTTAGTTGTTGTTAATAAAACAGCGTTTGCCAATCTATCCTCCAAGCATGTTGATTGGCAATTTCTATTTGACCTTCCCTATTAGCGTTTATTGGGAACTCAAAATTAAGTATCTTAAGATGATGAAATGAAACACATTCGCTGCTAAGTTCAAATACTTAATTCATTTTCATTTGTATGCATATGTCATTATATCAAGATATAACGACGACTCGTGAAATAGGTACTGGGCACACGACATTCGACCCATATTCTGGGTGCTTACCGAAAGTGTTTAATTTCAACGGTAAGCAGTCGTATTTGAAACTCACTCTTTCTTCTTCTTCTGACCATCACAAACAAATCAAAACATAACTCACAATATAACAAAATAAACGTAGCAAAACTCAGAAGAGATCCTCAATTAAATGCTTCACCCCAAAATAATCAAGATAAACATTATGATTGCAATAACAATAAGAGCAATAACGAATGGGATACGTTATATAGCAACCCTACCAGCCGCCGGCATCAAACACAGCGGGATAGTGCCGGCGTGTGGCGCCTGACGGCAATACACTGTGTGTGTATCGGAGAGTTGAGCTCTAACAATAGCGATAAGTTGAGCTGTTGCTGTCCACTGCAATAATAAACAGCTCAAGTTATCGCCGCATGACAGTAGTTTAAGTTTAAAACAGTAGCATAGGATAGTTGATCTCTGTGGTAACTGACGGAGATGACCACCTAATCTACGGCGAGGTGTGACGCAATACAGCCATTTTGTACACAGGAATAGTTAGCAATTTTTAACCTACTTCTAAAAAGATTCTCAAATCGGTTGATTTTTATTGTTTGTTACCTCATAAGTCTGTGATTACTCGTCCGATTGACGTGATTCTTTTTTTATTTGATCGCGCGCTTGCTGGCTCGCTTTGATACGGACAAAGTCCGCTGATTTCCTAGCCCCTCTGGAAACGTTACAGTAATATATAAATTATATTCTGTACTGTGTTAGTGCGAGGGCGCTGGTCGGGTCATGAACACGGCAATAAATCCTGCTAGCTAGCCCCTAACGTCTCATTGGCCTAGTAACAGTTACGAGTGCTAGACTAGCCATGTATGAAGGAGTTTGCCGTTTGTTCTTGTGATTTGAAAGGGGATGTCGTACCACGCAATTTCCAGTAGCGCAGTTCTGTAAAGTTGAACAGTCGATTGTTTTTTATTTTGCTTGGTCTTTTTCTTTTAATTCTTTCTAACTAGATGCCATGGAACTACAATTTAAAAACAACAAGATTTGATTAAGATTAATTAAAGAAGCAAGCTCACTCATCAGCCTTAAGAACAAAGAAAAACATTACTTAAGTAACAAAGATCTCTGTCCCCAAATTAGATATTGCGATTTTCTGAAATTATTTTTGTGATTTCCCTTCGTAATAATTCCACAGGGATCTCAAAATTCCCAATTAATTTGCAAATGAAAGGACGCCAAGTACGAGACAGGATTTCATCACGAATTTTTAAAATGATATACATTAACTAAAAGGGATATCTGAAAGATAAATTGCCTGTAGATAAAACCGACATCAAAGTTTAAGTAAAAAAAGATGAACCTTCATTTCCATTTGTGGGGTAGGTCACGGAGTGGTCAGTAAATGGAGTACACGCAATTTCATAGTTTAAAGCTAGTGTATGTCACGCTAGATAAGAATTTTTGTCTCAACCTAGTTATTACTGTTAGTCGGATAATAATTATGGTAGTGCCAGGCCAACAGTATTAAGGCATAATATTCTGCTATGATTTTCTTATAGAAAAAAAGTCTAAGCTGTTCTACTTGACTGAACCTTCGAAATTAGTCTCCGAACAGTTATAAGTATGTTGTTATAGGTACTATATATCTGGAAAAGGCTTAGAGATATACGAGGCGTTTCGAAATTAGTCACAATATCCTTCTGTTTTGGTGGCGACGGAGCATTGTTACAAGCGGAATTGTTCACGTTTAAAAGCTTCATTTGCTGTTTACTCTATGGTGCAGATAAATTACAGGCGGGGTGATTAGGCCGGGGGCACACGGCACATTTGAGCCGTCTAGATAAAGCACTGCCATAATTATCTGCGGTGGGAACCGGCCTTATGTAACATACATAGCTGACATGAAACATTACGTGCAAGGTATGATAAATTGTGATGAGCAGATTACTAAGGAAGTCGAATGGCTAGTACCTGCTACCTGTATAAGTTGCAATTTTTTTTTCAAACAAAGAATAGTTTAATAAACATAACGCATGCATCCGAGGGCTTAGGCAGAGGTGTTAGTATAACAGTAGATTCACATTTTACCAGTTATGTTGAATTCCTATTTCATAGGAGGGCAAGAATATTTCTGTCAATCGGGCACAAATCAAGACTCGAGACTGATACTTAGATATTCCACTTGGAAAACATCAATAATACTTACCACATGAACAAACTAAACTAGAAGCGACTACTAAAGTGTCTTTTTTATCATCATTATTTATTAAGCTCCTTAGTTTTGGCTTATTTGTATGAGCTGAGTGTTTTACTCTGTGGACATTTTTTTTACTTTTTTATTTTTTTCACAAGCCTGCTCTGTCCCACTCCTGGGCAAAGGCCTCCCTCCACTCCTTCCACTTCTCGCGAACCCGCGCGTCCTCCTTCCAGTTCGGACGGAACCTGTCCAGTTCGTCCCGCCATCTACAATTACTAGTAGTTTTAAACTCTGACAACAGGTTAGGCACTAACCACACGATAAAGAAGAAGAAGAAGTAGTTTTAAAAATAGAAGAAAAAAAATTCAATAAGTAGCCTTCATCATTTCACCACCCAATTAACAAAGCTTCACCCCTAAACGAGGTTCATTCCCGCCTAGCAACACTAGTTCATAATAGACAATAATGGATGGCTCTGTGTAACATAAAACCTAATATGGCCTACAGTAGAAGGTTATCGGTTGGGTAATAAATTGTTCGGAAAGCTCACGGTCAACCGCGGCAGTTTCATTGTTGTGCTTACCTATATGTACTTGTGTAGTGTTATTTATTGTTTACTGAAACGAGATAGATTTAATTTAGATCAAATAGCATCAAAGGGCGCATTCTGCCTGTGAAGCTGAACGTAATTAGCACATCTAAACCGCGTTCAATAGCTGCCGGTGACACAGTTCTTAAACGCAGTTTGGTGTAATTCGCCCTCAATAGCAATGGTTTTGGTCAGCATCAATCTCATGATTGTATTGATACTGCCCACGATGAAGCTTGTGTATACTTACAAGGGCCTCAACACACTTAACGTAACATTACGCCCGACCTCTTGTAGCTAAGGGTAGACAGTGATACAATAGTAATAATACAATACACACATATTTAGGATCAAGATCTATGTAGTAGAGAGCGCCAATAACCGGCTACAAACCCAGCCTACTATTGAGAATTACCTAATGGAGAATCGAATGCACTTGACTTCACTCGGATTAAAGTCAGAGCCGCGTGCAAAACTATACGCAACAATTCACAACATCAGTTGCAAACAGAGACTCTGCCAACGAGGGGTTAGTCACCAACTCGACACGAAAGCCTGGACACACGTGTGTCCAGTTGGTGAAACTCAAAATAAGTATCACTTATTATTTCGTCATCAGGACACGCCAAGATTTTTACGCGTGTCCAGATAGTGAAACTTAAATTGAATCACTTCTATGTTTCGCCAACTGGACTCACTCAGTTTTTTTGCAACAAACGGTACAGTCAGGTTAATAATCGCCTCGTTCAGTGAATGTACCATCGTGTATCTTCTACTCGAATAGAAGTTTCAAAACAATCTCGTTGGTTTAATGGTCGCAAGCGTGACTGACTGCTGAGCATGACCATTGTGACCGGTTGATGGCAATAGGCTCGCCCCTAACTTAAACAACTGGACAAATTTGCGTATACTAGTAGGTTCCTTCTACAACTACTAGTAGGTACACTTCTGCCTAACCCTTCGTGGATAACAGGCTTGATGTAATGTTATGTTACACGCCTCGTCACGCACGCAACGTCTTCAATAGCAGTGGAGGGTCAGTGGTATAAGGATGGTCGGTTTGAATCCGGGCATGCACTTTACTTTGTGTTCTTTATCTCAGCACCACTGCACTGCTCTCGAAACCGGGAAGCAAAAATTTGTCAGGAAACTAACCATACCCTTTTTTTTGTGTCCCACTGCTGGGCAAAGGCCTCCCCTTTCTCCTTCCAAACCTCTCTTCTCCTTTCTTGTGCGATATCTGGCCATGTTCGCCCCGCAAACAAGATCAGATCGTCACACCACCTTCGCCGCGGTCTACCTCGACGGCGAAAAAAACATGCAAACCATGCCCTATAACCAACAATTTGAAGACAATGTGACATCTACAGGCTGACTTCCTCTCGTGTAGAGGAGACCTGTGGATCATCAGAGGCAGCGTTAGGGCCAATTCAGACAGAACGGAAAAATCCTCGCGCAGGCTCGAGCCTCGTCTGGTCGCAATTCATACCAAGAGCAGAAAAGCGCTTTGAGACGGTGCAACATTGAGAAAAGGCTCTACACCGCGCAAGCACGTGCGCGTCATCACTGAAAACGCAAGGGACTATTCGTGAGCACGTCATAACTTGCTCGTGCGGACTCGGATATCCTTGAGGACTCCCAAGCATTAGTGAGGAGGCGCGTGACCGAGTCGCGAGCATGCGCGAGGCGACGCTTAATGTTTGCGTCGATATTCATGTAATTGTCTACTTTAAACAATAGTAATACAGTCCTATTTTCCATGCCGTTCTGTATTAATTGACCCTTACAGGTTGATATGCTTACGCTAGACTTAGCTATCAAAACATACCCACCCGTCCACTGAACAACAATAATCGTTCAGTCATAGCCATTATTATTAATACCTACTATTATGTAGTGTTAAGGGCTCGTCGACCCCAATCAACAGTGTTAGGATTAATTTGATGGTAATACGGGTATTATTAATCACAATACGGTGAGTTATTAATGATTTTGTCGACATGAGGAAAAGAGCTTTGTTTAGTTCTGATGCCCTAGGTGAATATTTCGTTGGTGCTGTGTAATCAGACAGCTGTGGAGAAAAATTGAGACAGCAACTTTATGCCGTAAGAGTAAAAGCTATTTTCGCTAAGTAAGTGTTAGTAATTAGCTTCGGTTTTCCTTCCCCCCTGTATCACTTATAAGTTTTTCGTAGGCTCTCGCAGCGTACAGCCTACGAGCTGCTACGAGCGTCTACGAACCTCGTAGCAACACTACACTGTTTCACCGTAGCACTGTTACAAGGTTTTCTTTAATCTGTTTTGTTATTTGGGTCCTCCACCAATTGGTGGAGTGTCCAATATTATTCGGTTGAAGACCCCTTAGAGGGGTCGAAACAAGAGGAAAGTCATCATTCTATTCTAGAATGCTGTACCCCTGATTTACGCGTTGTACATCGTGGGTTCAAATCTAGGCAAGAGCATTATTTTGAGTAAATTCTTTCAGCACCAGGGCTCTCAAAACGATGAAGGTAAACATTTTGAGGACATTGGTATGTCATAAAACCAAGATTTCAAGAACTTGTGACATCTACCAGCCCGCACTGAGCTGCGTGGTGGATTACAGCCCACTCCCTCTCAGAAGGCCTAGTGTCTCATCAGTGGGAACATTATCAGCTGTTTATGCTATACTTTTATATGCATTAACTATATACATGATTGAAATTAAAAACGATTAAATAAACTAAAATAAATCACCTAACAAAAAACTATATAAGGGCATCAAAAAACTCTACAGCAACGCTGTCAGCTGGTAATGTGCTCAAGACGTTAGCGGCATTTCTATTTTGTATAGCAACACTTAGCCTCTGGCCAAGGTAAAAGCCAGCCTTTGGGTCACGGGAAGCGTCAACTAGGCGTTGAGAAATTTCCTTAAACAAGCTGTGAGCACTTGGCCCCCACGGCCTCAGAGTTTCAACCCCAAACGGCTCGCAAATATAGTTTCCACAAAGGTTACTTACTATATTCACGCCGCTTGAGGATCTCTGCAGCCGCAGCGGCTGCATCAGCACAGCACGATGAGCTTGGAAGATGTGATGGCCCAAGCTTATACTTAAGCTTTCAAAACAGGAGTGTATTGGTTTCATACTTACCCAGTATTTTTAACCGACTTCAAAAAAAGGAGGAGTTTCTCAATTCGGTTGTATGTTTTTGTGACTATGGTTTGTTTCATTGACTTTTTTGGCACCGACTTCCGAAAGTAATGTTACTTTCCACTTTTTTAGTGTTTTTTTTGGAAGTCGATTTTTTTTTGCAAAAAAGTTTTCATTTTACCCTTTTTAGTTATAGTATCTATCACACACAAATCCTTGTCAAGTATCAATTTCGCAATTTCTTTTACTTGGATGACATTTTTTCCAGCTATTTTTTGCACTAAAACACAACAATATCGTCTAAGTGTTTCTCTCAGCTGCGTCAATATGGAAGGGGAGAGGGAGGGGGCACTCTCCTGTACCAACGATCCAGTGACGTCACACACTTAGTGTACGATTACTTTAGAAGGAATCCTTCGGTTTAACGCGATTGGCATTGTGTTACCGGTTGTTTGAGCTTTTGTTTTGGAAATGGCACTATAGAAGTGAAGGCTGTCAGTTTTTTTTATCGGCTTCAATAGAAGCATTCGGTAGCTGTGATAGCCTGGTGGTGTGACCGTCGGACTGCCAAGTATCTCCAGTTCAAACCCAAGAACATATTTAGTCTGGAATCCAGCATACCTGAGAGATATTTCGCGACGGCATGTAAAGCCAAGTCAGAGGCCCATGGGCGGCATTAAAAAAATTACACCAGGTTAGGCACCAACCACACTATACAGAAGAAGAATAAAAGCATCCTATGGTTTTTCATCCTGAGGTTGTGGGTTCAAATCCGGGCAAGTACCAATGTGACTTTTTCAATTCATATGTGCTTTTCTAAGTTTATGTTGGACATCACAGACATCGGTGAAGGAAAACATCGTGAGGAAACCTGGACTTATGATTAATACAAGTCTGAAATCTCCAACCCGTCTTGAGCAAGCGTGGTGATTAATGCTCGTGCCTTCTCTGTTCGAGACGAGGCCTTTGCCCAGCAGTGGGACAGTTACAGGCTGGTATTATTATATGGTTTTTCATTACGTATTTAACAATTAGAATGCCTTGTTGGGCTAGTGGTCTCATGCACGATTGTCGATTGTGAGGTCTTGGGTTATCGAAATCCGGACTTCAGGCATGGCAATCTTCCCAAGTGGATTTCCGGCCACCGTAGGCGCGGGCTTGCAGACGGCGAGCAATGGGTAGCTCGCCGTCCGGTAAGGACCAGGCCCGGGTCGATGGCGCGTTGTGTTCCACGCGCGCCTCAAAGAGATGTCAGCACAAACTGACGGGGTCCATTAGGACCGATGCCTGCCAGGGTCGGGGAATTGTTCGAAAGAGTTACCGTGGCCCTTGGCACCTTGGCACAGGCAACGACAAAAAAAGGCTTGGCAATCTTCAACTCAATAGCCCTTGTCCGATCTGCGAATTATCCTAAGTCGGACAAAGTATTATTGGGATTTTCCATGAGAATTGATCTCAATAGCAGTCCAGAGGCTAGATGCCTGATTAAGTCCAGTAGACTCGTGCCTATTAAAAACTTAACTTGCAAAATGTGCCTTTCAGGGAGTTTAAGTTTACGTTTTACTATATCAGAATGTTTTTGAAATGCATTGACATTAACCAGGCTTCAATCAGAACCTCGCCCTTCCCTCTCTACCTTCAGCTTAGTAAGGTTCACCCCTTATCACATGAGTCCATGAGATTTATCACAATCAAAAAGGCGAAATGTGAGTGAGTGTCCATACAGTTCTACGTGCTCCTTCAGAGAATGCGTGATGTTAAAAAAAAACCATTCCATTTTTAGTTGTAATATTTGCTACGTATTTATTTTACATTGTTAACAATACATGTCATGATAATAGGCTTATCCCCAATAAAATGGAGCTTAACATACATATGTACCTAACTGTCGAAATTTGGGTGTACTACACACATCTGCGTTGCCCCTCAGAGCAAACAAGCGCGATGTTATGTTATGATATTGTGTAAACAATAAACATCCAAGCGATTGCATTAATCACGACGGATTTGCTGTCTATTATTAAAGAGTTCCATTGTATATCTTCGAGGACCAGCATTGGATCTTGACCAAATTTAAACGGGACCACTGCGAAATAATGCTCTTCCAAACTAAAATCTGCGAAATCGATTCCAGTATTGTACACGGAGCTGGATCTGACCGCCACAATCCACTTACTAAACTGGACACAATACTCCATGGTAAGACTGGTTGTCAGACTTTCGGGCCACTGACTACTTAACGATTGTCAAAGATCTACAATTGATAGCCGAGACCAACGCACGGCTTAACGTGCTTTCCAAGGCACGGAGGAAACTCGGTATGGTGGTCCACCCATCCACGGACTAACATAGGCAAGCGCGGCTTAACCTGAATATCGACCCGAGCGGCTGTTATCATGTAGCCACGAGCTCATCCATCATTACCAGTGATCGGAATAGGTAGAGCTAATGTGCCTAAAGTTCAAGGAACAGAAACGGAAAGTGGAGACTTCCATACGACAATTTTTTTTTTCGGAATATTTGTTTTGAATGTCGGAACATTACTTAAAAAAAAAATAAAAAAAGTTTTTAGTCGCAACGAAGTCCCTACTTTTCGTTTCTGTTCCTTGAACTTTAGGTACATTAGCTCTACCTATTCCGATCACTGATCATTACCAATATATTCAAAATACATTAATTCGAGTTATTATTGCGACCAATAATATCAAGGGAGGACATATGACTGACGTGTGCATTAACTAATTACTACATAACAAGCGCTGAACAAACACAGTATATGCTAATTAGTCCGTCTGTCTGTCTGTAAACACAATCAAATTAACTGCAGTGTGCACTGGCTACAGTTCTAAATGTTTGTGTGGTAAGGGTGTGGGTTCATATTTTATTATGTGTAATAGTGACTAAAATAAACTATCATACAAGGTTTAAACGGACCCTTCGCGAAGCCCTCAACCAAGCATTCTGTACATCAAATTAAGTAACCCTACGCAAAAATTATTGCTGGCAAACGACTTTTGATTTGGGGTGAAAAATCCCTTTTTACGGTAAAACTCAATGGAAAGCCCTCAAACATTGTGCTGATAGATGCATTGAATAGCAAACGAGTCATGGAGGTATTTAAAGTAAAGATTAAACCTTTAAAACTAGCATTTAAAGAAAATCCTGTGAAAACAGTTGGAACTTTGACCTCCAATATCTCCGTAACTAGGAGGTACCCATGTATTGTACAGATCAAATAAATGATCGCAATGGCGGGAAAAACTAGTCCCTTTCGACTTCGTTATGTGTCTTTTTACACCCTTTATTATGTTTCTGGTGGGCCTCTGATCAGTCCCTATAGTAAGCGCCAGATAAACGTGGAATAACGGTCATTGACCCACGTACATTTATTGACATACTTAATTCCGAAAACAGAAATAATGACACAAAGCTGTCCTTTCCTTGCTGATCCTTTCCTTTTTCTAGTAATGAAAAACGATTCATAATTTATTGTCCGCGTACCTACGCAGAGAAATTAAGGAAAGGGCAATGAACTTTATTCCACGTTTATCTGGCGCTTACTATAGCTAGTTCTGTATCTGCGAGAAAAAGAATACTTTAATCCACCACGATGTCTCAGTATTTTTGGCTTTAGGACATACCATAAAATCTTCATCTGCCTAGCCTTTTCCCAACTATGTTGGGGTCGGCTTCCAGTCTAACCGGATGCAGCTGAATACCAGTATTTTACATGGAGCGACTGCCTATCTGACCTCCACAACCCAGTTAGTACTGGGTAATACGATACCCCTTGGTATGACTGGTTGTCAGACATTCGGGTCACTGACTATCTGTTACGACTGTCAAAGATCTTCAATTGACAGACGGGACCAACGGCTTAACGTCTTTCCGAGGCACGGAGGAAACTCGGTATGTAAGGGTGGTCACCCATCCACGGACCAACCCAGGCAAGCGCGGCTTAACCTGACAATCGATACATAGTTATTCTAGTGGGTCTTGTGGTAGCAAAATAATGTAACTGTTAGAATCGTGGTCCAAGACTCGATCCCCAGGTCGGGCAAAGTTTATTAGATTTCACATGTGGAATGTCTCATAGGATTTATGGGTGGTGGCAATAAGCTAGCGAATCGTAACCGGCGAAATGTGGATGTCCTCATTTCACAGGTTATGTGTCCTTTGTACATGCTTTTATTAGATAAGATTTAAGATATATTTATTTATTTGCTCAAACATGTGTACACATACAATAATAAAAAGTGCATGTAGGATAACATAATATAAAGTTGGTTCACACATGTTAGCCTACCTGTAACTAACTAACAGCCCGTTCACACGACGACGTACCGTTTTTTATTACGTATCGTCTTGTTTCACGATCAATTTTTTTGACGGCGGCAATGCTTTTTATTAAATACCCGTGTTCACACGCATCACGAATCGTGAATAACAACATACATGTTTTAAATCACGTAACGTCTTTTAAAAATCAGGTATGTTAAAAAACACGCATCGTGTTTTTTTTTTGTGACGGATTCGCCGTTGCTTTCGCTCCCGAAAAATCACGGAACTAATGTGAACGCCAATTTGTTTCTTTTGCCGGATCGTGATAAAACACGATTCCATATGCAATGTGAACGTCCATCCGTCATGACGGAAGCCGTGTGAACGGGCTGTAACTACGTTAAACAATCTTAGAAGTTAAATTTGACCCACTGACAGCTGTAATTTCGCATACATGTTTAGTTTGGATGACAATGCATGTTAAGTTAAATGACGTCAGTCTAAATCCAATATGGCGGAGTCCCAAAAATGGCGGACCAGTTATTTTTTGATGAAATGAAATGATCAAATGAAAGGGTTTGCTGAGGAGAATACGAGAAAGAGTGTTTTTTTAAACTACAATTATTTTCTTTGTGAATCCATTTGGATAACACAGATGTTGTGTTATACAATGAAATAGTTCGCATCGAATAGCAGCACGCAATCAAACGCACGTTGTCTATTGGCAGATTCATACGCATAGCCTAATATCTGACCGTATATCAACAGTTCTATGAAATTAGAAGGATTATCCTTAACTAGCCACATAATACAACGCTATCCTACAATTGGTACTCACAATTAACCGGATAACCGGCCATTGTAACCGAGCCTTTGTCCTATTAGTGTGATCAATCATTTGAGCCGACGTGCCTGCGTGATTGATGCACATCGGCGGATCAGTCTGATCGGGCTGATCGCCGGGCCATTCGATCAGATTCGGTGGGGAAAGTTTTGTGAAGTTTTAAACTGAAATTTGTACTTAGGTACATAATATGGATAATTATTTAGCAGTAGCTAAATCGCTGCTCTAGTGGTCGCAAGAGCGACTGTTGTGCATGAAGTCCTGGGTTCGATTCCCGGGTCGGGCAAAGTGTTATTGGGTTTTCCATCAGGAATTTTCTCAGTAGAGCCACAGAGTCTGGATTTGTGGCATTTTGATTGATGGCAATAGGCTCGCCCCCTATTACTTAGGACTTAAAACATGTGGGTATAATTGGGCATACCTCTGCCCAACTCTTCAGCGATTACAGGCTTGAAGCTATGTTAATTTAATATTTTTTTTAGAAAGCACAGTAATCTTCTTCTTCACCGTGAGCGCTACGGCGTGTCGCTAGTTCAAATAATTTGTTTGCGAAATGTAGCCCGTGTTACTAGAAACCTGTGCTGAAACCTTAAGAAAATACAGTCGAGTTGAAAATTGGTGCATTGACGTATGTGTGCCAGAAAATACAGTTTATTTATCTCTGAAATAAGTCTGTGAATTTATGCCAGCTAATCGAAAGTCTATAAAGTATGTTGACGATGCTCAACGCGCTCGTGGAGTCCGACTCTGGATTGAAATTGTTTGCTGATGAATGGAAGACTATAATGTTAGAATGTTTGTGGTTCTGTGAGGAGAGAGAGTAAAAAGATTACTTAATTTAATGTAGTATTAATGGCTTAGGCTCTACTAAATGTAATAAATAAATAAAGAGCATAAATCGAAAATCTTTACTTTATAAAATTATTATTCCAAGTAATTATTCTACCAGCCATTGACCCCTTAATCAGCTGTATAGATAACTTCCGGAAAATCCTTAGATACTTAGATTATCTAAAATTTTCCCCAAAATTAAGTTTTCCCCAAGTGTTGTTCGAGGTCTAATTCAGGGTTACCCATTCGAACATTAGCGGTGTAAGATGTTTCGGTAACTTAATAAGTCTGTCGGGAGAAAGTTAAGTTATTGTGAGAATAATGCGAGGGTGAGATGATTAGCTTACTAATTGGGTTGTTAAATTAGATTTAAGAATGACAATTAGATGAAAAATTTGTTACATTAAAAATTTCGTAGTTTTTTGAAGGTCTGGTAGTTTTGCTACGAACTTACTATTTTGCAACTTGTAGGAGCCAATGGTTTTAGGCACCGTACACTATCACTTAATTGATGTTGGTTTAGTTGTGGAGTACACAGAAAGAACCACAAGTTGTGTTTAAAGTTATAATAAAATGTAAAAGGTACAAGTTAAAGCGGTAGCGATTCTTTCTCTTGACAAGTGGTTAGTTCCACAGTTGTTGTCTGAATCTCCCTGCCTAGCGCGAAAAATGACAATTATAGCGTAACATTTGTGACGCACGACATCCAAGTAGGTTGCTGCGTTCGCAAAGTAAATGTACGGTTGATGAGACCGTGCACAACTATTTTCAACACAACATGAGCTATAATTTCGTCATTTATATATAGGCAAATGTTACCAGGCTGAGATTAAGACTCCGGGCAGCTACTGAAAAAGTCCTGATGGAAAAATCCAATAACCATTTGGCCGTCCTAGGAATAGAACCCAGTATCACCTCCTCAGCAGCATTTGTGAACACTACACCAGGGAGCTGGCCGGCTTCCGTAGCGGAAAGACCATATCATATATACCATACCCTCACGGTAAAGCAGCTGATGGAGAAGTGCCTAGAACACCACCGACCCCTGTGGACAACTTTGGTCGATTACGAGAAAGCTTTCGACAGTGTCTCTCTATCCCTGCCACATCGAGTCCCGCTATGTGGATGAGCTGCGGGTATTATACACCGTGGCGACTCTGCAGGTTCGCATGCATACCCTACCCATACTTGTACTGATCAAGTGGGGAGTGAGACAAAAAAGAGGCCTATAGCCAGCAGGTGAAGTCGGGCAGTGGATGTTGATGGTGACACCGACGAGACAGGAAAAAGTCAACAAGGTAGTAGGTAGGTTTACCCTAACTTGTATTTACTCCAGAAAGCAGTCATAGAAATGTTTGGTCAAACGATTTTTGTTCAGACTACAACACAGCTGATTTCGAAAGTATCAAATATCGAATCACCCCAAAACAATGAGCGTTGGGGTGATTAGAGATCCGATACCCCTGCCAAACCAAAATCATAACCCTTTACTGCCGCCATTAGTAAGAAGATCAAAATGCAAATAGGTCAACAAACAAGTATCCATCGATAGATGATCTCCAAGAGGGCCATAACAAGGGTTAAGTGGGCGTTTCCTACAATTTGCAAGTGATGCGGCTTGCCTCTAAAATTAATTAAGTCGGTGAACTGGGGGTTAAAACCCTTCCCATGTACTGTGATTTCCGCGAGCCCCTAGAGGCGAAAAGGCTTTGAAACTAGCGGAGATTGTAAACTTCTAGTGTTACATGCACTGCCGCTGATGAAACAAAAAAGAAAAAAGTGATATGCGGTGACTTCTTGTAGCTCAGTGGCTTATATTCGGAGTTCTTTTTTGGATAATCTTGTTCTAGAATAAATAAAAAGTTGGTACTTTGGGGTATCTACATTCTTTGATGTCTTATCTATAACTGCTACTGCATATTTCTCTGACTTCAATATATTATACTTTTGAGACTTCAACGAAGGCAATGTAGTTAGTGAATCAAAGAAAAAAAGTGACTGAGTCATATCTGTACCAGAGTCATTGACAGACAGGCGGTCAGGAGAACATGACGAAGTAATAAGGGTTCCGTTTTTACTATTTGGCTACGGAACCCCAAAAAAACATATACACACACCACACCACACACATCACACACACCCACACCACACACACACCACACACACACACACCACACACATACATCTACCTTATGTATTACGTGGATAGCCTACTTTTCTGTGTTTCTAATCTAGAAAGCTTTACAATGGAACTGTTTAACTATCTATAAAGTGCTATCCGAATATCGCTCGTTCAGTGTCCACACATCTCGAAGAGTGGTCCGAATGAAAATCTGTAAGTTTTGAAGTAATTTATAGCAACTGTAAAGTGTGCTGGGACGTTCGAATTAGCTCCGTTCAATACGGGTACAGTTACTTGTGATCTTTAACTCTGTCCATTTTAATTTATATAAAACTTGCGGGGTTCTACACCGTACAATGATTTTAGACCCTTGGAGTTGACGTCAATCTATAGAATAAGTCTGAATCCATAGTAAAAAAAATCGCTTAAATCATGATCTTGCGAGTAGATTTGAAGCATAAAATAAGTTTCCTCCTGTTTATTATTCATTGTGTAAAGGCTGTGCAAATATTTTGAAGAAATTTGGCATTTTCTAAATATTTTCTCGCTCTCAAAACGTGGTCTCGACGTTTGATCGTTACCATTTAAATTAAAATATCACTCAGATGTGATAATCTGTTTAACTGAATCCTGTTTATTTCATAAAATGTAACATAATCAGTCTTTATTTAACTCTGGTGACCCGGGCCTCCCCAAGGGGAGAAGGATTAACGTATAATATGATATTTTTGTTTTCCCAATCCAACAATTACAAATTTAGAACGAGACGACAAACCCTCGATGCGGATTATTTAAAGCTCACAAAGACGTTGCAAAAGATGGATGACTGGCATTAATTGTAAGATTCCTCAGCCACCGACAGACATGCACTGATTAGATATTCCGTGCTGTAATCCTGGAAGATTGATGGCTCATCTATCCAACTTCTTTATTGATCGAGTTACGCGGTCGAGTGATGACGTCACTTACAGATGGCGGACTTTTAAGATAGTGGTGGTGGAACTCTTTGGTGGTTTTCTTAGGAGGATTTTAAAATTGTATGTTTGGCATCTTAAACAGTGTGTCAATCAGTCAGGGGTCGGGTGTTTGATTCCTAATTAGGGCAACGTGTTATTTGTATTTTCCAATAGCAATCATTGAGCAACCGCACAGAGTCCGAATTCGTGGTTAATGGTTTATCTTCGATTGCATATGAGAGCCTAACAACATATTTCGTTAAATATGGGTGCACTAGGTATACGTTTACGTCTGCCTACACTTCGGGAACACAGGCACTGAAGAACATCTTGACACAGAAACCGATAATGAAGTTTAAAACAAAATAAACCAGTTTAATAAACCTTTAGCTCTGTGATCGCTCAGACTTTTAAAAAAAGGTAAAAAGTGCCAACGTCAGTCTTTTTTACTTTATTTTACGGATCGCTTAAGACAGTCTTCGCGCTGCATTTTTATTCGATAGATTAAGGTCAGAATAAATTTGAATCCTTCCTCAGTAATAAAGAGTAGCCCATTATGTCATTTTGGATTTCGCCATCTTGGATTTGAAAGTTTCAAGTGTCAACTAGATTTGTGGAAAATTGTCGCCGATTGCAAATTTTAACAAGCGTTTTTATATTTTATTTTATTCGTGTTCTCGTGAATTATTTAAAATATCTGAGTTATTGGTTGATTAATCTTTTGCCGGGCAAGTACTACCGGGATACAAATATAAAATTATTTGTCTTAAACGAGATCACAGTCTATCCCTGTACCAAATTTCATCAAAATCCACCCAGCTGGTAAAGCGTGAAAGGGTAACAAACAAACACACAGACTGACAGTTTCATTTATAATGTTAGTAGGTATAAAATAGGTAGACAAAAAATTGCATTATTTTTCGAATACATAGCTACGTAACACTTTCAATATACGTATAAAAGTTGGTACCTATAGCAACCGCTCCCCACCTCCAAATAACACTTCCATCAACAATGACACTCGCTTTTCTCGACGAAGAAAAATTACTTGAATTTTTCCCGCATCTACCCACGCTGCCTTGTAATTGGGCCCCCGCGACCGATTACATAAGCCAGAGAGTAGCTTCGGGCAATGAGATACAGCCCTTAAATATTAATGTAACTTTGTTTACTGAATTATAGATTTGCGTATATTTTATTTGCGTATGACAGGAATCATGGTTGAATATAAAGTTGGTTGTGGTTTTGGGAGTAGACGGTTGTGGAGAAAAGTGTAGGATTGGATTTGTTTGATATATCACTACATAAAACAAAGTCGCTTCCCGCTGTTTGCTGTCCCTATGTATGCTTAGATCTTTAAAACTACGCTACGTATTTTGATGCATTTTTTTAATAGATAGAGTGATTCAAGAGGAAAGTTTATATGTATAATACATGCATATTATAGGAGAGAAAACATTAGTATCTACATTGCACCCGTGCGAAGCCGGGGCGGGTCGCTAGTAAAATTATATAGTGTATATCAGAAAAGCATGGTCATATTTGAGGGTTTGATAAAGTCCATCAAACTGAAATACCTTTTCCATGAGACTACGCATGGATTCGCAAAAAAAAAAAACAGTTACTTAATCAATTATTTTTACTAACCAAAAATTTTTTACAAAATCGTGTGAAGTCCCTGACACCTGTGCTAGGTGTTAGACTTGTGTTACAAGAGCCAGTGCCTAGTCACCATACATTTGGGTCGAAATTGTGGGCAAATAATGTATAAGACATCTGTTTTTATTTCGCGATTACTACGCTTTTTACTACGTTGGTCCCGTGGAGACAGTTGTTGTTAAGTTTGGCGATCTATAGCTATACCATATCCTGAAATATGACAACGCTTTTGCGATATACGGTGTACTAGGAAAATCAAAGAGATTTTAGATATTACATACACACAGACGGACGGATGGTTTATTTTATACAAACGGTTGTCGAAAAATGTCACAGAAATAATGTGATGTCCATTGTTCAGTGACGCCATGAAGCAAAATTACTAGTTAACTCATCTAATCAGATGTTGATTTTGTAAAAATATAATGGCCATTATCATTAAGCTTGGCCTTACAGTCTTAACAGTTTCCTTTTTTTACCGGAAGTCCTCACCACTTGACGTTGTCTGTTACCCATCCTCTCAATGTGATCTATAACATAACATCACGCCTGTAATCCTCGAAGAGTTAGGCAGAGCGTACTTTATAGTACACTCACATTTATGTTTAAGTCCTATGTAATAGGGGGCGAGCTTATTGCCATCAACCGGGCACAAATCCAGATGTCAGAATCTCCGTGGCTGCTACTGAGAAATTCCTGATGGAAAAACCCAGTAACAATTTGCCCGACGGGAATCGAAGCCAGGACCACTAGACCAACGGGGCATTGTACTCTATAAGTTGTTCACACACCCTAATTAAGTTAACCAGCTCAATCAAAACACAAGCATTTCTCATCTTCCCCAATTTCTACCAGCGATATAAAACCGTTGCTATCTGCCCGAAATATTGCGTGTCTCGTGACAAATGGATAGACAAATGGCGGCCTATAACCGTCTCGACGGCTATAAACGTCCCTCCGTCTATACCCGGGGCTACGTCACCGCTTACCCGGCTATATTTCTACCCGCAGACTCCTCATGGAAGATGGAGCTGTGAAGATTTTGCATCCAATCAATCGTGATTTCTTGTCTATACTTACGGAAAAACAAAGTTTTTTTTTTTTAAATTGGAATTCGGAAGTTGTGTATCTGGTAGTCCATTACTGGAAAGTGACTGGGCTTTTAAAGCAAAAGAAATATTTGTAAGAAAGAAAGATTAATTAACGTTTTTTAGCACAGTACCGTATGCAAGGAACACATTTTATAACTTTTTTTTAAAGCGGACAGCCTGCTGTTTTCATCAAGATCACTCTTTCAATTTAAAAAGAACCCTCTTGCCTGCTTCTTAAAAATCGTCTTAGTTTGAGCTTACTTTCGTATTAACGCTACGCAACTGTCAAAATCGACCCACCTACTAACTAAGTCAGGCGGCGGCGGCGCGAGAAAACAGCCTCTCCAGAGAATAAAAGCACCAACATCAAACTAACAAACTACTAACTAAAGCCAGAACAAACTAACGTGGAACACGGAAATAATGACCAGAAATTAAACGCACGCGTGTAATTCTAATGGATCGTGTATTAATATAAGCGATCGCTCCGCAATAAGCGACCGTCGGCGTCGCGTTCAATTTGATCGGTAGAGAGCATAATCATAATTAGCCTTTAAAGTTCGCACTGTTGAGACTCAGGCCTCCTCTTTGCGACACGCAAGCCTAGTGCAGGTTGCTAAAGACTTGGATAGTTTAATTGACTCAAAAAGCATCAAAGCTCGTTCTATTTATTTGCTGCCGTGCTTCTACTACCAGCGTCCGGCAGTCCACCTGCTTGGCATTTTGCTGAACTAGGCCTATTTGGCGCAGCCGTGAGACCTACAATAATTATTTCTTTTTTGTTGTTTAGATTTAAGTTTTCATTTCTTTTATATTGTTACTATTGTGTGCATTTATAGTATGTGCCAAATAAACCTATTTTCTTTCTTTTTTTTCTCACTTTTTGGAGAAACATCCGGAAACCTCCTTCTATCAGGACTTTTATATTTATTTATGTACACACAAAACACATTACAGGAAAAATACATAAAGACAAAAAAGCACAAAGGTACCGCTTATTTCATCTAGAAATCTCTTCCAGCGGACCTGCGAGAGGACAGCTATCGTCGTTTCGAAGTCAGAAGACTTTACCGACTGAGGCCAGTTTTCAAGATAAGTGATGGCGACGATTGCTTACATTAGGACACTGGGTATTAGAACACGGCCATACAATCATCATTAGGGTGGAGCGAGGAGGTTAGTCTCCGAACGACACTCCAAACTGATCGCTACTCGTTACGCGACTTGGTTTCTGTTCCTCCCGGTTGGAAACTAAGTTTTTGGTGTAGTTTTGGTCGTTAGAAGCCGTGAATTGTCGACTTATGTATCTGATTATATTACTATTAATGATAAATGATGTTTATTTTGCAAATACTCGTCACTGCAAATACACTCACTTTTACACGTCTTCTTTTTTAAAACTAGATGAGGCCGGTGTTTCGTACCTGACTACTCTAAGAAGAAACAGGCGAAACAAACTCAAAGGTCATAGTCTCTTTTAAGGTCCAGACATAATCTTGATAAACTCACATGAGGATTATGCAGATGAGTTTCAGATATGGTCTTTTGAAGAAAGAACCACACAGATTTGAGTGGACCTGTCCAGCCAGTGCAAGCATTTGTCATGTATCGTGACAACGAAACGACGAACAATACCAAAGAAAGGACATTTGTGTAGGTCGCTTATAGTACTCAAACTGCCAGACAATAATAAAAACAAACAAAACACATAAAAAATACCCACATTGACAATACATTCACACTAATCAAATAAAATTAATAATACTTATAAAATAAATGTTCATAAAAATCATTACACGTCACAATTCACAAAAATAAAAAAAAAAACAATAAAAATAATTAACAAAGCAAATATTCATGACAAATCATTAAATGTCAAAGTGTATAAAAGAAAGGTATAAACAATAAACAAATGAAAACTTCAAATCTAGACATTCATTGAGCAAATTTAATTAATTCAGTTCACTTTAGTTTCTTTTTTATTTTGTGACATTATTTTGTTTATTTAAATTTTTCTAATAGTTTGCACGCCGTAAGGTAGACTGTAGCTGATCTCATTAATTTATGTACATCTTATACCTGTACCTACATGCAAAGCCATTAAAGTACTGATTCTGATTCTGATGGTAAAAATGCCATAAGCGTCTAGTCATAATGGCATAGTCGTCGCGTAAGTATTTTTTTCCATTGAGGTAAAAATCTGCATTTTTAAGATTTTTTCATTTGAGGGTCAAAATTAAAATGCTTTCTCCATAGTGCTGGTCTTGAGGCATTAGTCTACTGCATGCATATCGTGTTATCATACACACTCCATTTAGAAAGCTGCAGCACTCCGTTGTAGAAGAGCTTGTAAATAATAACAGCCGCTCGGGTCTATCATCAGGTTAAGCCGCGCTTGCCTACCTTGGTGCGTAGATGGTTGACCACCCATTACATACCGAGTTTCCTTCGAGCATCGGAAAACACGTTAAGCCGTTGGTCCCGGCTGTCATTTGTAGATCTTTGACTGTCGTTACAAGTACTCTGTGGCCCGAAAGTCAACCAGAGTATCGTATTACAAAATACTAACTGGGTTGTGGAGGTTAGATAAGCAGTCGCTCCATGTAAAATACTGGTATTCAGCTTCATCCGGTGAGATTGGAAGCCGACCCCCACATAGTTGGAAAAAAGCTAGGCAGATGATGAATACACTAAGCCTATCGCAGTCCACTGCTCAAAATAGGCCTCCCCCAAGCTACGCCCTGACCCACACCCTGCCCTCCACCTTCCGCCTCCAGTCTGACCAGCCACCTTCTTAACGTGGAGGTCAGATCGCTGCATGTAAAACACTGGTATTATAAAAATAGACAGGGTCAAAATCTCTTTTCAAAACTTGAGCTCTGCGAAAAAATGTCTTCATAAACCCGTGTCTCGCTCACATCATCAACATCCATGGTTTTTCTACTTCTATTACAAAGGTCCGCGTTTCAGCATTTATGGCAGCCCGAATCTAGTTATCCGATCCCATCTGTTTTCCAATTGCAAAAATACATTAAAAAATAGAAATCGCCACTAAAGAGTATTAAATCCATTGCAGGCGAACTATTAATTCAGTTATGGGTGTGTCTACAGCTCTAAATGCATTTACTGATCTAGTTTTCTTTTTACAAAAAATGGCGCGTTGCCCTGATTTCGAAGTATTTCTTAATAGACTGTCGATTGGAGTCGAATCATTGAAAAGCTTGCTGCAATTTTCGAATAAAATTTTCTTGAATCCACTTGGTAAGGCAGATTTATTCATCATATTTTAATCTTTTCAGTTCTCTTTGGCGTTTCTTTGTTTTTAAAAGTTGTATGGTACCTACTTTCTTTTAGAATATTCCTTTGGCAGTTGTTCTACAAACACAAAAATGTTTATTAAAAACATGCTTTCACAGTACATTTAATACAACAACATATCCAATTTTTGTTTGTGAACAATGATGATTATTGAAATTTCTCCTTTGTCACTGTGTTGTAAAACATTGATAAGCCCCGGATTGCATTTAACAGTAGAGGTATTAAAAAGACAAGCGCACCCTGACAAGTTTGTTTGTATGCCGTCCAGTGCACCAAAATAAAAGAGGAATTCTGCAAAAAAGTTTTCATTACTGTCCAAAGGGAAAACTAATATTGGACTCCAGTCCAATAGTAGAGTTGTGTTGGAGTTGGTATTTTTGTTTTTGTAGAAAACAACGTGGAAAGCTTTATATTAAAATTAAAAGAGTCCTTTTTTAACGTAGTGTAGAGAGCTGCATGGTTGGTTAGCTGTCAAAACACCTGCAATAGGGTTACTATTGCAGGTGTTTTGATGTCGCTAATTTGCCAACTCAATCACTCAACTATTTATTGATCTCATAGCCATAACTAAATAATTGGGTTTTCCGGCCCTAAATAAAGTGTTTTTAAGAGAAGTTTTGTCTTGGAATTATAGGTTTATACTGTCAACAGCCGGAGGAGTTCGTGGCCAAATAATTACAGCTTCTCGAGTCAATCTTCACGGTTATGCCGCGCTTGCCTAGGTTGGTCCGTAGATGGGTGACCACCCATTAAATATCGAGTTTCCTTCGTGCCTTGGAATGCACGTTGAGCCGTTGGTCCCTGCTGTCATTTGTAGATCTTTGACGGTCATTATAGGTAGTCGGTGGCCCAAAAGTGGTAAGTGATAACCAGTTTTACCAAGGGGTATCGTATTACCTAGTACTAATTCGGTTGTGGTTTTGGTCAGATAAACAGCTGTTCCATGTAAAATGCTGATATTCAGCTGCATCCGGTTAGACTGGAAGCCGACCCCAACATAGTTGGGAAAAGGCTGGGTGATGGTTTCAACAACGCCTTTAACAACCCATAAAAATTCTTATTCCTTTTTCGCAGTATTCATTCACTTCTCATTTCAAAAAGCTGTAAGTTGACGCCAATTTTTTGTTTTTTTTTTTATTTCATCAGCAGAAGCATGTCTGTGACAGTTTTGACAGCCAAACTTTTTTTAATGGAGGTTACACTGTAAGGGTCGTCAAAAACGTAGCGGAACAGGGTGAAAACATGCAAGGAATAAATTACGACAAATTAACAATTATGTCATAAAAGTTATAGGCCTAATTAGTTTTATGAAATGTCGCGAAATTTTATGGACGTGTTTGGGTGGGGACTTTATTATGTGTGAAGGACAGTTTTGCTAATAAAATGCTAGTATGGAGGTGACAAGGTCACAATAGGGCGTCACCAAGGAGCTTTTCTTATTAGTCATTAGTGACTGGATAATATGCGAATGCATATTTGCATAGTTATGTAATTGCATATTGTGGCTGTTTTTTGAGGATAATTTAAATTTTGCTACATTCGGCGTATCGTGTATTTTTCGAGCGCATTGACTTAAATGTATGTAGAACAATCGTGTTCAAGTAACAAAATATTTGTTAATAGAAGGCTCAATAGTACTAGTTATAAAATTTGGAACAGTACTCTATTTTCAAGCATAAAAATGTTAGTATCTCAACGTAGTTAGTTTAAAAAACAATTTTTTTTGTAGCATTTATGATGAATATTTACATGCATATTTCGACGATTTTAGGTTGCATATGCTCCGGTCCCTAGTCATTACATCATAGTTCCATGAGTGTACAGTAGGGTGGGTCGCTCTTGTATGAAAAAAAAAAAATTTGTCCAATACGTTTTGTAATAGTAAAAAAAACGTGACCCACATCCATTTATGAAAAAATAACGAAAAAACAAATTTCTAGTTTAACCCCTTCTACCCGCGCATTGAGTTTGAAAAACTGAAATTTTTGATTTTTTTGTGAATTATTTGAAAATCTATTTCTCGTGGCTCATAGGAAAAACAACTACGTAAACTAATAAAATAAAGTGCTTTTGGACTATATTTTATTATTAAGAAAGAAAAATAAACAAATAATAAGACAAAATAAAAATAAAATATCTTCAAATCACGTTAAAATCTTTCTTACTATCGAACTTAGGCATAAGCTTTCGTGAAATAATTTTATTCTTAATTAAAGCTTCTCTTGCTGTTTTGTGGCAAAGCTGCATAGATGCCTCTGTTACTGTTTTTACAGCCCGCTCCACAGCTTGAGTATGACATGGTAGCTGCAGGAAAAGGACTTCATCATCACCACCTGACTCAACTAGGGAATGAAGAGTCTCATCCGGAACATTGGTCAATATAGGTGGTTGCGAGTAAGATTGCTGCCAGTCTATCAAATCGATGTAAGACGAAGCGTTTAAATTTATCTTAGGCACTTCAAAGACTCGAAGCTGAAAGGATTCAGATGGTTTCCTTGCCTTTAAAATGCGTCTAGCGGCAAGTTCTCTCACATGTTTTTGTTCGTCAGATAACATAGACAAGAGCAAGTTCTCTGGGTGCGCAAAAAAAGCATTTCGCTTTATTACAGGATCAACAACACTCTTCAATTCTTGCGGAAGATATCGAGAATCAAATACCAACTTCCAAAAGTGCCTTGCTCCATCTTTACATGTCGGATTTAATTTGATTTCGAACCAAATAGGAGCATATACTTTAACTACAAAAGTAGCGAGTTGTTTCAGTTCGTTTGTAGGTATCTCAGTAGACACATATAAGCGCAAAATCCTGTTGGCCTTTGTTAGCCACCTGGCATGCGACATTTTTCCCGGAGAGCGATTAGACAAATCAGGAGAGCACTTACCACTTATGACGGCAGATGTGATATCATAAAGGTAACGTTGGTCAGAACTGAGGTCTTTTACATTTGAAATGTTTGGTAACATACCTTCTATCTTTTCAAACACGACAACAGAGCGCTTCTCAAAATCATCTAATAACTTTCCGATAGCACCTGAATAAGTATTAGGTCCTGTTGTGGTGCCATCAAGTTTTGCAAATAAATGTCTTAAGGGCAGTTCATTTAAGTGTAAAAGGCATATGATCCATTGAAGTGGTCGGTGTAAACGCTTTTCTAAGAGCCGTATGACTCCGCCGTATTTGCCCGTATTGGTTACCGTCCCATCACAACCTATGGCAAGAGTATCCTCTAGAGACATATTCAGTTGACCTGTTACTGTTTGAAAGATAGCAGACTCCAACCCTTTTGCAGTTCCATGGCTTGGAACGGCATATCCGACATAAACTGATCCTGGTTCTTTAATTATTGAAATATGTTCTTCCACGGATGTTGAGCGGTATTTTTTTCCCCCTTTCATAACAATTTTCAGGGTCTTATCTTTTCGTCCATCAAAAAATAAGGCAGGAATAGTATCTAGTTGGCCTTGAGATAAGGTTTCTTTTCGTAATTTTTGTCTCGCTCGTCGCAATTTCGACTTATCGATTACTTCGTTGTTGATTTTCACATCTTGCAAAACAGCAGAAGCGACAGCAGCAGCTGCTCTGTCGGATATCCCGTATCGGTCACAGATAGTAGACAAATTCTTGAGAGATGCTATTTTACGTTTTTTTGATGCTGGTTTTGATGAACTTGAGGGCAAAGTTTGTTCTTCATCGCTAATTTCAGACGTTATTGAGGTATTAGGATTTTCGTGAGAACTTGAGGGCAAAGTTTGTTCTTCATCTCTACTTTCAGACGTTATTGAGGTATTAGGATTTTCATGAGAAGGGCCTGGTTCACAAACGCTAGAATCGTAATAGGATTTAAGCTTAATTTTTCTATCACTCAGTTTTTTTTTCCTCTTACTTGTCAATAAATCAACAGTTCCCATAATCATTTTTCTCTCTGTTCTCTGATCTATTAAAAAAAGCTCGTTCTTCCTTAGGAATCTTTTGGTCTTTGGAACATTTGCATAACTCTAAATCTTTACACTTACATGAACTCAAATCAAACAGTCTTTCCGAGTTTCTTTGAAAATCTTGAATCTTTTCTTCTGATAAACGCATCAAAGATTTTAATAAATTTTTACACTTCGCGTGGTAACTTTTAATCAATTGCATCACACGATTATGAGACACAGTAGGAATAGACGCTTTTCTCCACAAATATTCAACTTTAGATGACACTATTTCAGATATTTCATTAATGGACGGCTCTTTTTTTGAATTGTTCTCAAGTTTAAGCTGTTGTCTTACTAAATTGTAATATTTCATAACTTGTTTGTAAGTGGGTAGTTGATTTTCGTTAATTTCTTCCGGAGCACCAAAAATGGGACAACTTGTGGATTTTCGGGTATTATTTGAAATCTCCATGATGCACAACGTCACAAAACTAACAAAAACTACTTAAAATAGCAAAAAAAAATAGATAAATGCACGCGACCTTTCACCCGGAACTAATTAGGCGCACTGAGACAATGACGCGTGATCGACAGTTTACGCCCTCTTTCCCCACTCCTTCCCCCGCACTATACGCACGATTATTCTAATATTTTGGTTTGATTATTATTTGTATTACGTGTATCTCTGTATATAAGAATGTAATATCATTTTACGCCATTTAGTTTATACAATAAACTCTGATAAAATAAATCCAATTTTAACTATTTTTCCGAATTTTCAAACGTCATGCGCGGGTAATTAATGTTAATATTAATAAAAAATAAATATATACGTTTTTAAGTCTCTACCCAGGTCATGTTTTCCGCACTATTACAAATCGAAATTCGGAAAAAAATATTTTCGACCCACCCTAGTGTACAGTCCGTTCACCGTTTATTTATCACCTAGCTATAAAATTGGCTAACCTAAGGTACGAATGATTTCCCTGTAGAACTTTTTTACTGAAATATCAGGTTAGCCAACCTTATAGCTAGCGCTAAATAAACTGTTGAGACAGGACCAAGTTCCATGTGTGTTCTACATTTCATAATGTTGGCAACAACTGTGTTTATGGGGCTGCTACATGGCGTTTATTTTCTGGTGGTGAAATACTATGAGTTAAGAATATGATATTTATGTTATCTACCCTGCTTTGTGAAAGCATAACGGTAGTATTCTCTTGAATATTTTTTAAATTAAATTGCTCAACAGGGTCTAGATTCATATTACAGCCCGTTCACACGACGACGTATCGTTTTTTTTAACGTCGGCAATGCATTTTAAATGCCCGTGTTCACACGAATCACGAATCGTGAAAGAATGACGAACACGTCTTAAATCACGTAACGTCTTTTAAAAATCTGGTACGTTAAAAAACAAGGATCGTGATTTTTTGTGACGGATGCGCCGATGCGTTCGCTCCCGAAAAATCACGGAACTAATGTGAACACCAATTCCTTTTTAACCGACTTCAAAAAAAGGAGGAGGTTCTCAATTCGGTTGCATGTTTTTTTTTTTTTTTTTTTGTGTTTGTTACCTCATATCTCCGTCATTTATGAACCGATTTGAAAAATTCTTCTTTTATCTGAATGGATCTACTTCCCGATTGGTCCCATAGAAATTTCATCAAAATCGGTTCAGCAGTTTGGTTTTGAAATCAAAATAGTTGGAATAAATGTCATCCAAGTAAAAGAAATTGATACTTGAAATGGATTTGTGTGTGATACGATAACTAAAATATAAACTTTTTTACAAAAAAAAAAACCGACTTCCAAAAAAAACACTAAAAAAAGTGGTAAATAACTTTACTTTCGGAAGTCGGTGGCAAAAAAGTCAATGAAACAAACAATAGTCACCGACTTCCGAAAGTAAAGTTATTTTCCACTTTTTTTAGTTTTTTTTTGGAAGTCGGTTTTTTTTTTTGCAAAAAAGTTTTCTTTGCCGGATCGTGATAAAACACGATTCCGTATGCACTGTGAACGTCCATCCGTCATGACGTATCGTGTTTTATGATGGATTGTCAATGACGGAAGCCGTATGAACGAGCTGCTCTTTAAACCTCAATTATTCGAAAAAACAATAACCATGTTTAAATAATCTGTCGCCTATATAATATACATATAAAAGAAACAGAAACATGTACATAAGTTTAGATAGAAAGCATATCCATTTCAAAATCCCCCGCGGTGACACCTTCAAAAACAGGAAAAGATAAATAGTGAGATAATAAAATATATTGCAGAAGTTACTTCAAGGTCTAACGAAGCGGACCGGAATGTTTTACAGTTCAAAACTTGTTAGGAGCAGAAATTCGCTTTGATTTATTTGTATCGTGTGGTTCTTGCTGCGTATTTTATGTTATTCATGACGTACATAACACCTCAAGCCTTTTTCCCATGGAGGTAGGCAGAAACCAGAGACATACATACTTACATACTCATACATACATTAAATGACATACTCCTTTCGCCTCGTCTACGCTCATACATACGCGTCATACACGTAGGTACGCCGGTCCTTCGAGTAAGTAATTAATCATAACTTATTCCCGTTCTGCTCACACTAATCGCCACCTGGATAAATGTGTAAGCTAATCCCTGAATAAAAATTCCTGTTTCATTCGTTTATCAGAGGTAATTTTCGAAATATTTTTGTAACTTTTTAACCAACTTCAAAAAAAGGAGAAGGTTCTCATTTTTCAATTCTGTGTTTTTCGTTTTGTTTGTGTTTGTTACCTCATATCTCGGTTATTTATGAACCGATTTGAAAAATTCTTCTTTTATCTGAATGGATCTACTTCCCGATTGGTCCCATAGAAATTTCATCAAAATCGGTTCAGCAGTTTGGTTTTGAAATCAAAATAGCTGGAAAAAATGTCATCCAAGTAAAAGAAATTGCGAAATTGATACTTGACAAGGATTTGCGTGTGCTACGATAACTAAAAAGGGTAAAATAAAAACTTTTTTGGAAAAAAAAACCGACTTCCAAAAAAAACACAAAAAAAGTGGAAAATAACTTTACTTTCGGAAGTCGGTGGCAAAAAAGTCAATGAAACAAACAATAGTCACCGATTTCCGAAAGTAAAGTTATTTTCCACTTTTTTAGTGTTTTTTTTTGGAAGTCGTTTTTTTTTTGCAAAAAAGTTTTTTTTTGTGTTTTTTTGGAAGTCGTTTTTTTTTTGCAAAAAAGTTTTTATTTTAGCCTTTTTAGTTATCGTATCACACACAAATCCTTGTCAAGTATAAATTTCGCAATTTCTTTTACTTGGATGACATTTTGTCCAGCTATTTTGATTTCAAAACCAAACTGCTAAACCGATTTTGATGAAATTTCTATGGGACCAATCGAGAAGTAGATCCATTCAGATAAAAGAACAATTTTTCAAATCGGTTCATAAATGACGGAGATATGAGGTAACAAACACAAAAAAAAAAACATACAACCGAATTGAGAACCTCCTCCTTTTTTTGAAGTCGGTTAAAAATGGTGATCAAGGTTAGCGTTACTTACTCCTAATTTAGGCCCGATTTAACCATTTGAATAAGCGCGAGTAGCAAATCTAAATCGCGTTCAAGAGCGACCAGTGTCAACATTGTTACTGAATTCAGTGACGGCTCTTGAATGTGGTTTGTGTATTGATTTCGTTCAGTTTCATTGGTAACATCTGCCATTAAAGTGATATGTGTCTTCGATGGTGGCCCGAGTCATGGCCTGCCCCAACATGATTCTAAAAATGATTGCTGACAGAGTGAACTCTCCATATTATGTGGTTCACTGCTGTCAGTTAAATGTGTCACCGTATCGTGTTGTTTACTTACACTTAGTTTTTAATCACAATGTTACTAACCTTAAATGAGCTTCAGCTCGAAATAAAGATTTTGAATTTGGAAGTGCCAGTTTTGGTAATTTTTTTTTCTTTGTTCATTTTCTCCATCTTCAACCGTCAAAAATAGTTTTATGGGTAAGAGCCATCGGTGTTATGTTTTTTTTTTTCAGAAAAATCTTTTCAACAGCTCTCAGAGCCTTCAGAGAGAGCTAGAGAGTCTTCAGTTTTGCCTGTCAATTACATGTAAAGCTAAATACAGTTGACTGTTTTTTCAAACCAAATTACATCGCAGAATAAAGTAAATTACTTTTTGTCCTTTTACCTAGTTTTAGACGATAGTTTCTTCGAATTTTGCATCACATTTTAAGTCCAAATAATGTTTATAAACATGTATAAGTGTGATCTATTTCACATAGCATGTTATGACATCTGTTCTTGTTTATAGAATCATATCTCTACGTATAATGAAGTTGTCCGTCGCTTTTTCTATCTTTCTGTGTGATCGCATTGTTCTTCTAATGTACTGTTACGAGCTGGGTATGGGATACATTAAAACACTACCAATTTAAACACCAAAAATCTTTATTAATCACAAAACACTTATGACTCAATCACAAATCCACTACTGATCACTGTTCACTTAGATATCGCAGTTGCACTTCACTTCGATTTGCTTCCTTGTGTAGTCAAAATCAGACTCAAGAAAAAAAGAAGAAAAAAAAAAGTTCCATAGTGGAATATTCTAGGATTATTTCGAATCTTCCGATAGTTCCATGTTGAAAAATTTTAGACTCGAGCGTAATCTAGAATGATCTCGTAAAGCAGTCGACGACGTAATAGTACATAACGAATTTTGATACTTTAAAAACCATAACGTTTTTATACTTTATATTGTAACTGTTTGCTGTTCCTTTTGAATAAAATAAAATAACTTATTTATAAAAATAATAATAATAATAACTTAGAGATTATATTCCAGAAGGTTTGTGTGTTTAAAACATTCATAATAAACTTGCATAAAATAAATTCCAGGGTTATTCCAACAGGAGAATTTCTCAAAAGCAGCCATGGAGTCTGGATTTGTGCCCGGTTGATGGCAATAGGTTCGCCCTCTGTTACATGGAACTTAAACATTACTGGCGAAATGGGTGTACTATTAGATACACCTGCTCCACCTTAAGACCATGGTATGTAATATACATATCTCGATGTTTTGTAAAGCTGTAAAGAACGTGCGAAGCAGGGGCGAGTTGCTAGTATTAAATGTATAATATAGTATTATCATCTATTCTGAGAACATCGCAGAGAGGTCAGACGCACAAATTCTGTAGATAACATACTGTATATAAGGTAAAGTTTTAAAACTGTTGGACATACACTTCGAAATCATCGCCTCATTAGTTAATCCTCGTTTGTTTTACAACATGGCTTTTAAGGTGAGTATTTTAATTAATGTTTAATGTTATAGTGCCCGTAGGAGCTCGTGGATAAATAATAACAGTCGCTCGGATCCATCTTCAGGTTAAGCCGCGCTTGCCTAGGTTGGTCTGTGGATGGGTGACTACCCATTACATACCGAGTTTCCTCCGTGCCTCGGAAAGCACGTTAAGCCTTTATTCCCGGCTGTCATTTGTAGATCTTTGACAGCCGTTACAGGTAGTCAGTGTCCCGAAAGTCTGACAGTCAGTCTTACCAAGAGGTATCGTATTACCTTATTAGATTGTTGAGGAGGTAAGATAGGCAGTCGCTCCATGTAAAATACTGGTATTCTGCTGCATCCGGCTAGACTGGCAGCCGACCCCAACACAGTTGAGAAAAGGCTAGGCAGATGATGGTGTTACAGTGCCAGGGGCCATTACTATTAGCGTGCTCTAAGGGGTTACACCAGTTGCAATCGCAACATTGGTAGTCGTTTCGTATTTCTACGACGACCTTCAACGAGATTGACACCAGTTTTTCCATAATTTGTATCAGTTCCATACGTTTTAAACTCTTCGAAAATGACATCATCATCATTATTCTCTGGCTCTTATCCCAATTTATTCGGGGTCGGCGCAGCCTTCTTCCATACTTCTCTATTACCCGTTATCTCAGCAGTTACCTACTGTTTAACCATTATATCCTTCACACAGTCCATCCATCGTTTCTTTGGTCTTCCTTTACTTTTATACCCATCATCCAGATTCATGCTCAAAACTTTCTTGCAACATTTTTACAAGTTTTCGAAAATACATGAATGTCAATTTGTCTAGGCCCAAGTGCTTGGCAAAACGTTACCTTATTACAGTGACTGTGGTGTAGTTTTATGCTGTCAGTTTTACTCCCAGATGTCTAATGCAATTTCTTTTTATATTTCAGATCGTGTGCTTGGTTCTGGCGTTAGCTGTGGCTAGCTACGGTGAGTTACGCATTATAATTATTAACCGACTTCTAAAAAAGGAGGAGGTTCTCAATTCGGTTGTATGTTTTTTTTTTTTTTTTTTTTTTTTGTGTTTGTTACCTCATATCTCCGTCATTTATGAACCGAATTGAAAAAATCTTCTTTTATCTGAATGGATCTACTTCCCGATTGGTCCCATAGAAATTTCATCAAAATCGGTTCAGCAGTTTGGTTTTGAAATCAAAATAGGTGGAAATTTTTGTGTTTGTTACCTCATATCTTCGTCATTTATGAACCGATTTAAAAAATTCTTCTTTTATCTGAATGGATCTACTTCCCGATTAGTCCCATAGAAATTTCATCGAAATCGGTTCAGTAGTTTGGTTTTGAAATCAAAATAGCTGGAAATAATATGTCATCCAAGTAAAAGAAATTGCGAAATTGATACTTGACAAGGATTTGTGTGTGATGGAATTTGAACTAAAAAGGGTAAAATAAAAACTTTTTTGCAAAAAAAAACCGACTTCCAAAAAAAACACTAAAAAAGTGGGAAATAACTTTACTTTCGGAAGTCGGTGGCAAAAACGTTAATGAAGCAAACAATAGTCACCGACTTCCGAAAGTAAAGTTATTTCCCACTTTTTTAGTGTTTTTTTTGGAAGTCGGTTTTTTTTTGCAAAAAAGTTTTTTTTAACTTACAGAATGAATGTTTTATTTTTCTCACGGTCTCAAAGTATTAGTCCAATTTTAAGTAAGTGCTAACGGACTTAAAAATGTGAAAATGTGTGGCTCCCGGTATAGATTGTAACAAGATAATCTAGTCTTTATAGTACCTCGGACGTCTTGTTGAGATCAAGCAATTAAGTACCCCCATCCAAATATGTATTTCTAGCTTATGCCCGCGGCTTTGCCCGTGTGGAGTTCGGTAACTGTCCCAAAAAAAGTATCCTATGTGTTAATCCCGGTTGTAAACTTTCTTTGTGCCAAATTTCACCGAAATCCGTTTTGTAATTTTTGCGTGAAAGGATAACTAACAAACATCCATCTAGTCGTTCTCACAAATTTTCGCATTTATTTAGTAAGTAAGATAAATATGAGATTACGTTATTTCACCCCTCTGCCTAGCCCTTACTGGGAATACATATAATAATAATATTCCACAGTAAACATATTATGATAAGAGAATTGGGTCAACGACCGTTCCTAGGTACACATCTGTGTCTGTGTTGATAGCAGTTTAGTCATCCTTTGTAAAAGAACTTGTGCAGTCGTGTTTGTTTGTGCAGTGCTTTAGAATGAAAGGTTTTTATTTCATTAATATACTTATTTACTTTAATTTCTTCAACTAAAAAGCTCCTGGAAAAAGCATTTGATGTGTCAATGTTTTTTTTTCGAGAAGTACTGATTGTTAGTTGTAGTCGCGCGAAGCAGTATTGCATTGTTCAGTTGAAAGGATAAACAAGGTGTAAACGGACCCTTCACGAAGCCGTCAGCCAAGCATTCCGTACATCAAACTAAGTAACTCGACGCATTTTTTTTTGCTAGGATACGATTTTTGTTTGTCGTGAAAAATCACGTTTCACGCTAGGACTCAATGTAAGACACTTAAAAACACTGTGCTGTGGATAGTACGACGGCCGGGGACGTATTTAAAGTAAAGTTATAACGTTAAGAACTTGTATTAAAAAAAAAACTTGTGAAAATGTTGGACCTTTGACCCCCAATATCTTCGTAACTAGATGGTTCGCAGTTCTAGAACAAAAAGATGATATCAATGACGGGAAGAGCAAGCACTTTCGGCTTCATTATTAAGGGTGTTTTTACACCCATTAGGTGCCGTTGTAATTACAGTCATTCCACAGTTATTTTGGATTACAATTTCTTTATTTTGCATTACCGTTGCCATTGGTAGTAATAATTCTGTGGGTTGCATCACGGTCAAAATCTGATCTTTATTGTGATCTTTATTTGTGTTGCAAATGAAATACAGCTTGGGTTGCAGCCGCTGGTAAAATTACTTTGAAAGGACTGTATCTTATTTTGCCCTAAGTTTTTATCTGGGTGACATTGGGTCATTGTGACTCGTGATGACGACCTAGGTTTATGTTTTGCTAGGTTGATCGATCCAACCATGTCATTATCATTCCCCTGCGCTTTTTATTTTCGTTTTCCTATCCTGCTCTGTCCCACTCCTGGGCAAAGACTTCCCTCCACTCTTTCAATTTCTCGCAAACCCGAACTTACTCCTCCCTGTTCTGACGGAACCTGACCAGTCGACCATCGTCTTCGTAGACTGTATGCCATGCTGTACCCTTTCCCATTTTATTTCAAAATATCGCAGCATATCTTCCTTTTCTATACTTCTCTTTAATCGTCTTCTTATTAATCGTCATTCGTATTAATCGTCTTCTCTTTAATCGTCACCCTCGTTCTATCTATATCATCTTTTATTGTGTACTTACTTAGTAGTTACCGGTAAATATCAAGGGGGTAGAGTGGAAAATAACTTTACGTCCCAGGGGCTATCGCGCACGTCGGCGATTGCAATCACTTCTTGGCATTTTCGACAAAAACAACAACAATTTAATCATTATTCCAACAAAAACTTTTCCTACCTCTTATAGACATTATGTTTACGAGAGTGTTGAGATAAACTCTGGCCTTCCGATCGTAAAATTTAATTAATTAATGTTTTATGTATATTTGTGATGATAACATTTGTGCTTGTTGCGTGATGCGGTTGTTTTATATTGTTATTATAATGATCTTTCGTGAATAGTAGTTAGTGCAATAGCCTCGTGTTGTAGCCTGTAGGATTAATAAAAGAAACAGTAGCAAAGTGAAAAATACGAATTAATTATCTACTATATGCCTTTCACAGATATTTTATTTTATTACCGCAGCAACTCAATCTCAACCTTATTCAAACTCAAAGCATTTATTTCAATTAGACCATTACAGGCACTTTTGAATGTCAAAACACAAAAAAAATAAACTAAGCTACAGTCCCAGTCACAGGGCATAATAACTTGTGAAAGTACTGTAGTTGCCCATTCGAAAGCGTAGATCTCTATGGAGTAGAATGGGCAAGAAACTCCATGGACACTCTTTTAAATCATTATGTTGTTACAAAGTCTCGGTTACATCATTCATGTCGAGATTAAACATACATGTGAGAACGATGTAGAAAGACGTGCGAGTAAGAGCGTCCAGAATAAAAAGATAAAATTAACAATTCAAAAATACAATAATCCATGGCACCTGCGAGAGTATTATAACGATAAAACAGATCACAGTAAAAGGACAGTTCATAGGTTCACCACGTTTGAGTACTCGGTTATGGGAACCGTATATCTTTTGTTTCCTCTACATACTTCACGAAATGTTTCTTCATAATTTCATGTTTCATGAGAATCCCTCGGTCACATTTTTGTTGGTAAATGGAATAAATTATAAACGAATAACAGCGATCAAAACAAACAATAGTCGAGATGACTACATATTTTCGATAACCCAGTCGACATCACGGAGCCAAGTGATTTTGGCGTACCAAAACCACTTGGGTCCGTGAACCCCCGTAGGGTTTCATTTTATTTCTTGTGGTTACCCTCCAATATTTGTCTACAGGATTCCCTCACTACGGCGGCGGTGGCTATGGCAGCGGCAACCAGGGTGGTTACGGTGGCAGCCAGGGTGGATACGGTCAGAGCGGACAGAGTGCCTACCCTAGCGGACAGAATACCTACCCCAGCGGACAGAATACCTACCCCAGCGGACAGAATACCTACCCCAGCGGACAGAATTCCTACCCCAGCGGACAGAATTCCTACCCCAGCGGACAGAATTCCTACCCCAGCGGGCAATCAGGCTTTGGTCAGGGCTCCCAAGGGTTCCCCCAACCCGGATCCAACATCCCTCAAGGTGCTGTAGGACCTAGCCACCAGGGAGGATTCGGACCAAGTCAAGGTGGATCTCAAGGCTATGGTGGATCAGGTTCCGCTAGCAACGCTTACCCGTCTGGGGGTCAAAGCTCGGGGGGTCACAGCCACGGGGGTCACAGGGGAGGATACCAAGAACACGGATACTAGATAAATGCCCTACTGATGGATAAAAACTGTAATGTTGTGTAATGTGTGGTTTTATATTGTGTAAATTATAAGACTATTTTGTTTACTTCTTTTTATCTTTTATTTACGGAAAATAATATATCACGTAATTTCTAAAGGTTATCTTAAGATTGAGAGTTCAACTAGCTATTTAAAGAGGTGAGCAAGTCATTGTTTTCTGTTCAGTGATGTTTTGGCTACTTTTTTGTAGTAGGTAGGAGCATTTAATGACATTATCATCATCTGCCCAGTCTTTTCCCAACTATGTTGGGGTCGGCTTCCAGTCTAACCAAATGCAGCTAAATACCAGTATTTTACATTAAGCGGCTGCCTATCTGACTTCCACAACCCACTTTAGTACTGAGTAAAACGATACCCCTTAGTAAGACTGGTTGAAAGACTTTCGAGCCACTGACTTCCCGCAACAACTGTCAAAGATCTACAAATGACAGCCGAGACCAACGGCTCAACGGCGTTGCTCGACTTGGCGTGCAACGTGGCTCGGCGTGCTTTCCGAGGCATGGAGGAAACTCGGTATGTAATGGGCGGTCACCCATATACAGACTAACCTAGACAAGCTTAACCTGACGATTGATTCGAGCGGCTGTTATTATTTAGCCACAATCTCCTCCTGGAACTTTTAAAGACATCTGAGTGGGTAAAAATTCGAAGCTTGTGGCATGTACCAACCCACAGTCTCCTAAGGTGGGTCTTGGTGCACTGTCTCTTAGTGAGAGAAGGCCTGTCTCAGCCGTGGGATCATTATGCGCTAATTATGCTGTACCTGAAGCTGCCCCTGAAGACATTGTGCTATTCTGTGGAGAGATGTTGTAACTACTGTCTGATTGCACTGTTCTCTTCTGCTTTTGACCCAGCTAAAGAAGTGCAATGCGTGTTTTGTGTTGAAGAAGGCTCTGCCCTATTGTTGGGTGAGCCTACGCATACAGGGGCACTTTTTTATTTACTTAGACATTGAATCGAATCTTAAGTATCTTACGGAAAGCATCCTTTGTGCGTTGAAAAAATGTACCTATTTGTATGCGTCGAGAGTTAAAAATCCAGTGGGCAGTAAGAAAAGGTTGCAATAAAGAGCGCCCGTGGGTTTAGTGTCTGAATGTTGAGTGCATTTAAATTATAGAGGACAACATAACATCACGCCTGGAATCCCCGAAGGGTTTCGAAGAGTACACCTCTTCCGAACCGTTCGGGGATGTACTGTAAGCAGTACACCCACAATTCGCCCGTTATGTTTAAGTCCCATGTAATAGGGAGGGAGCCTATCGCCATCGACCGGGTTCAACAACAAATTCAGAAAATGTGTTTGCTACTGAGAAATTTCTGTTGGAAAAACCCAATAACACTTTGCCTGACCCGGGAATCGAGATCAGAACCTCATGCATAGCAGTCACGCTAGCGACCACTTGACAAACGAAATAGGCATCATTGAGGATACATAAATTAAGAGAACACTGACCATTATGAAAGCTACATAACTTAATAAAAATACGATGAATCTCATAACCCAACCCACCAGAAAAACCTCAGTCCCAAATGAATTTTGTTCGTCTTTGTCCCAACGCATAGTTAGTCCTGTGTTATGCACGAACTAACAAAGTACTTTTGTGCCATGCCACCAGAATAACTTGACCCTCTACCCCTCGCGGAAACCCTAAAACAAAGGACATTCCAAGGGGATTATGTGTAGCAGCAGGAGTCAAGTTTAAATGGCCGTGTTTCGGTTCGTCTCGTATGCATTGCCGGGCTGGCAATCCTATTTCAAACACGTTTGGTGTAACGCCGGGTGTCTAATTCGAATAAATAGTTTATATACTACGTGAACTGAAAGTTGAGTAGTAGTAGAGTTCTTTACTTCCTTAGAAGAACTGACGACAAAAGGAGGTCTGACCGCTAAAATAAAAATTCATTTAAATCCATGAAAAAAAAATAAAAAAAATATGAACTGTTCTAGGACACGCTCGAAAGTGAAGAGTTTGTTTGTTTGTTTGGTTTATCGCGCTAATCTCAGGAACTGCTGGTTGGATAGCCCATTTGTCGACTAAGGCTATACATATAACGTCACGCTGCGACCAATAGAAGCAGCGCATCCATCAAAAATGCAGACGAAGTTGCGTGGGTCAGCTAGTTTTGCTATAAAATAATAGCAATAGATCAATAGTTCACATCTATTCAAATCTGGGGTTTGTGTACTGGTAGCTATTGGTAGATAATGCTTTGTCCCTTACTTTCTTAGTGCCACGCAGAATATCGGGCGCACTAATAGGCAATGCATATGGCATAATAGTTATTATTATTTATTTATTATGAGCCTCATGTGTCCCACTGCAGGGCAAAGGCCTCCCTTCCCTCTTGCCATTTTTCTCTATCTTGGGCTATTTGGGCCCAATCCAGCGTCCAAGAGTCCAGCTCGTCACGCCATCTCCTTCTGGGCCTACCGCATCGGCGGGTTCTGTTGTTTGGAATCCAATCTGTTGCCACTTTTGATGCGACATGCGGCATATGTGGCCAGCCCAGTTCCATTTTAATTTGGCGGCTGTTTTGCAAACGTCTGCGATTTGGGTCTTGGATCGAAGTATACTGTTCCTTATACGGTCATAATAGTTAACGGTATGAATTCAAAAATCCTTTGAATTTTCGGTATTTTAGTTTGTGCATAATGATAGATACTGTAGGTCATTGGTGTAATAAGCAACCTAAATTCTAATAACATTTTACTAACCGTAAACAAAAGAGTTATGTTTTATTCTAAACAGCCACTTAATCTATCGTCTATTAAAAACATAAATGTGAACTGCTTCGCTGGTCTCGCGAATGCTGAGCCTGGTCCTGGGTTCGATCCCAAGATCGGGCAAATTGTTATTGGATTTTCCCATCAGGAATTTCTCAGTAGTAGCGTGGAGTCTGGATTTGTGCACGGTTGATGGCAATAGGCTCACCCCCTATTACGTGGGAATTAAACATAAATGTGAGTGTACTATAAAGTACGCTCTGCCTAACCCATCGGGGATTACAGGCGTGATGTTATGTTATTAACAACATAAACGTATCCAACGTTGTCATACAACACACTACACTAATGCACAAACTGCATTACTCCGCAAAACATCCTAAATGCACTCTCGCGGGCACCCGCGCGTGTTACACGCTCTGATAATGTACCCGGCACACTGCTCAGCACAGCTGCTTAATTGAGTGAAGCGAATTACTGTCGCTATGTTTACTGAAGATTGACATGTTTTTATAATCGTTCTGTAACATTAATATTAATTTTGGAGATGTTTACTACGATGAAGGATGGATAGAGACGCGCCACAGGGTCAAATAAATCATGTGATTGGTATCGATATTATTATAAACTACAGGGTGGATCACGATTTATTGTATGTGTATGTGCTTTAATGACGATCGGTCTTTAAGGTTAATCAACCCTCGCCGAAGTCAGTCACTAGTTTGGTGACCATCTATTAGCCACGTTCGTATCGGAACCACCTGCGTGCCTCGGAAAATATGTTATAACGTTGGTTTTAGCTATCATTCGCAGGTCTGTGACAGTCTTTTATACCCAGTTATACCAAGGGGTATCGTGTGACAGGGTTGTGGAGGATAACAGGACTAGAAGCCGACCTTAACATAGATGGATTAAGGTTAGGTTGCAAACTGCATCACTTAGCAAATCAAATACACGGAGGTGTCCGCGCGTGTTACCCGCACTTATAAAATATACGACACAGCTACTTAATCGAGTGAAACGAATAAACAGTGGCGGTGTTTACTGAAGATCTCATGTTTTCATCATAGTTTTGTAGCTTGTTTTGAAGATAACTTAATAATATAAGCGGTTGAACTAGTATGTTGTTTCGTGACGTCTACCGTTCTTTGACACTGCAACAGAATATCTTCAGGAAGCATCTTTACGATTCCTTTTAATGTGAACTTTTTTACTAGATTGATTAGCCATCGGCGTAGGAGTTTCGCTCAAATAATAATAATAACGTTAACGATGGGACGGCAATCTGACACGACCGGAGAGAGATTAGGAGCAGTTTAACATGCCTTACCAAGCACGGGGGCATTATACCGCCAACTTACTACTGAGATGAAATAAAAAACCCATTAACACTTTTTGCCTGACACGGGAATCGTACCCTCGTCCCTATGCTCCAAAGTCCCACCCGCCGTTACCACGTCACCGTCGGGGCAGTTCCGTCACATAACTAAATGATGTAACAAAATCCGGATTCGCTTCAGCTAAACCAGTTCTTTAATCATAAAGATTGACAACTGAATTATTATCCTATAAACTTAAATATATTTCTATCTACGATAAAATCTCCCCAACTGCCATCCTTCCAATCAATTTCACACAACTATCTATTTATATATGTCCTCTTCTATCTATCTATCTATATTTATAAAGTATGAAACAGACTGGCTGACTGATTCACTGGCTGATCGATCAACGCACAAGCAAGTGATAGCCTAGTGGTGTGACCGTTGGACTGCCAAGTCATAGGTCTCGAGTTCGAACTCAGGACAAGCACCTCTGATTTTTCGGAATCATGTGCGTATTAAATAATTATCACTTGCTTCGGTGAAGGAAAACATCGTGAGGAAACCAGCATACCTGAGAGATATTTCTCGACGGTATGTAAAGCCAAGTCAGAGGCCCATGGGCGGCATAAAAACTCTGACGTCAAGTTAGGCACTAACCACACGATAAAGAAAGAACGCACAGCTGAATCCGCTGGGACTAGAAAGAAGCATGAAATTTTGCACAAACGTTCCTTAAATGACGTAAGTGTGCACTAAGAAGGGATTTTTGGAAATTCATCCCCTAAGGGGTTAAAATAAGGGTTTAGAGTTTGTATGAAACTTTGTCCACGCGAACGAAATCGAGGGCAAGAGCTAGTCTAGTATACAAACACAGTGTCGCCGAGAAATTACCTTACTCATTGAAGTACCTACGGAGTGTCGCGGGACCCTTCAGGTTGTTAATTATTGGTAATTTAGATAATTTTATTCTAAGCAAATACGCGCGTTTTTAGCTGTGTGTTGGTTTAACGTTATATTTGGTCTGTTAAGTTCGTTATTGGCGGAAATTGGAGCCATTGTCATTTGCTTCTTGTTTTGGGCATGTATGCCACGCGGTGATGGCAGATGGAGTTAACTTGTGACCGAGTGGCGTCCAAGGACTGGAAAGAGAGGTGTTGGTCGTCCGGCGGCGACATGGTTAGACGACTATCCTGGATGAGTCTGGCACGAGAATGTGGAGCTTAGTACAAGTAAAGAGAAACCTACACCCACCAGTGGGCGAAGTCAGGCTGTCGATGATGATGACGATGCTCCCCGGGCATAACCTTCCTACCGGACATAGCATAATTTTTATCTTGAAAGCAGGTGCGTTCCCGTAGCTCGCCGTCCGGTAAGGACCAGGCCCGGGTCGATGGCGCGTTGTGTTCCACGCGCGCCTCAAAGAGATGTCAGCGCAAACTGACGAGGTCCATTAGGACCGATGCCTGCCAGGGTTGCGGATTTGTTCGAAAGAGTTACCGTGGCCCTTGGCACCTTGGCACAGGCAAGTGAAGGAACACGGGTGGGTTTTAGTCAGTAAGAGTCTGACACGCCCTCCCGCTCCACCCAAAGCGGGAGAGGTCATTTGATGAATTCCCACAAAGAAAAAAAAAAGGTGCGTTCCCGTGGGATGATATCCGACTTCCATGAGGGAGAGCCGCAGGCTAAAGCCGGTATATTATTATTTTATCTCTTATTTTTTTTTTATAAACATTTCCGGGTTCTCCCTCTTGATTAAGGGTTCTGTGTTTCGCTAATTATTGTTTACGAGACAACGTTCTTAATTAAGTTTTAATTAAATAACAATGCGGTCTTTTACCGTCGTCGCTGAATATACTAACACGTTTTTTTTATCGTTACTGAGCTCGTAAAATTTTACTGATGAACTTATGGTTCTTCCAAAGTATCTTAGGTAGTGAAACTGTTGAATTTTCGAGTTTCAACTCACTTACAAGTCTTTCCCGGGATAACTGGATTTTTACGATAAAGGCTGAAACCTAGATAGAGAAAACTAGAAGAAGAGTAAGGACGCCTTTGCCCTGAAGTGGGAAAATGCAGGCTAATAGCTATCTTTTGTCCGCGACTTCACTCTCGATTTAATTTATTTATTCATTAAAACTTTTGCACAAGTAAAAACTGTACAAAGGCGGACTTAATGCCTTGGACATTTTATCCCGCAGAATCATTTTAAATATAGCATATGACACTCGAGGATTACATAGCTTCCATTATTGAAAGAATTTTCGGATTTGGATCAGTAGTTCCGAAGATTACCCCCTATATATCCGAACTTACAAACTTTACATAATGTGATGAAAGGGTTTGCCCGACCCGGGAATCGATGATACCCAGGACCTCATGCTCAGTAGTCGCGCATGCCACTAGACCAACGACAACCAGCCAACGAGGCAGTCCTAACTTTACTTATCAATAACTAGCTGACCGGCGCAACTTCGTCTGCGTAACATTTTTGATTAATACTCCGCTCCTGTTGGTCGCAGCGTGATGTTTTATAGCCTATAGCCTTTCTCGATGAATGGGCTATCCAACCCTAAAAGAATTATTCAATTCGAACAAGAAGTTCCTGAGATTAGCGCGTTCAACCAAACAAACAAACTCTTCAGCTTTACGAGTATAATATTAGTATAGTATAAGTATGTATTCCTTCTAGGGAAGCGATGACGAAATAAATCGTAGTTTTAAGCACAGAATTAACATTGTATGGATGAAATGGCGGCAGGTCACGGGCACAATCTGTGACTCCCGCATCCGCCTTAAGGTGGAAGCGCCAGGGTTGCCCGCGAAATTCAAATTTTCTCACGTTTTTTGCAATTTGCCGGTCATTGTCAGGCTATACATTGAACAAAATATGATTCGCGGCTGTATTAGGTATTTAGTTACAGAATTATAATCATTAAAATCATAAATACAACCCTCAAAGTTCATACAACCCCATTGAATGACTATATCATGAATGAGTCATTGACCGGCAAATTGCAAAAAACGTAAGAAAATTTGAATTTCACGGGCTACCCTGGCGCTTCCAACTTAAACTGGGGAAGATTTATAAAACAATGGTTAGACCTGCTGTCTTGTATGGATCAGAATGTTGGGCCACAAAAGGGAATGAAAGTCATTTGCGTGTGGCTGAGATAAGAATGCTAAGGAGAATGTGTGGTGTAACGCGAATGGATAAAATAAAAAATGAGTACATAGGAGGAAGTCTGTAAGTGCCGTTGACTGAAAAGTTGTGTGGTAATCGGTTGTCGTGGTATGGACACGTGATGCGGAGGAACGAGGAAAATGTCGTGAGGTAAGTTTTGAGTATGAATGTGTATATGGGTGGGTATAAAAGTAGAGGAAGACCAAAAACCCGGCCAAGTGCGAGTCAGACTCGCACACAGGGTTCTGTAGCACCAAATAATGTAATAAGAACACATCCTGCGTCGACCACAAATAAATTGGGATAAGGGCAGGAGAATGATGATGTATTGCTTCTAGGGATGGGTTACCTAAGGATAAGAGTTGGGTAGGGAGCTTTCATATTTCAAGGAAATTTTAATAAAAGATATGTGTTTTTATACAACAAATAAATATATTTCCCATTAAGTTCCATGTATAAATTTTAAAATTACCTTTTCAAATAACATTTATGACAACAATATTTTAATAAGTTATTTTACAATATTTTGGAAGTTGAAAATTTGAAATCACAATGTTTCTATATAAATTATGTAATAGTTACAATTTTCACCTTCTTCCTAATATATAATAAATAATCAAATTCATTAATATGTATAATATGGTATACAATATTCATAATCTGGTATAAGTAGGTACTTTCGACTACATTAATTAGTTTTTTTTTTCTAATTTATTTACATAAAGATGGTCGGTGCAGCGAGACGTCATTATATTCAAAGTTTTTCACTTAATTATAAAGAAAATTGTTCTCATGTTAATAGATAACTATTACTAAAAAAAACATCGAATATGGTCCACATGAAATTTTAACTTACAATAAAGCATTTACAACACCATATCTACGTACCTAGGGAATAAATTAATATTTGAATCCAAAAAAAAAGTAAAATAGATATATGCAGAGGAAGGCAGAAATAATAATTTCCGTAGTTCAGACAGTATTTTTGTTGGATCTTCTTTGAGGCTCCAGTTTGTCAAAAGTTTATATATGTCTAAACGGCCTGTAATTTTAACCTTCCTCATAGCAAAATATTAAATAAACTTACAAATCTGTCAATAATGTCTTTTAAAAACGTTGTACAATCGCCAACACAGTAAGTTGTTATCGTCTATCAAAATTGTATAATATTCCGAATTCGTATTTTTGCAAAGCGTGCCCATTTTAAAGACATTACAAAAGCGGTTTTACGCTGGTAAATATTCTATTGTTATAAAATATCCGAATTACTGTTAACTATTGACATTATTTTTACTAAATTAGCTGCTAGTTTCTCGGAAAGCGTATACTTTTTCAAAAAATGGCACTATAAAAATGTTTGCAGTCAAAAGGGTAATTACTATATTATATTTCATAATATTAGTAAATGTTAGGATTGGCTTAAGGTTGTGCGTTACATTCGATAAATTAATACATTTTGCATATTTGTAGACGACCTATAAACTAAATTTAATATATTTTTCACATCAAAAGGTTTAGAAAATATTATAATTTACAGCAATGCTTGCTATAAAAAAGAGTATCGATCCACAAAGCGATTTGACAGCAATGTTGCGACGCAATGCAGACGAGAAAAATAAATATATGTATGTACTTATATTGCAAAAATTCTAAGCATCGATTTTACTTTGACATCGCGTTTCAAAATATTTTCAATAATAATACAAATAATATATTTTTTATATATTTAATACATAAATAATGGAAGGACAACAATAACAAATTTACCTTAAAATCGACCAAGGACTTGAAGCCCAAAAATATAGTTAATAATATTAATTAATTTTATTCATTGGAGAATACTTTACCAAATATATATCAAAATAACTTGACATTCACTTTAAGAATTACTTATTCACGTAAAGCTACAAGCATAAAATTATCAACAACAAAAATTATAAACAGTCAAATAATTGTAAAAAATCAATAAAACATGTTGGTTCCACTGAGTGAATATTTTATAAAATAATAAATAACTTCAATGAGCTAAAAATATTTCAACACAAATATAATATATTATGGAAGAATTGGCACATTTGAAATATGTATGTATAAAACTAACATAGCACGATATTGCAAATATTAAATATCGACATATCTTTGCGAAATATTCAGCAAATAATAAGCTTATACGTAATCCGTTATAGTAATACATTATTTTATATATCGTCATGTGTAATACAATAATGACACAAAATATTAACACATTGGAATAAACTAGACAAACATTGAATAACACCGACAAATACGACACCAAAACATTTTAACGTAAGGTATCGAGAATACAAAATATTAAATATTGAAACACTTTTATACAGAACAGTACCAGGTTCAGTCTAACTGCGGTAGTTGACGTGTGCCCAGGAACTCCACGTCGTGAAGAAACGCTTCAGCTCAATATAAAAAGCACATACATCACCTAAAAGTAATATATTTATATACTATGTACTAACTAGTTCCATCGCTCGTTACATTCGCGATGTTACACACCGCCCGCACTCACGTCTGTGAGATATTATGGTCTTGAATTACATTTACTTTATGATCTTGCTTCTTTAACTTGAGGAATTAGTTTTATCTCAACTGTAATATGAATGACAAATGTACACACCCAACCACATCTCACATATTCCTGTTCAATCATTCAATGATTTAATAGCAATATTTAATGTTCGCTACCTACATCCCGCGATAAACTAATCCGCTCACAGCACACACGTCAGCGCGGGCAGCGTATTAATTAACATGTAATTAGCTAAACGATGACCCTGTGTCAGTCGTGGACTGCGACCGGGGCGCCCGCGGCTGCCCCGGGAACAATTTCTATCTACGAGATTTAGAATCTACGCTCTACGCACGTAGTCGACTTAGGCACTGCCTACCTAACGATACCGAAAAAGACGGCGCTACTCTACTTACGAGTACCTAGACGAAATAATTATTAGTTACAGTTATTTAGAAATTTGGCAGTTACGGTCCGGCGACCGACGGGAACTAGAGTGGGCGAATGTACAGGGGACAGGCGGCCGGACCCGGCCCGGGACGCCGCCGGGGCGCCGGGCGGGCCAGCGGCGCAGCGTGTGCAGCACGTGGTACGGGGACGCGGCCGCCGGACGCACGGCGCGGGAAGGCACTCGGGGGGGCGCGCGGCGGCGGCTGCGGCGCGGCCGGCCCGGCGGCGCCGCCGCGCGCAGTCAGAGCGGGAAGCAGCGCGCCGAGCGCCGCGGCTCGCTCGCTCCGCGCCGCCGCCGCCCGCGCGCCGGGATCGCGCCGTCCGAGCCGCGTGAGCACAGCCGCTCCGGTTCAATGGGCTCCAGCTTATGCATAGAGGGCCGGCTCGACAGGCGTGCGCTTCCGGCCGGCGTGGACGATGCTCGCTCCGACGCCTCCTCGTCTAGCTCGATGCGACCCAGGCGCAGCGCTAGCGCGTACTCGCCACGCTCGATCACGCTCGCTGGCTCTTCTTCGACGACGGTGGTGTCAGCGATCGTGGTGTCAGCGACGGTGGAGTCTGCCGCAGCGGAGTCAGCGCGCGGCGAGTCTTCCGGCACGGTGAGCGAGTGATGCGTGCCACTCGACGACGGCGACACGTCCCCCGCCGCGTGCCGCTCCGGGGTCGCGAACACAGAATCAGAAGCCCAACTGCGCGTCTCCGAGTTCTGTCGCAGCGTATCGTCCACGCTCCGCTGTGAAGTACGACGGCTATGTCGTGGGCTCTCATCGTCGATGGCTCGGAAATCAAGCGCGTCCAGG